>JAWDJE010000004.1:157402500-158085000 GCA_035047345.1 Bradypodion ventrale
GCCTGATTTGAGGGAAAGATTATATATTTTGGCTAGGAGATCAGCAATTTCATCTTTAAGTTCCATGAGAACTCGTGGATGGATGCCATCTGGTACTGGTGATTTGTTAGTGTTTAGTTTAACAAGACATGCAAGGACCTCCTCCCTGGTTATTTCTATCTGGCTTAATTCTTCGGTTTCCCTCCCTACGAAGATAGGCTCTGTTTTGGGCATGTGGTCTCTGTCTTCTTCAGTGAATACTGAAGCAAAGAATTCATTGAGTCTCTCTGCAATCTCTGTTTCCTCTTTAATAACCCCTTGCCTTCCATTGTCATCTAATGGTCCAATGGCCTTCCTAGTTGGGTTCTTACTTCTAATGTACTTAAAGAAGTCTTTGTTATTTCTCTGAGTATTTTTAGCTATACGCTCCTCAAAGTCTTGCTTTGCTTTCCTGATTGTTGCCTTGTATTTGTTCTGCCAGAATTTATGTTTCTGCCTGCTGTCCTCATTCGGACAAGCCTTCCATCTTCTAAATGAGCTTTTCTTGCTCTTGATCACTTCCCGAACAGCTCCTGTAAGCCACATTGGAGTCCTCTTGGACCTGGCAGTGCCCTTTTTCCTTTTGGGTATGCATTCCAATTGGGCTTCTATTATTGTTTTTGTAAACAGCCTCCATGCCTCTTGGAGTGTTTGGACTCTCTCAATTTTCCCTTTCAGCTTCTTTTTTACTAGTTTCCTCATCTTTGGGAAATTTCCTTTTTGAAAATTTAAGGTCTCTGTGTTAGATTTTATCAGTGACTTGCGGTCTATGATCAAGTTAAACATAATTGAGTTGTGGTCACTGTTCCCTATTGGATCAGTCACATTGACATCTTGCACCAGATCCTGAGTATTACTCAGGATCAAGTCAAGGATTCTTGTACCTCTATTTGGGTCTTCAACCATCTGTCCCAGGGAACAATCATTTAGCATATCTAGGAACTTTATCTCTTTATCATGTGCTGAACAACAGTTCACCCAGTCTATGTGAGGGTAATTGAAGTCCCCCATTATAACCAGGCTTCCCTTCTTGGGAAGTGGCTAGCAAGACTGAGAAATAAAGACTTAATGAGTGAGTTAATGCTTGGAGCAGCATTTTGTCTCTAGTCTGTCATGCTCATAGCTTGCACTCATACAACATCAACAAGATAGATGGTAAGTTTCTTCCATAGGGAAGTGCAACCTCTGGGGGTCATAGGCCAATCATCTGTTAGAAAAATGCAATCTTGCACATTTCTCCTTTAACGCTGGGTTCCTGTGGGATGTGTACTCTGTATTCGCCACTAAAGTGACCCACATGTCTCAGAGTCTTTGAGAATGTTGCTTCTGTTGTTAGCCACCTTTTTTCTCTCTTCCATTTTCTTTTCTCCAAAGAGACATTGTGGGACTGTGGTGGCTTAGTGTTTAAGCGGTTGAACTTGATGACTGGAAGGTCGGCAGGTCAGCAGTTTGAGACCCAAGTACTGCACAACGGAGTGAGTTCCCATCTCTGTCCAAGCTCCTGCTAACCTAGCAGTTCAAAAGCAAGAAATTGCTTTCATTCGGTGGGAAGTCAGTGTTCCATTTAGTCATGCCTGCCACATGTCCACAGAAGTGTCTGCAGACACAGACAATGCTGGTTCTTCGGCTATAAATGGAGATGAGCACTGAACCCTAGAGTCAGATATGACTGGCTTTCAAGCAAGGGTGCTCTTTTTTAACCAAAAAGATATTTGGAGATGTAACTTTGCATTATGTAGACCAAAGGGAAAAAAGCCATGAATGGTGAGAAGCAATTTACCTTTTTTATTTTATTTTGACACTGAGCTCTGCCTGCCAAATTGAGGCCACTGGTCCCCAATCTTGCTCTACTAGATATGTTTAACAATCATGATTACTGCTTTTAAAGTATTTTTGACCCATCATGCAAACTCAGATTGACCGTAAGAACCTTGCCACTTAGTGTGAGCATCATTTCTCAGCCCAAGAGCTGCCCCCAGGTTGTCAAGATGCTGAAAGATATGGAAGGAGTGTCTATAAAGCATTTCAGAGCTATGCTTTCTATGACCCCCTAAGGCTCCACCACCTTTTCTATCCACCCTCTGTACTGAACGTCCTCTTTGACCAGCCAATCTTATTTGCTTTGTTCCATAAAAAAGTAATTCCAGATTTGTCATCCAGAAGCAGCAGAAGTTGAATACGCCCTCATTACAACCAAATACTGTACAACCATTCCTCACAAATCTCAGAGCACCTACAGTTGCTTCAAGAGCAAGTGATTTAGTGCAATTTGAAACCAGTGCAAAGAAATTGTCAGAGCTGCACTATGATAAGTGGACTATAATTTCACAAGTAGAGAAAAGTATGACTTAAAAATGAATTATGACCTGGGAGATCCTTTATTCAAATCTTACCTCTCTATGATTAGGCACTGTTGTTGTTGTTGTTGTTGTTTTTGCTGCTGCGGCGGGTGGAATACACAATTTCCCAAAAGAAATCGATGGGCAGTCGTATCCAACTTTAGAGTTCAGTGCTCATCTCCGGCCATCCGGCCAGACTGAAAATGCAGAGGAAACAGGGAAAGGCGTCTGAGGCAAAATCAATAAATGGTCAATATAATGAAAATGCAATTTCTTCAGAAAATGTCACAATATCCAATCTTTTAATATGCAAATGTGAAATCTATTAAACAGTTTTTAACACCAAAAGGTTTCTCTTTCCATGAATTCTTCAAAAAATAGAATAAACCAAAAAAGTGAGATAGTCTCTCAAATCCTTTCAAGATGAAATAGTATTGTAGCATAAAAAGCTATGTCCTATAGGTAAAAAGTCTAAACTATATCCATAAAGTAACTGAAGATTAATGAAATAATTATCTCTTATATAGTTTGGATATAGTTTGGACTTTTTACCTATAGGATATAGCTCTTTATGCTACAATACTATTTCATCTTGAAAGGATTTGAGAGACTCTATCTCACTTTTTTGGTTTATTCTATTTTTGAAGAATTCATATAAAGAGAAACCTTTTGGTGTTAAAACTGATTAATAGATTTCACATTTGCATATTAAAAGATTGGATATTGTGACATTTTCTGAAGAAATTGCATTTTCATTATATTGACCATTTATTAATTTTGCCTCAGACGCCTTTCCCTGTTTCCTTTGCATCTCTGATTACAGCCAAAGAGCCAATGGCCTTGATCCACAAAAGCTCACATTAAAATACAGCAGTCAGTCTTTAAGCCTTGCTTGAAAGTCAGTTGTATCCAACTTTAGAGTTCAGTGCTCATCTCTGATTACAGCCAAAGAGCCAGTGGCCTTGATCCACAAAAGCTCACATTAAAAAACAGCAGTTAGTCTTTAAGTCTTGGTTGAAAGCCATTTGTATCCAACTTTAGAGTTCAGTGCTCATCTCTGATTATAGCCAAAGAGCCAACGATGTCTGCATTCGCAGATGTTTCCATGGACATGTGGCAGGCATGACTAGACACCGGAGCGCACAGAACGCTATTTACGTTCCTAATGATGAACTCCCGTCATCCCTCCCAGCTCTTGCCAACCTAGCAGTTCGAAAGCAAGAAATTGCAAGTACAGTAATACCTCATACAAACTCCGCTTCGTACAACATCGAATCCATACAACATTGCCTAATTCCTTGAAAAAAGTTACCTCATACAAAGTTGCTGCGACTTTGTATGAGGCATTGGGGTTTTCCCAGATTGCATTGTGCCTGGGTGCAGTATAAAAGGCAGGACGCATGCATGCATTGCTCTTGTGGGTTTTGCACAAGGTGAAGAGTGTTTAGGAGTGGTTTTGAGCATGATTTTAATTGTTTGGTGTTTGCTGCTGTTTGGATGATTAACACTGTGCTGCATGATGGGACATGTTGGCATCCATTGTGTCCTTGCTTCCATCCAATAATTGTTTACAGTAGCTTGTACAAAATGGATGATCGGCCGCATGGCTGCAGATTAACACTGTGCTGCATGATGGGACATGTTAACTTTTAAACCTGCACTTCATAAAATTTTCAAAAGTTAAAAACTTGTTGTATGGTTTGTCCCCTAAAATCAGGGTTGTTTGACATGTTTTTGTAATGTATTTAGCCTTTAGACAGTGATTTCTTAAAGTTCTGTCTGTTTCCTGTCTGTTTCCTTGACTTTGCCCTGAAGTCTGTGCTGTTACAGTACAATGTATCTCTATGAAAACGACGTTGTACGAGGCATCGCGGCAAGGATTTGGACGTTGTATGAGGCATCACGGCTAGGATTTTGTATGCCTCATACAAAGTCCAAATTTGTATAAAGTCCAAACTTGTGGAACCAAGTTTGGACATTGTATGAGGTATCACTGTAGATAAATAAGGATATCTACTAGCAATTTCTTGCTTTCCAACTGCTGGGTTGGCAAGAGCTGGGACTGAGATGGGAGCTCATCATCATCATCATCTCACACACACACACACACACACACACACACACACACACACACACACACACACACACACACACACACACACACACACACACACACACACACACACACACACACACACACGGAGAGAGAAAGAGGAGACTCACCAGAAGGTGCAGCTTCACCTCCCGAGGAGCAATGCTGCTCTGGAGTTGAAGCCGCTGCCGGGTGGGCTCCGTCCTTCTTGCACCACGGAGGGGGAGCCGTCACTTTACCCACCCACTGCCCGGCCGCTGCCGCTTGCCCAGAGCAGTGTGGGTAGGGGGAACTTGCCGGGGCGTGCGCTTCTTTAGGCTCATCTGTCTGTACTTCCTTTCTGCCCGTGCGCATGCTTCGGCAATCGCTCCTACATGTGCCTCGCTCATCCTGGGCCGAAGCCCAAAGGTTGCTGGAGGAAGCAGCCCCAGTGTGCGGTCTCTTCCAGACCGGGCCCGGTGCAGCGCGCCTCTTGGTCAAGGCTTCAGCCTACGAGGTGCGCTGGTCTGGAAGAGACCACGCACTGGGACTGCTTCCTCCAGGAACCTTCGGGCTTTGGCCCTGGATGAGTGAGGCACATGTGGGAGCAATTGTCGAAGGCCGCGCGCACGCGTGCAGAAAGGAAGTACAGACAGATGAGCCTAAAGAAGCCCGTGCCCCAGCAAGTTCCCCCTAGCCACACCCACGCCACTCTGAGTCGAGGCGGAGGCAAGCCCTCTGGCGGTGGCGGGGCATGTGCAGTGGTGCTGCACGCCACGCATAAAAAAGTAAAAATGAAAAAATATATTTTTAAAAAAAAATTTTTTTTTAAAAAAATTTAACATAGCGCCATCCCGGCCCTGCCAGCTCCGGGCTTGGGACAGCATTCCCCCTTGTCCCCACATCGGTGGCCTTGGTGGATACTGAAAGGAAATGTTTTAGAGAAGCAAAATCCCTTACCTGTAGCCTACAATAGCAGAGAACAGCAATGATACACAGTAAGATTACTGTTGCTAGTATTCCACCAGTGATTACAACAGTGCCTGCTGTCATCCGACCGTTTCTCCATCAAACTCTAGAAAAGCAGTAAAGAACGTGAGTTAAACTCATGATGGCCACTAACTCCTAACTTGTAACTAGAGGCCATTTAGTGCGCAGCCTAATACCTGATAAGTCCTGCGTGAGACTCTGCAGTATCCTTCCTCCCTCATCATCCCAATAAACATCCACCAACTTGTCTTTCTTGACTTTTAACTTCAAGGCACTGCACAATTTACCATCCTTGCCTAGCTTTTGTAACATCTCTTCATAATAAAGGGATCTCCCCAAAGCTGGATCACAGTGCTAATTTTGGACAACAATCAAGTCTCATAGATAAAATCTCATTCATTTAATTAAACCACATTTTCTGAATCTCCTCGCATTCCTTTGAAGATGTCCAACTGAAATGGCAAAAAAGTGGGGGACTAATTATAATTTTGGCAACTGTAGTGAGACAATAGGTAAAAAGCAGAAAGTAATTTTAGAGTTTCAACTTATTGAATGATATTTGAGATATACCTATTAATGATAAATTTGTAAGAATCAGAGTGAGTAGCCTTTTCCTCTTTTTGAGGAAGGCTTGGTTTTTTCTCCTTCCCTTGGTGTTCAGAGGGCCGAGCTGGTTGTAAAAAGGAGGGGGTGTAAAAGGAGGTATCCCTTTAGTAAGTTTTGCTGAACATTCCAGGAGGGGAGGGGGAGTTGAAGGAGTAAAGAAACAAAAGGTGATAGCAGTTAGCTATATTCCAGAAAGCTAGTAATTGGGAAAGACTGGGTTAAGAAGAGAAAAGGGAATGTATGTGCTCCATTGGGAAATGAACAGAGAGAAACTGCATCCAGGGGATATGTTTGTGACTCCCTCCATCGGAGAGAACGGAGTATTAGAAAAGCCCTGCTGGTGACCAGGGTGTGTTTTTATTTTACTTTTGCTGTGGAATGCTGGTGACTAAAAGTTTGCTGATAAACGATGGAACTATTTGAAGACGTCGACTCTTTGCTGGCTGAGTGTTTGGCTGGACTGAAATTTTTGGAGGTACCAGAAACGTCTGAAACTAAGGTGAGAGGACAATTTATGCTTATTCTCTCACTTGGAGCCTACAGGGTGGCAGCGGTAAAGAAATAACGACTTTTCAATACCTAAGGGTGAGTTTTGGAAGGTCAAGGAAGGAAGTTGACTACTTAGTGTGCAGAAGAAAGGACTTATTTTATCTGTGGAAGTTTTTTTTATTTAAGGGAAATGCAAGTTGCTACCTAAGGGAGCAAACCATGAGCAACAGTGACTGCAGGTGTATGGAGTTAGAACACCAGTGGCAAATACCAGGATCTTTGGACCTGAGCTTGTTAGGAGAAAGTACCCCGGTGGTGTGTGGGCATAGATGAAATCAGAATTTGTTGTCCGATTCTGCCATCCTACTTGTTGAGGACATTAGGAAAAAGGCTGGTTGGCCGAGTGGACTTACAGACGATTCAGAGATGAAAGATAAAGAAGTGGAGGCAGCTGCTGACCCAGTTGATTTATCATCAAGTCTGGACCTTAGGGAGGCAGTGCTGCAGCTGCTGAGAGTACAAACAGAGTTTTTGAGAGCTCAGGTAACATGTAAAGGGCCTCCAGAAAATTTACGACGGGTGGATCGGAGGGGCTTACCAATACAACAACCAAACCAAGAATTATGGCCTCTTTTGGTGCGCTTTGAAGCTGTATGCCGAGATTACGAGATACCTGCTCAAATGTGGCCAAGGCTCTTAGTGGGCCAAACAATGGAACCCTATTCCACTTTTTTGGCGTCCCTTGATCAAGCACTACCTTGGGAGGAAATGAAGGCATGGCTTCGGGTACAGTATGCTTTGACTGCTGACGCAGCGCAGGCCTGTTTCCGCACTGCCAGAAGAGAACAAGTGCAGTCCTACATGGAATATGTGGGAGACTTGACACAAAAGTGAACTTATGGTTGGAGGTGGCGAATGTGGGGACTTTCCAGCAATTTAGTCAGCTGCTTGGTTAGGACGCAACATAAGAATTACCACGTGACACAAACAATATATACATTTAGCATGACGAAACCAGGTGGGTTGTTATTATTATTATTAATAAGCACAGTATATTTAAATTTATTGTTATTCAATTTAGCATGTATCAATTGTCTTTACAGAAGTTGGAAAGAAAAGCTTTTAAGTTGTCTGAAGAAGGGAAGTTCCCCCGAAAGAGTTGTTTAACTGGTCAACTTTTACAACTGTGAACTATTATAAATTGTGATACAGTAATACCTCATACAAAGTCCGCTTCATACAACATCGCCTAATTCCTTGAAAAAAGTTGCCTCATACAAAGTCGTGTGACTTTGTATGAGGCATTGGGGTTTTCCCAGGTTGCATTGTGCCTGGGCAGTATAAAAGTCAGGATACATGCGTGTATTGCTCTTGTGGGTTTTGCATGAGGCAAAGAGTGTTTAGAAGTGGTTTTGAGCACGATTTTGGATTTTTTTGGATTTTTTCGTCAAAATTTTTAGAAGCATTCCTGGGATTTTTGCAGCATTCTTCAGGTTCTTGGACAATCAGGGTTGTTTGACAAGTTTTTGTAATGTTTTTAGCCTTTAGACAATGATTTCTTAAAGTTCTGTCAGTTTCCTGTCTGTTTCCTTGACTTTGCCCTGAAGTCTGTGCTGTTACAGTACAATGTATCTCTATGGAAATGACGTTGTATGATGCATCGCGGCAAGGATTTGGACTTTTTGGGAACGGCTTCGTAAAAGTAATTTCTATTCCCAAAAAGGAGGTATTGAGAAGAAGGTTTGGGAATAGGGAAATTACTGACTTTTAGATTGTGTTATGTGTTATTCTTATGCATGTATTGAGGGCTCCTCGCTCTTTGTTAGGTTAAAATTGGGGGTGACTTGCCCCCATTTCTGATTTTGGGAGGGGCATATAAGAATCAGAGAGAGTAGCCTTTTTCTCCTTTTGAGGAAGGCTTGTTTTTCTCTCCTTCCCCTGGTGTTGAGAGGGCCCAGTTGGTTGTGAAAAGGAGGGGGTGTAAAAGGAGGTATCCCTTTAATTTGTAGTAAGTTTTTCTGGACATTCCAGGAGGGGAAGGGAAGTTGAAGAAGGAGTAAAGAAATGAAAGGTGATATCAGTTAGCTATGTTCCAGAAAGCCGGTAATTGGGAAAGACTGGGTTAAGAAGGGAAAAGGGAATATATGTGCTCCATTGGGAAATGAATAGAGAGAAACTGCCTCCAGGGGATATGTTTGTGACTCCCTTCATCGGGGAGTACGGGAGTACGGAGTATGAGAAAAGCCCTGCTGGTGACCAGGGTGTGTTTTTATTTTATTTCTGCTGTAGAATGCTAATGACTAAAAGTTTGCTAATAAAAGCTGGAACTATTTGAAGATGTTGACTCTTTGCTGGCTGTGTGTTTGGCTGGACTAGGATTTTTTGAGTTTCCTGAAACGTCTGAAAGGCTAAGGTGAGGGGACAATTTATGCTTATTCTCCCACTTGGAGCATACAAAATTGACACCTGAGATTAAGGTTTAAAAAAGGACTGTCAGTAGTGAATAGATTTAAAGATACAGTTCATGGGGAATCTGATGCCTCCACCATCTCCAGCATGTGGTGTGGCACTGAAGGACTCTGAGGAACTTGGAAGTGTGGTAACTGTCAACCCCCTTCTCTGCTTGTAAATAGTTTCATAATCCAATGGATCTATGCCAGGGTGAGTTTAGATTAAAGTTACACCTGTGCTGAACCATGAACCTGTGTTGGTATTGCCTTAGCAAAATTGGGTGAGGGCAGACTAACCACAGTATCTTAATGAGTAGTTTTCTATGTTGCTGATTCTAACCAGACAACTGCTAAAAAGCAAATGTGAATGTAGGCAGCAATGATATTCAAATATTTTAATAAGTGCAGTGTTCTCTTATCCAAATGATTCCTGGTTTAGAGTAATACTGCATAGTGTCTTTAGCTAAACTGTTTGCAGAAGTAAAATGGACCAACCCACTGTATCCAAGACTTGTGGTTTGTCAGTTTCAAACTGGTATGATTATTTTCTCAGGCACCATTGGACAGCATTTGAACCAGTGCACTGAATTGACAAGAAATGTCTTTACAGCTAGGCATTAGTAAGAACCTCCTTGTTGTAATTGCTGTTCAACAATGGAACAGTCTATTCAGTCTGTAAGAAGTAAACTTTCTTTAAGGAGAGTCATCAGTTTCTTCCATACACAATGTTTATTTATTTATTTTATTTATTTAAATTTATATGCCGCCCCCTCGCCCTAGGGCAGTTCTGGGCTGCTCACAACAAGTATAAAACATATAAAATCATCCCATAAAATCATTAAAAAGACAACCCCGTAAAAACCCATTAAAAGACAGTTAAAAATCCTACCCACTCCCATCAATATAAGAGAGGCACTTTATCTTAGAAGAGCCAACAAGTGGGGACCATTTCCCCATCAGCCCCTCACACTTGCCCTGCCAGCCAGGTCTTCAAACCTTTCCTAAAGGGCAGCAATTCCATCTGCTGCTGTAATTCACCTGGTAGGAGGTTCCACAGAGTTGGAGTGGACACGGAGAAGGCCCTCCTCCTTGTGCTAGAGAGGTGTGCTCCTCTAGCCAAGGGAACAATAAGGGAGCCCCTTCGGTCCGCTCTAGTTGGACAGGCAGACACTCTTGGGGCGATGCGGTCTCTTAGATATCCTGGTCCACTTCCATGTTGGGCTTTAAAGGTCAAAACCAGCACCTTGAATTGCACCCGGAGGCACACCGGTAACCAGTGCAGCTCCCGGAGCAGAGGTGAAGCATGGGCATAACATCCACACCCCATCACTACCCAAGCAGCCACATCCTGGACCAGCTGCAGCCTCTGAATGGTCGTCAAGGGCAGTCCCATGTAGAGCGCATTGCAGTAATCCAGTCTGGAAGTGACCAGAGCATGTGTGAACATGAGCAAGGAGTCCCGATCCAGGAGCGGGTGCAACTGGCGAATTACATGGAGTTGTGCAAAAGCCCTCCTGGCCACAGCCGCAGAATAGCCCCATCCAAGACCAAGGATGGCAGCTCCCGGATAACGCAGGACACCGAACCCACAGCCACTTAGTCTTGCCGGGATTCAGCTGAAGCCCATTGACCCCCATCCAGACCCCCACAGCCTCCAGACACCCGAATAGGACTTTGACAGCATCACTTGGATCACCACGGGCCGAGATGTACAACTGAGTATCATCCACGTACTGATGGTACTGCACCCCGTGGGAACGGATGATCTCGCCTAGTGGCTTCATGTAGATGTTAAATAGGAGAGGAGAGAGCACTGAACCCTGAGGTACCCCATATTGGAGGGGCCTAGGGCTGGACCGCTCACTCTCCAACCACACCGACTGGGTCCGGCCCTTCAGAAATGCGGAAAACCAGGACAACACAGTGCCCTGGATCCCCAATCCTTCAAGCCGTCCCAGAAGGAAACCATGGTTGACGGTATCAAAGGCCACTGAGAGGTCAAGGAGAGCAAGGACGGACAGATGACCTCCATCCCACTCCCATCAGAGATCATCCATAAGCGCGACCAATGCTGTCTCAGTGCCATATCCGGGCATGAATCCAGACTGGAAGGGGTACAGATAATCCGCTTCATTCAGGACCCCCTGCAACTGACGTGCCACTGCCCTCTCCAATACCTTCCCCAAAAAGGGGAGATTGGAGACCGGTCTATAATTGGATAGGACCGTTGTGTCAAGGGATGGCTTTTTTAGGAGGGGGCACACCAAAGCATGTTTTAAACGTGCAGGAAACACCCTTTCCCGTACAGACACATTGACTATTGCCCTGACCCAGCCACCTGTCACCACCCTAGAGGCTTTCTCTACCCAGGAGGGACAGGGGTCCAATTGGCAAGTGGTGGTGCAAACAGCTGTCAGGAGCCTGTCCACTTCATCAGGGTCAACTGGATCAAACTGATCCCAAATGACATTGTAAATCTGTGATCCAGTCCCCTCCAGACCCTCCCCAACCATGCCAGGATTGAACCCCGAGTGAATCCAATCAGATTTTCTCTGCCAGATGGTCAGCAAAGTCCTCAGCCGATCCCTGCCAACCAGGCACCGACACCCCCCCCCCGTGCGAAGGAGGGTTCTGGTCACCCGAAACAGGGTGGCTGGGCGATTATCAGTGGAGGCAGTAAGGATGGTGAAGTAATGCCGTTTCACCACCTCTATCGCCACCTGGTAGCCCCTAATTGCGGCTCTAGCAAGTGTTTGGTAAGTATCGCTCCGAGTCCTCACTCAGCGGCGCTCTAGGTGTCTCTTTTTCCATTTGAGCTCCCGTAGTTCTTCCGTGAACCATGGGGATGACTGGACTCCATGGGCTCGGAGAAGCCGAAATGGAGCGATTTCATCCAAGGCTGCTGTTGTCATCCTGTTCCACAGGTCAACGAGGGCCTCGGATGAATTGTTTTGCCAATCCAGAGAAAAACTCCCCAGTTCCCTTTGGAATCCATCAGAATCCATTAGTCGCTGGGGGTGGGCCATTTTAATAGGCCCTGCCTCCCTACGATGAAACACCCCCTCCCCCCAAAAAAGTCTAGAGTCACCAGATAGTGATCTAACCATGACACCGGTGTTATGACTAAGTTCTGTAATTTCACATCACTCTGCCACTGCTCCGACAAGAAAACTAGATCCGGTGTGTGGCCACTGCTCCTGGTTGGACCCTGAATTACCTGAGTCAGGCCCATGACTGCCATGGAAGCCATGAACTCCCTTGCAACCTCAGAGCCCATTCCCAGCGAAGGCAAATTGAAATCCCCCAGAACCATCAGCCTGGGGAACTCCAACGCCAACGCTGAGATGGCCTCGAGGAGCTCAGGCAGGGAGTCCCTTACCCTGCAAGGGGGCAGGTACAGGAGTAAGACTCCCAACTGACCCTTGGGGCCCAACCTCAGGAGCAGGGCCTCACCACCCGGAACTTGTGGGGCAGTGGCCCTGGCAACTCCCAGCGACTCTCTGGCTACAATGGCAGCACCACCGCCCCTCCCCTCCCCTCTAGGCTGGTGCCAAATACCGAAACCAGCTGGACACATTTCTGATAATGGAACACTGTCTTCTGGTGTCAGCCAGGTTTCAGTGATGCATGCCAGGTCGGCCCATTCCTCCAGAATGGAATCTTGAATCAATGGAGCCTTATTACAAACCGACCTGGCATTCATCAGCAGCAGCCTGAGGGTAGGGGTGCTCTGGATCAGCTACTCAGGACCCAGTGATGTAGCCGAAGGGCTGGGATGAGGGACAGATACCAAACATCGGTCCCGCATTCCCCATGAGCAGCCCACCCTTCGGTACCCACCATATCGACCCATGCCCGTCACAACACCAATTTGAACTCCAGGAACCTCACTGCTTGCCTCAGACAGAATGCTGCCCCGCTTCCCTGGCTGGCAAGGCTGTTCTTCAATCCTTCTCACCCTCCCTCCCTTCCTTCCCCACCTTCTCTCCCTTCTCTGCCCACCTCCCCCCCACTCTCCCCAAGGTTCCTCAGACCCTGGTTGAGGGTCGGCGGGTAGCAACCCACTCTACACCACCCAGCCCAATAAGGAGTCGAACAGGGAGTCCAGCACCGGCCCCAAGGCCGCTGAAGATCTCACCTCCTCCCTGGTCTGGCGAAAGAGGCAATTGGCAGCGGCCATAGCAAGGGACGGCGATTTTGAGGCCATCCCCGGGCCACAGCTGCAGGGAGTCTTTCCTGGTGATTGGTGGGGTGGAGGCACAGTCTTTCAAAGTCTCCCCTCCCAGCACAGCTGAGGCGCTTCTCACCCACTCCCCGGTTCGATGGAGGAGGCATTCTGCAGGGGGATGGAGGCACAGTCTTTCACCATGTTCCCAAGGTCATTAAGCATGTTTGGCCTTCTAAGGGTAGGGGAGTTTAGGATCCCCCCCTTTCATTCCTCCCTCCCATTCCTCTCTGTGTGGTTGATGTTGTTTCAAATACAATCCATCCAGAGATACAGTAATGGGTTTGCTTTGCTAAGACAAAGAATACATTATTGTGATTGGCTGCAATCATTATATGTTCTTTTATCTTAACTTAAATTTACTTTACTTTTATTTGTACACTCTGATGTCTGCTGTTCCTCCCATAAGAAAACCCCAAGGCAGTTGCCCCCCCCCCCCAGTAATGTCACAGTTATGGCCGGCGGCGGCAGGGTCCCTGTCAGCTCCGGGCCCTATATGGCAGTACTGGTAGTACTGCCCTGATGGCGGCCCTGCAGCAGGGATACAGACATTTATGTGTCCCTGTTGGAAAGCCATGCTGTTGTGTATCTTTAATGAAGCAAGTGCTGGACAACGTGTTTGTTCTCCCGCTCTGTTTTACAATCGCACGGAAAAAGATCAGTTCAGCTTCTTTGGGGACTTGGTTGACATGCATTTAAGTGACAGCAGAATGGCCTGAAGTTAATGAGGTATGAGGGAAGTGTATTTCTGGGTGGACTGACACAGTGCCACACAGTGAAAGTTGGCTTTGTTTATTCTCCATTTCTGATAAAGTTGGCCCTCCTTGCTGATGCTATTACGTTTAATTAGCAATCTTTTGCTCTTGTTGAGTCACAGCTCCCTGACTGGCATACACACAAACTGATGGAGCTGTAAGCACCACTTGATTTCCTTTCAATCAGATACAATTAAAGTGTCCCTCACAGTTTATGTATTAACTGGTGAATTGATAGAGCTAAGTGGCAGGCCAGATGGGGGAAAATACAAACTGGCAGCAGATCCTTACTCGTTAAATAGATAACACAACTTGGAAAGTGATTAGTCAGATATGGTCTGGATTTTCCATTACTCAGAAGAGAACTACTGTCAAAGGTTAAAAAAAAGAGTAAACTTTCAAATGCCCCCCATTCTTGTCCTTTCTTCCCACAGACATGAAAATCACGAATTCTACATAACTCCTGTCATCTGAAAACATCAGAATTATTTTGTAGATCACACCAAAAGCTCCACCTAATCTGTTCATGACAGATGTCAGACAGATGCTCCTGGATGCTTACAAGCTGGATATAAAAGCATTGGCCATTTTAAGCTTTGTCTCCTGAGGTATACTGCCCCTGAACCTGGAGATTCCATTTAACTATCACAGCTAACAGCTGAAGTTTGGAAAAGATACTTTTACAGATTATGTATTCCAGAGGACATACTCCCTAGGGAATTCTGAGAGGTACAATAAAGTAACTTTTCCAAGCTCTGCTCTCAGATATTGGCAGATGTCTTCTAAGAATGTCTAATTATTTTAGACACATTTGCACTGCTTTAGTTGGGATTGCAGTGGCTCAAGTGGCTAAGATGCTGGAAGGTGGCAAGTCAGTAGTATGATACCTGAATACAGCATGACAGAATGAGCTCCTGTCTTTGTCCCAGCTCCTGTCAACCTAGCAATTTGAAAGCAAAAAATAAAAAATAAAAATGCAAGTAGATAAATAGGGACCACTTCAGTGGGAAGGTAAACAGCATTCCATGCGCTCCGGTGTCTAGTCATGCCTGCTACATGACCACAGAAACATCTGCAGAAGCGGACAGCGCTGACTTTTCAGCTATGAAACAGAGATGAGCACTGAACCCTAAAGTCAGCTCTGGCTGGCTTTTGAGCAAGGGTGACCTTTACCTTTAGTAGAGTCTAATTTTTTTCTTCCTCTGCCCTTCCACAAAAGAACAGAGGAAGTGTTTAATTTGGCAATAAACTGAAGTAGCAAATTGTCAGCCAAAAGAGCCATAGCAGATAGGTCACTTGCGATCCCATAGGCCATCTAGTTGCAACCTCAAGCAATCCTATTTAGCCTGTACCAGCCTGTTGCAAAACAACTCATGTCTATTTGTCTCTTGAGACAAAGGAATTGCTAGCACGATGCACATCACTGTGTGATAATACAACTTTCAGCTTTTCTGGCATATTCAAATCACTTTACTGTGGGATTAAGGTATTCATCCTAAAATGAAAGGATAATCAGGTATTAAATGAATATACTGTATTCAAATGGAAGCAACTCACCCACACACTGCAATTTATTTCAGCTCTAGGTTTAAAGTTATCATATTTTGGTTTTTAGTTTTTTTTTAGAAATTTTAGCATCAAATTAGGAGAATTGATCCTTCTGCTGAGGGTTTTTATAGACAGTCAGGAGAATAGGGCTACCAGTAGATGGGTGGACAGACCAACATAGTCCGACCGACTGACTAATCACCCTTTTCATGTGTGAAATTACTTTCTTTGTGCTGGGACTGCAAATGATGTTTAATAATCTATAGTAGCTATAAAATAATAATTCTGTATGCTTCATGTTAAAAAGCAGGTGTGTGTGTTTGAGTGTGTTGGAGAGTGTCTGTATTTACATGTGAAGATTTTGATTGTGTAGTGATTTCTCTAGTCTGAATGATATATGTTAATCTGTAAAGTGGCAATAATAAAAAGGAATGTGGTCCTGCATTTTTTTGAGCTATGCTCTTCCACTGTATGAGTATTATCTCATCTCATGGCAACAATTAGCAATAAAGTGAGGAACTGCCCAGTAGTCTGACTGCATCCAAGCTATTCCTAATAAGAGGCATCCCCTAAACGTCCCTTTGTAGAACAGATGTTTCACATCTGTTTTGTTATCTGGTTCACAAGACCAAATACTGTGACTGGATTTAAGTAATCTCTCTCAGGGTATAGTTCAACTACCTCTGCCAATACATCTTTGAATTGCTTTTGCATAAGGTTTTACCACATAAAACAAGTTGACATTGCTATTAATGAAGCCATGCATATAGTGACAGGATGCCTCAAACCAACACCAGTTGAGAAAATATACCCTCTTGTTGGTATCACTCATTCTAAGATCAGGAGAGAAATAGCAGCAAACACTGAGAGATCTAAGCAAGAGAATGACACTCAACACTTTCTGAATGGATACAAGTCTCAAGTTCACTGGCTCAGATCTAAGAAGAGCTTTATGGCAAGAACAAACATTCCTGAGGGTACACAAGAGCAGAAGATTGAGGAAGGATTTCGCTGGACAAGGAACAACATTAAAGGAGGATATAGCTGAAGATCAAATGTCTGGCCAGACATCCCACTACAGTAATGGAGTAGAGAGTGTCAGGGTTGAGGGAGGGGGTTCAGTGGGCCGATTGGGGTCTCAAGTTTGAGAATCTCCTTTCACAGGGCTTCCGACCTGCTCCCTCCCTCCATCGCTCCCAATCTTCTCACCAGTGGCCAAGCTGTAGCCTTGCCGGCTCCCATTTCTCTCTATGAGAAATCTGTGTTCCTGGGAGTGCAGCCAAAGCCTTCTCCTTATCGGCTATGTGCCCAGGAATCCAGATAAGCACACAGACAGGCAGACAGCTAAAATGCCTTTTCAATGATTTTTATTAAACTACTTCTACACTTAAAACACATTTCTAATAAAATAAAAACATATATAATCAATCTAAGTAATAAGAGATTGGGACTTCTGAGCCCCTCATAGGTCCCCCTCTAGATAGACATCTTGAAGACCCAAGTGACAAAGTTTCACCCTCTCAAAGATGTTCGTTCTCCCTCCTCCTTCCTTTTCTTCTCCTTCCTTCTCCCTTATAGGGTTCCTGGGTAACCATGGTAATTTAGATTTACATCAAAGGTGTGATTGACAGTTAACCGAGCACCTTCTAGAGTCACGCCCCCCCCTCATTGGAAAGTGTTCTTGCTGACTAGAAAGAAATCTTGCTGGCCTATGTGAGAAAGACTAGCATGTACAGAGTGTTTTATATAACAGACAAACATGTTCCCTTACTGGACATGTTGATATGAGGCGGAACATGGGTTTTGCCTAACATGTAAGTGAAGAGATGCACCTGGCTTTCTTGCAAGCTCTGCAAACCCACAGCATTCCTGTGGTCTAGCAAGCTCACAGGGCAGAAGAGCCAAGCCTGATTTTCCAGCCCCCCCTCCTCCTGGACATGCCTGAAAATAGGGCAAAGCCCTTAACTGAGCTGGTATCCATGGGTCTTTATAGGAGACCCACTTATTGGGGTAATTGTGGTGGGTCTTTATACATCAGACCCATTTATTTCAGATGGAAAGTCTACACTATCAGACCTTTATGGGGAGGTCTGCTCATTGAATTAGGTGGCATTAATGCTGTTACAAGCCCTCATGTGAGGCTTGCCTATTGGAAAGCACGATGGCTTCATGAGAAATGTACTGGCCTTTTCCCACACAGACTAGGCCCCTAGTGAATATCATGACAGAGAGTGACTCAATGCTGAGTGTTTGGGCAGTGGTAAATAACCTGACTCCCTAAAGGGGCCAATGGCTACAGGTGTATGAGCCACTTTAGGTGGGGTGATAGTCCCCTCAGTGGAGGAAATAAAAATGCCACTGGAAACAATTATATTGGGCCCAATGGCAAAATGAGCAGAGGAACCACCACTTTCTGATTCCCAACCGTCATGGAGGTGGAAGAGGCCATGTTAGATGGACTGGCTGTGAAGGCGCATCCTCAAGGCTGCGGCAGTCCATTGGAATGGTTTATGAAATTACACATGGTGTGGAGAACATGGATAGAGGAAGGCTTTTATGGTTCTCTCATACTTTCAGAACTTGAGATCATTCAGTAAAGTCAAACAGTGAGAGACTGAGGTTGTGTGTAATTCACATCCTGGATAGTTAAAACTACAGAGTTTTTCTACCACAAGTTTTAGTGAGGAGAACCATAAAGTTTAGCAGTTTTAAATGGAGGAGCAGACAAATAATCAGAGATAAAACCATTAATGGCTCATTAGCAGCCATGATGTGACTGTATGCAGCTGCTATTACTCTTGCATCAAGCCTTTCCAGGTCCCTCCTAACTTCCAAAGCTGGCAAGATCACTTTGGAACACCTGAGACTCCGAGTACCTAGCAACTGATAAGTCGTCCTGCAAATTACCTTGCAGCAACCTGGGATTCCTCTTAATTACCAAGAGCCCTGACAACGATATGGAAAGTATGAATATTTGGTATCTTATGGCATGAACTTGGCTTTAATCTATAATCTTACCCCCTTTCCAATAAACAGACATTGAATTGCAGAAAAGGTTGTTTATTTATCTTGAAGCATAAGTAAAAGGTTACAGTCCAGCTGTTGGTTTCACGATAAAGATAAATCCAAATCCAAATTAATCCCTAATAAAAAATACACAGGAATATCCACACTCAGGCTTTCCCCCATGAAAAGAAAGAAACCTGACTAAACTAGGTACTGTATTTTCTGGCGTATAAGACTACTTTTTAACCCCGAAAAATCTGTGCCAAAGTCGGGGGTCGTCTTATAGGACAGGTACTTAACTGCATGTTTCCCCTTGCTTCATATGTCCAGCGCATATGGTGGGGGGTGCCGCGGCCGGGTCCCTGCTCTGTGTGGGGAGTATGAAGCAAGGGGAAGCAAGCTGCACACATCTTCCTGTACCTCGACGAGGAGAACATGAGCGTGGATTGGCTCTCCACCAGAACCTGCCCATTCGACTCGGAGGGCTGTGCGTCTTCGGGTTGAGTGTGGGTTAATTTTTATTTGGTGTGCATTGGAAGAGAGGTAGTCTTATACAGCAAGTATATTCCAAACTCTATATTTTAACTGGAAAATTTGGGGGTCGTCTTATACGCCCAGTCGTCTTATACGCCGGAAAATACGGTAATCATTTTCTCTTCTCCCTTCTTCTCTTTTCATTTTTTTATATAAAAAAGGCAACTTTTTTGTTTCTTTTCTGGCTATTTTACTGTTGGACACTAGGAAATTCAGAACTTTGAAAGAATTAAAATTGTTTTTTAATTTTCATATATATATATATATATATATATATATATAATTTTTAATTGTTATTTTTACTTTTTTTACTTTTTTATTTTTTACAGTTTTTAATTGCCCATTATACAGATTAACTGGTTAATTATCAATTGAAGATTAATTTGGCTGAATTAGGCATTAAACTATAAATTAAATTTTAAAAATCAACTTGAATATATATTATATATACTACACTTGATTTAACTGATTGGTTACGATTAATTGATAAGCTGATTATAATAAAGATAAAAGTAAGATAAAATATACATAATTTTTTAGTTAAGTATTTTAGATTGTTTATAAAAAATTCACATTTGGAACTGGATCAAAGCCTTTTACTTAAGGACTTAAAAGAAAACCTATCAGTATTATTTGAGGACATTATGGCAAGCATGGAAAAGAAAACAGAAGAGGAGGTGGTGAAGTCAAAAAGAATGGAGATAAGAAAAGAGAAGAAAAAGAAGAAGAAAGTAACACCGACTGAGTCCCCAACACCTTTGGATGAAATTCAGATTATGACAGAAATAGGCGAGTTATTTAAAAGATTGGTTAGAATGGAAGAATCAAGAGCACAAGACAAAGCAGATATTTTGAAAGGAATACAAGGGACTGAGAATAAGCTTACTCGAATGTTTTCTAAGTTTGTAAAACAGACTAATGAGAATTTTGAGAGAGTTGAGAAAAAATGGGGGTTATTAAGGCAGACTCGAAATTGATGCAAGGAGATCTGAAAAAGTTGTATGAGGAAGGAAATGAGGTAAAGATTAAAGTTAAAGCACAAGAAAAAAGAGTGGATTTGGTGGAAGAAATGATGAGGCAAAATATATTTATTTATTTATTTTGTTTGTTTGTTCAGATTTATATTGCCGCCCACTCGCTTTGGTAACTCAGGGTGGCTTACAGACAATACAATCAATACAATAATAATAATAATAATATAATATATTTCAGAAAATGGTAGGGAAAACACCAGATCAGCTGACAGTAAGAATTTTGGATTGGTTGAACAACTTGAAGATGGGGAAGGATTTTGTGATGGCAGATATTGCAAGTGCATACAGAATTGGATCAAGAAAAGGGAGAGAGGAGCAAAGAAATGTGTTGGTGAAATTTTCAAATTTGGGAAATAAATTGAGGGTGATAGAATTTATAAAACAAGCTGGATCTGGCATTTTAAAGATGGATGGAAAGGATGTTGAAATTTACAACAATATAGCAATTGATGAGAGACTATGGAAATATAAGATGAAGCTGGTTACTAAGATTTTGAATGAACAAGAGATCAAATACAATTGGACCTTTCCTCAATAACTAAGATTTTTTTATGCTAAGAAAATGCATGTAATTGATTCAGAGATGGATGCAATGGAGTACTTGCAAGCGATTGGTTTGATTCAAGGAGGTTCCCAAGAATGAAGTAAGCTGAGAAAGGAGTTGGATTGGAGGATTTAGGAGGAACGAAGAAGGAGGGAGATGAAGAAGATGAGAGAGGTGCTGTGGGAGGGACAGTAGCTAGAGTTTCAGGGACGGGACTGGAGGTGGAGGAAGCAGAGGGAAAATGAGGAATGAAGTTATTAAATGGAAATAAGTGGTGAAGAGTATGAACAGTTCGAACATCTTACACATCTCCACCCCCATCTTTGGAAGACAAGGGCTGCTTTTTTGTGTGAAGAAAAAGTATGAGGGTGAGGGTAATGTTTTTTTTTTGTTTATATATGTTTAAATGTTGGGTAGATGGGTTTAAATATATAGGTAAGTGCACGCCTTGGGAAATTGCGGAGGACTTAGTGAAAAGTAATAAGATTTTATTATGAAGTATGTAAAGATATTGTCTTGGAATGTTAAAGGTTCTGGCTGCCAAGTGAAGAGAAGAAGACTAGAAATGGCCTTTAGAAGGGATAAACCTGATGTAATCTTTTTGCAGGAAACACATCAAAAATCAGAAGACATGAATAAATTATTTCTGGGATGGACACAGATATATGAAAAGTCTTTTGGTACATCGAAGGTATGAGGGGTAGCTATCTTGATCTCAAACAGATTGGGTTTCACAATGACGAAAAGCATTTCTGATCCTGAAGGTAGATATTTGATAGTGAAAGGAATAGTAGATGATGAAGAGATTACATTGGTTAATATTTATGCCCCAAATGAACACCAAGATAAATTTTTGGGGAAAAAATTCAGTTAATAGATAGGGAAAGATCAATAAAATGATTGTAGCAGGTGATTTTAATTTAGTAAAATCTGATATAGATTGATAAATGGATTAAATCACTGAGATTGAGGGATGCATGGAGGGAACTTAAAGGGTCAGAAAGATCTTATACCTACTTTTCATATGTTCATAATTCATACTCTAGACTGGACTATATTTTTGTTACAGATAATATGGTCAGAAATTTGGAGGATATGGAAGTTGGTATCTTTAAAGAATCAGACCACGCAAAAGTGTTGTTGGAATTAAGTTTGGAGGGAGTAAAGCAGAGAGGAAACAATTGGAGATTTGTTTATTTAAAGACCCTAAGAATAAAGAACAAATAATGAAAACTTGGGAGGAGAGCTGGCAATGGAATGATACGGGTGAAGTGAAGTATAATGTGGTGTGGGATGCCATGAAGTTGGTATTCAGAGGGGAATGTATTAAATTAGCTAGTATTAAGAACAGACTGTGGAGGAATAAACAATTGGATTTGGAAAAGGAAATTAGACAGCTTCAAAAAGAGCATGTTAAGACCAAAAATGTAAAGACTTATGACAGGTTGCAGAGATTAAAAGCTGAATTGATTGGGTAAGATATAGAAAAGGTGAAATGAGATTTGATATATTTGAAGAGAGAATATTTTGAATATAGTAATAAGAACTCAAAATTATAGGCGAGAGCAGCAAAGGAGAAGAAGACTAGAAGACAAATGAGAATACTAATTAACAGTGAGGATATTAGATGTAATAAAACCAAAGACAAACTTAAAATTGTGATGAATTTTTATCAAGAACTATATTCAAAAAAGGAAATAAATACTGAAAAATTAAAAGGGCATCTAGAAAAGAGCTCTAGAATTAAATTAACGGACGAACATAGAAACAGAATGGAGGAAATGATAACAGAGAAAGAAATTAAGGAAGTCATAATAAAGTTGAAGGGAGGGAAATCTCCTGGGGAAGATGGACTACCGGCTGAGTTCTATAAAGAGTTTTATAAATTTGTAGTGCCTAGTCTTCTGAACAGTGATGGGCACCAAAAAAATTTACTACCGCACCGTGGGGCGTGGCCTAATTGGTGGGTGTGGTCTAGTCGGTCTTTAAGGTGCCACAACATTTTTTTGTTTACTCTCTGATATGCTTGCACAGAATAAAATGGCACCAATTCTAAAGTTTAATTCTGTGCAAGCAGATCAGGAGGTAAACAAAACAAAAACACAAAAATGTTGTGGCACCTTAAAGACTCACTGCCACCCCACCCCTGGGAAATCCCTTTAGCCTCTGCTCCCTTCTACACACACACACACACACACACACACACACACACACACACACACACACACACACACACACACAGAGTTTTTTTAAAAAGATGGAACATTTATTAAAATAATATGCCTATAATTTAAATCAATACAATGGCCTTGTATCTTCAATACTGTGTACAATACATATTTTGGCTTTTATTTCTTCCAGCAGTTGTTAAATATGCTAATAGAAAAGTAAGCCTGTATAAATTCGTAATTAAATCCATTGAAGTTGAAGAATGGAAGTGCTGGAGGTGTGTGTGTGTGAGTATCACACACACACACACACACACACACACACACACACACACACACACACACACACACACACACACACTGGGGGGGAGGGGAGGAAACCAAAAGACACACTTACCCAGAAAGTGACACGTTGGGATGTTCCTTCCTCCCATGGGGGGGGGGGCGTTTCCCTCCTCCTTTAGTCCTCCAGGACCAGCGAGTCCAGCCGTGCTGCTGCTTGCAGAGCGGCTGCTGGTGGTGGAGGTGAGTGCGTCCCTGGCCCTGGGGGAAGAGGAGGGGGAGCTGACGTCATGCGCACCACCCAGGAGGGCTCGCTTGCGCGCCCCAACGCCCCCTCTGCGACTCTTTGCTGCCTCCTTCTAGCAGCAGCAGCAGCAGCAGCAGCTTTCGCAATGCCTGGACTAAATTATTCCTGCAGGGAAGAAAACTTCCTGCAAGATGTTTGTCTGGGCATTGTGAGAGGTATCCAGGCAGGGCAACTCTCGCAATGCCCAGAGTCAGACAGACATCCTGCAGGAAGTTCTCTTCCTGCAGTAATAAGTCCAGGCATTGCAGAGGGGGTGCCGGACGCGCACGCGAGCTCTCCTGGGTGGCGCGTGACATCAGCTCCCCCTCCTCTTCCCCCAGGGCCAGGCGCACACACGCCACCACCACCACCACCACCCGAGCGGCACCCACAGCCGCTCCGGAGAAGAACGAAGCGCTGCCCAAAGCCGTTGGGTCGCCCGCTCTCCCGGAAGAGGTGGGTGGGATGGGGAGGGGAGGGGGCGTGGTCAGCCAGGTTTCTTACCAGTCCGCCCGGACCGGGGCGGACCGGGTGATGCCCAATGCTGCTTCTGAAGCTGTTTAATTATATCATGGTAGGGGAAATGATGCCGACTTCATGGCATAGGACTATATTTGTACTGATTCCTAAGCCAGGAAAGGACTTAGCAAAAGTAGAAGCATTTAGACCAATCCCACTAATAAATCAAGATGCTAAGATATTTACAGCCATTATTGCAAATAGGTTGAATAGTTTTATGACTGGTTACATAGATAGGGATCAAGTAGGATTCTTAAAAGGGAGACAGATGACAGATTTAACAAGGAGAGTAGTGGACCTAATGAATACAGCAGTTCAAACCAAACAGGAGGTGGGATTGCTATCATTGGATATATATAAAGCATTTGATTTGCTTCAATGGGTTACAATTAAAGAGATAGTTAATAATTATGGGTTTGGTATGAACTTTAAAAGGACTATAGATCAACTATATCAATATGGCTCTGTTAAGGTGAGGGTAAATGAAGCTTTCATGGAGGAGGTAGAGCTTAAGGCTGGAACTCGTCAAGGTTGCCCACTATCACCAAATTTGAGGACTTAATAAAATTAAATTATGAAAAACAGAAAAGAGAAATGAAGGGAAAAATCCAACAATATAAGAGACTGAACCTGTCTTGGTTTGATAGAATCACACTGTGTAAAATGAAGTTATTACCGAGATTTAACTTCCTGTTGGACGCTTTACCGATACAACTTAAAGATAAAGGAGTTAAAAGATTTTCAGAAAATTTTGAACTGGGAATACCAAACATTGGAAATTATTATAAGGCTTTTCAATTAAAAAATGTGGTGAAAATTTTAATGAAGGAAGAGGTAATATGGGAGGAAATTGAGATGAAAGAATTGAATCATGTTGGTAAAGCAGTCTTTTTGGATAAAGAAATAATAAAACCCGGGTTTAAAAATAGAATGATAAAAACAACATTGGACTCATGGAAGAGATTGAAAAAGCAGTTAGCACCATATGTATCCCTAATTATGGAAATGGAAGATTTAAGGAACTTTCCTGTGAAGATGGATAGGAAGGTGAAGGATGTGTTTCTGAAAAATGATGTGTTCCTGCTGAAAGACTGGATTCGGATATGTAAGAACAAAGAAAAAGATTGGAAATATATGGACAAATGAATTTGAACTAGTTTCAAGTTATGTTATTGAATAAATGGAATAATAAATATGTCATGGAAAGCCTAACAAGAGACAGGACAGAGTTTGAAGTGCTGATATTTAGAATAAGAAAGGGAGAGGTAGGAATTAAAGGCCTTGTCAGTAAATTATATAAAATGTTAAACCGTGATGACGGATCACAGGAAATATTAAGAAAAATGTAGGCAAAAGATTTGAATATTAGAATTTTGGATGTAAATTGGAAGAATAAATGGAAGAGAAGAGTTATGAGATCCATGTCTGTGAGAGTCAAAGAACACAATTATAAAATGTTGTGGAGGTGGTACCTGACACCAGTTAAGCTAAATCAGATGGACCGCACTAAAACAAAAATGTGTTGGAGATGTAAGATGGGGACTTATGAACATATGTGGTGGAGTTGTGAGGTGGTTAAAGATTTTTGGGTTAAAATAGAAAAAGAACTATCCGAAATCATGGGTAGGAGCCTTAAGTTGGAGCCCGGTACCACCCTATTGATGGAATTTGATAATATGAATATTGAAGAGAATAATAAAGAATTGTTAACAATAATATTGACAACAGCAAGACAATGTATTGCTAGAAATGGGAAGAATGACTCCACAGTGGAAATAAAGGAATGGTACAGAGAAATGTGTCAAATTGCTTTAAATGATAAGTTAACATGGGAATTGATAAAAGAAGTATGACAGATAAAAATAAATTTGGAATTATATTGAAACCTTTTCTAGATTATACGCTGTCAGAAGGCAAAGGTGGCAGACCAGCCCCAAATCAAATGAGTTTTTGGTTATAATAGGAGAAGCTGGGCAGTTCCACAATAACTAAGGTATTGTACATAGCACTGGATTTATATTCTATGTTTAGATTTGGTTTTAAGATAGTGTATACTTTATATTAATATAGTATAAGTTTAAATAATATGGTTGAAATGAAGTTAAAACGAATATATGCTATCCTTTTTATTATTGTAATTTTTAGTGTATGATTTTATTTTTATTTGTTATGGTGATATGTAACTTTGTATTTCTATGTTAATTTGTATTATGTTTAGATGTTTTCTTTTTCTTTAAAGTATTTTTGTTGTTTATTGCAATATTTAATAAAAATATTATAAAAAATAAACTAGGTAATCATGATTAAGTTTGGGTGGAGTATGGACTTCATTGTAGGTTGGAATCCAACTCTCCCTCCTGAGTGATTCCACTCAGAACCAAAGTTGAACTAACTCCCAGTCCTATGTGTCTATAGCACAGAACATGAGTCTGGCTTCCTGAATTAGCATATAGCCAATCAGAGTCAAGGGTTTATGTAAATACACCCTGTTCCCATAACAAAGACTTGTTGTCCTCAGGATCTGATTGTTGATGCAGGCAGATATTCCAGGCTTTGAGGGTAAGACAAAACACAGGCCTAGGGCCTTGAGAAGCTTTTACAGCTCCACCTGCTTGATAAGCGAGCAGAAAGAAAACAGGGACTTTGCAAAGAAGCAAATCTACAACTCATATAACAGTTTCTGAATCTAAGAAACTCCACATTGAACAACTTGTGATGCTATTTCATTACACATGATATTCTGCCTCTGATCAATGGCAGCATCTCACTGAATAAGAGTTACTAAGAAACAACAGTGCGAGAGGCCCATTGATCTCGTTTCCTTTCCATGGGGTTGACAGAGGCATAAGGTTGGCCACTGGAGGAAAAAGGTGTGGAAATGGATAGGTTTTGCTGTCACACAGGATGATTCTTCCTATTATGTCAATTCAACTTTCTTCACAAAACACCTTAGAAAGTGTTTTTATTTCTACTTCTTTTCTCATGATCATAGAATCATAGAATAACTGAGTTGGAAGGGTCCTATGAGGCCAACAAATCCAACCTCCTGCTCAACACAGGAATCCAAATCATAGCAGATTTAACAGATGGTTTCTAATGTTCTCTGGAATTATTACCTCACAAGGTAATTGAAGAGTTAAGAAGTATTTCCCAATATTTAAATGATATCTGTCATCCTGTAGTCTGAGGCTGTTATTATGTGTCCTGCACTCTGGAATGATCTTTCAAGGGTTTGAAAAGTGCCACCATATCCCCTCTCAGCCTCCAAGAAAGAACTGGACAAGGCTAAGCATGGCCAGTTCTTTCAGACTTTCCTCACAGAGCTTGCATTCCAGTCCCCTGGTTTAGTGTCTTGCACGTGAAACAAAGAAGGAGTCGCAGAAAGGACTAACACAGGTTTATTGATTGATGATCTGTAAGAACATGTGGTAATGGCGGAGGTACATCTCATTATATACAGTAACACAATACATTTGAATCTGGCTGCACGGTAGCTTATTGGCTGCTACCGGCGTGACCTCGCCCCGGTCACGCCTCTCTCCTGTAGTTCTTCTTCTGTAGTTCCTCTGTGGTTCTTTGACATGCGGGAATCTCCCGCGGCTGTTCGTGATTTGGGGAATGTGAACCATGTGAGACTGAACGCTCGCAGCTGCCCTCTATGGGCGGCTTGCTCGCGTTCCTTAGCAGCTGAGATACATTGTGATTTAGGCTTGTTACATTCGTACATTTAAAGAGACATTGTACATGCATACATAACATCCCTCCCCCCTAGGATGGGACGAAGTCCCTCAACCATTGTGGCTTGCCGCAAGTGCGCCGGGGGCGTGCGGCCGCCTGACCTAATACAGGGGAGCCTGTGACTCCTGGATCTGTGGAGTCTCGTCCTGCAATGGAAAATGGAGACTCGTTAGTGGTTCCGTGGGGCGCTTGCGATGCCCTTGTCTTGGGGGACGGAAATGGAATGAACAGCTGGGAAGTGAACCCCTGTTTATTTCCTGAGGACCCCGGGGACCCTCCCAGCACAAACCTCGGGACCGACGAGGATGCCCTCGCGGTCCCGCCACCTCCTGTTGTCTGTTCGGGAGTTCGGGAACTAGTGGCGGGGGCGGGTGAGCTCCCGCCGGCTGCTTTCTTTTTAGGGGCCGGGGCTATGGAGTACTCTAGGATACAGGAACCGGGGGGGCTGGAGGTACCAGGGGCTGAACTGAAACCCCTCTTCTCGCTAGGACGGGTGGGGGACCACTCCGCTAACTCCCCCTGGTACGGAAAATCAAAATCATTACTAAACTGATCCCTCTCTTTCAAAGTATCCTCCTCTGTGGATGAGAACCCAGGATATGCGTTTGTATCCGCGGGTTCCTCCGTGTCTCCCCCTTGGGTAATGCGGGTGGGGGAGGACCCTAACGCTGACGCCCCTTCCCCTGTGACTCGCCTTCTGAGTTGGTCGGCGTGCCTTCTCCAAAGTAGCCCTGAACTGGTTTCGACCCTGTAGGATACCGGCCCCGTTTGCTCCACAATTGTGCCCGGTACCCACGCTGGTCCCGCGGCCGCGTAGTTTCTGCAGTGAACCGGGTCCCCTATCGCAAAACTTTTGGAGCTCCCTCTCCCCATGCTTATGTTCCTCCCTTCATCCTCCACCCTGGACGGATCCATCCGGTCAAAAAGGGTTACCGGACGCCTCCTCATGAGGAGTTCGGCTGGGGAAAACCCTGAGGCTAAGGGGGTTGTCCTGTAGCAGATGAGGAACTGGCACAATTGCAGGTTCAACTCACCGGGACCCATGCGCCGCAGTGCGTCTTTCGTAGTGCGCACTTGGCGCTCTACCTGACCATTTGTGGCGGGGTGGAACGGGGCAGCGGTTATGTGCCTGACGGCGTTCCTATCCATAAATGTCTTGAACTCTGCCGACGTGAAGGTACTAGCGTTATCGCTTACCAAGACGTCGGGCAGGCCGAAGCAGGCGAACAGCTTGCGCAACTGTTTAATGGTTGCAGCAGAGGAAGTGCTGTTCATGGGGATTACCTCCAACCACTTGGAGTAAGAGTCAACGACTAGGAGGAACAAGGACCCGCGGAAGGGGCCAGCGAAATCCACGTGGATTCGAGACCATGGGCCGCGGGCCGTGTCCCACTCTCTATGGGGTAGCTTGGATTCCTCGGGCCGAGAGCTCTGGCAGCTCTCGCACGTGCCCACTAACCGTTCTATATCTGCGTCTATTTTGGGCCACCAAACAAAACTCCTAGCTAGGGCCTTGGAGCGCACGATCCCCGGGTGGCTGGTGTGCAGTAGCTTCAGCACTCTCGCCCTCAGCTTCTCGAGAATGACTACCCGCTGTCCCCAGAGTAAGCAGCCCCTTTCCAGGGAAAGCTCCACTCTGCGTCTGCCAAACGGCTGGAATTCCTCACCTGGGGGAGTAGTGGGCCAGCCTTTTCTAACCCAGGAGCTGACTTGGGCTAGGGTCTTGTCGGCCGCCGTCGCCTTGGCGAGGTCGGCCGGGACAATGGGGGGTGAGTCGAGGGCCTCGATCAGCAGGACTTGGTGGTCCTGCTCCACCTCGCATGTGGGGTCTCCTAGGCTAGGGAGAGGGGATCGGGATAGTGCATCTGCATGGGAGATCTCTTTCCCTGGGCGGTAAATCAGCTCGTACTGGTAAGCGTTGAGGAATATAGCCCAACGCAACATCCTGGGGGATAAAATTTGGGGGGTCGGTTTGCCGGTGGTGAAGATTCCCAGCAACGGCTTGTGATCAGTCACCACCGTAAACTCGCGGCCATACAAGAAGTCATGGAACTTTTTCGTTCCCGCAATTATGGCTAGGGCCTCCCTATCCGTTTGCGCGTAATTGCGCTCAGCCTTAGAAAGGGACCTTGAATAGTACGCCACCGGGGCCTCCCGCCCGCTCTCTAGCACATGGCACAGAACCGCCCCCACCCCCACCGGGGATGCATCACATACTAGAACCACTGGTTTCCTCGGATCGAAATGGGTCAGGACAGCATTCGAGGAAAGGAGTGACTTTAACTCTTCAAATGCTTTCTCCTGCCTGTCCCCCCACCGCCAAGCCGCGTCCTTCTTTAGTAGGGTGTGCAGTGGCTCCGTGACCGATGCCTTCCTTGGCAGGAATGAATGATAAAAATTGAGGAGCCCCAGGAAAGACTGCAACTCTGGCTTTGCGGTGGGGCGGGGGGCATTCTTTACAGCTGCGACTTTGGACTCTGAGGGGCGAATTCCCTCTGGGGTTACCTTAAACCCGAGGAATTCGACTTCTCTTGCGAAAAATACGCATTTGTCTTTTCGAAGACGGAGCCCCGCTTTCTCGAAGACTGAGAGGACCCCATCTAACCTCGTGGCTAGCTCTGCCTCACTCCCCGCTGTTATCAGGACATCATCGAAGTAGGGGAGAACACCTGGAAGCCCCTTTAATAGGCGTTCCACGAGGGCTTGGAAGATCCCGGGAGCCGAATTCACGCCAAACTGGAGGCGCGTCACTTTAAAGGCTCCCTTATGGGTTACAATCGTCTGTGCGGCGGCGGCAGCTGGGGTTACCGAGAGCTGTTGATAAGCCTGCGCTAAGTCTAGCTTGGCGAAGCACCTCCCCCCATGTAACGTGGCCAGTAGGTGGCTGACCACAGGCACCGGGTATGCATTTGGCCGAATGGCCTTATTAATCGTACATTTATAATCCGCACATATCCTGACCTCCCCGTTTGATTTAAGGGCCGTAACAATCGGCGTCTCCCATTCCGCCGAATCGACGGGAACCAAAATCCCCTGCCCCACCAGTTTGTCCAGTTCCGCCTCGATCTTGTCCTTTAGTGCGAAAGGCACTCTCCTTGGCTTGAGGCGGATGGGCCGGATCGCTGGATCTAGTTCAAAAGAGACTGGGGGCCCCCGGTACTTTCCGAGCCCCTTTTTGAAAACGTCCGGGTGTGCATTGCACACGTCCCGCATTGGGTCAGTCTCGATGGCGTTAATGCCGGACAGTTCGATTCCCAGGGGAGCAAACCACTGTGTTCCCAGGAGGCAGCACCTTCCCCCCTTGAGGACGACTAGGGGCAGTCTCTCCGAATAGTTCTTAAATTTCACTTTGAACTTTCCCACCCCCAACACTGGGATCCCTTTTCCCTGCACGTCCCGCAAGTTCGACTTTAGGGCCCGCAGTTTGGGCCGCGCCTCTGGGGGAATGCGCATATATTCTCTCTGGGATAGGATGGAATAGGATGACCCCGAGTCTATCTCCATCCTCACTGGAAGCCCCTGTAACTGTACCTCAACGAAGAAACGCCGGTGCTCCAGTCCCACGCGGTTGACGCCTTCCTCGTCGGAACCGGTCGCGACCTTCCTCGTGCTGGTCGCCTTACGCTGGTGTCCCCGGGGGTGACTTGGGCCGCTCCTGTCCTCGGTCCGTCCGCGCCTGCAAACTCTGGCGATGTGCCCTTTCCGGCCGCAGTTGTGGCACTCGGCCTTGCGAAACGGGCACCTCGTGCAGTCGTGGGACGCCCCACAACCATCGCAACGGTGGTCTTTCCTGTCGCGGGTCTCACGCTTCTCCCCGCGCTTCCGAATCCGCTGGACGTCGTCGTCCTCGCTGGAACAGGGGTCTGTCGTCGTAGACGACTCCTCAGACATCGCTGGTGAGCCGGCGGGCGGCTTGGGGACCCGCCAGGCAGTCTTTGTTGGTGTCCGCCGGGCCGCTTGCACTGGTGACTTGGCCCTCTCGGCCGCGGCCCCTCGGGACTTGAACAGCCTGACCCCGCTCCTGGCCTCCTCGGCCGCTTGGGCCTCCCGCAGCACCTCGTTGAACGTGAGGCAGCTGTCGCGGGTCATCAGGCGCCTCTGTAGCTCCTCGTCCCTCAAACCACACAACATGCGGTCTTGGAGGGCCTGGTCCAGGTCGTCCCATTGGCAGTGCACCGCTGCCAGCCGGAGGGCCGCCGCGTAGGCAGACACGGACTCGCCTGGGCGCTGGTCTCGCCGGTGGAACGCGACCCGGGCTGGGAAGATTGAGACCGGCGGTTGGAAGTGCTCCCGCAGCGCTTCCAAGATGCGGTCGATGGGCACTTCGTCCACCTTTCGGGGGGCCACGAGGGTCATCAGGATGCGCATCGCGGCCGGTCCCACCTGGGACAGGAAGTGCGAGCGCATCAGCGCGTCGTCGTCGACGCCGTTGGCTTCCATCGTGTGCCGAAACTGGCACTCGTAGAGCTCCCACTGCTCGGGCTCGCTGACATCGAACTGGTACGGCTTGACCTTGGGATTCGCCATCGATCCCACCTTCGTCGCAAATTTAGTGTCTTGCACGTGAAACAAAGAAGGAGTCGCAGAAAGGACTAACACAGGTTTATTGATTGATGATCTGTAAGAACATGTGGTAATGGCGGAGGTACATCTCATTATATACAGTAACACAATACATTTGAATCTGGCTGCACGGTAGCTTATTGGCTGCTACCGGCGTGACCTCGCCCCGGTCACGCCTCTCTCCTGTAGTTCTTCTTCTGTAGTTCCTCTGTGGTTCTTTGACATGCGGGAATCTCCCGCGGCTGTTCGTGATTTGGGGAATGTGAACCATGTGAGACTGAACGCTCGCAGCTGCCCTCTATGGGCGGCTTGCTCGCGTTCCTTAGCAGCTGAGATACATTGTGATTTAGGCTTGTTACATTCGTACATTTAAAGAGACATTGTACATGCATACATAACACCTGGTCATCCTTGTTGCCTTCCTCGGACCTCATTCCAGTTTCTTGGCATCCTTCTTTAAGTGTGACATCCAAAACTGGACACAGTACTCTAGGTGTGGATTAATTAGTGGTGAATTTAGGGGGACTAGTACCTCATGGGTACTCTCGACAACAGCCTAAAAAGGGAACTTCAATTCCCAACGTTCCTGGCGCCGTGCCGCGCCAGAGCCAATCAGGCTGAGCGGCGCGGCAAAAGGAATGTTCAGAAACGCGCAGCGGCCAATAAAAAAAAGCCGCAAGGGAAAAACCGCTGCAGTAGACGCGCAGACAAAACTACAAGCCCCAGCATCCTGTGCGCCATTAGCATGCAGAACGCTGAGGCGGCCGGTGCGTGAAAAATAAAAGTTTTTTAAAAAATGCCCACCACCGCTGCCATTCTTCCCCACGGGCCAGCCAGCATGGCCCGTGGGGAAAAAAATAAACCCCCCTGCCGCCGCTGCCCTTCCGTTCGAAGGGCCAGCCGGTGCGCGAAAAACACAAGTAAAAAAACACCAACACCCCGCAACTGCCCTTCTTCCCCACGGGCCAGCCAGCATGGCCCATGGGAAAAAAAAGAACCCCCCCCCCGCCGCCGCTGCCCTTCCGTTCAAAGGGCCAGCCAGCGCGCAAAAAATACAAGAACTCCCCCCCGCAACTTCCCTTCTTCCACACGGGCCAGCCAGTATGGCCTGCGGGGAAAAAAAGGAAACCCCCCACTGCTGCCCTTCCTTCCCACGGGCCAGCCAGCATGGCCCATGGGAAAGAAAGCCTCCCCGCCATTGCCCTTCCTTCCCACGGGCCAGCCAGCATTGCCTGTGGGAAAGAAAGCCTCCCCGCCATTGCCCTTCCTTCCCACGGGCCAGCCAGCATGGCCCGCAGGAAAGAAAGCCACCCCCCCCTGAAAAAATAAACACAAAAACACAAACCAGAAACATTCAAAAACACACAAAAATCCAAAAATGAAACACAAAAACAGTCAAAAAGAAACAAGAAAAAACACACAGACACCCCCTCCCAAAAAAATCCCACCCCCCCACCCCCACCCCCAAAAAACCCCAGAGAACTTACCAAAATACATCTTCCATCTATGAGGACTGGAACTCAAATGAGAAAAGAAAGAGAAAACTTACCGGAAGCGACACCCAGAGGACAGAAGAGAACAATTGTAGAGAGGCAACAATTGTAGAGAGGCAGAAAAGCTCACCACCCCCACCCAGAGGCCAAAAGAGAAAAAACATTCAAAAATATTAAAACTAATAAGATTAATTCCAAAATTAATCAAATAAGTTATAAACACATTCAAAAATAAACACACTAATCTCAAAAATTATCCAAAAAAACCCAGAAATCACTTTTCACTCCAAAAAACAAAACAAAACAAAAAATAAAAAAGCGTAAAAATAAACATTTTAAGAACCAAAATTAAATTATAAACTAAATAATATTAAATTAAATTAAATTAAATAAATTAAAATAAAATAACATTTGCATAAACATAAAACAAAAACGTTCAAAAACCAATTTAAAGAGCCTGGCACTGAGGACAACACAACAACAAAAAGAACAAAAAAAAAAAACACCACTGGGAGCTCAAGTCCGCCTGAGGCGGACGCAGCGCCATGAAGCCACAAAATCACAAAACCTTACAACACCATTTAAAACAGCCCAACATCATTGGTTCAAGAAAAAAACCAAACCCTTTACTATCCAACACAATTTTAAAAAGCCCAGCACCGCCGGGCAAAATATACTAGTACATAAATAAAATGGTGGTGCCAGGTAGAGAACCTGCAGGGAACCAAGTGACAGCAAAGAGGGCCAACACTCTGTTGTCTGAGAAGACTTCCCACTGGTAGTAGTCACATTACATCTAAATACAAAAATTCTATTTAGTGGAGATGAGGGGAAATTATTTTTTTGACTAACACTCCCATAATTGCTTGGCCAGTGATCACCTTTTCTGCATTTCTTTAACCATTTAAAAGACTGGCCTAAGCCAATGACCCTTGAGGAAATAAATTCCTTAATCTAATGCATGCGTTGTATGATCACTTGTGGAGCTGCGGTGGCTCAGTGGTTAAGAAGCTCACCTTGTTATCTGGAAGGCTGGAAAGTCAGCAGTTTGAGACCCGGGTACTGCATGACAGACTGAGTACCCATCTCTGTCCCAGCTCTTGGGGACATGAAAGGAGCTTCATTTGGGCATTCCCTGAGCAGAGTTTCTTCCGCAAAAATCCTTTCAACCCAGAATTATTTCTGACACAAAATTATTATTATCATCACTTGTTTCTTTTGCTCACTCTGAACCTACTGGAAATCAGTTTCAGCAGGAGATCTATACATTTTCCAGTGAAGAGAAGCAGCATTTATTTCTCAATGCCTTCATACTAGACTATGCCCACCCCAGTAAATCTAAGAGTTATTTCCAAGGTTCATATTCCAAAGAGATTCTTTTATAGTGCAAAGCAATTAAAGGTGGCTTCAGATTGAATCAAAGGATTGGTGGGAGAGAAAGGGATCTGTCTGTCTGAGCAAAGCTCAAACTGCCTTGCATTATAACATAAAGTCCTTGCAGAAAACAAGCATGGAATCACATACACTATGTGGTTTCACCCTTGCCTGTCTCTTTAGCCTCATTCTCCCCAATCTGGTGCCTTCTAGATGTCAATCATCTTGAAGAAGTATGGCCACTGGAGTCCAGGTTGGGGAAGGCTGATGCAGAAAGTGTTGAAACCTTATTCTATCCTTTCCAGCTCTGCACTGATGAAAACTGGCAAGGATAGTTCTATCTGGAATTTGACATACATTTGCAGTGGATGTTTGCAGTATTATGACATACTGTATATTCTGGCATTGTCCCTCCTGATATGTAATAACTGAAGATAAAATCTTTTGTTTCTCTGACACATTTTCTATGTGTTTTTCTACCATGATGTGAATTTTTGCAAAGGATTTTCCACCATTTCCACCAACATATAGGATACCAATTAAACTTGCAATCTAAAATCGGGGCCTCTTTTCAAATGAATAGTTCTCTGTTCCTGCTCCAATTCTACTTTGCATTCATTTCAAGTTTAATGTAAAATCATAAGCACTGTTGTGCTGGATCACATCCTGGTATATCTAGTCCAAGAAAGAAAATATACTTTACTTAAGACATTACAAAATAATGGTATTACAGATTAATACTGATAGATTAATTGTAGCATGTGTAGTCAGTTTACAACAAAAGAGAGTTGCAGGTGGTGACAATTCTGTGACATATTTTGTGTGTTGTGTTGTGACACTGAAAAAGATAACAGAAAACCTCCGCCCATTATTTTAATGTATTCTACTGTTTAAATTTTAAAAATATTTTCTTAACGATGCAGTGCTATTCTAAATAAATGAGATACATTGGCAGTTGATAGATCCATTGCTGTTTTGCTACATTACTTCCTTTAACAGGGAAGGAGGGTAGGAAGTCACTCTGACCCACTGAATGATAGCCGTAGGAAAAAATGGAAAAGGAGGTGGAAAGGTGTTGTGTTCTCAATACTATGCCTTTAAACAATGTAACACTCGAAGGAGTGAATATAACAACCATCAGCTGTAACACTGTAACCCGCTGTAATAGGACGCGAGCTAGTGACCACCAGGTGGCAATAGCGAGCGTCCAGCTCACATGGTTCCAATTCCCCAAAGAACTACAGCGCGGGAAGATTCCCGCCACCACCTCACCTGGACAAGAAGGGCGTGACCAGGAATGACGTCACGCAGACAGTAGCCAATGGGCTATCGAGGAGCCACATTCAAATGTATAGCCACTGTATATATTGAGCTGTTCGTCCACCATTACCACATGTTCCCCCGGACCACCATGCAATAAAGATGTGTTAAGCCAACCTTTCGGCTGTTCAATTGTCTTGGTTCTCATACACTAAAAAAGGGAAGTGTCATTAATTGAAAGGGGGATAAACTGGAGTGATCCAAAGACTTGTCTGGACCCTCTGGAGAAAAAAAAAAACATTGATGAGCATGGACAGAAGGATTGTTCAAATGAGAGATGAAATAAAGCATACTAAAGATAAGAATCTTTTAAGAACAAACCAGACCGCTCTAACGTGTCCCACCTGGACGTGCTCTGAGCCTGTGAGGTTCACCAGAGCTGACATTTTTCCTGTTACAGCTTAATTTTTCATGATGGTCATTGATATGTGTTTCACACTTTAGCTAACCTGTTATTTCCTGTCCCCTCCTCCCCATCTGCCACAGCTATGCAAAGGGATTTCCATTATGACTCGAAACCCTGGGTTGCAGTTGGCTACATTTCTCACTACTTCAGGCTTAGAAATAGCTCAAAATGCCATCCTTTCATCTCGCCAATCCTCTTGGTTGGGTCAGTAATACTGCAATCGACAGAAAGAGGGCCCCCGCCCCCACCTTGGTTGCTGTGGAAACTCATGTCCCTAATTCTCTTGTGAGGTTCTAAATCCCAAAATTAGCTCTCAGGATGCAAAAAGCCATTTTGTTGAAGAAACCAGAGCCCAGGTATCACAAGACAGATCTATTCTTATCCTCTCACTTCAGTGAAGAGGTGACCTGCATGTTTGGCTGCAGAAGAAGCTTTAGGCAGACAGCAGAGTCCTTCGCTTTTGCACTCCTGCATCTTTTTCTTTCAAGGTGGCCATCGGTTCTTTCTTCTGTTGCTTTAAACCAGAAAGCCTAGTTCTTCCAATTCAATTTCAATTTCATTTCAATTTAACAAGCATAACAGAAACACAAAAGCATAAACACCACATCCTAAGCTAGACTGGACAGAGGTAATTAAAAAAAACTATACTACTAAAAACCTACTGAGAATTGACATACAACAGCAGTTCTCCCAAAGAAATCCCTTTCTAACTATGTGGCCCTATTATGAGAGGAGGTGCTAACAGAGGACCATTCTGCTACTGTTATGTATGTTAACTGTGTTTTCTGAAAGGAGCAGACTGTATCTTTTCTCATGTATCTATTCTTATGCAAATAAGTGGATCGAAAATGTGCACACTCTGTTAGCCAATGGGCTTGTTGTATTATTGTTACTGTTTATAGTGTATATTAGTCCGAGTTCTGCCCCATCCAAACTGTGTTCAAACCCCACTAATAAGGAGCTGAATTTCACTACTTCACTCGTCTGCCCATTTGACCCAGCGCGTCCAGAGAAATAGGCAACATACGAACGCCGATTCCGCCACATAATGGCCTCGCAGAAGATCACCGACGAAGACCAAAAGTGCTCCTGTTTCCTCGCTCAGTGCGGTTCTGAGATGCTTGAGTTGGCAACCCATCTTGTACTTCCAAGGGACGTGGATGTGGTGCCGCTTGCAGAAATCATGTCTGCACTGAGGAAACACCTGCAGCCAGAGGTTTCAATCTTCCCGGCCAGGGTGGCCTTCCACAGAAGGGAGCAGTGACCTGGGGAGTCCATTGCAGACTACGCCACCACTCTGCACATTGCTGCCACCCCGTGCAAGTGGGACAACATCAAAGAAGCACTCTGGGACCATCTGCTGGCCGGCATGGGGGACGAAGATGCTCAATGTTGCCTCATGATCAGGAAGACGCTAACTTTCAAGGCTGTCCTAGAAGAGGCGGTAGCATCTGAGGCCGCACGGTCTGGCATCAAGCTTTTCCGGCATCGCCATTCCACCACCAGTGCCACCGACTCAGCTGTGCAAGCTCAGCAAAATTCATCTTCATCCTCCTCAGCATCGCCTGGTTCCACCTCATCGGAGTCCAGCGATGCAGAGTGAGAAGTCCGAGCGGTCCGATGAAAGCACCGAGAGCACTGTGACAATCGGGAGAAGAAATTCCTTTGCAAGTGCGATGGCTGTGGAGCCCGGCATGACCGCAGGAAGTACCCCTTCCACACCGCAGAATGCCACAACTGTGGGCAACGAGGGCACATTGCTAAAGTATGCCGGCAGCGAAAGCAAAGAACTCCAGCACCTGAGTCCAAGAAGAGTCATCACCACAAAACATCCATCACCAAAGTGTCACCAGAGCCTGAGGCGTGCCAAGTGGGCATCGTCAGCAAGCATTTATTTGCAGACCTGAGCCTGCAGGACATCCCCTTCAAGATGGAGGTGGATTCAGGTACTACCTTTTCCATAATCCCACAGCAGGAGTTTTTGAGAATTCCCCCTGCCTCTTGGCCCAAGCTCAAATCTTTTAAAACTTCCCTCCGGGATGTGCAAGGTTGCCAGATTCCGGTCTGGGGGTGGGAAATTTCTTGGTCAAATTCAAAAACATTTGCACCTCCTTGCCATTGGTTGTACTTAAACAGGGCACTAACTGTCTTATTGGGACCCAATGGTTTAGGCCCCTGGGAATCCATCCTTCTGGCATTCACGCAATAGACACTGACCCAATCCGGGACGTTTGTACTGCACATCCTGAGATGTTCAAAAAGGGTTTAGGGTTATACAAAGGACCCCTTATGGTCTTTGAGCTTGACCCAACCGTCCGGCCCATCCAGATGAAGCCACACTGGGTACCCTTTGCTTTAAAGGAGAAGATAGAAGCTGAGCTGGACAAACTGGTGGAGCAGGGCATCCTAGTGCCAGTGGACTCTGCAGAGTGGGAGACACCAATAGTGACTGCTTTGAAAAGTAACGGGGAGGTCAGGATATGTGCTGACTACAAGTGTACCATCAATAAAGCTATTCGCCCGAACGCATATCCTGTGCCCGTGGTAAGCCACCTTCTTGCCGCCTTGCATGGAGGAAATTACTTCGCAAAACTTAACCTTGCCCAAGCTTACCAACAAATTGACTGTGTCTCCTGCTGCTGCCATAGCCCAGACCATAGTAATGCATAGGGGGGCATTTAAAGTAACTCGACTACAATTTGGGGTGAATGCGGCCCCCAGAATATTTCAATCTCTTGTAGAACATATTTTAAAAGGTTTGCCTGGTGTCCTGCCATATTTTGACGATGTCCTGATCACCGCTAAGGACACCGTCGAACTAGCAGCCAGGCTCAATCGAGTCCTCTCACGTTTCGAGAGGGCTGGTCTACATCTCAGAAGAGACAAATGTGTGTTTTTGGCACAGGAAGTGGAGTTCCTGGGGTACCGAATTACACCCCAAGGTATCATGCCCTCTGACTCCAAGGTGGCGGCCATACGAAATGCACCCAGGCCAAAATGTAAAGCTGAATTGCAATCATTTCTAGGATTGTTAAACTTCTATCACGCTTTTCTCCATCGCAAAGCCTCAGTAGCCGAACCATTACATCGGCTTCTTAAGAAAGCTACTGTTTGGCACTGGGGCCATTGCCAGGAGAAAGAGTTCCTAGAACTTAAAAGGCTGCTATCTTTGGATGCTGTATTAACTCATTTTGATCCTAACAAGGAAGTTGTACTTGTGTGTGATGCATCCCTGTGGGGGTGGGAGCTGTGTTATGCCATGTACTAAATGACGGGAGGGAAGCCCTGTAGCATTCTATTCCCGTTCACTCTCAAAGCCTGAGAAAAATTACACTCAGACAGACAGGGAAGTGTTGGCAATTGTAGCAGGCACTAAGAAATTCCACGATTACCTTTATGGAAGACCTTTTACCATCGTAACTGACCACAAGTCACTCCTTGGAATCTTTGTGAACAGGAAGCCCATGCCTCAAATTCTGTCCCCAAGGAGGTTGCGTTGGGCAATTTTCCTAAATGCATACGAATTTACTTTGGTGCACAGGCCCGGCAAGAACATCAGCCACGCTGATGCCCTGTCACGTTCTCCACTGCCAGGGGTTGGGGAAGCCGGTTGCGAGATCGAAAGTGACCACCAGGTCCTTATGATGGAGGCTTTCGACTCGGCCCCAGTCATCCCCTCAGATATAGCCAAGGCTACGGCCAAGGATGTAACATTGACTAAAGTAATGTCTTGGGTACAAAAAGGCTGGCCTGTCTCTCCTCTAGCCGAGGAATTCAGAACATTCTACCGCAAGCATTTGGAACTGTCAGTGGAACAATATTGCCTTCTATGGGGCCAGCGGGTGGTCATTCCTGTCACTCTCAGGAAAAAGGTTTTACATCTACTTCACACAAGTCACCCAGGAATTGTCCATTCCAAAGCCCTTGCCCATAGCTACTTTTGGTGGCCTCAACTGGACCAAGACATAGAACAAATGGTCGGCACTTGTGCCAGTTGTCAATCCTCTCACCCAGAGCAATCCCACCTTCCCTCTTGGGAATAGGATTCTGCTCGAGGCCCATGGTCCAGGTTGCACATAGATTTGGCAGGTCCATTTGGGGGTGCCCTATTTTTGTTGGTTGTGGATTCATTCTCTAAGTGGCTGGAAGTGATTAGGGTGCCTAATACCACTCCAGCCACCACGATAATGCACCTAAGAAGGTTGTTTGCAGCATTTGGACTTCCAGATGTGCTGGTGTCCGACAATGCGTCCATGTTCACATCTGCAGAATTCCAATCCTTCATGGAAAGGAATGCAATTAGGCACATCACTGCCGCCCCATTCCACCCAGCCACCAATGGCCAGGTGCGCAAAACTAAAGAGTGCTTTGGCGTATGCGTGAAGGGGATTTGGAGCTCCAGTTATGCCAGTTTCTTTTCACATATAGGCTCACCCCCCTTGCCTCAGGGCTGTCCCCTGCTGAATTGCTCCAGCGAAGGAAACTGTCATCCTTGCTGGACAGATTGGATCCCTCTAGGGTAGAGGACAAAGGCACAAATATAGCAATCCAACACCAGAAGGGTTTTTCATCCGGAGACCCTGTACATTGCCGCAATTATGCAGCTGGTGGTCCTACTTGGGTGCCTGGGTTTGTGATCGATCAAACTGGTCCTGTTTCTTACAGAATCAAAACAGCCACTGGTCTGATGTGGAGGAGGCATGCGGATCAATTGAGACCCAGAGTACTGGACCCACAAGACGAATACAGACACTCAACGCTAGGGTTGGCCCCTACCCATTTAAACCCAGGGGGCAGAGGTAATAGTCAGCAGTCAGCCAACATTGACCCAGAAGTGTCAAGGGGAATTTGAGGAATGCTCCCCTATTCCAGCCAGGTGTACCCCTACACTGTCCCAGCCTAGCACTCTGGATTCCTTGATTGATGATGACCAATTTTGCTTGGAGTCGCCCTCCACTCTTAGTACACACAGGAGGGACCCTGAGTTGTCTTATTCATCCACAGAATTAGATTTTGGTTTTGAGCGATCCCCTGCTCCTACATCTGACAAACGGGGCTTAAATTTGGGTTTACAATCCTCCCCATCTAGTCAATCCCTCACTCCAGTCGGGTCACCCATCCTACGAGCCCCTGAGCCGGCACAGCCAAGCGTCCGACCCAGAAGGAAAACTAGACCGCCATCCTGGTTAAAGGATTTTGTTTTTACCTAGGGGGGGAAGAATGTTATGTATGTTAACTGTGTTTTCTGACGGGAGCAGAATGTATCTTTTCTCATGTATCTATTCTTATGCAAATAAGTGGGTCAAAAATGTGAACACTCTGTTAGCCAATGGGCTTATTGTATTATTGTTACTGTTACTGTTTATTTATCTTAACCTATAAATCCAAGAGTTAACCGTTGGAACTGGCTATAGGTTGCTATGCCTCGCCCTACTTGCCTGCACTCACCTTTCGTGCACACGGCCGATCTGGGTACACAGGTCAACGAAGGATTTAGAAAACCGGCAGTGGGGCAACAGCCCCACAAACGTGAAGAAAGGGAAACAGCTTCACTTCCCAACATTCCTTGTGCCGCGCCGCGCCAGAGCCAATCAGGCTGAGAGGCTCTCGCACGGCACAGCGTTCGGAAACGCGCCGCAGCCAATCAAAAGAAAAGCATTTTAAAAAAATGCAGCAAAAACACAAAGCACCAACCCATAACTACAAGCCCCAGCGTCCTGCGCGCCCGCGCAGAACGCTGAGGAAACCGGCGCCCGAAAAATTTAAAAGAAAAACAACTCACAGCCAAGCAAACACCAGCCGGCTTTTTTCCCTCACCCGCGGCGCCTGAAGGTCCCGACTGGAGTTTCCCCTTTAATATCAGTGGGTGGGGGTTGCGATCCCCCTGTCTGCTGGCTACCCTAGGGTTGGGAGGTTTGTGGGAACAAAAGGGGCATGTTTCCCAAACCCTTCTGGACTCAGGACACCAGGGAGAGGGGATCGATTCCCACCCCCCTCCTTAAAACAACTCCGTCTTTTCTTCTCTTTAAAAACGGAGTTGTTTTAAGGAGGGGGGGAGGGAATCGATCCACTCTGCCTGCTGTACTGGGTCCAGAAGAGTTGGGGGGACATACCTCTTTTGTCCCCACAAACCTCCCAACCCCAGGGGAGCCAGCGGTGAGGGGGGTCGCAAGCCCCACCCACTGATATTAAAGGGGAAACCCCGATCTACTTTCATGACTCCACACAAACAAAGCACCATAACACAATAAAGCCCCCCTCCTCACCACCTAGCCCACCCTTCCTAACCCCCAATGACCATGCCCCCCTCCCCACCACCTAGCCCACCCTTCCTAACCCCCAATGACCACGTACCTTCCCCACCACCAAATAACTAATTTTTTAAAAATTACTAAAAACACTCAAACACATCCAAAAATACACAAAAACAAAAACACCAAAAACAATACGAAGTAAACAAAGACACAATCAAAAACAAAACAAACAGACAAAAAACACAAATTCCAACCCCCCTCCCCCCCGCCCACACACACACACACACAAAAGAAAGAAAACAAGCAAACTTACCAAAAGAGGTGCTACCTCCACCAGGACTGGAAAAGAAATGAATAAAGAAAGACCCTACTTACCAGAAGAAGCTCCACCCAGGGGCCAGGAGAGAAAAAAAAGTCAAAATACAATAACCCCTACCAGCACCACCTGCTGGCCACAATAGTAAAAACAAATCAAAAACACACAACAGCCCCAAACAAAACACAAATTCACAATTTTACACAAAAGGTCACACCAATAAAAACAAGTAAAAAAAATTACACTAAACACACTTTCACACAAATCACAAATATATGTCAATAAAATACAATAGAAACTTTTAAAAATCCTGTGCTGAGTTATAACTCAAATTTAAACTCAAAACATCTAAACACATTTTAAAAACATTGAATGTAAAAAACATTTACTTTTACATTATTAAAATTATTACCTACGGTACAACTAATTAAAAAAATTCAAAAAACTAAAACATTATTCGCTTACATAAAACAATTTGAAAAAATTATATCATACTTTCTTTTTATTAATCCTCAAAAAAACCCAAAATAGCAGATCACAGTTAATAACAGCCAAGCCAAAAAATTTTAACATAAATAAACATTTAAAAAATTAAAATTACAGACTAAGCAATTTTTTAAAAAAATTAACACAATTTAACCTTCCAACACAATGTAAAACTATTGCAAAAATAAATTTGGTTCATTTTTTATTAAAACACACGGGGGGAAAAGCCCGGCAACGGCGGGCAACCCTTGCTAGTAGTATATAAGTCTGAGTTTTGCCCCATCCAAACTGTGTTCAAACCCCACTAATAAAGAACTGAATTTCACTACTTCACTCGTCTGCTTCTTCATTCCCTGAACACAAAAGCTACCCAATGACTATAGACCTCACTCTTCTGGGATTTATCTTTAGTAGTCTACTAGATTATGACAAAGCAGTTGTGGTGCCAGCAGGTCCATTATTCCATATGAAAGAAGTCACAACACTTTTGAGTGGGGATCTAAAATGCAGGATGTGAATTTATAATCACCAAAATATCCTTTAGTTTCTTCTCCAGTGTTCAAATGTTCAAAGGGGAAGGGCAAGAAGAAGCATGATCTTTCACTGCATTTGCAAATAAGGGGGCAATCAGACAGCTGCAAATGCACATACTTGATCACAATGGAAAGGACTGCACATTTAGGGGAGTGCTCTCTCTTAAAGCAACCTTTCTGTCTGCTGGGATTCACTCCAGCCCTACAAAGCAGAAGCCCAAAAGCTGGAACAAAACAGGTCCAGTGTGGGCTCAGTTACGAGCCAAGCTGGAGCCCATTTCCCCATGAATTGTGTGATTGCCAGGAAATAGACCATACCAGTCTGCTCCACAAGTGGTCCAAATTGCCTTGTGTGAAATATCAATGTATTGTTCTAACATGATTAGCTTGGCTGTTTCCACATAATCTATATCAAGTGACACATCAATGCCCTAAAATGAGGGTAACAAAACTGGCCACCAAGTAGAATTACAGAGAACCAGAGGAGAATAGTTACATGTCTTTCAGGGGTCTACCCTTTTTCTTTAACTGGCACTCAAAATCTCAATAATTCATTCTGAGACAATTGTAGGAAAAAGAATATTAATTTTTTTCCTTTGCCTAAAGTTATTTGGAATCACACACACATGCATGCTGCTTCTTTTACTGCACACATGCTAGCAACCAAGTGAACAGATCAATAGCAAAAAACAACTGACACAAAAAGTGAGAGAAAGGGATCTTTTTGAATTCAGAGTCAGGATGGAACAATGGTTAGTGCTGGATAGATAGTCACTCCAACCCAGAAAAGCATCTCCCAGTCACTCCAACTAAAGTCAGCACGGGAGTTGCAAAACAACAACAAACTTCCAAGATGTACTTGGCTTCATGTCACTGGACTGGACAGTGCCTCTCACAGGACTATAAAAATCATTTCAAGATGTGCATTTAGTGAACATTAAAAGGAACAGAAAGACTATACAGTGGTATCTCGCTTAACGAGCATAATGCGTTCCACGGGATTGCTCTTTAAGCGAGTTTGCTCTTTAAGCGAAACACCATTGTAAGTGACCAATTGTTACTTCTGGTGGGGAGGAATTGTGTACCCCAATTTAGTTGTTAAGTGAGTTTTTGGTTGATTTTAGTTGTTAAGCAAGGCGACCATTCAGAGAAAATTCTGCTCTTTAAGCAAGGTAGTCTCTAAGCGAGGCACTCTTTATGTGAGGTTTTACTGTACAGTATATAGATTCATATTTCATTCGGTATCACATTTACAAAAGGACCAATACGAATTTCAAAGTTGCAGCTCCTTTTCCAGAAGGAAGTTCAGATGAGAAATAGTCACAGCAGTCTATCTTGCACTTTGTGGAAAATTAAAATCTCTTTAATGTGTTACCAAAATGAGGGTTGGAATTGCTTAACAGCTTCCTTTTAAAGATTTCATTTCTTAGAAGGAAGACCTGAAAGCATTAATCCCATCTATCCCCATCTTTATTCTCCTTTAATAAAGGAAGAAGAGCACTTACTTCCTTCTCTTTCCCCCTTTCTCTCTCCTAGATGAAAGTGGACAAATAGATTTGCTGCCAGTTCTGTTAAGTAAACCCACTTGCCTCAAGACATTTTTAATATGTTGAATTCCCCAAGTGAGACTCCTTTTTCCTTTTAAAAAGAATTAGGTCTCCGAGCATTCAAACAAAATAATTTGTAATGGGACCAACCCTTAGGTCAGAACAGCATCTGTGGGATTTGACTCTCTGTTGAGTCTGGAACAAGAAGTATTCTAACCAGCAGGATTGGGTTAAACTCAGTAATTCTTTATTCATCTTATAGTTTGAACTGGGGACTATGTACATGGGTGGCCTCTCTATATACAGTGATTTAACTGTTACAAAACAAAATACATTTAGGTGGGTTTCCAGAGGACAAACAAAGTTCAACATTTTCCGCTTTGACATGTATTTCAATTTCACGCCTTTAGAAAGGGCGAGCTTCTGTTCTTCAGTCTCAGCGTGGTTTGACTTTTGAAACAGAATTAAGCTTTGGACGCAACATCCCTCCCCCCTTAGTGAGGAACATAATCTCCCCAAAGTTTGGGCGCACTGCAAGTCCATTTGGGTGAACCCTGACTGGTTCAGGAGTGGCCAGTGAACTGGGTGCAGCCTCAGTTGCTGCTTCTGCTTCGGGTATCTCCGATGGAGTCCCGGGTGAAGGGGGTACAGGTGTGGAGGGCAGTGCCTTGCTAAAGAGCTCCAACACGAAATCCTGCTCATTGGTAGTAGTGGCTTCACTCTGAGACTCCTTTTCTAGACTAACGTTCCGACCAGGCACTCTTGGCCAAATCTGGTCGACGTGCCTTCTCCACACTGTGCCATCATCCAGCTGGACCGTGTATGACACTGGACCTGTTTGCTCTAAGATCTCACCTCCCAACCATGGGGATCTGGGTGCGTAATTCCAGCAGTGGACTGCTTGCCCGACTGCAAAACCTTTTGCATTAGCAATGTCAAAGTTTAGACCCCTGTCCTGTAGACGGTGGGGATCTAAGTGGTCCAAGACCATGGACAATTTTCTCTTCATTAAGAGATCGGCTGGCGGAAGCCCTAACGCCAAGGGGGTGATTCTGTAGGACAGTAAGAACTGGCATAGCTTTAATTCTAGGTCTCCAGCCCCCATGTGCTTAAGCGTGTCTTTGACAGTTTGGACCTGTCTCTCGATCTGTCTGTTTGTCGCGGGGTGGAAAGGAGCAGCAGTAATATGCCTGATACCATTACTGCAAAGAAAATCTTGAAACTCTGCCGACATGAAGGTCGACGTGTTGTCGGACACAATGATGTTGGGTAAACCAAAAGTACAAAACACTTGCCTTAGCTTGCAAATTGTGAGTGCAGAGGAAGTCCCGGACATGGGAATTACTTCCAACCATTTGGAATATGAATCAGCGATAAGCAGAAATCTGGCTCCCCTGAAGGGACCTGTGAAGTCGATGTGGACTCATGACTAGGAACCTCTGGTGGTGTCCCACTCTCTGCTGGGAAGATGTGTCTCCTCCGGCTGGGAGGCCTGACATTCCCTACAACGCCCGACCCATGCCTCAATGTCGAGGTCTAATCTGGGCCACCAGAAGTAACTATGTGCTAGCGCCTTTGACCGGACAATCCCCGGGTGGCTAACATGCCAATCCCATCTTCATCGACAATGTTGAGTCCGGAACAAGAAGTATTCTAATTAGCAGGATTGGGTTAAACTCAGTGATTCTTTATTCAGCCCATACTTTGGACTGGGGACTATGTACATGGGTGGCCTCTCTATATATAGTGATTTGACCATTACAAAACAAGATACATTTAGGTGGGCTTCTGGAGAACAAACAAAGTTCAACATTTCCCGCCTTGACATGTATTTGAATTTTGCACCTTTAGGAAGGGCGCACTTCTGTTCTTTAGTCTCAGCATGTTTTGAGTTTTGAAACAGAATAAAGCTTTGGACCATAGCTGTCAAGTATCCCGTTTTGGCCGGGGAAACCCCGTATATTTACCCCTCTTCCCGCTGCCCTCCCATTTTATTATTTCCCCCATAATCTCACGTATTACTTTTTTAAAAAAAATCCTGATCGGAGGTGAAGCTGCAGTTTTCCCTCCTGCCACCAGAGGCCACTGGTGCTGTGGCTTTTTGCTTGCAGAAAGAGAGAGAGAAGGTGTGGGGGGGGGGCTTCTTTCATCTCTCTGCTCTGCTTCTGCTCCCTTGACTCCTCCTTGGCCCGGGGCGAGGGAGAAATGGAAGAAAGAGCTGCCCGCGCTTGTCCCTTTTGGGTAAATCTATGTCTTTTGGTTTTGTTTACTTTCCTGTGGGGTGTGTGTGTGTGTCTGTCTGTCTGCCTTTGTTTACTTTGTGCTCTCCCTCTGTGTGTGTGTGTGTGACTCACCTTTGTGTGGGTGGGGGTGGGTCATACCTGTCAAGTACCCTGTATTGGCCGGGATTACCCCATAATTCTGTGCCGATTTTCTCCATTTCCCGCCCGGAGCTTCCACTACCTCGTAATTTGGCAGTAGGGAAAAGTAGTTATTGTGCATCCCTTTTGCACAGGTCCTTTCTACACATGTGTAGAAGGGGATGCGTAGAAACCTTCTACACATACGTAAAATGGAACTGCACAGGTCCCGTAATCTCCGGAGCCACACTTGACAGGTATGGGGTGGGTGGACAGTAATGGTGTGTTTGTTTTTGTGTGTGTTGTGGGTGAGGGAGGGGCCAGGCCGGGTCTGGACCAGGTTAAACAAACATGACCACTGAACCCTTGAGTCTTGCTTGAAAGCCAGTCGTATCTGACTCTAGGGTTCAGTACTCTTTCTAGTACTCATCTCTGTTTCAAAGCCGAAGTGCCAGCGCTGTCTGCTTCTACAGTAATAGAAGTTTCCATGGCCATGTGGCAGGCATGACTTGACACCGGAGTGCATGGAATGCTGTTTACCTTCCCACCAAAGTGGTCCCTATGTATTCACTTGCAATTTCTTGCTTTCAAACTGCTAGTTTGGCAGGAGCTGGGACAAAGACAGGAGCTCATTCCGTGCTGCAGTACTCGGGAATCGAACTGCTGACCTCCTGCCTCCCAGTCAGCATCTAAGCAATAATGGTCTTTCTGGTGCAGTTTGAATCACAAAAAAACCTAGTCATTGCTGTATTTTAATGTTGCTAATTGCTAAATACTGCATTGGTCTTTCTGTTGCAATTCAACTGTGTTTTAATGTATATGGGCTTTCGTGGATCAGGTCCACTTGGGTTTTATTTAGCAATTGGCATTTTTGTGCCCGGCCAGCCGGACAGTTTTTTTCTGTGTGTGTGTGTTTTTTTTTTGTTGGGGTGGTTTTGGTGGTTGTGATTTGAATTTGTGGTTTTTTAATTTATTTAATTTTGTTTATTTTATTAATTGTTTATTTTATTTTTAAAATATTTTTTGTCTGTTTTATACTCTTCCGGCCTCTAGGTGGGGCTGTGATTGAGTACTGCTATTGTCTTTCTTTGTTCAGTTCTGTTCCGGAGGCATGGAGGTAGGATGTGTTTGGTAAGTACTCTTGATTTTTTATTCTGTTTTGATTTTGTTTTGATTTTTGGGTGTTGGGCTGGGGGGTTTAAGTAGAGAGTTTCTACTTAACACCCCCCCCCCCCCAAAAGTGTTTCTGCTTGTTCTTGTGTTTTTATTTTGGCTTTTAGATGTGTTTGATTGTTTTGGGTATTTCTGGTTGTTATTTTTTTAAATTTTCCCCGTATCTATTATTTTAATTTGAGATATTATTGTTTGTTGAGTTAGGTATTTTCGTGTTGTAGATAGGTGTTTTTAGTGAGTTTTTATGGTTTTTCATTAGTCTTTCGTATTTTGGGTGTTTTTGTTGAGTTTGTTTTTTGTTGTGTTGTTTACTTGGTTTATTTTATTTTATTTATTTATTTGTGTTTTATTATTTTGGATGCTTGGCGTTCTGGTTAACTGTTTTGTTTTGTTGTTGTTGTGTTTTGTGGGGTGAAGAACGGCCTGTTTGTCATTTCTTTTTTTTCCCCATTGCTGTTTCGAAATTAGGTTTTGATGCAGCGATGGGGAAAAGGAAGAGCTGGCAGTCAGCTCGCTCTTCGTTTGGTAAGGTTCATTAGGTCGGTTGTGGTAGAAGGAGGCAGAGAAGAGTTATCTGCTTGATGATGGTTCTCTCCTCTCGGCCTTCTTTTTCCCAGGCTTAAGCCTAACGGGAAATCGGCAGGCAATGATCTGTAAGCGGTGGTGCTCTTCCTTGCAGATTGCTGGCTGCTGCTCTTCTATTACCTCCACCGCTGTTTCGTGCTAGTTTTCGAAACAGCAGTGTGGGTAATACAAAGGCAGCATCCAGTCATTCGTAGGGAGTGTGCTTCCCCTGACAAATTGCTGCATGCTTCTTTTTTTTCCACCCCGGCTCAACTTACCTTGAGGCCGGCAGTGGTTTTGCCGTGTCTTCGGTGGGGTAGCGTGGAGGAGAGGGAGTCCCTCTTCTCCCTGTTGCTCCGGGAAAGAAGGCCAGCGGTTGTCTCACTGTGTTTTTTTGTGGGTTTGGGTTAGCAAGGCTGTGAGGTGCTGCATCTGCCTGTGGCAGCCTTGCATTCTTGTTGCGGGAGGTGCTGCATCCGCCTGCAGTGGCCTTGCATTCCCGTTGCATTAGGCGTTATTTTATTTTATTTTTCACGCACCAACTTTTTCAGCATTCTGTGCGCTCATGCCCTTCAGCCTGATTGGCTGAAGTGGTCACAGTGCAGAGGACACTGGGACTTGAAGTTTTGTTAATTTAGTTTGCGTTTGTGCGGCGGCTTTTTTTCCTGTGGCTCGTTTTGTATTGGGCGCACTGGCTTTCCCAATGTTCTTCTTGCTCTCGCCTGTCAGCCTCATTGTCTGAGATGCAGCATGGAGGACATTGGGACTTGAAGTTGTTTTTGTTTGCATTCGTGGGGCGGTTGCCCCACTGGTGAATGCCAGACCCTTGCGGCGATGGTCGGGCCGGGTAAAGGCAAGTGTGGTATGGAATAGTAGGGATGGGTGCGGGAGCTTTTGCCGGATTCCAATGGTTAACATCCCTCCTTATAGGTAAAGATTAGTCTTTGTTTCTGCAAGATAGTGTGGAGGGACAGTTTGTAACCTCTGCAGACATTTCCATGGTCATGTGGCAGGCATGACTAGACACTGGTGTGCATGGAACGCTGTTTACCTTCCCACCAAAGTGGTCCCTATGTATCAAATTGCAATGTCTTGCTTTAGAACTGCTAGGTTGGCAGGAGCTGGGACAGAGGCAGAAGCTCACTCCATCCTGCAGAACTCTGGTATCAAGCTGCTGACCTGCCACCTTCCAGTTGGCACCTTAGCCACTTGAGCCACTGCAGGTCAGTGGTTAAGAACCTCGTCTTGTTAGCTGGAAGGCCAACATGACGGTTTGAGCTCCCGTCTCTGTTCCAGCTCCTGGATACCTAGCGGTTCAAAAGCAAGAAATTGCAAGTAGATAAATAGGGACCACTTTGGTGGGAAAGGTAACAACATTCTAGTGTCTAGTCATGTCTACCACTTGTCCACAGAAACAGCTACAGACAGTGCTGGCTCTTTGACTGTAAACAGAGATGAACACTGAACCATAGAGTCAGATATGACTGGCAGCATTGGATCTAACAATAGGTAAAGGTTGCCCTTGCTTGAAAGCCAGTCATATCTGACTCTAGGGTGCAGTGCTCATCTCCATTTACAGCCAAAGATCCAGTGCTGTCTATGTTTGCAGACATTTTCATGGGCATGTGGCAGACATGACTAGAGCCAAGGACGTCACATGGCCAGATTTGGCCGCACCCACAGAGGGGCATGGCCAAAATGTCCCTTATTTTCAAATCCCAAACTTGACAGGTATGCTTTGGACACAACACTCTCACAAGAAGCAAAGTTGGTCAGGTGTGCATTGTTTCCACTGCCCCCATTCCTTATTTATCATAAGAACATAAGAACAGCCTTGCTGGAACAGGCCACAGCCCATCCAGTCCAGCATTCTGTCTCACACAGTGGCTCACCATTTCCTTCAGGGTATTCCCAAGGAGATGCCTTCACCTGCTTAGGATTCCCTGGAAATGGCATTGAGAGATATCCTGCCTATCTCTCCAACCCGGAGGTTGTCCTTAGGTAGCCATAATTATAGCCATTGATACACTTGTCCTCCATGAACTTGTCTAATCCTTTCTTAAAGCTGTCAAGACTGACAGCTGTCACCACTTCTTCTGGCAGGGAGTTCCATAGACCAGTAATCCTCTGGGTGAAAAAGTACTTTCTCTTATTTGTTTGAGAACTAGTACCCAAAAGTTTCATGGAGTGTCCCCTAGTTCTAGTGTTGTGCGATAGGGAAAACAGTTTTTCCTTATCTACTTTGTCCACACCGTGCATGATTTTATAAACTTCAATCAGGTCACCTCTTAGACGCCGTCGTTCAAGAGTGAAAAGGCCCAACCGTTGCAGCCTCAGATGGTAAGGAAGGTGTTCCAGTCCCCTAATCATTCTGGTTGCCCTCCTCTGTACTTTCTCCAACTCCATAATATCCTTCTGGAGGTATGGCGACCAGAACTGTACACAGTATTCCAGATGGGGCCTCACCATAGATTTATAAAGAGGCAAAATGACACTTGCTGACTTATTTTCTAAACCCTTCCTAATGATCCCTAGCATTGAGTTTGCTTTTTTCACTGCTGAGGCACACTGGGTTGACACCTTCATTGAGTTGTCCACCAGGACACCAAGGTCCCTTTCCTGGTTTGTCGCAGAGAGTTCAGACCCCATCAGTTTATAAATGTAATTGGGGTTCTTTGCCCCAACATGCATCACTCTGCACTTACTAATGTTGAAACTCATTTGCCACTGTTTTGCCCACTCCCCCAGTGTCGAGAGATCCCTCTGGAGCTCCTCACAATCTCTCACAGTTTTCACTACCCTGTATAATTTAGTGTCGTCAGCAAATTTGGCTACCTTGCTTTTTACTCCTACCTCTAGATCATTTATGAAGAGGTTGAAAAGCAGGGGTCCCAGTACTGAACCTTGGGGGACCCCACTCTTTACTTCCCTCCACTTGGAGAAGTGTCCATTTAGTGCTACCCTCTGTTTCCTGTCCCTTAGCCAGTTGCTGATCCAGGACAAGACCTGTCCCTTTATTCCATGACTGGTAAGTTTATTCAAGAGCCTTTGGTGTGGGACCTTGTCAAAAGCCTTCTGAAAGTCCAGATAAACAATGTCAACTGGATCCCCCTTATCCACATGCTTGTTGACACTCTCAAAAAATTCCAACAGATTAGTGAGGCATGATTTGCCCTTGCAAAAGCCATGTTGGCTCTCCTTTAGCAGCGCCTTCTCTTCTATGTGCCTATTAATTCTATCTTTTAGGATGGTTTCCATCACTTTACCTGGGACACATGTCAAACTGACAGGACAAGCCAATAAAATAGAAAAATGAAAAGCTTGTAAGACAAGGTTTAGTGCAGAAAGGTAAGTGGAACCACACCCGCTTAGAACAGTTTAACCCATGTACAAATTTGAGGAGGGAAACGAGGGACTTGCTGCTCTTTGGAGCTTGGTTTATGTCATCTCATCCTTTCTGTCATGTACAGGATGGGATGAGATCTTAAAGTGCTCCCTTGTGTCAGCACAGCAGTACAAGAAGGCGTGGGGCACCGAAAAGAAAATTTCACCATATTTCTTATAGCATCTACCTTGAAAATTTTAAAAGCTACAAATGCATTTGAGGAAACTGGATTTCTGTAGATAACCACCTGTTCTTTCTCTTGGGAGACATGTGCAGATCCAGGGTCAAAAGTAAGTGAAGATTAAGATTTTAACTTTGTTCTTTCTAGCACTCTGTATTTTTCAATCTCCCTCGTCTTCCTTGTCAAATCAGCTTCTGGTGCAAGGGAAGAAATGTCGCAATTGATCTCTGACTGCAATTAACCGTATCATATTCCTTTTCCATATCCCAATTATATTCATCTAGCTTGAATGGATTGTTTGCCGAGGGATTTTGAAATTAGTTTGAGGGCCGCATGAGATTGAGCTACGGGCCACTAAAGCTACAGGATGCCAAATCGCTGGGTCAGACCAATGGATGCAAAATAGCAACATTCTGTGTCTTTTGAAAATGAGGTCTTTTTTACCCCAGTGGGAATGAGAACATAACCAGAGGAAAGAAAGATCAGTAGTTACCTGCCCCAGGGAACAGGTTCATGAAGACTCAAATCTTTGGTTATGTTCTCGATCTCTCTGGGATAAAAAGGACCTCATTTTCACCTTTCAGTCACATGGAATGAAGCCTTAATTTTCAATACAGAACAACACTAAATTATGCTAGGAGCTAAATTAAGACATAAAGCAGAATTTCTGAAAATGATGGCCACTGCAGGTATGGTTGTACCTACAATGCAGTTTACCATACGTGAACATTCATTCTGGAGAATGTGCTACCTGGTCTGACTGTTGTGAAATACCAAGCTGTAAAGAACATTTCTCTGGGCAAAAGAAAATGAAAAGTCGAGAGGAGATTTCCCTAGCCTTGACTTTCTATGCACCTTGAGCATTTTATTTATTTATTTATTTTATTTTCTAATTTCTATTGCCGCCCAAATTCGAAGACTCTGGGCGGCTCACAGAAAATAAAACCAATCACAGTTTAAGAAGCAATTAAAAAACCATTAGAAACTACTGACAAAAGTTTTAAAAGATTAAAAGAGAGAGTGTGTGTGTTGTACTAAATTAGCCAGCAGGCTGGGGTTACTACTCACTGGGGCCCCATACCTTCCCTGCCAGCCAGGTTTTTAACACTTTCCTGAAGGGAAGCAACTCTGTCTGGAGACGCAGAGCTCAATTGGCAGGAGGTTCCATAGGGCCGGAGCAGACACTGAGAAGGCTCTCTTTCTAGTGCTAGAGAGATGTGCCTCTCTAGCAGATGGAACAATGAGAGAGCCGCTCTGGTGGGACGGACAGATGTTTTTGGGGTGACGTGGTTTCTTAAGTATCCTGGCCCACTACTATGTAGGGCTTTAAAGGTAATTACCAGCACATTGAATTACACCTGGAGGCACACTGGCAACCAGTGCAGCTCCTGAAGCAGTAGCAAGGCACAGGCATACCGCCCGCACCACATCACCACCCGAGCAGCCACATTCTAGACCAGCTGCAGCCTCCGAATGGTCATCAAGGGCAGCCCCATGTAGAGCGCATTGCAATAGTCAAGTCTGGAGGTGACTAGAGTGGGCATAACCATGAGCAAGGAGTCCCAATCTAGGAGCGGGCGTAACTAGCATTTAATATGAAGCTGTGCAAAAGTCCTCCTGGCCTCGAGTACCACCTGCACTTCAAGCAGTAGTCGTGAGTCCAGGAGGACCCTCAGATTATGCACCGGGTCTGTTTGGGGCAAAATAGCCCCATCCAGAACCAAAGATGGTAGCTCCCGAGATAACACAGGGCCCCTGACCCACAGTCTTGCCAGGATTCAGTTGTAGCCCGTTGTTCCCCATCCAGACCCTAACAGCTTACAGACACCTGGATAGGACTTCAACTGCATCACTTGGATCACCATGGGTAGAAATGTATAAGTGGGTATCATCTGCATATTGGTCTTGCATTTAGGGAGTCCAACCCTCAGCCTATTCAGGATCCTCCAAGTGATGTAGGGGAGGTTGAGTTCCTCAGCTATATCCTCCTTTAATGTTGTTCCTTGCCTACTGAGCTCCTTCCTCCATTTTCTAATTTGGTTTTGCTCTTGTATACCCTCAAGAATGTTTGTTCTTGCCACAAAGCTCTTCCTGGATCTGAGCCGGCGGACTTGAAGCCTATATCTGCTCAAAGGATGTTGAACCCTTGCATAAGGTTAATAATTTGACCGCAACATGACCTGCCTGGCCTGAAGCCTGCTTGTTCCTTCATGATCTTTCCACCAATAATTTTGGAAATACGATTATGAATCATCTGTTCCACTGCCTTATAAAGGTAGCAAAGGAGTGACAGCTTTTCTGGTTATCTGGGTCTTTGCCTGGTTTCAATAAAGCAACAACTCTAGCCTGTCTCCACAATTTAGGAACCTTATGTTTATCTATGCAATTGTTCATTAATTTCAGGAGCCATTACAAAGTGAGAGGACCAAACTGCTTTGATGGTAGGAGCATGGGTTATATGGTCTTTCTCTAGTCGAGTTCAGCAGATTAATGCCCTGGACTTGTCACAACATTTAATTGCTTTTTCATCGAGACAGGAAAAAAGCAAGGCATTATTTAGCTGTTTCACCCCTACTGTGATTACATGTCATCAACATTATTGTTCCCACCTCACACTCACCTCCCTAATATCATTTGTAAAATGGGAACAATTGTGGTGACTCCATTTCACATGACTGAATGGAAAGCTACAGCCACGGACTATAAAGAAACATGTTTCCAAAATGCATTGCTTTAAAAAATGACATCACTCAAATGGAGTGGGTCGCATCAGAGATGTGACCCACTGTTTATAAAGAACCATGCCCATTAGAACAGCAGCCCTGAAATGGCTGTGATAAGGATGGGTAATTGGTTGCTGAAGGGCGGCGGTGGTGGCAGAGAATGACCTTTGATGACTTCCCTCGAGTGAGCTATGTCCAAGAACAGATCATGATTTACGAAGCCAGGAGCTCTTTGCATCCAGAAAACTTCATTTTGCAGGAGTCGTGATTTGATTTAGAGTTCTGAGAACAGCGTGCAATTATCCCAAGCTTCAGAGCAAGCAAACAGGCCAGCAAACAAGCAGACAGGCAGCAGAGAAATTAGGGCGGGCGGGAAGAAAGAAGCAGATTGCTATGTCACATCAAATAACTTGGGCTGAAAAGTAACTAAATCCACAAATACTTTTTTTAAAGGAAAAAAACCTTAAATGATGGCACAGTATTCTCATAGACTGCATTTGCACAGTGACTGGATGGAATGACACATTTCATGAGCCAAAATAGGAAACTAAAAGGCTCTCACGGCTTGAGTTGAACTTCCTCCCAGTCCTAAGAGTCTGGAAAATGTGTCGTCAAGTTGTCAGATTGCTGTATCATTGACTACAATTGATATAAGGGTTGGGAAATTCAAAAGAACATCTCCTGCTCTGCTTCCTCTGAGCCTTCCAAGATAGGGTGAAACACTTATCTAATGATGTGACATCTTCTTGTTAAGAGTTTCATGGATCCTGTCAGAGACAGCCAGTCTTGTGAAGTGTAGATAGCAAGAAATTGCAAGTAGATAAATAGGTACCATGTCAGTGGGTAGGTAACAGCGTTCCGTGCACTCCGAGAGATTTATGCCTGTGTGTGTGTCTGTATGTGTGTGTGTGTGTGTGTGTGTGTGGGGGTTTGCAGAGTCGCGGTTATGCCATGCGATAACAGAAGGTGAGCACCAGTCCTTTCTTTACACACAGGCACATATGCACACAGTTTGAACTGAAAGAAAAATGCTTTACTATGCAGCATCTAAACTAAAAAACAAATAACTTCTCTCATAAGGCATATGTACAATAAAGGCAGTCTTTTCCAGAATTTGGCAACCACGTGCAGCAGAGTTACTGGATGTTGAGGAGTTTGTGCAGCTTGGCAACAAGCGAAACGACAAGATAGTTGCTACTGGCTACAGAATAGTCCAGGCATTCTTATCATTAGCACAAGAAGAAAACAAAGCAATGCTTAATGAAAGCGACCTTGAGATTCCAGGTTCCAGTTTTAGGTAATCTCAGTCCTTGTCTGCTTTTGGTGCGGCTCCACTGGGCAGAAAACTTCCAGCTTGTTTTCCAGGGTTGTCGGGCAGAATAACCCCTTCTTTGCCAGTTGAAAAGAGATTCGTGTCACAGCATGACACCTTGCAGAATCCTCCTTTACTCCTCCGAAGTGTGATTGAAACTGGAATTGGTTATAAGCAGTAAAGTTTGCTGAGTCACTTGCTGACTGCAGTCAGCTGTGCTCAGGCATTACAGCAAGCTTAAAGGCATACACATTTATCCTATACAACATAGTACAACATGTCCCATTTGCCCTAACACACTCCAGTGTCTAGTCATGCCTCCCATATGACCACAAAACATCTGCAAACACAGACAGCTCTGGCACTTTGGGTATAAATGGTCACCAAACCCTAGAGTTGGATGCTACTGGATTTCAAGCAAGGGTGACTTTTTAATATATTTGGATTTTTGGGGAGGTGGAGAACAAAACATGGGCATAGCATTTTAAGTTGCTTTTCTGTGACATATATACTGGCAGTCTTAGTCTCTCAGAAAAAAAAGCACTCCATTTTAGTTTAGAGCAGAGGTTCTCAACCTACGGCCTGCCAGCTGGATCCAGCCTATGGTGCCAAATAATCCACCCCCCACCTTTGCTCCAGCTGCTACCACCAGAATCAGCCATGGACTCATTTGCAGCTGTCATAAATGCATTTATGATAACTGTAAATGATTCCGAGGCCGATTGCAGCAGCGGCAGCTGGAGCACCAGTCCGGCCCACCAACTGTTTGAGGGAGCGTGACCTGGTCCCCAACTTGAAAAAGGTTGAGAACCCATGGTTTAGAGTTTTGGGCTTAAATATTATTGGAAATGGAACAAAAGCAATGCATATCTCACGTGTCTGTATATGCATTAAACAGAAGCAGACAGAAATATGTTGCAGTGTAGCCTACTGCCTTTAAATATGAGATCTGACAAAGATTAGTTTGTGCTGATGACTGCAGAGTTATGACAATCAATTTAGATGTGGGTGGCTTTCATCATTATTTTGTGTCATTGCTGAATCAATGGCTTCTTCTTCCCAAAATGCAGTATGTTGTTTCTTGAAAGTGTGTGTCAGGCTGGGAAGAGGAAATTTGATGCAAACAGGAATGGGATAATGACCCTTGCATTGCTCATTGAGCAATAATAAGACAAGCACTTTTGAATTATATAACTTTCATTAGCGAGGCAACTTTAGATGCCCTTGAGTCCAGTTACCAAGCTACATCAGACAATAATTTCATATACAGTAGATACTTTAAGGATGTTACTGTTTGATCATAGACATTGGAGCCAACCCAATGAGAATGGTCCCTGTATGTGAGAGACTGACTGGATGAAGGAAAAGAGATGCATTTTTGTACATGGCAGGGTCATTTCAACAAGGCTTTTGTGCAAAAGAAGCCCTTAAGATTGGTTTTCAGTTTTTAATGTTTTCTAAACCATGTAGTCCACCTCCTATCCTATTTGCATGATGGCTTACAGTAAGTAAAATAGTAAATTTAAAAAAGTATTAAAAACACAAAATCAAATAGAACAGCAAGGTAATCAAGCAACCTAGAGCTCTTGATTGGAAAGTCAGTTCCCAATATCTTCTTCTACACACAACTTGGAAAGCAAATTATTATTTTTTTACAGTAGAGCACCCAGGATCCCCCAAGCAGTGGCCAAAAAAGTAATCCTATCCCATTAATCCCACCACACTGTAGTGTGACAAATAGGAGACCCTAGCATGGGGTTTTGCAGATACCCCAAAGACAGAAGACAGCTCTCTCACCAGGCCCAGTAGAGCACCTTTGGGAAGATGCTGGGGTCCTATTTCCTTAGATCACCTCTTAAAACAAGCGAACATATGTACTCAGAAGTGAACCTGCATTCAGTGAGCTTTCCTTCCATGTACTTTTGCTCAGTGGAATTGCAGCCTCTTTCATTATGATAACAGAACTTACTCTGAGGGACTGCTGTGGCTCAGTGGTTAAGAAGCTCGCCTTGTTAGATGGAAGGTCAGCAAATCAGCAGTTCGAGACCTAAGTACTGCATGTCGTTTGTCCCAGCTCCTGCCAACCTAACAGTTCAAAAGCAAGAAATTGCAAGTAGATAAATAGGGACCACTTCGGTGAGAACAGATCTTGGGGACATGAAAAGAGCCTCATTTGGGCGTCCCCTGAGCAGAGTTCCTCCAGCAAAAATCCTTTCAACCCAGAAAGCACCTTTGTGAGGAGGTTCACAGCACGATCGCTGTGACTCATGGCACACCATGGCCATAAATCGTGGGTGATCGTTCTCCTTGCCTCATCTGTTTATGCCGTAACTTAGAGGCCCCCAGTTTGGGCCTCTGACTCAAGGCCTTCTGGCCCTCCCTACTATGCCCAGGGATGGCACGCAGTCATTCAGCTAGCACGCAGCTTCTGTCCAATCAGCAAGGTGAGCACGAGGCAGGCATGCTGATATTTAGCCAATTAAGTAACCTTATGCTATCGCAGGTAACCAATAAGGATATATTGCATACCCTTCTCTGGAATTTTCTTTGTCCTGTTATTCCTAATAAACTCCGTCCGGGCTATCATGCCCAATGCCTCTTCATGAATTAAGCCTCCGCTGTCTCCTTGATCCCAAAACACAACACACCTTTATGTTCTTCTGACATGATTAAAAAAAATCTTACACTCATATAAATATGTAGACTTAGTAATTAAAGAGGGCAAACTATATGTTTTTTCTACAGACAATGCTGAAATTACATTTGACACATTTCCCCCAAAACTAAAGGGTCAACATATGAATTTATTTAGAAATAAATGGCCAGCCTTGGGTCAGCAAAGTAAATGAAAGCCTTATTTGTTCAATTGATACACTAATGCACAGACTGCAATTATTCTTAGATTTTGATGGGAGAAAAGTATTTAATAGTGACAGCATTTATAGAAAAATATTTATAGACAAAAATATATTTATAGACAAAAATATAGAAGTGTCTTATTTTAGTCAATGAACTAGGATTTTTTAAAATTAATTTTTAAATATTTTATTTTACTGCCACTGCTTAGAAAAATCATTTTTTTTGGTTCAATATCATTAAAAGAGTACTAATAACAAGAAACTAGACTAGTATCAATTGTATATTTGATTTAATGTTACATTACACAAACTAAACAAAGCTGACATTCATGTGTTGTAAAGGTAAGGTAAAGGTATCGCTTGCTCAAAAGCCAGTCATGTCTGACTCTAGGGGGTGGTGCCATACCCGTCAACCGTGGCTCCGGACAATCCGGGACCTGCGCAGAACGGTTCTGCGCAAGTCGCCTTCTACGCATGCGTAGAAGGCTTTTATGCTTGCATAGAACCTTTTACGCTTGCGTAGAAGGGTTCTACGCAAGCGTAAAATCCTTCTATGCATGCGTAGAAGGTGCCATGCGCAGAAGTGATGTGCAGTACCTCTTTTCCCCCGCTGCCAAATTCTGGGGGTTTGGCAGCTCCAGGCGGGAAATGGCGCAAATCGGCGCCAAAAAATGGGAAATTCCGGCCAATCTGGGAAGGTTGACAGGTATGGGTGGTGCTCATCTCTGTTTATAGCCGTAGAGACAGCCCTGTCTATACCTGCAGACATTTCAGTGGTCATGTGGCACGGAATACAGTTATCTTTCCCACGGAAATGATACCTATTGTCTACTTGCAATTTCTTGCTTTTGAACTGCTAGGTTGGCAGGAGCTGGGACAGACAACAGGAACTCACTCTGTAGTGCAGCACTTGGGTCTCAAACTACTGACTTGCTGACCTTCCAGCCAGCAAACTCAGCATCTTAACAACTAAGCCACCATGGTTCTTCATGTATCATTCTAAGCAATTAAATGAAACACAAAAATCTGTGGATGACAAATAATCTGAAGATTCAGCTATCAGATCAGAAAAATACATTCTTTTCTGGCCTGAAGAATAAGTTAATCATTCAGTATATAAGTCATGAGAGAATGAAAATCCCAGCTGTATTTTCCACAAAGTTGCAGGTCTAGATGTACCAAGTCACCTAACCTGGGTGTTTGGACAGACAGTCAATCTATTTTGCCTGATTTTATGACCAACCAATTTACCATGAAAATAGCACAATTGGTTATTTTCCCATCCCTATGGGGGCTTCTGTAATTGTGTGATGTGTCTTGTCTATCTACCCTCTTACTTGGGATTTCCATTTTTGTTCCCATTCATGTTTGTATCTAGACAGCAGCTTCTCCTCTTATGCTCATTGTTGTTTAGCCAGGATGAGTCATGCTTTCTGTCCTAAAACTGGGGAGAATCTTCAGTAGTTGCTGCACATCTACCAACAGCAAATCTAAATTTGTCAGGATGCAAAAACTCTGACATTAAAGCCTTCAACATTTTAAAAGCAATAATAATAATAATTTGGTGTCAGAAATTATTTTGGGTTGAAAGGATTTTTGCAGAAGAATCTGCTCAGAGAACGTCCAAATGAGGCTCCTTTCATGTCCCCAAGAGCTGGGACAGAGACGGGTGCTCAATCCGTCATGCAGTACCCGAGTCTCGAACTGCCAACTTGCCAGCCTTCCAGGTAACAAGGCGAGCATCTTAACCACTGAGCCACTGCAGCATCTTCAAAAGCAATGGGAGATGTAATGCCAATTGTAGATTGCTGCATACCCAGGTGCTAGTTAGAGCCCCATGCTCCCACATTCTCATGGAAGCCAGTTCCAAGACACTTAGTCTGGGAATCTGACATTTTGATCTATCACATGAAGATACCAAGATGGAATCTAAGATAACCATGTCACGTAAGATTCAGGTGCATAACACGCAGCTGGATGTCCAGGTGTCCAGCCATCTGTCTCCTCACATCATATTTGGAGAATTTTCACATACTTGAGAGGGGAGGCGTGAGTGGGGGAAAACATATATATACTGCAAGTTTTAGCACCTCAGCAGCAGACACCCCACGGCCTGTGGTGACTCTGCCTATTTTCTTTTTCAATATGCCTTAAATGTTAGACTGCCGGTCTAATATTTATGGGGGTTCAAAGGGGCCCAACTTTTTATCTACTTAGCTAGCTTAGCCATTTCTATTTCTTTTATGTTTTATGTTTGTATTTGAACTGCCTTTATCCGTATACTATTTTATTTCATTTTTGTACCAATAAAAAGCTGCTATATTTGAAGAATTGTAGTAGCATACTTTTATTCTCCTCAAACCTTAAAGAGGGGAATTCTTAGAATCCAGCATACAAAAACCAAGGGAGAGGGAGGCTATAAATTAGGTCTCTGTCAGGATGAGTGAATAGCAGAGGAGAAGAAGATTTCATTAAAGTTTCGTTCTTTGAAAAGGAGCGTTATCAAGTTTTGCTGGAGTCTCTTCCTGGTGAGGTAATTTTTATCTAACCCCTGGTTAGCTGGACTCTGAAAGTGTCATAAGAGGGAGGAGGCATAAAACTGTTATCTGGGAATACTGGACATTTCTATAAGTCCAGCATCGCCATTTTAATAGCCAGATAGTTCTGGATAGAGAGAGGTCAGCGCATCTCAATACGCTGTCTGCAAAAGCAGTAAAATCTCTGAAGAAGAAACAGCCCTCTTTAGGCCAAAAGGTTGTAGACAGGCCACATTGCAGGGTTGGTTTACGCCTGCCTCAACACTATAATAAACATCTCTCTGTTCGGCAGTGCAGGGAGTCCTTTTACAGGGAGTAATAAGGGTGATCCCACCCACCCACACTTCCTGCAAAGCTGTTTTTAAAAAGGAAAAACAGTATTTATTCCCATTGCGAGAAATGAGAATTCATGTAGATCAATGTTTCCCAATGTGGGACCCATGCCCCACAGAGGGATTTCAATTCCCAGAAGCCTAAATCAGTACATTCGCTGATCACAGCTTTGGGGAATTGACTTAGGCTTCTGGGAATTGAAATTGAAAAAACAATGTTTGGGAAACACTGATGTAGACCCTCCTCAGAGCAGGTCTAAATTCTCTTTCACACAGGGAATATGGTTGGGTGCTGAGGAGACTGTACATCTAGCAGATCCACTCCCGTTTCAGTCATCTTCACACTTCTTTCTCCCAAACTGTGAGAGGCTGAGGTCAAAGTCGGAAGGGAAAATCTGAGATCAGACTCTTGGACTGGAGCCTTTCTGCATTCTTCCCAATTTCCGGATCAGCTGGTCTTGTGCCAAAATGCATCAATGATGATGTAACAAGAATGAGTACATTATCACTCACCCATTCATAACATGTCTGGATTGATTTTTTACTTATCCTACTTAGAATAAGAAGAAAACAAATTGTGTCTTCAGACGAGCCTCATGTGGTCTAGCTGTCTATTATAAAAGGATGGGAAAGGTTTTCTGAAAAGAAGAAGAGCAATAACAGGAAAACTATTAAGACAGGCATGAGAGTGGGGTTCTGTAACTGTTGCTGGCCTGCAATTTTTGTCATCCCTTGCCTTCAGCTACGTTGTTTAGGGCAGAGGGAAACTGCAATCTGACAACATCTGGAGGGCAAACAAATTGCTCCTTCCAGGGCTGAACATAAGTGGAAGCAAGCCTAACAGTATCTGACATCTAGAGAAAGAAATACTTACACCCGTACGATGCTTTGGCTACTGGTCTCTGTCTCTGTGCTTCTGCCTCTATCCCAAAACTACAAAGCTGTTGTAGTCTCTCTCTCCTTTTCACACATACCCTCTTCATCAGTAGGAGTGAGAGCAAGATAATTTCCCAAACTCAAATTTTAAACATCCAAAGCTCAGTGTTACAAACAATACAAACAAACAAACAAAACCAAAAACAGAACAAAAATCAGACTAACACAATCATCTCTTAACGATTATAATAATCCTGTACAATTAACATGTAATTTGTCTACTAAATTGCATCTCATGGAAACCTAAGCTAAATTGAATTTAGTAATCTTTGAGGTGCCGCAAGATTCTTCACTGTTGTGGGTGTAACAAACTAATTCTGTCTTCCTTGAAAATTTCTGCCTAATCATGTAAAAATGAATCCACTTCAGAAATGAACTGAAGACTCAAAAGAAAGAAAGGAAGTACAGTACTGAAGAGCATTCAGAGCCTCTGATCTTTGATGGTCAAATGCCTGAGTCTCAGACCATAACTGGGGCAGCTCATCAGCTCATGGACTGAAGGAGAACAATTTAAATGATTTTTTTTTTGGGGGGGGGGAGTAACCCTTGCTCTGGGCATGACCAACCTATGGACCAAAACCTGTCATTCTACTTCCAACTGGCAGAAGGCCAGCAAAAATGAAGTATCTTGTTTTTTCAGTCCTGAACATATTGTCAGTCAATGAGACTGAGCTCTTATACCAAAAGGCAAGGTAATCTACATCTTTTTACATAATATAAAAACTTGGGTAAAATTGATTGGGAGTGTATTTAGGAATGACATATGATTAATTTGTACATTAACTGACACCTGATAGAGTTCTGGCCTCTGGTTTAAACTGCTTTTAAAGCAAGATAGGTCTTTTTCGCAGCACCAGTCATGACAGTTAAATGGCATGTCTATGTGCAAATGCAGTAAAATTAGACTTCTCTAACTTAGTACTTTACAAATGTGTTCAAGAACCATTATAATTCTCCATTTGGTAAAGCTAAAGTAAAGCTTTCCATTTTAGATACTGGGGAAATGCTTTACTTTACCTCCTCTTGCACAAAATGGCTCCTAAGTGGCAATTGCATGGAATGGCCAGTTGGACTAGGCCAGCCTTGTCCAACCTGGCATGCTCCGGATGTGTTGGACTACAACCTAAGTCACTTCCGAAAGGCATTGGCCATCTTTGTTAGGGATGACAGATGTAGCTCAATATATCTGGAAAGTACTGGACCCTTGAGAAAGGCTTGATTAGATGAATGCTTAGTCCAGTCCCAAAGGGCAACTTCTACAATGTTTTTATCGTATGGATGTAAGTACTGTATATCTCTCTGTTTGCCAATCTCTGTATTTAATCTGGAAAAGGTATCAAAAATAGATGTCTGAATTTGATTTTTAGAATGTAACACGTCTGACTGCTAAATTCATTTTCTCTTGGAGTTTCAGTTTCTGTCATACAATAGCTCACAAAGTATTGTGTATGCAAGCAGCCCTCCCAATTCTGCACGCTGCTCAGCTGCCACAGTAGCGCAGCTGAGGAAGCTCAGCCCATGCAGATCCAATTAACCAATCAGCAGCTAGCGCAGGAAACCACCCGGTTTAAGGTGTACCTTGGTATCTACGCAGTACTTCCCCAATGATGTCACTGCCACGACAGCCAATGAGTATCCATGGTGGGGAATTCAAATACAGTATATAAGGAGCTGCATCTCCTACATGTGCCCGTGTACAGATTGACCATGCTGAAATAAAGAAGTGTTTGACCCGCCTGCTGGCTCTGTGTGCAATCAATCTGCCTACATCAAATTGATGATGAAGGTGGGATAATGGCTTCCCACAGAGGAACCCTCGCACTGTTCGACACCCTGAACCCCAAGTCATGGGACCTGTACGAGGAGCAGTTCCTGTACGCCATGGACGCCGAGGGCATCGAAGACGAAGCTCAGAGACAAGCCTGCCTCCTGGCTATGTGCGCGTTGCTGACCCTGGAGCTGGCGAGGAACCTCCTGATGCCGAGGGGCCTAAGGTCGGTTCCCCTCGCCGAGATCCTGAACGCGCTGCGGGCACACGTCCGGCTGAAGGTGTCCATGTTCCCGGCTCGGCTGGCCTTCCACTGGCGTGATCAGTGGGCCGGAGAGAGTGTGGTGGACTACGTTGCAGTGCTGAGACTGGCGGCCGTCCCTTGCCGCTGGGGCACTCACCTGAGCGAGGCGCTGCGAGACCGCCTCCTCCTCGATATGCGGGACAAGGAGGCTTACCAGCAATTAACGGTCGCACCTGCGGCCGCAGCTGCCCAGACAATAGTGACGCACAAGGGTGCCTTTAAAGTGACACGCCTCCAGTTTGGTGTGAATTCAGCTCCCGGTATCTTTCAGGTGCTTGTGAAATGCCTACTTAAGGGACTCCCCGGGGTTTTGCCATACTTCGACAATGTATTGATAACTGCTGGGGGGGGGGAGTCAGAGCTAGCACAAAGGTTAGACCGGGTTCTGTCCGTATTTGAGAGGGCTGGGTTACGCCTGAGAAGGGACAAGTGCGTTTTTTACGCAAATGAGGTAGAGTTCCTGGGATTTAGGATCACCCCCGATGGGGTAAAGCCATCCAAATCAAAGGTTGTGGCCATTCAGGACGCCCCCACACCAGCTACTAAGGCAGAGCTGCAGTCGTTCTTGCTGCTCCTGAATTTCTACCACTCCTTCCTCCCACGGAAGGCATCTGTGGCAGAGCCGCTGCACTGCCTACTGAAAAAGGACACAGTCTGGCAGTGGGGGGAGGCTCAGGAACAAGTGTTCAGTGAGTTGAAGAGGCTTCTCTCTTCCGAAGCGATTCTAACTCACTTCGACCCTAAGAAACCCTTAGTGTTAGTATGTGATGCCTCACCAGTGGGGGTCAGGGCTGTCCTATACCATGTGTTTGAGGATGGGAGGGAGGTGCCAATTGCATTCTATTCGAGATCCCTCTCGAAAGCAGAGCGCAATTATGCCCAGACAGACAGGGAGACCCTCGCAATTATCGCAGGGACAAAGAAGTTCCATGACTTCCTGTATGGGAGGGAGTTCATCGTTGTCACAGATCACAAGCCCCTCCTAGGTATCTTTGTCATAACCAAGCCCACCCCACAGATCTTGTCCCCTATGATGTTAAGGTGGGCGATCTTCCTAAACGCATACCAGCTCACGCTGGTGCATTGCCCAGGGAAAGACATCGCGCACGCGGATGCATTTTCCAAGTCTCCCCTACCAGAGCTGGGAGAGCCCAAGTGCGAGGTTGAGCAAGAGCACCAGGTGCTGCTAATCAAATCACTCAAATCGCCCCCAATTGCGCCAGCGGATATCGCCAAGGCAACCGCCAAAGACAGGGTCTTGTCCCAAGCATTGGCGTGGGTTAAGAAGGGCTGGCCCTTAACGTCTCCTTCTGAAGAACTCGATCCGTTCTTCAGGAAGCATTTAGAGCAGTCGCTCGAGAGAGGATGCCTCCTCTGGGGGCAAAGAGTAGTAATTCCTGAGGTCCTGTGAGCCAAGGTGCTCCATCTGCTCCATACGAGCCACCCGGGGATCGTGAAGTCAAAGGCCCTAGCAAGGAGCTACTTCTGGTGGCCCAAGATAGATGAGGACATAGAGAAACTGGTGGGCCGGTTGGAGAGCTGCCAGCAATCGTGGCCCAAGGAGCATAGGCTACCCCCCAGGGAGTGGGACGCAGCACGTGGTCCATGGTCCAGACTCCACGTGGACTTTGTGGGGCCCTTCAGGGGCACAATGATCCTACTCGTGGTCGATGCATTCTCGAAATGGCTCAAGGTCATTCCAATGCGTAACACGTCCTCCGCGGCCACAATCAAACGTCTACGAAGGATGTTTATTTGTTTCAGCATTCCCAACGTGCTAATTTCGGATAACGCATCCATATTCACGTCCGCGGAATTCCAAGCGTTCCTTGAGCGGAACGCAGTCAGGCACATCACCTCTGCCCCTTTTCACCCGGCCACAAACGGCCAAGTGGAGTGCATGGTCCACACCACAAAGGAGGCGTTAAAGAGAATAGGTCCAGGGGACCTGGAGCTCCAGCTCTGCCAATTCCTCATAAGCAACAGGGTCACCCCACTAGCCTCAGGGCAATCCCCCTTGGACCTCCTGATGTGGAGGAGAATCCCAATGTTGCTCGACCGCCTAGATCCTTCTAGGGTGGAGGATAGGGGTACAAATGTGTCAGTACAGCAGGAAAATGTGTTTGGGATAGGTGACCCAGTTTATTGCAGGAACTATGTGAGTTCAGGACCAGTGTGGGTGCCTGGGGAGGTAGTAGAGCAAACCGGACCTGTATCATTTAAAGTCATGACAGACTTGGGGTTACTGTGGTGCAGACACGCTGACCAACTTAGGAGAAGGGTCACAGGAGCCACAAGGGGATTTGATCCAGAGGAACCCACTGAAAGGAGTGATAGAGAGGGTTCAACGTTAGGGTTGCCCCCCACCCGCTTAACTTAAGGGGGGATACAGGATTGAGCATTACAGGCTGCACGGAATCACCAGAGTCAGCCTTTCAGCCCAAGGAAGCAGACCCCCAGTTTGATTTTTTGTTTCAGGATGGGGGGAGTTTTCCCGAGTGTTCCCCCACTCATCCCAGAGAGCAGCGGGGCTTTGAGTTCTCCCAACGGTCCCCTCATCCACCCCGAATTAGGGATACCCCACCTTTTCCCCTGCCAGGATTCGGTGGAGCCCTTCAGTTTTCCAGAGGGAGAAGCCCAGGCACCCCAGGAACCCCGGGGAGCGCTTCTGAACCGGCGGGCCGGCCACAGCGAAATCACCAGCCCCCACAATGGCTAAGGGACTCCGTCCCATCCTAGGCGGAAGGGATATTGTGTATGCAAGCAGCCCTCCCGATTCTGCATGCTACTCAGCTGCCACAGTAGCGCAGCTGAAGAAGCTCAGCCCATGCAGATCCAATTAACCAATCAGCAGCTAGCACGGGAAACTGCCCGGTTTAAGGTGTACCTTAGTAGCTACGCAGTACGCGCCCAATGACGTCACTGCCATCACAGCCAATGAGTATCCATGGCGGGGAATTCAAATACAGTATATAAGGAGCTGCGTCTCCTACATGTGCCCGTGTACAGATTGACCATGCTGAAATAAAGAAGTGTTTGGCCCGCCTGCCGGCTCTGTGTACAATCAAACTGCCTACATCAAACAAACAGTTAAAAGATAGCACACAATCCTTGACAGAAGATGGAAGCAGTGTTAAAGTCCATTGGGGTTGGCTGGTGCAGAGATACATTTAGCTTTAATTGATGCTGCACTTTAATGTGAAGTTATGCTCTGAAAAGTGACTCTGTAAATTAATAACACTGTGATGTTCTATATTTATTCGCCTTCAAATATGTCCATGCCAAAATGATCACGCTATGAAAGTCAGTATGAGGTTCTGGCAAAAATCATGGCCCCAATAGCACAACCACAAGAGTTTTAGGCTATGCAACCCAGATCCTTTGTTATTGTAGCTCCAAGGTCCAGAAAATATTTATGTGAAATTCTGGATGACATGGTTAGTCAAATATTAGCAATAAACTGTCTTGTTGTTGGAATGTGATCAAACATTGTTAAATACTCTTAAAGGTAAAAGTTTCCCTTGCTCGAAAGCCAGTCGTATCCGACTCTAGGGTTCAGTGCTCATCTCTGTTTCAAAGCCGAAGAGCCAGCACTGTCTGCTTCTGCAGATGTTTCCGTGGTCATGTGGCAGGCATGACTAGACACAGGAGTGCATGGAACGCTGTTACCCTCTCACCAAAGTGGTCCCTATTTATCTTACATAGTCAAAAATGTCCTTGTTTAAGTGGAAATCCGTCTTTTATATATATTGTGGAGCCATCTGATAGCAAGAGTGCTATACCCTTCAGAAGTGAGGGTCGCACTGAAACATATCCTACAATGACCTGATGTTGTTTGACTTCGATTTTCATTTTGTATAGCCAATGGTATAATGGATGATGGTAACTCTAATACCAATAATATTCATATTCCCTGATTTAGGAGAAGGCTAACCTCTCTAGGGAGCCTGTTCTGCCTCATCTCCTTGCATTTTAGTCTCCCAATTGAGCTACTCATATTGGCTAAGTACCATCAGTGCAAGAACCTCCAAATAAGAAGACAAGCACAGGAAGTAAGTGTATATAGTCCATCACAGTGGCACAATGACAGATTTCAACTAAGGACTATCGGCATATATTTTTCATTGGTTGCGAGTAGGATGGGGTTAATGGAATGAGAATGGAATGGAGTAAAGATTTGGACTATCCAGTGCAAATTAGCCAGTGGAAATCTGCCCTAACTTCAATGTCTGAATTTTCCTTTAACTTAAAACTATGCTTGGATCAACAAAAATGGATGTTTCACACATATTAGACACTGCTTGCTTACTGTTGCAATATAGTCAGGGCTTCTTTAAGATATATGACATGGCAATGTCCAGTGGTGGCTAGATGCACCACAGCAAATTCACCTTGCATTAGTAAAATCCTTTAGATCTGTAGACATGTGCATATTTTTAAACTATATTCTTGAAATTTGGAACTTAGCTGGTGGTCAGCATGGTTGGATCTTACAAGTTTTAGCATCACCAAAAGACCTATACTTCAAGAGTGGAAAGAGAAGCATGTATCATCCATTTTTCAATGGTCAGAATAGCTCACCACTTAGAGGTGCTAAGTATAAATGGGTTTTAAAAATATGTGGTCATCTTATATCAATGTACTTACCAAGCCCCATAAATAGATTTTGATTCTCCCCCCCCCCCCCCCCCCCGCCTTTGACTTCTGCAATACTTCATATTTTAAGGAGCAGGACACAGATTCCATATGATTGGTGAGCTTTAAAGCTTCCAAGAGATGCAAGAGCTATTTGGTTAGATTGACATGTAATTACAGCAGGGGAAGGCTACTTACTATCCATATGGGTCCTCTATGTGGAATATGTGGTTGACTTTGGTAGAGAACAAGATTTTATCCTACCTGTATATGTGCCTATAGATTGATCCTACAGGGTGTTCTTAATTTCTTGTGGTTCTGGAAGATGCCAGTTTTTGTAAAAAGTACAATTCTCTTTGCTGTTGCGATGGCAAATATTTGACTTTTATCAGACCAATGTTTGACTGGTCAAGTAACCAGGTACTGTTGATGTGGTTCTTTAGGATGGCCAAATTATAGTCCTATCTTTGTACTGTAATTCCAGATTAGGGACAACTAGTCTTTATATCTTGTGAGTGACAGATTTAGAGAGCTGTTTTTACACAATGCATGGAGCAGAGGAGGAGAATTCACAAATAGTTGTCAGACTGAGATTTTCCTTTGAAATAATGCTTTTCAGTGAATGGGTATTTTTTAACCAATTTGTTATGGCTTTATGGGGACAAGAAGCAATTTCAAGCTATCTGGATACCATTAAATAGGATGGACTGTAAAAATACATTGTGATGAGTTTTTCTACTGGTAATCAAAACCTTGCCATTTAAAATCATTTGTCCCATAGCACTAGCACATTGTGCTATTCCAAATGTAAAAGTTACTTTCCAAACATTTCTGCTTCCATAAATAATTATATGTTGTCAATTCTATTCTGATTTACAGTGATTCTTTCCGTGATTTTCCTTGATAGAGAACTCAGAAGTGATTTGCCCTTTCCTGTTATTTTAGGAGGCAGGGGATCAAACTTCCAACCTCAGGCTCCATAGCAAGATACCCAACTCACTGAAGCATTTATTATCTTATTAAATTGATGTATTGTACAAAGACAAATAGCATCAAGTTCAGCTTCTGTTACCTGTTAATATTAGCTTGCTACTATGACATACTGTACTTTTAATATGCTGGCAACAAATAAATTAAGAGGATAAGTAATTAACTAAATAAGCTATTTTTCAATATTTATAAGACAGTGCTTGAATCAATTGACCTCCTCCCCATATTTTAAATTACTATTCCATTTACTATTTCAAACATATCAACAATAATACAACTTTAAAAAAACAAATGTGAATAAAAATACAAACAACAAAGTTACAAATACAATATATAAAAGAAAAGAAAAGAAAGAAGAAAAACATAGAAATACAATTAAATTACAAACTTGGTAATATAACACCTTCCCCTTTCTTCCATACATCTTTGATTATATTTCCAAAGTTTTTAATACATTATAACACTCTTGCAGTTATCCTAATATACATATTCAAACTCACTTCTTATACTCCACAATTTAATACAACTACTAAGTCAAAATAAAAATACAATAATTAAAATACAATAAACAGTTTTCACAATATACACCCAGTGTTTTATACAATGCCCTGGAGGATGCGGAGTGTCTCAGTTGTTTTTCTATTCCCAAAAGCTCATTTGATCTGGTACTGGTCTATTCCCTTCATCCGCCTTCAATGAGTAATCCACAAATAATTGCCATATTTTCCAAAATCTATTTTCTTTAACTATACCCTTTTTCTTATTCATCTCCCATGTTAGGTTATCATTCAACGCAAGATCCCACATCTCCTTGTACCATTCTTCTATTTTCAAAATTACTTCATTTTTCCAATTCCTAGCAATGCACTGTCTACCCGTTGTCAACATTATCAACAGTAACTTTTTTATCCTTATTTAAATTCATATTTTCCACATCTGTCAACAAAACAGTACTTGGCCCCAATTTAAGTCTCATGCCCATAATAGCACAAATCTCTTTCTCGATTTTCCCCCAAAAGTCTTTTACCACATTACAACCCCACCACATATGTTCATACGTTCCCAGTGTATCCTTACATATCCAACACATTTTATCTTTATTATTATCTATCTGATGTAACCTCACTGGGGTCAAGTACCATTTCCACAACATTTTATAGTTATGTTCTTTCACCCTAACAGACATAGTTCTCATAATCCTTTTCTTCCATTTATTTTTCAAAACCTCATCTGCAATCTTTATTTTCAAATCTTGTTCCCAATTTATTTTCAACGTTTCTTGTGAATTACCATCTTTATTTAACATTATATATATTTTGCTTACTAAGCCCTCAATTCCTTTTTCTCCCTTTCTTATCTTTAATATCAATTCTTCAAAATCAGTCTTACCTCTTTCCAAACTGGCTTCCCTCAAATATTTACTATTTCAGTTATTTACCAATGCTATCTGGAGCCAGTTCAACCTCAACTGTGCATATATATCTACTTTTCTCTCTCTATCTTTACAAGCCCATATTCAGTCTCTCAACAGGAAAACATCATTTCTAGAAAGAACTTCTTTCATCCTTTTGTCCATTTTTATTGGAAAATTTTTGATATCTTCTATTTCTATTATCGGAGATGTGTGGGGCCAATTCCTTCTTCACCTTTTTCCATACTCCCAATATTGTCTTCATCATTTTATTTTTTGTAACTATTTTCCCCATATTACTATCTAAGAAGACCATTTTCCTCATTTGATTTAGATCCCTCATCTCAATTTCTTCCCAGATTGCCTTTTCCCTCGCTAAAATTTTCACAATATTTTTAACTTTGAAAGCTCTATAATAATTCCTCAGATTTGGCAATCCTAATCCTCCTTTCTGAGAAAAGTACCAATTTTTTTATTTTTTTTCTATTCTAGGTTTACTTCCACCATTACAAAAATTATTTAACATATTTTGAAATTCCTTAATTTCCTTATCGTTTAATTGGATCGGCAGGGCATCAAATAAAAAAATAATTCTCGGTAACAACATCATTTTACATAACGCAATCCTGCCAAACCAGGACAACTTCAACTTTTGGAATTGCTGTATTTTTCCTTAATTTCCTTTTTCTGTTTTTCATAATTCAGTTTCTTAAAATCATCAAATTTATTTGAAATATTTATTCCCAAATACTTCAAATTATCTTTAATCTGTAATTTAAATTTACCCTATATTTTCTGTTGCTCTTCCTTGTCAATATTACACAGTATCATTTCCGACTTGTCCCGGTTTATTCTCAAACCTGTCATCTCCTCAAAATCTTTTAAGTGCTCTTGTAATTTTTCTAATGCCTTCCTAGGATGTTTCGCAATTATCAAAGTATCATCAGCATACAAACTTATCTTATTTCCTAATATTCCTTCAATGCCCTTATCTTCTCTTATAGCCTTTGCTAACAACTCCATTGCCGTGATAAACAATATTGGCGATAATGGACAACCCTGCCTTGTTCCAGCTTCTAGTTTTACTTCTTCTGTAAAATCATCATTTACCCTAACAATGGCAGTACCATGTTGATATAATTGTTCAATCATTCTTCTAAATTTATCTCCAAATCCATAGCATTTAATTATCTCATTAATTGTTACCCACTGTAATGAATCAAATGCCCTAAAAATGTCTAGTGATAATAATCCAACTTTCTCTTTTGTTTGTCCTACAATATCTATCAAGTCTAAAACACTCCTTGTCAAATCCGCCATATGTCTTCCTTTCAAAAAACCTGCTTGGTCTTCATTAATGTAGCTACCCATAAAACTATTCAATCTGTTTGCCAATATCGCTGTAAAAATCTTAGCGTCTTGATTTAACAGGGAAATAGGCCTATATGACTCCACTTTTTCTAAATCCTTTCCAGGTTTTGGTAATAAAACAATTATAGTTCTATACCATGAGGTCGGAATCTGCCCTCCTTCCAATATGTAATTATATAATTCCATCACTTTTGGAACCACAAAGTCTTTAAATTCCTTATAAAACTCAATTGAGTTCCCCCGGGACTTCTTTTATTTATTTCTCTGTTATTCGCTCTTCCATTCTATTTCTATTTTCCTGTTTTATCTTATTTTCTATTTGTTTCTCCAATTGATCTTTTAGCTTCTCCAGATCTATGTTCTTTTTAGCATATAAATCCTGATAAAAACCTTTAACAATCTTACATTTATCTTTAATCTTATTACATCTCATTCCATCTTTATTAATCAAAATTCCAACTTCCCTTTTGTTTCTCTTTTCTTTAGCAGCTCTTGCTAATAATTTTGAATTTTTATTGCTGTATTCAAAATGTTCCCTTTTTAAATATACCAAGTCTCTTTTCACTTTTTCAATATCCTTTCCTACCAATTCCGACTTTAATCTTTGCATCCTATCGAAAACTTTCTTATCATTTGTCTTTACATGATCTTCTTGTAACCATATTATCTCTTTTTCTGATTCAGCTTCCACTAGTATGGATGTTATTCTGTTTTGATTTAAGTCCAAGCTAATAAAAGCTTAATAATCATTTGGGTAAACTAGGTATAGAGAACTTAGAAGTGATTTACAGCTTCCTGTTTTTTCCCAGGAGGCACTTAGGAGGATCAAACTCCCAATCTCTGCCTTCACATAAGAATATTATGAGAAAAAGATATTTTTCAAAAGATACTGCCTGAAATCCTGTTGCATGAACTGCCTATTGCATGAACTGCCAGAAGTTAAGAAATCTCCATAGGCACTATCTGTTGCACGCCAAGTCACATTATTCAATACACAATAGACAATGCCTTCAGGGATTTCTTAACTTCTGTCAATTTGCTGTTAAATATTATGCCTTTTATGTAATTCTACAGCAGGATTGCGGTCATTACAAGAATAGGATATTATTCATACCACAATGCTGATTTGCAAAATAAGTGCAGCAAGTTGAGCAATATAGTGGTATAACTACTAGTCTTAAAAATAACTATAATGAAATAATATTATTTCAATAATATGAAAAAAAATAACCAAAATATTCAATGTCCAGAATTTAACATATTTTCCATTTGTACAATTTAATGACAAAGCAAGGTAATGTTAACTCTCAAAGCAAGAGGCCTTTGTCTGCTTTGTATTCCCTAATTATTTACAATTTGGGAGTTTAGTTACAAAGGATGATAAGAGTTGTAATCAAGAATCACATGGAGCGAAGCATCTTGTCCATCCCTGCTCCATCTTAAGAGAAGAAAAACAATCTGGAAACAGTTAAAAGTCCCATCCCAGGTAAATTTGACATGTCCACAAATCAGTCTGAAAGAGGCCAATGGGTGTACTGCGACATGATTCTGTTCATATTTTAAACCCATATTCTATCTAGATTGTTAAACTTGATTTCCTTAAAATGCCGTTCTATAGACTTTCAATTAAGAATTTTAGATTCTGTTTTCTGGGGCTGTTTTTGTTTGAAGAGAATGTAGAAAGTGAGTACACACCAACAAAGCAATAGATTGTTTTGTAATGCAGTTCTGGCTTCCATCGTTTAATTATACTGCCCTTCTAGGGTACTGTGCCTTTTGTCCAGCTGAGTGTACTTGAGGAGAGCCAGTATGGTAAATTGGATGCTGCAGAGATACAATTCAACATTGCTGTTACACAGGAAAGAATGAAGGTGAAAAGCATGCCATTCTCCACTCTCTCATTTATTTGATCTGTGAAGGCTACATGGTGCCCACACTAGAGGAGAAAACAATGACCCCTTTCCTGACCAAGCCACATGCACCATAGCCACACACCTTCTCCTTCCTCAATGAACAACCCTCATATGTTTGCCACCCCAAATTAAAGGCTCCCGGTCATCTCTTCCCCATGCAGTGAAGCTTGAGCAGAAAATGCTGGCAGTCTTGTACAGCATGTCTGATGAACTGCCAGTATTCTTGGTTTTGCTGCAATACACTAAAATGTTTTTTTTTAAAATTACAATTCTGGTAATCCGTTACTTTGAAGTGGCAGGGAAATTCTAAGCATTTTGGTGGATAGCTTTCTTGTAACAGCAGAGCATCTTGAACTTTTAAAACCCCGGGTAAATTATATTCTGTACTTCAGACTATTTCTTCCCAAAGACTGTCTGGATTTTGGCCAAAAGGAAGTGTTTCATCATGACTAACCTGGGAGTCGTCTAGTTGAAACTTCAAAACATTGTTTCAGATGACTCACCACATCTTCCCTGACTCAATGGGTTACTCTACTTGCAATTCTTTATTGGATTTCAGCCCATATATGTGAGAGATACATAAATAGGGTTTGTACAGCTTTAACAGCAAGTTGAAGTTGGGTGAAAGACGAATTTAGATCATGATCATAGTCCATACCTGTCAAGTTTTGGATTTGAAAATAAGGGAAAATTTGGCCAAACCCCTCTGTGGGTGTGGCCAAATCTGTGGGCGTGGCCAAATATAGCCATGTGACTTGTTGGGCTCTAGTCATGCCTGCCACATGGACATGAAAATGTCTGCAAACACAGACAGCACTGGCTCTTTGGCTGTAAATGGAGATGAGCACTGCACCCTAGAGTTGGATACGACGGGCAGATTTTACTTTCTTAGGATCAAAGATCTCTGCAGATGGTGATTGCAGCCGTGAAATAAAAAGGTGACTGATGCTTGGGAAACAAGCTATGAGAAACCTGGGGAACATAGTTAAAAGTAGAGGCATCACCTTGCAAAGAAAAAATTGCATAATCAAAGCAATGGTATTCCTGGTGGTAATGTATGGGTGTGAGAGCTGGACCATTAGGAAAGCTGAGCGCAGAAAAATAGATGCCTTTGAAATGTGGTGTTAGAAATAGGTCGATCCTAGAAGAAATCAACCACGACTGCTCATTAAAGGTCAAATAGTAAAAATGACGCTAAAGTACTTTGGACATCAAATGAGAAGAGAGGATTCACTTGAGAAAGCCTTGATGCTGGGAAAGGTAGAGGGCAAAAGAAGGGGGTGGCCAAAAATAAGATGGCTAGATGGTATTGTAGATGCAATGGGCACAAAGCTGTGTGGACCAAAGAACCCTTTCCCCATTTTTTGGGGGGACTTTTGTTTTGTTTTCTTTCTTGTTTACTCAGTTGCTTAAGATGCTGAGTGGGAGGGAGAAGGTCAGCAGTTCGATTCCTGAGTACTGCAGGAAGGAATGAGCTCCCATCTTTGTCCCAGCTCCTGCCATCCTAGCAGTTCGAAAGCAAGAAATTGCAAGTAGATAAATAGGGACCACTTTGGAGGGAAGGTAACACCGTTCCGTGAGCTCTGGTGTCTAGTCACGCCTGCCACATGACCACGGATATGTCTGCAGACGCAGACAACGCTGGCTCTTCGGCTTTGAAACAGAGATGAGCACTGAACCTTAGAGTCAGATATGACTGGCTTTCGAGCAAGGGAAACATTTACCTTTACCTTACTCATTTTTAATTAAATTTTTTTCCTGGGAAGCAAAGAAAGTGCATAATAGTAAACCAGCCCCCTAGGGTTACCAACTGCTTGTAACACATTAGGGTGGAGGAGCAAGGGATTAATTTCCCCAAATTAACCAATCTATTTGTTCCTCACTGCAACCAGTTGAAGCACCAACACCTGAGAATGTCAGATCCAGCTTAAGGAAGGGAATTAGTAAAGTAAAAAGCAACCTCTGTAGTTTCCAAGCCTCCCAGCAGCTGAGGAGTTAATCTCCCTCCAGATGGTTTGTTAGAAGGTGGGGTGCTTTCTCTCTCTCTCTCTCTCTCATATAGTGATCAAGCAACATCCCCCCTCCCAAGTTAACTCTAGAACAGAAACGGAAGCCTGCAGCCAGGAGGCAGGGCAGAAACAGCTCAATAAAGCATGAGAGTGAGAGAGAAGTCTCTCACTGATTTGCCCCTGCATATATGAAATATCGCTCACCTCTAGAGTAGACTCCCGTCCCAGCATGGTGGCTCCAAACAGCATCAGCAAAAACGAAGCCTCCATGACCATGTGGCAGGGAAGGGAAATGAAAGAGAAACCACAGAACGCCCCCACCACCTTCTCTCTCCCCTTCCACAAGCGAAAAGCCACACAGCGACCTCTGGTGGCCGGAAAAACATACTGCAACTTCGCCTGTGAGGGCTCCTATCAGGATTTTTTTAAAAAAATAAGGGATATTACGGGGAAATTAATAAAACGGGAGGGGGTGAGAAGAGGGGTAAAAATAAGGGGTTTTCCCGGGAAAAACAGGATACTTGACAGGTATGTCATAGTCTTATACAATCTTCCTGATTAAATCCATATTCTCTCCCAAGTGATGCTTGCCTTATGGGACAAACCCCACAGGTGTCTGTATACTGGTAATACCTTTGCAATTTGCTTTACAGGCAAGTAGCAGTTTCAAGTGAAGAAATTCAGATGGTTTTAATCAAGAAAATGGAACTGGCAAATGGTCATGTAAGGCTTTGTACTGCAGAGTTGGTAGTACTGCATATATGCAGATGACATTCAGCTCTGTCCTTCCATTTTAAACTTTTTTAATGTAGATAGCAGACATACTAAAAATGCCATCTGGCTGCTGTGAGGAACTGGATGGGGAAAACAAGCTGTGACATAATCCTGAGGGTTAGGGGTGGGCCCAGAAATCATGTTGTGTGAATATCTGATTCAGGATTACATGTGCAGGTTCCCCTGGCTGCATTTCATTTGGAAGGTCAGGTTTGTTTTTGTGGGGCTACTTTATGGTCTGGCACATTTGCTAGATTTCAGATCAGAAAGGGTATTGGAACATTTTCCACAAGGATGGGCACTCCTTTGGGGTGTGTGTGTGTCCAATATTCGGAATTGGATACGGCACAAGAAAAAGAAAAGCATTGGTTGAAAGCAAAAAAGGACTGGACCCAACATACCAGTATGATGTATCCTGAAGTTCTTAGTGCCTGTAACAATGCATTAAGAGAGGCAGGGGAAAGGGGGGAAACTGTAAAAAAGCTGTATATGGTGTTAACTTGGTGAGAAAGGATATGACCATCATGTATTGTAACCCCAGGAAGATTCAGTCACAGGATCTGATATTCTCTCCCCCCCCCCTCTCTTTTTGGTGATCCCTTGAGAAATAGCATGCTAGTAGAGATTTATTAGGCCATATTGCTTTTAGGTCCTAAGAAGCTGTGGAAAGTTTTAAAAGCTCTTTCGTGTGTTCATCCTTTAGAGGAACTTTCTGTGGTAGAAGGGTAGCTGGAACCTAGTTGGGATAGCTCACAAAGCTTTCCCCAGTATGGAAATGCAACTGGCACATGAGAAAATTTAAAGAGAGCCTTGGATATTACAAGCATTAGGAAGGACCCTAGAATGCCGTTGTGACATGAATGGAAAGTGACCACTGATGCCAGAGCACGGGGCCTCATGACAAAACGTCACTGTATATTTCATTTATGCCTACTTCCTTCTTTACTCTATTTCCTCTCCCCCTCTCCCCATGATTAGGCTGGGAAAGAGTGTTCTATGATATATGGGTTTGTTCTGTTACACTGCACAGAGCTAAAATAGACTCTCAAAGTTTACAGGAACAGTGTGTTTGTTATTAAGACATATATTAACCTTGTAAATGGCATGTAAGAGAATGCTTACCAACAAAATCTTTTTTAATGCTAGACATTTTATTAATGAAACAATGACTTTTCAATGATGAGACCATGGACTGTACTTACCACACTTCTCATAACTAATGGTTTAGTCTGAGTAGTATTGACACAGTAATTATGGCACTTTCCCTATCATAGTTGATAGTTTACTTCACGGGTGCCCAAACAATGCCCTGGGGGCTGGATCTGGCCCCCGACACCAATTCATCCAGCCTGTGAAGCCCTTGCGATTCCTGGAAGTGGAAGTAAAACGCGCCCGTATGGGCACGTTTTACTTCCGCTTCCAGGAACGACGAGGGCTCCATGGGCCAGATGAATTGGTGTCAGGGGCCAGATCTGGCCCCCAGGCCATAGTCACCAGCTACCTGAACCATGTGACAGGATCACAGCCCAAAACGTTTGGGCACCCCTGGTTTATTTGTTACTATGAAAGGCTCTGAGGATTTCAGTATATAAAGGTACATTGTATACTGTCTTATTGTTGTGTTCTTGTTTGTTTGTGGTTTTATTTTTTCTTCCTTTACTTTTTTTGTAATGCACCTCTCTATGTAGCTTTTTTCTTTGTTATTTACTTTTCCATCATAACCACAATTTGAAGGGGAAAAGGCCTGTTCTACAGAGTTATTATGAGTACACATTCTAGGAGTGGTCTCTTGCTTTTTGCTTTTTGTACCTTTCTTTTAAAAACTGTTCTACTTGTCAGATACATCCTCACTGTGCATGTGAGATTTTGCTCTCGGTGTCAGCTTGGCCTTATCAGCACTTGGAGAAGAGAAAAACAAGACATTTTCTTCTGTATTTCTTCTCCATTTCAGATAGTAACTCTTTCTTGGGGAAATGAGCAATGAAGCAGCCATTTTAAAGTTAAAATAGCCTCCCCACCCCCCACCCCCCGGGCATCACATATGCATGTTGATCTACTTTTACTGTTTGTATGACAATTAAATGAGGCATAGTGCCTTTGAAATTTGATTATTTCTATTGATAGTGCTGGGAAGCACAGAATTCCTCCCCAGACACACACACTCCATTTAAAAAAAATCTTTCCTCCTTCCCCCCTCCCCCTCCCCAGTTCCTATGGGAGAAAAGTGGGGACAGCATTGGCTTCCCTACACAAAACAGTTTCTTTTCTCCCACTTCGATTGAGAAACCTTTTAGGACAAAGGGCTAAAAACTCCCCCACCCAGTAATACTGCCTTGAGCTAACAAATGGATATAATGGATACGAGATTAAAGATACTTCTAATCTCTAAAAAGAAATAGAGATTTATATTCTAGATTATTATTATTGCATCACTACCTAAAATCCTACCACTTCTTTTCTCTTTTCTCATGGCAAAGAGTGTATGATCTTTCATTTACTGACTTTATTTTATTTCTTTTATTTTCCTAGGCTGTATTATGTATTTGTTTTTATAACTCATATTTATCCACCCACCCCATTTTCTTCTATATGACAGAACCTTTCATCTATACCTAGAAAAAGTACCCTTGACCGTTGGGTTGGGACAAAGGCTCCCGCACCCAGCCCAACCATCCTCGACCGAGCCCTCTGCACTTACCGTAACCCCCACCTTCCCAATACCGCGGGGTTCCTGTGGTCACCAGTGGGGCAGCAGCCCCACGAAAGCGACCAAAAAAATAAAAATAAATCTACGAGTCCCAGAGTCCTCTGCACTGCACAACCCCTCAGCCAATCAGGCTGAGGGACACGAGCGCAGAGGACACTGAGAAAGCGCTGCATGGCAGTTTTAAAAGACAAACCGCACCAGCCCGGGAGGGAAAGACTTTCAAAGACCCATCCGGAGCTGGGGAAAGGTAAGTGCGGTCGATGAGGGTTAGGGAGTGGGGTGGGGGGAGGCACGGCCCCGGTAACCACACCGCTCCCCCTGCCTCACCACCTAGCCCCCCCTAACCTCCACCGACCGCACTTACCTTTTGCTGGCTCCGGCTGGGTCTTTGAAAGTCTTTCCCTCCCGGCGCGGCCTTCTACATAGGGAGAAGCACCGGCCTCTCCTTTGTCTCTGCAGTTGACGTGGCCCCGACGCCCGCAGAGATGAAGGAGAGGCCGGTGCTTCTCCCTACACAGAAGGCCGCTCTGGGAGGGAAAGTGTTTCCCTGAGGGAACTGATTCATCTTCCTAGGAGGACGGAGGCCAAAAGATTCGGCCCCCGTCTTCTAAGGAAGACGAACACCTTAAAAATGGGAGACAAAGGCCAAGCATGGAGCATCGTTCTCGGCCTCCGGCTCCCACAACCGCCCCATAGCTTGGGGGGAGGATACCCCCCTCTTCCCCCAAAGCTTCGGAAAGACAGCAGGGGAATTTTTTTCCCCACAGCCTCGGAGAGTGGCACAAGCCACCACAGTAGCATGGGGGGGGGAGAGGATACCCCTCTCTTCCCTCCCGACCCATGCTTCGGCGAGGCAGTGGGGAAAAATATTTTTTCCCACAGCCTCGGAGGCCAGCACAAGCCAGCCCATAGCTTGGGGAGAGGGGATACCCCCTCTTCCCCCCCAACCCAGGCTATGGCAGGGCACCATCTGGCCCCCCTGTAAAAAATAAATAAATCCCCCCCACCCCAACACAAGGATTTAGCGTGGCCTGGCCAGCAAGGCAAGGCCACGTTAAACCCTCTCAACCCCCCCCCCCACACACACACACTAAAACACACACCCCAAAACCACAAAAAACTCACCTACAGGGAACAACCTAAAAAGACGTCCTCCCTGCACGAATGCCTTCTCCGCACTGAATGTTAGTGAATGTAGCCCACCAGAGGGTGCTATTTTTAGTTAACAAAAATATTAACTAAAAATAGCACCCTCTGGTGGACTACATTCACACACACACACACACACACACACACACACACACCACTCCTGCCATAATTAAAAAAAATTTGTGAGTTGGTGGTTGGAGTGGGTTTTTTACATAGGAGTGGTGGTTGTGCAAAACCAAAACCACCCCAAACCACCAACACACACAAGGCCGGGAAAACTATGCCAGTATATTATAAATTCTCCTTTCTCAGGAAGACCCCACATGGAACCTCTGTAGTCCAATCCTTTGGTGCCCAATCCTGCTTTCTATACTATTATGTCCAATTGATCCAACAAATCCCCTTTCCCCACATGTCGAATGGCAGAAACATTTTGCTGATGAGGAACTGTTCCATTCTCACCTTTCTTTAAGAGTTCTGGGATATCTTTCATCATCCTACTGACAAAGCTGGGGAGATGTCTGGCCAAACAAGAGTAAGATAGAGATAGATGAGGCTCAAGGAGATGTAGCAGAAGGAAATGTTTTACCATCAACAACTAGCCAGTAAGTGCACACTTTTCTAGACATCCTTAATGACCTGTTCCATCCTAAAGCATCAGGTCTCTCATCTTATGGGTTCATGTTGGTTCTTTGCTCTACTTCATGAGGAAGATTTAGAGATGAAAACAATGAAGCAGATTTCAGCTTCGACTTGTTATTTTCTTTGCTGCTTTGTCTAAAATTTGGCAGGGCCAACAAGGCCCAATAAAAATCTTTGGCCACATGCGAGCCCAGTCCCATTGGATGCCAACCTGCTATTGTTGATTTGGATCCATCACACTTTGAAGAAAACAGGAGCTGAACTATTGACATTAAAATGTCATTTCAACTGTTATTCTGCCGTTTAGTGCTGCTTTCTCCATTGGGAAAGCTGAATTGTAACTTCACATTGGAGATAGGCAAGACAAATAAAGCACTCTCCTCAAAATATCATTGAGAAATGCAAGGTACAGTATTTCAAAAGGCAAGGATAAAAGGGGATGAGCAAATGCAGTTACACACACTTGCATCTCTGTTGTGATTAAATATGAAGATTAGAAGTAGAATCCAATTAAATCCTTCTATTGACAAAACAGCTTTTGGCAACTGAACTGTGAGAGCTCAACAGCAGTCCATGGGCCACTGAAATCTGGTCTGCAGGACTGGGAGTTTCTCCAGAGCAAACTTTGGGAAGATGTGAGAAGGGCAGCAAGCGGGAGAAGAGAAAGAGAAAATCACATTGAATTCATGAACCTCTGCTCATGCAATGCTGCATTCTACCTTAGGAGTTTAAAGAAACAACGTAATGGGAAAGATGAGCTGTCAGAAAGGTTTTTAATGAAGGGAAGAATATTTAATTTCTCATACTGAATCAGTGCTATGTTTCATAAATGAGCAGATCCAAGGCAAAGTGAGTAACAACGTGTCTATGTAAGCTTTTCACACTGGAGAAAAACCTGCATGTGTTTTATAGTTCAGACATTGCTATACCTATGTCCAACCATATATGCATATACTGAGTCTTCTCCTTGTTCCATCCTTCTGCCCCAGAAATTTCCTAATGTACCATGATACCTGTAAATAAGTAATATAGGTAAAGCAATATGGGCTTTGCAGGAGAGGGGAAATTGTTCCCATAAAGACACATATGAGCCTTTGGAGAGAAGGAAACGTTTAATTTTACTCATATTATTAAAAAACTTTAATTTTTGAAACACTGAATATTTAGAAATAGAATATTTACCATATTGTTGCCACTTGCATAATGTAATTACCTTTTAAAATCTCAAACTCCCCCCCCCCCCTTTCAGACTAACTGCTGGTCTGCTTGGAAATATACATGCGCAAACCCCATTGCAATGAATGGGAAGTGCAAAGCAATGCTAGTGCTTTTGCATGGTCCTTGACTCCATTCGATTTCACATGTGCCATTGGCAGGGGACAAGCAGCCCGCTTATCTCGTCTCACCACTAGACCTGTTTTATTTTCCATGTAAATTACAAATTTATGAAAAATTAGGTATTCAAATATTAGAAGAGAGAGAAATCAGTATAGCCCCAACCTTGTCTGAGACCAACTCTTATTTGGCTTATCATCTTCTAGAATGCTGTTCAGTGCCATGCTCTTGAATATTAAATGAATGGATTTTAGTTATGAATTTAATTTTAATTATTAATTTAATCCTGGTGCCCATGCCACCTGAATATTACATTATTTAATGGGTTGAATAGATTTTATTATATTTACATGTTGTTTTTCATTATGTTTGTTCACTGCTCTGTGAACAATACAAATAAATACATACATATATCTAAATACGCTTTTTGTCCTTTTACTGCCTTTTCAGGGGTTCTCAACCTTTTTAAGATGTGGGCTGGACCACGCCCCATCAGACAGGTGAGCGGGCTGGACTGGTGGTTCTGCCCACCATAAACGCTGGCATAAAACGTGTCCATCTGCATTTATGGCTGTTGTAAATGTGTCCACTTCCAGTGGTGGTGGCGGCAATGTAGGCCATGTGAAATGGTGCCACAGGCTGCGTCCGGCCCGTGGGTTGAGAACCCCTGCTTTATTTCTTTTATTCCATAACCAGTTGGGTTTTTGCCTACAGGAAGAAAATGTCTTTGTTTTAAATCACCATAGATATTTAGAATACTTCAGGCACTGACTAACTAGCAGTCCTCAACATGCATATTTGATAGCTATCTGTATCAGTACAGTATTCAGAAAACAGTATGCTGATCATAGAGTAGTAATATATAATGTATCATTACTTTCTCCCTCAGAAGTCTCTGAAAGGAAGCTTGGCTACCTAGAAATGTACTTTGACCCTTCCGGGCCCTCTCCAGTATTTTTACCCTGTTGCTCCACAAAAACTTCCTCATAAATTGAGCCCTAAAGCTTAACGAAACATCTGCATTTCTGAAGGGCTCCTTATTCTGGCAGTGTGTCTTTCCATTAGATGAAGGATTATTCTATTTCACAGTTTCCTTTGAACTAGGAACCTGAATTACCCTCTTAAACACCTTCTTTTCTGCAAAGGGTGAAAAATACTCATGTTTAACTTTAAGGACCCTCAGTTGATTTAATTTAATTTAATTTAATTTAATTTAATTTAATTTAATTTAATTTAATTTTTGTACTTATATGCCGCCCACTCAGGAAACCCGACTCAGGGCGGCTCTCATAGTACACAATCATAAATAACAAAAAACTAAAATCAGCAGATAAAAATGTAAAAAGTATAAAAGCAGATAAGAACCCCACCCCCACCCCATTCATAAAAAGTGGGAGGATCTTAATATTGTAAAAGCCAGCAGGCGGGGGCCACACTTCCATCAGGGCCCCATACCTGCCCCGCCAGCCATGTTTTAAGATCTTTCCTAAAGGGCAGCAATTCCATCTGCAACTGTAGCTCTCTTGGCAGGAGGTTCCAAAGGGCTGGTGCAGACACAGAGAAGGCCCTCCTTCTTGTGCTAGAGAGGCGAGCCCCTCTAGCTGATGGTACAATTAGAAAGCCCCTCTGGTCCGCTCTGGTTGGATGGACAGATGTTCTTGGGGCGATGCGGTCTCTTAGGTTTGGGTTGGAACTTTGGGTGGCGGGGTGGTGGTGTATGCCAAGTATACTGTTTTACTTTGCATCAAGAAACTGCTATAAAAAGCAAAACAGAAAAGGAGAAAAGACAAATTATCTTCTTAATACAATATAGGCAGAAACATCTCATTTCAGAGACAAAAACCACTTAAGGATTGAACAATTCAGCTGGCAAGAAGAGGGAAACTAGCCCCCCTTTTTATTGCAGTAATAAAGAATATTAGATAAACAAGCCCAGCCAGCATCATCTTCCTCCACGTCCCAGCACTCCCTTCCAGCCCCAGCTTCACTGTCCATTGTTTGCTTAATTCAATGAAATGTCTGTCTGTCAATTTAGACCAGTTTTGGTCTTACTAGAATATTCTAAAAGGCATAATTGGAAAAATAGCAAGAGAGCCTACCTTTTCAAAACAAATTATACTGACAAAAACAATGGGGAATAATCTAAACCCTTCATGATCTGGATGATTTAAAACAGACTCAGATTAGTTCAGCACACATGCTACTAAGTGATAATAGCCAGGCCTGTATAATGTACTCTTAGCGTGAGATTCATGGGGCCGATTTATATACACACATACATCATTTTACTCCTTATATTTTTGTTCCCACGGCACCAAGCTGTTCTGATTTAAATGAAGCACTATTCCCCCATTTTCTGGCCAACTCATTACTGTGTGAACCCGCAACTTCCTCAGTGGAACCCAAATGAATAACAGTCACAGCCGTAATACTTTTGGTCAGAATTGCTTCCTAGGTGGCTTTCAGACATGCCTTTAAAGTTGAGCCAAACCTAACATCACCTTTGTGGTATATAGAAACTTCCTTTTTCTCCTGTAGACTCCCTCCAACCCCGGAGGACAGTGAGCCCGTACCCACCCAAGGGGAACCTGAAAACCCTCCTTCCCTTTCTGGTGTGACTGTGACTCCGTTTTGTAGCATCCAGGTCTCCAAAGTGTGTTCGAACCTTGGCCACCAAAAATAGCTACGCACAACCGCTTGAGAGCAGGTGACATCCATAGACCTCCCTAATGTGTGCTGCAGTAACTTATCTACAGGGAACCACCATTTTGCTGAGCCTATACAAACACCCACCCAAGACCGAAAGTTTCTCGTGGTCATGGTAGAAAATGCCGGCTTCCACATTGTACAGAGGTGGCGGCCACCCAATTTCAACCCACACAATGATATCTGACAAGATAGGGTCACTGCTTGACAAAGAGGGAAAATTCCAAGACAGGTTGAGTGCTATGCTTGCTAAATCGTCCAAAAAATCTGGGTTTGCTGACTTCAATGCTGCAACAGGCGAAAGTTCTGGAGATTCATACAGTTCTGGACAGTCACTCTGTTTGGCAAAATCACTGTCTTTGTGCACAACATGCACATAATGGGAATCTGTAGAAACAAACTCTTCTTTGGCCATAGTGCTCCCTGGGGACCCTTGGGACAAACCCCCCTCTGGAGGCAGCAAGATTAGGGGCTCGTCCTCAATGCGAAGGACAGGTTCACTCCCGCCCAAGTGAACTCCCATAAAATGAATGGCTAGGGAACCAAACCACTGGGATCCCAGAATGTTTGACTTACCTGCCTTTGTAACTGTTGTGTATACATGCAGTTCAGCTGCTCACCATTAGTGTAGCTGATGGAACTCACGTGGTTCCAATTCACCCAATGAGGAACTAACGCGGGAAACCTTCCCGCCACAGGTGAAACTATGTCAGGTATGCATGACATCAGGAAGATGTCACCAGTAGAGTAACCAATAGGCGCCTTTGGGCGAGATTCAAATGTATCATGTACCATATATAAGGAGGCAAGGCTCCACCATTGCCTCATGTACAGATTGACCATGTTACAATAAAGTACTGTTTAGCCCATCTGCCGGCGTCGTGTGCAATCAATCTGCCTACATCAAATTGGCGACGAAGGTGGGATGATGGCGTCCCACAGGGTCACCCTATCTCCATTTGATATCTCCCAGCTGGAGTCATGGGACCTCTACGAGGAGCAGTTCCTATATGTGATGGACATGGAGAAGATCGAGAGTGAAGCACAAAGGCGAGCCTGCCTACTGGCTCAGTGTTGGTTGCCAACTCTGGAACTGGCAAGAAACCTCCTGATGCCGAGGGTACTCAAGACGGTACCACTGGCTGAAATCCTCGCTGCCCTGCGGGCACATTTCTGCCCAAAGGTGTCCATGTTCCCGGCGAGATTGGCATTCAGCCGGTGAGACCAATGACCTGGAGAAACTGTGGCGGAATACATAGCCGTGCTGAGGCTGGTGGCCGTTCCATGTCGGTGGGGGGCTTTCCTGGCTAAGGCCTTGCAAGACCACCTCCTACTCAGCCTGTGGGATGAAGAGGCTCAGCAGAAGTTGCTAGCCCGAGGCGAAGACATCACGTTCAAGCAGGTCTTGTGGGCCATGCAAGCTGCTGAAGCGGTAAAGGACGGAGTGCGGGTATGCAGGACGAGGTCCACAGCTCCAGGAAGCTCCACGGTGCAAGCCCACAGATGTTCATCACCACGTGCACAAGAGTCGAGAGCTGTGGCAGCCGCTGCCATGTCCTCTTTGGGCTCCGGCGAGAGCGAGAGCGAACCAGAGGTCCAGAAAGTGAGAAAAAGGCCATCCGAAAGGAGAGACACCACTGAAGCAAGCCGGCACTGCGGGGGTTCGGGGGCTCACACGACCGGAAGAAATGCCCATTCAAGAACGCAGAGTAACACAACTGCAGACGGTTGGTCCATATAGCGAAGGTGTGCAGGCAATGCAGAAGTCGAGACCCTGACCGGACCAGCCGCTACGACCGAAAAGCTGAGGCTATCGGAAAGCTGCACGCAGGGGACACCATGGTGAGACGTGTGTTGGGCCAATGCGCCCGATTTTTTGTGAAGGTACTGTTGCAGGGGGTTCAGGTGAAGATGGAGGTGGATTCAGGGACTGCCTATTCCATAGTCTCGCAGATGGAGTACCTGCGAATAGCCCCTAGGGAGTGCCCCAAACTGAGAGCCCTCAGGACGAACTTGCAGGATGTTCAAGGTAACTACATTCCAATCCTGGGGGTAGGAGATTTCACTGTCCGTTTCAAAAACTTCACAAAGAAGCTGCCCCTGGTAGTTCTTAAGGGTGTGTGTGTCCAGTTGTCTTCTAGGGACTCAGTGGTTCAAACCGCTGGGCATTGCATTGACTGGCATCAATGCCGTCCAGGCTGACCCCAGTCAGGATGTGTGCAACGCACATCCTGCTGTTTTTGAAAAAGGTCTTGGAAAGTACAGGGGGCCTCCAGTGGACTTTGATATAGACCCTTCCATTCACCCCGTACGGCTCAAGCCGCAAAGAGTGCCTTTTGCACTGAAGGACAAAATCGAAGCAGAACTAGACAACTGGTGGGTCAGGGGATTTTGGTTCCGGTGGACTCCGCGGAGTGGGAGACACCAATTGTGACTGCCATGAAATCTAACAGGGAGGTTAGAATTTGTGCTGATTACAAGTGTACTATCAATAAGGCCATTCACCCCAACACCTACCTGGTGCCAGTAGTTAGCCATTTGCTGGCCAGGTTACACGGGGGTAAATGCTTTGCGAAGTTGGACTTCGCACAGGCTTATCAACAGTTAACAGATACACCTGTGGCAGCAGCTGCCCAGATGATAGTTATGCACAAGGGTGCGTTTAAGGTGACACGCCTCCAATTCGGCGTGAACTCAGCCCCCGGGATATTTCAGGTGCTTGTAGAACGCCTGCTTAAGGGTCTCCCCGGGGTCCTGTCATATTTTGACAACGTGTTGATAACAGCTGGGGATGAGTCAGAGCTAGCCCAGAGGTTAGATGGGTTACTATCCGTTTTTGAGAGGGCTGAGCTATGCCTGAGAAGGGACAAATGTGTGTTCTATGCAAACAAGGTTGAGTTTCTGGGGTTTTGAATCACCTTCAACGGGGTCAAACCATCGAAATCCAAGGTTGCGGCAGTACAGGATGCCCCCAGACCAGCCGCCAAACCAGAGCTGCAGTGTTTCTTAGGGCTCCTGAACTTATACCACTCCTTCCTCCCACAGAAGGCATCCGTGGCGGAGCTGCTCCACTGCCTGCTGAAGAAGGATGCAGTCTGGCAGTGGGGGGAGGGTCAGGAGCGAGCGTTCAATGAGTTAAAGTGGCTCCTCTCTTCCGAGGCAATATTAACTCATTTCGACCCCAGGAAGCCCGTAGTATTTGTGTGTGATGCCTCTCCGGTGGGGGTCGGGGCTGTCCTCTGCCATGTGCTCAAGAACGGGAGGGAGGCACCGATTGCGTTCTACTCGAGATCCCTCTCGAAAGCGGAGTGCAACTATGCCCAGACAGACAGGGAAGCCCTCGCGATCATTGCAAGGACAAAGAAGTTCCATGACTTCTTGTATGGGAGGGAGTTCACTATTGTCACAGATCACAAGCCCCTCCTGGGAATTTTTGTCACGGCCAAGCACACTCCCCAGATCCTGTCCCCACGAATGCTACGGTGGGTGATTTTCTTAAATGCGTACCAGTTCACGCTGGTGCACCACCCAGGAAAAGACATTGCTCATGCGGATGCGCTTTTCAGGTCCCCCCTTCTGGAGTTGGGAGAGCCCAAGTGTGAGGTCGAGCAAGATCACCAGATGCTGCTCATCGAATCTCTTGATTCCCCCAATCGTGCCCACAGACATCGCCAAGGCAACCGCCAAAAACAAGGTTCTGTCCCAGGCATTGGCATGGGTAAAGAAGGGCTGGCCCGCAACGTCCCCATCCAAAGAACTTGCATCTTTTTCAGGAAACATTTTGAGCTTTCGCTTGAGAGAGGATGCCTCCTCGGGGCAGAGGGTGGTAGTTCCCGAGGTTTTTCGAGCCAAGGTGCTCCATTTGCTCCACACAAGCCACCCGGGGATCGTGAAGTCAAAGGCCCTGGCAAGGAGCTATTTCTGGTGGCCCAACATAGATAGGGACATAGAGCAGTTGGTGGGTGCATGTGAGAGTTGCCAACACTCACGGCCCAAGGAGCACAGATTACCCCTCAGGGAGTGGGACACAGCCCGCGGACCATGGTCAAGGGTCCACGTGGATTTTGCGGGGCCTTTCCGGGGTACGATGTTCCTGTTAGTGGTTGATGCATTCTCAAAATGGCTGGAGGTCATTCCAGTGTGAAAAATGTCCTCCGCAGCCACAGTCAAACATCTGAGGAGGGTGTTCACGTGTTTTGGCCTGCCCAATGTGTTAATTTCGGATAACGCGACCACATTAACGTCCTCCGAATTCCAGGCATTCCTCAAACGGAATGCAATCAGGCATGTGACCTCCACTCCATTTCACCCTGCCACAAATGGCCGAGTAGAGTGCCTGGTCCACACTACAAAGGAGGCATTACAGAGGATGGGTCTGGGGGATCTGGCGCTACAGCTCTGCAAATTCCTCCTGTGCTATAGGGTTACTCCGCTTGTGTCGGGGCAATCCCCTGCAGAGATTCTGATGCGAAGAAGACCCACAACATTGTTTGACCGCTTGGATCCTTCCAGGGTGGAGGATAGAGGCACGAACGTGGTGGTAAAATCAAAGGAAAGTGTTCGGGGCAGGCAGCCCAGTGCACTGCAGAAATTACGCAGGTTCAGGGCCAGCCTGGGTACCCGGGGAGTTGGTGGAACAAACTGGGCCTGTATCGTACCAAGTAAAGACAGGGTCGGGGTTGTTGTGGCAGAGGCACGCCGATCAGCTTAGGAGAAGAGTCACGGAAGTCATGGGAGAAAGTGGGTATTTTGACGAGTCAACGTTAGGGTTTCCCCCCACCCGCGTAACCCAAGGGGGGAATACAGGACTCAGCTTAACAGGCGGCATAAACCCACAGGAGACCGTCTCCCAACCCGGAGATGAACAACCCCAGTTTGATTTTTTGTTACAGTGATCAGTGGGGTTTTGAGTTGTCCCAGAGGTCCCCCCATCCTCCCCGACACAGAGATACCCCATCCCTGCCCTTGCCGAGGTTCGATGGGACACTTCAGTTTTCCCGGGGGGAAGGTTCGGGCACAACAGCTGATTCTGGCAGCACCGCTGAATCGACCGGCCGGCCGCAGCATGCCCGCTGGCCCACACAATGGTTGAGGGACTTCATTTCATCCTATGGGGGAGGGATGTTTTGTATACATGCAGTTCAGCTGCTCACCATTAGCGCAGCTGATGGAGCTCATGTGGCTCCAATTCACCCAATGAGGAACTAACGCGGGAAACCTTCCCGCCACAGGTGAAACTATGTCAGGTATGCATGACGTCAGGAAGACGTCACCAGTACAGTAACCAATAGGTGCCTTTGGGCGAGATTCAAATGTATCATGTACTATATATAAGGAGGCAAGGCTCTGCCATTGCCTCGTGTACAGATTGACCATGTACAGATTGACCATGTTACAATATAGTACTGTTTAGCCCATCTGCCGTCGTCGTGTGCAATCAATCTACCTACATCAAAGTAACCACGAGGGGAAGACTCGCATAGATGTTATTGCAGTGGACTTCAAAATTGCCAATGCCCCACACCGGAACATTTGTGATGGAAATGGAGTCTGCAATGTGCTTTTTCATGCTTAGTCCTTGTTCTCTGTTCAAAAAGGCCCCTTTCTTGCCTCATGGCCTGGGAGAGGCGGAACTTGAGTGTGATGTCATGTCTTACGGTAACCACATTTGTCTGATACCCTGTGGGAGGGGACACTCTCACACGCGCAGATACAGAGAAGCAGCCATTCTCTGGGATGTTTTGCCGTGTAAACAGCCGAGATGTAGGGCTGGAGAGAGAGGGGAAAGCCAGCTGGCTTTCCCTCACCAACCAGCATGCTTTAACTCTTTGATTCCTGATCTTTTGATGAACTGTATTCTGTATCCTGAATTCTACCTATGAACCTGAAGAATAAACTACTTTACTTCAACCACCAGCCTAATTCTTTGGAAGGGGCAATACCAGAGTAAGCCTATGAAACTACCCTTCTCCTTGTTAGTTTTTAATCTCTCCACATTAGTTACTGGATGCTGCTAAGCCAGTTAAGTCCCAGGGTGCTGGGTTCTGCCACTGCAGGTAATTCCTAGGTAATTACAGCCTGTGATGGCTGGACGACCATCAGGCTTGCCTGAGTTAGAGTCTAAGAGGAAGAAGAGACCTTTTGGGCCAGGCTGGGTCAGGCCTTTCGGTCACATGGTGGCAGCGAAAAAGGATTAAAATGATATCCATGGGATATCAAGGAATCACACTTATCAAGCTATTGCACTGTGGATGAAAAGGGGCTGTGTCATCCAGGGGAAGCTGGGTCACACGGCTAAGTGTGGGAGTCAGCGATTCATCTAGACCAAGGAAGTCGGGCCAGGAAGGAGCAGTGTTAATCCCAGGAAAGGGTATGATGTAAGCAGTGGGGCTGTTTTCCAGATCTGGGAAAGGACTATCCAAAGTCGAGGGGAAGCAGCTGGGAATTCCCCTGTCCTGTCCGTCAGTGTGGAAGTTACTTGAAAACTCTTGAGAAGCTGTTCTTTTGTGTTCCTGCCTCATCTGCCTGCTGAAATACAGATGGATGCGCCTGGAGCTTGGAGGAGTGAGTGTGTTGGCTGAATAGCTGAAGAATAGTTGTGTTGTTATTTGGTTGCCTTGCTAAATCTGGGGGCTGGAGAGACTTTGGTGATTAAGTCTAAACTGAAGAGGAGAAAATCTACAACCAACATTTGGACATTTAATTTGGACAATAGTCTGTTTCAAAAGACTAGGGGTTGTGTGTGTCATGATATTCACTAGGGGCCTAGTCCGTGTGGGAGAAGGCCAGTACATTTCTCATGAAGCCACCATGCTTTCTAATAGGCAAGCCTCACGTGAGGGCTTGTAACAGCATTACTGTCATCTAATTCAATGAGCAGACCTCCCCATAAAGGTCTGATAGTGTAGACTTTCCATCTGAAATAAGTGGGTCTGACATATAAAGCCCCATCACAATTATCCCAATAAGTGGGTCTCCTATAAAGACCCATGGATACCAGCTCAGTTAAGGGTTTTGCCCTGTTTTCAGGCATGTCCAGGCTTGCCTAAGCAAAGGCAAGCTGAATAACCCAGCATTTCTCATGCTGTCATATATCCTCTGTGGTGAAAATCTGCCATGATGACCTTCTAAAATGGCCACATAATTGGCATTCACAACCTGTTACAGGACACCCTGAGAATCAGGCACTGAGCCAGTCCCATCCTTTGCTGAGCCAGGGAATTTCCTCATCCTAGGGCTCTGAAGGGTAGTCTTACCTCCCCCCTGCTCCCACAACTGGAGTTTCTTTGACTTTGCTTCTTCAAACTAAGAAAGGGGGAAATAATGAGAATAAGAAAAAAGCTGCTTATAAAGAACAGATTTTCTATAAAACTCTTTTAGCAGACGCATCATCCAAGGGAAAGAGATGTGGCATAATATTTGCTGTTATGGAACAACAATATAAGCTTATTTTCTAAAAATATAACAGCTGTGAATGCATGTTGGAAAATGACCGAAGAACTGAGTGGGTGTTAGAGAGATTTCTTTTACTAATTTAACAACAAATTTTCTCCACTCTCTGCCCTGTGGGGAATATGTTCAGATATGATTGTACAGAAGAAGAAACCTGAGGAATGGCTACTCAGATCTTCTTCATCCATGTCTAGGCCAGACATGAACCTGCCAAAATAAAAGTGAGTTTGTTCTGCAGTTCCTTTCGCCTGACCTAGCGTGAGAAAGATTAGCTGGCAACACAAGGTTTCCATTACCAGGGTATGCCCAATTGTGGTTCAAAAATACAATCTTCAAGGAGGCTCTTTCTGTGTTTCTCACTAGCAAAGATTAACAAGATCTTTGTTTTGTTTACTCTATGATATGCTTGAAAAATTAACAACGAATCTCCAAATTTTCTTCAGAATATCAGAGAGGAGCAAATAGGGGCTATGTATAGTCAAAGCAGGAGGGGAACACCTCACCCAAAACTTTTAGGATGGGGCACCACAACTTCTCCACAGACTATATAAAGATACGAGGAATTACTATGGACAGGTATCAGAAATCTGGACAGTCTTCCCTGATCCAATGCTCTCTAGATGTGTTAAGACTACATCTCCTGCTGAAGAGGCACAGTTAGAAGGGTTGCTACAGCATACTATTTCTCTGTAATGATAATCAGATTTGCCTTCATGAAGAACATTATTCTGCCTTACATCACTTCCTTCCCAATCCCTTGTCTCGTCTCCCTTCAAACTCTAGATCTTTTCATGATGGGCAGAAAATACATTAAGACTTCCAGCAGAGAATTTGAGTTGTCAGAAAACATTTAACATGATCGAGGGCAGCTGCCTTGTCCCAGCCTCAGATATATATCAAGCCTCAGATTTATATATCAATACATACATCCATGGCATTTTTCATAAAGTTTTACAGTCTACTGCCCAGAGTTCCTTCTTGTATACCCCACATTCATGTTTTTGAATTGATTGCAAGTTTCTGCTCAGAGGTATTTGATGGACTCTTTCTTTCTTTTGTCAGAACTGGAGGCCCTGTTCTCACTTGTATAAATCATCAGTTCACAAGGCAACACAAAATAAAAGCTTCCTGGCCACATGCTGCTGTTCCTGCTTTATTGCTCTAAGGCAACTTCTTTATGCTCCACACAGCAAGGAGGAGGAAACTCATCAAGTCTCCCATGCATGAACTTTCCATTGATTTCTTCCCAGCCCCTTGCTATGCAACCTGGTGACCTGGTACTACCGTAGAAGGCTGCTCCTTCTGCAGTTCCCACCAAGTGGCAGTTCTGTTTATACTTAAGCATAACACCAGGTCTCTTGGCCCAGGGCTGCTTGGTCATACTCTGAGGATTCCCCTTTGCCCTCTAGATGAGCGGCTACATTTGGAGAAGAGGCAGCTGCACTTTATCAAGGCCACCCCCAAGGCTTCTTCTGTCTGTCCCAGTAGTCTCACCACCTGCTCCATGGCACCCTTGGAATCCTATTTGCTTTAGCAGACATGGGAGGGGTAGATAGAAGAACGGACAAAAAAAAAAAAACACTACAAGTGGGAAATCCACCGCTACCTTGCCAAGAATTGCAAGTGATGGATTTAAAAAGGTATAAAGGACATCTCTGGGCAGCAATATGGTACACTGATTTGAGTATGGATGTTTGTAGTGTTTGACAGAGCACAGTGACTAAGTGACCGTTGTGTATTCAAGTAAAATTGCAAGTTGCTCCAGCAACGCTTTGCAAGACAATATGGCAATTTCCTGCCATCGGAATTAAGAGCAAGATTTGCGCATATTTTTCCCTTCTTATGTTAATTAGAATACTATGATTGGGTGCAACTTTGGATCCTGTTCCTGATTGGTTGAAACTGATGTATCACATTATGATTGGTTAATTAAGGTTGTCCGGTGGGTTACTACATTGTATCATAGAGTAACCGCCACCGAGACACTATATAAGTGCATACCTGTCAAGTTTCGGGAAATTTCTGTCAAACCCCAGTATTTTACACTCTTTCCTGCCGTCATCCCATATTAGTTAGACTGCAATTAGACTGGAGTTAGACTGTCCAATTTCCCCTTTTGGCCAGGAAATTTCCCTTATTTGACAGAAATTTCCCAAAACTTGACAGTTATGTATAAGTGCCACGGGTAAACAAGGGTGCAGCCGGGCCGGATCTATGTTTCCCTTTTCCCGGCAGGTTAGACCTCTCCAGGCTAGCCTTGGGTCTTCTCTATATGTGCACCTGCCGGTGTAGCTCAGTTATACCACGATGGTAGATTCCAGAGAGACTGATTACTTGGGACGTGTATAGCCATCTGCTGTCCGGATATCCTTTTAATAGTGGCCTGCAAGACTTTACAATAAACCGTTGTTCGTTGTTCTGTTCATCATTTGCTGGACTATTGTTTACAAGGGCTGGACACAACAGCGACTGAGCAAATAATCAGAAACAATTAGAATAGCCACAGATCAAATCCTGTCTCTGAAATAAGTTCTTGTCAGTGGTGTACTGGCTCACAGGGATACAGGGACTCATCCTGGTGTGCCCCAGTGACTGGCGCCCCCCAGAGGCAGGCAGAGGTAGTGGGAATATATGGGATTTCTCCACCCGAATAGGTGATCCCATCACTTCCTGTCCACCACCCTCCCAAGGTGCCCAGCACACCCCTGGTTCTTGTGGTGACCTTATGCAACCCTGAACTCCATCACTGCAGTATATAAAAGCTTGGGGAATGATAGCAGAGACCTACCCTGCAAGATGACAGATCATAGCATTTTTTAAAAAAGTTTTATTATAAACAAAATATTTGTTTATTTGCCCCCCAGCCATTTTTAGGTCAACGCAGACCGCAACGGGGGAAGAGAAAGACCTAGACATAGTCTTTAATTTCTCATCAAGACATCTTATGGTAAAAGAAAGGACTTTATTAAATTTGGGTATGAAATTCATTCCCACCCCTAACTATTTTACATTCAGAACAAGGATTGATGTCTTTAAACTTATCAGACAGTTAAAATTAAGATACTTCTTTAGGGATGAGGGGGAATACACGAGAGAGGTATTTGTACCAAAATCATCATTTTGCCCTAATATCAGTAATGCTTCTATAGAAGTGTTCCGTAGGTTGATCCTATGAGATTTAGACTGATTAGAATCAAAAAGATTTATATGGTACAGGAACCTCAGCCCTGAAGATGTAAAGATTTTGGAAAACTTAGGAAAAGACCACTCAATAGTAATAAAACAGGCTGATAAGGGGGGGGGGTTGATACAAAATAGGGAAGATTACGTAAATGAGGCAATGAGACAATTCTCGGAAGAGAACTTTTATATGCAGTTAAGAGGAGATCCTACAAAGAGAATAGCTAATGTGATAAAAATTGTTCTGCAAGAAGGCCTCACCCTAGACTATATAAACGAAAAAATTTACTGTTTTCTTGTTAACGGTTTCCCCAAGGTTCCGATCTTTTACCATTTACCTAAAATTCATAAAATGTCAGATCCTAATGACAAAATTAAATGTAGACCCATCATATGAGGAATTAACTCGATCACTGAGCCCTTAGCAAAGCATGCTGACTCTTTTATGAGCTATAAGGTTAAAAATACACCAACTTATGTATGAGACTCGGCTGATTTCATTGCCCAATTAGAAGGTATGCAAATCCCTAAAGAAGCTGTATTTATGTCAATGGGTGTTGTATCATTATATACAAATATACCAATAGAAGAAGCCAGGACAGTTGTGGAAGAATCTTTGATGTCCAGACCCCGTGCCCCCCCCCCCCACACACACACAACACACACCCAGAGTCATTTTCTTTTAGATTTGGTTGACATTTGTTTAGAACAAAATTATTTTAGGTTTTGTAATGATTTCTTTTTGCAAGTTAAGGGTATGGCGATGGGTTGTCATTTAGCTCCATCAGTAGCAAACCTCTACATGATAAGATTTGAAAGAAACACATTACTGAACCGTTTCCCCCCCAGAAATTATTATTTGTAAATGGTTTATTGATGATTTATTTTTTTATTTTCAAAAGACAGAAACATGTAGAGGACTTTGTGAAATGGGTTAACAGTCAGAGTCCGAATTTGTCATTTACTCATCAAGTAGAGCAGGATTCGATCCCGTTTCTGGACATAAAAGTATTTAAGAATCAGAGTAATAAACTAAACATGAGCTTATTTAAGAAAAAGACGGATAGAAACACCTATCTCCATTTCAATTCTTTGCATCTGAGATTTTTAAAGGGAAACATTCCATATGGGGTTTTCACCAGGGCGAGAAAGAGCAGTTCTAAGTATGTGGATTTTGTACAATCAGCCAATGTCATTAAGCAGAACTTATTAGAAAGAGGTTATCTGAAAAAAGTCATTGATCATTCCCTAAAAAGGGCGATTAGTGTTGATAGGGAACAACTTTTTCAAAAAGACCACCCAACAGTAAATAGGAAGATACAATGGTCCATTGAGTTTTCTCCTTTGGCATATAATATCAAAAGAATAGTACAAAAGCACTGGCATGTACTGGACAATATTCAAGGGAGTGAAACGGGTCTTTTGATAGGGTTTAGAAAAACTTAAAGTGTTAGTGACATAGTTTCTAGAGCTGACCTTGTCATAGAAGATCCAATCAGAACAAAAGGGTATGGTCACTTTAAGTGCCACAGGTGCAGCGTATGCAAACTAGTATGGGAAACGAAGATAGTGATGCTACCAAATTTTAAGAAGCCTCTGGTTCTAAAGCAACTAAGTAATCGTAATAGTTCCGCTTGTGTATATCTTTGCGCTTGTCCATGTCAACTAGGTTATATCGGAAAAATAGAACGAAAAATTAGGACCCCTGTAAACGAACATAAATCCAGAATTAAAAATGGTAATTTGCAATCACCATTACTTGGAAATTTTATAAAGGCCACAAGGCAGAAGATCTCAGGTTTGTAGTTCTGGAGATGGTTAAAATGAAGCAGTATGAAAGAACAGATATTAACACTGTTAAAAAGGGAAGCCTACAACATTCATGTTTTAAATACTATGTACCCCAATGGTCTGAATTCGGAACATGATTTTTTGTGTTTCCTTTAAATCATTGTAGATGCGTTAGTGCACGCAGGTCTGTGTGAACTATCAGGTGTGTGGTCTCACTGTAATTACGAGGAGTTTAAATTCAAGACAGTGTGAGTTGTATGTTTAACATCATAGCCCAAAAGAATAAACTTTAGAGGCATCAAAACGCGATATAAAGAATAAGAATTAATGTGGTAAGATTACTGTATTGTAAACCAATGTATTGTGATTTGTACGGGAGAATAATACAAGGGAGTAAGGTTTTGTATTGTAATGAATGATATTATCTTGTTGTTTACAGAATTATTTCTTTGTGAGACAAGAAGTCTTCCTTTCCTGATGAAAGTAATTGAAAAGAGAATTATCGAATTTTCTTTGGAAGGAAGAGGTTTTTAAGTTATGTTACAAGATGTATACTTACCTGGAATGTTAAAGGATTTTGTTTTTCAACACTGAAGATAAAGTATATTTTATTTTTTGAAAAACTGAAACAGTAAAGACTTTGGTGATTTAACAAATATTTTCGGTTTTATTAAGTTTGATTCAAATTTACTTTCCCGCCAGTGAACGGATTTATTGTGCAAGCGCTCCCAAAGTGCCCAGCACACCCCTGGTTCTTGTGGTGACCTTACGCAACTCCATCACTGCAGTATATAAAAGCTTGGGGAATAATAGCAGAGACCTACCCTGCAAGATGACATATCATAGCATTTTGAAAAAAGTTTATTATAAACAAAGGATTTGTTATTCCCTCACCAGCACCCTGTGCTAGTTTGGTGACTTGTAAACACACCCAGATACATTAGAAAGAGCTCTAGGTTTCACCACAGTTTATCCCAGAGTTCCTTTCAGTTTGATTCGGCAGCTGTTCCATTTGAAGTAAATAACATGAAGGCACTTCTGTCTTTCTGAAAAGGGTTACATTTCTTGTCACTCTTAATAGGATAGCACTATTATTAACTTGATGCCTAGTTGATGACAAAATGTCAGTTGTTCTTCCCTTTGCCTTGGCTCTAGTCCAGTACATGCATTCTCTTGACAAGAGCAAACAAAGGTGATTTCTTGCAAATTGTTTTTGGAATGATTCATATAATCTTGGACATTCAACCTCATGTTCATGGCATCTTGGCTGATGCAATATAACTCTTACCTCAGCTTTATACATAGGCATGCCAAGGTTCTTTGAGTTATGGGGATGTGTAATGGGAAAAGAGTAAAATGAGTTATCGAAAGAATATTATTTCAAGGTAGTAGGGTGATGAGTTACCTCAAAGCCATTCTCTTTTTGCCCCTTTTTCTGCTGTAGATGATCATTTTCCAGGAGCTGCTAATTTATTCTCAGCTCCTAGCTGACAGCAGAAATTGGAAACAGAACTCTCTTATGTGCCTGTGTGCTGCTTCATATACTGTATTGTAATGCCTAAATGGTGCATTCTGTTGTGCTATTCATCCATAGTTTCAAATGGACTCGGAGAGAGAAAAATCTCACTATTATAACCTTTACCCCAGGCTTTTGTTGAAGACATCATAGAAGCCACTTTGGTGGTCAACGAGGCAGTCAGGAGCACATACATTGCAACTCTCCAATCTGGGTGAGTAGGATGTGTGTCCTTTTTTCCTGTAGACTGCTCCATCTCAGGTCTTTCCACACCACCAAAAGCAATCATGCAGCCTTAGACAGATGTTAAGTGGCACCACATTTGATGTGGTATAGTAGACAGAGTAATGAACGAGGACTCTAGAGACCTCAGTATGAATGTCTGCTCAGCTGTGGAAACCTATATGAGGTGTGGTAAAACCATTCATTAACTATAAAGGCTCACTGTACATTAGATGTGATTTGACAGTACAGTTTGATAAACTGAAGGCCAGATCACACATTAGTACAAATGCTTATATTCTCTTTTTATAACTTATCACACCAGCCATACAAATCTTTCATTTCTACCACTGTCTGAGACATGCAAACAAAGGCATGCTGTCGCCAAACTGACCTATATATGAATTGCCAAAGGTGAATTGAGGGCATACTGCTTTTAGGTACAAAATCAAAATCAGCATCTTTACTCAGTGAGGCCCTTAACTGGATTTCTGTTGGTTTTGTTTCTTATCCAGGTTTTTCTGCCTGAAGTTTTTCAAGTAAATTATGACAATTAATAGTGAGGTGTTGGAAGATTTCTTATGTTTCCACACATCAGATTACTCTAAACAGATAAGAGAAGCACTTTACCTGTTCTGTTCAGTGACTGTGAGAAAGGCAGATAGTTATGAAAAGAGACAACAGCACAGGAAAAGTATTTAGTTTAAGCAGAATGAGTGATTAAGTAATCCTGCCAGGTACTGATTTGGAATGAATGAATCCCATCTGGCAGCTCTGTCTGCTCAATGAGGTATGAATTAAATTAACTGCTTAAGGAAAGTTTCACAAGCCTGACACATTTCATTGCAAAATACTTTGCTTCATTGGAGATGCTGTAGCCACCTCCACACAAATTTGTGCTAATTTAATTGATAGCACTGTGAAATTTTAGGACATTTGGAGAAAACTGCTGCCTCAGCTGTCTATACTGAGAGGTGGGAGAAAGCAGGAAGCACATGACAAATGATGCTAGAAGCAAAGGAAAGGCAGGCAGCTGGAAAATTGTATTGTGCAGATCAATTCTATGCATGTTAAGTTGAGTTAAATCCCACTGGACTAAATGAGATTTATTCTTCAGTAAAAAGGCATAGGATTGCAGCTTCAGAAACAGCCAAGTAACAGCTTCAAAGCTATTTCATACACATTCCAGCTGCTCCTATTGGACTCCTAGAATTTTCTTAATGGTAGCAATCTTTCTCAATCTGAGATACAGAATAGGTTGAGAGTTTATACATTTCAAAATATTTGAATGCAAAAATGTGCTGAAACAAAAAAACCAAGCAAACCAGAAAATGAAATTAGTATTTTTAGATATCCAAGTCTGGGGCTTTCTTACAAAAAATAACTACAATAGTAGTTATTGTAGGCAACTAAAGTGGGTTATTGCTGTACATTCTGGTCTGCAGTTAAAGTCTTGGACAAAGACTGTGATTTCTTAGTCACATTATATATTAATAATGCATTCTACACTCCTGTCTTGGATATAGCAAAAAAAAAAATCTTTTGAAGAACTCTGGCCTCAACATATCCTCAGAAACTCTTTGCTTCAGGACTTCAAAGATAAATACCTAAACAATGTATATTGCCTATAACAACTATTTATTAGCTAAGAAATTGTAGGGTGGGAAGAGATCCCAAGGGTCATCCATTCCACCCCCTGCAAATGTAGGGGATCCATAGCTAAAGCTTCTCTCACATCCTCTATTTTCAAACAGCTCTTACTGTCAAGAATCACTTTCTAATGTTTAGTGGGAAATCTTCTTTCTTTAGTTTTGAATCTTTTAGTTCAATCTTGCCTCTACAGGTGCAGAAATCAAGTTTGCTTCATCTGTGACAATCCTTATCTCTCATTTGTCTCTACCTTCCCAGCTCTCACTAACATCCCTCATAAGACTTGGTTTCCATAACTTTCACCATCTTGGTTGTTCCCTTCGGTACATATTTCAGCTTGATAATATTGTTTTGTATGGTGGTGCCAAGAACAGGACACCTTACTCCAGGTGTAGTCTGACCAAAACAGAATGGAGTAATACTGTAACTTATCTGGTCTCTGCACTTGTTGACATAGCCAAGGTTCACCATCACGGGCCTAGAATCCTATTCAATCATTCTGAAATATGAAATTATCAACATGATTACAGGGAACAGACTAGCTTCATTTCCTCTAACTTTGCTTTCCCAAGTAGCAATGAAGTTAAAGAGAAGAAATTCCTGATCATAAGTAGACTCTGCACATGAAAAATCTGGGTCCTTAATTAGGCATTGGGTTTGCATGTGAGCAGAACCCTTGTTGTTTTTTTTAAAAAACAAACCACTGCTTATACAAAATGGCATGGGGTAGGACAAGCTTCCCCCTGCAACTGAAGACTGCAGATGTCAAAAGAAGTGAATGCAGCTTTTGTCACCACCACCATGTCCACTGTGTATATAAATCTGGGGCCTAAATATTATACTCCACATGTCTGAAGAAACTCAATGTATTTCACAAATGTTCATGGTGCAATGTGTCTCAGAGGTGTCACAAAGACTTTATTTATTTTGTTTTGTGTGCCAAAAATAAATATTCAAATATGACTTGAAGGGGAAAAAATAAGGGGTTATATTTTGATAGAACTTCCCTTTAGGCTTAAGTGGCAACTTCACATCTGATAAGGTAATGAGTGTTTTAAACCCACCATTGACTGAGCTAAACTACACATTTCTGAACTGATGCGGCTCCACCTTTCTGAACCTGTTCAATATTTGATTTTCTCTCCCCCCACCCCTCCATATTTCTAACTAGAGAAGTGCTGATGGTTTTATTCTGAGATGTGGCACAGACAGGTAGAGGGCAAAGAGCTTATTTAAAAAGGCAAGAGAAAAGGAGGATAAAGAAAAGAGCGAAGAAGAAGAAAGGCATGAATTAGTGATGGACCATCCCAAGAGCAGGTTCAGAAAGGAAAGCCATGATGAGTGGCTAACCATGCGTGAAGATGGGATGTGACAGATACAAATGTGTGCTCACTCTCTGGACATGTGAGGGAATTAGGAGAGCATGGATTCTTTCAGGTGGTGTTGGGTCTTACATGGGGGGGGGGGGGGGGAGTGCTGCATTGTCTATCCTCTTTTGAACAATACTGTACAGGATTCTAAGCTGCCAGTAGATACCACATATATTGCAGTAAATAGAATGAAGGACTAGGACTCAGGAGACCTGGTTTTGAATGCTGATCAGCCATGGAAGTTCAGCAGGGCATGGGTAAAACCACTGCTTAAATATCTCACTTACACAGGCATTGATATTTTTTTCTCTCTTCCTAACTAGAGAAGTGCTGATGGTTTTATTCTGAGAGGTGGCACAGACAGGTAGAGGGCAAAGAGCTTATTAAAACCACTCCTTAAACGTCTCAGTTACATTGACAGTACTGTTAGATCCACTATTTATCTATCTATCTATCTGTTCAAGTCAGAAGCACTAAAATTTAAAACCAAAATAATTTTAAAAAACACTAATCATCTAAAAGTATAGACATACATAAACTTTTGTTGTTGTTCAGTTGCACAGTCGAGTCGGACTCTTTGCAATGCTATGGACCACAGCATGCCATCTTCCAGAGTCTGCCCAAATCATGCCCACCACATCAATGATGCTGTTTAATCATCTCATCCTCTGCCACCCCTTCTCCTTTTGCCTTTAATATTTCACAGCATCAGGGCCTTCTCCAGTGAGTCCTCTTTTCTTATTCAATAGCCAAAGTATTTCTGCTTCATCTTCAGTATTTGTCCTTCCAAGAAGCAGTTAGGGTTGATTTCCTTTAGGATTGACTGATTTGATCCTCTTGTAGTCCAGAGGACTCTCAAAAGTCTTCACCACCACCACAATTTGAAGGCATCTATTTTTCTGCGCTCAGCCTTCCTTACTACTCTCACAGCCATACATTACTACTAGGAGGACCATCACTTTAACTATGCAGACTTTTGTTGGATCTTGAGCATAGATTGTCGGATCTTCAGCATGCCCTTGCTAGTGTGTGAAATGAGTATAATTGTACAATATTATTATTTGGTGTTGCCCTTCTTTGAAATTGGGAGGGAGGAAATAACACCCCGAAAGGAATCAAAGGCTAGGAAAGTGAATAAATTTAATAAAGTGTACAAAGAATACTAATAACATACAAACAAGCCAACCAGAAAAAGATAAACTGCAAACTATAGAATCTTAAGAGAAGGAATAATCTAAGTAAGCAATGTCACTGAAGGTGTACCTAAGCATAGAGTCCGTGTGAAGGTAGCAACAATCTGGAAGGCAAGTTTCTAAGAGGCATATACAATATGTATCAAAAATCCGTTAAAGGTCCAAGTATACAGTCATGTACAAAGATACGTTATACAATTGAGATGGCCAGGAGGGCTATAAATACGTTGAGGAGAGGAACGTGGAAACAAATCCAAAATGGTAATCAAAGGTCCGATGAAAAACCATATCATGTAGCATGGAAGTAACAATTCGAGCAGCCAGGAGGGCTACGCAGGTAGAAGTAAGTGGTAATCAGGTAAGTGGTAATCAAAGGTCCTATGAAAAACCATAACATGTAGCATAGAAAATAGGTAGAAGTAACAATTCGAACAGCCAGGAGGGCTATGCAGGTAGAAGTAACAGCACGAGCAGCCAGGAGGGCTATGCAAACGTCACGGAGGAGGAACGTGGTGATGGCAGAAACAGGTCGATATTCTTCCGGTACAGAATATTTCGTACTCTTTATCAAGATCTGCGAAAAAACCAATACCTCAAGTAACAACTATTACGAAATGGTGACAAACAAAAATAAGCACAAAGCACAAAACACCAATATACAGGGGTATAAAACTTAGCAGAAGTACCTGTAACAGCGCGCTGCAAATCACCTCAAAGAGAAGATTCATAGAGGGTGACAGCGTTAGAGAGGTAGAAGATACAACAGCTATATATAATTCCGAGGAAGAGTCATGTGCAAATAATCATAGTAAAAGAGAGACATTCGTTAAAAAGACAGGAGACAATCGAAACGAGAGCTTAAAGGAAAACAGAATAATCTTGTTCTGTATTCAAACCCGTGGGATGTAAAGTAGAAAAACGGTGGATATAAAATGCTTCCCGTTGTAACAGGAAGCGTTCTTTATTAATGGAATGAAATCGACGAGGGGAAAACGATTCAAGTACAGCTGCTTTAAGATCAGTGGGAGCGTGCTTCTTGTCAACATAATGGGAAACAAGAGGTGCTGTAAGAACGTTATTACGAATACGCGAAATGTGTTCCCCAAGTCTAGTTATAAGTGGTCTTGATGATTGTCCCACATAGGGCAAACCACAGGGGCAGATTAAAATATACACGATGTCACGTGAATTACCTTCAGTGACATTGCTTACTTAGATTATTCCTTCTCTTAAGATTCTATAGTTTGCAGTTTATCTTTTTCTGGTTGGCTTGTTTGTATGTTATTAGTATTCTTTGTACACTTTATTAAATTTATTCACTTTCCTAGCCTTTGATTCCTTTCGGGGTGTTATTTCCTCCCTCCCTGTGTATATTTTACACCCCTGCCGCCTTTCTCCCTCCCCTTCTTTGAAATTGGAGCATAAACTGACCTTTTCTAATTCTGTGGCCACTGCTTTGTTTTCCAAATTTATTGGCATATTGAGTGCAGTACTTTTAGTGGCTTCATCTTTTAAGGCTTTGAATAGCTCAACTGGAATACTGTCATCTCCACTAGCTAGCTTTTGTGTTTATATATTCAACTAATTTTCCAATATTCATCAGGTTGAATAACGCTGTCATTTGCTTCAAACAAATCCTCAAAGTCACACTATTCAGGCAAGTTCTCACAGAGTAGCAGATGTTTAAAGTCTTGTCTCTCACTACATTCACATTGTTCACCCAGGGCTGTAGCCAGGCGGTGGCCAGGGTAGCCACCCTCAAACTCCCGGCTGCTTATATATATGACACATATATATGACATTGTTGTCCATCCTGAAAATATATATGACCCACATCTAAAATCCTGGCTACAATCCTGTGTTCACCATTGCCAATGTGGCACTACCTCTTTAGGTTTATTTGCATCATGTCACCCCATTCCTCAGCCTATGGATAGACATCCATGTCCCTTGTTAGAGATGGTAACCTGCTCCTTTGTTGCCCTCCAAGTGATATTCTTTTCTATAGTAGTTGGATGAGACCCAGCTATAGATGGAATTGGTGCTGTGTTTTTAGGAAGTTTTCCTTTACTTCAACCTTGGTGGATAATGCTGAAGTCCAAACATTGGATGCCTTGGATCTGTTCCTTGCTTTTTCTTCTCAAACTCTGCTGCTATTTGTCATCTAACATCTGGAGACACTATACCCATGAGAGAGAAGATTTTATTAACAGGCATTGGTCATAAACAACCTGTAACTATATGGCCTGTTTCATAAAAGACCACCTTAAATTGACTAGCATGGGCAGAGTTTTTCCAGACTGGGGCAGCATACTCTGCAGCAAAGAAACACAGGGCAAGGGCAGATGTACGGAGAACATTAGCTATAGATTCGCTATATGTCAGTTCTAGTTTTACAGTACAGTACATAACATAACAGGCCAACAATAGGCTAAACAGGCATAGGATTTGGGATCCAACTATGTGTTTGGGACAGTCATTATAATTATCACCATCCCTTCCATTAATGGTGAATTTGTGTGGCTGAACTCCTTTCAGTTTAGAAATGAGATGAATTTGCCCCAAAATAGGACAGTGACTTTTATATAGGTGGAGACTCTATGGATGTGAAGAAATTTATACATTTCTAAATTAGAAGGCTTGAGGGAACTTTTGAGCCCATTTTCCAAGTTTTGTTTTGTTTTTTTACAAATTGGGAAGAGTTGGGGGGAAGCACATTTTTGTTCCTGAGGATCACATGCAGGCTGTGGACCACATGTTACTTACATGGACTTAGACCCTTTTACTGACTTTCTGCTTTCAGGGAGTTTTTATTCATTTACTGTGGTTTCAAATTATTTACTCTTGTTTCTAATCTTCTACCTTTGTTTTGGTCTTTCTTAGCATAAACCAGCCCAAGCTTCCAAGGAAACAATATGTGAATTTTAAAAATAATTAAATTAGACTAAATGAACTAAGACTTAATGACCGCACGTGGGAAGCGTATGCTAAAGGATGATGAAACTCAACTCTGAGAAAAGCAGCTTCCAGCATTGGTAGGCTGATGTGTGTAGTTGTCTCCTAGTATAGGCTCTAGTTGCTGTCACAAACCTGCTGGACACAGTTTTTTATGTTTTAAGTCCAGAGTTTAATATTTCTTATTGCCTCCTCAAAAAGTCTCACATTATTTGTGTATTTCTCAGAAATGAGATCTTAAAAATGAATAGAATTATATCAACTGCCAGACTATAATAATTAAAATCAACAGATTTTCACAAACACATGGAGAGTTTCTTATTAGACAACATACAGTTATGTCTTCTGCACACTGACTGCTCCAATGCTGAAGCCTTAAGAAATAGGGCACCAGGGTTATCAAGGAAGAAAAATTGATGGGTGGATCATTGACAAGGAAGTTATTCTAGAGTTCTGTTCTTCAGACATTGAAAACCTTTATAATTCTTTACGATCCACATTCCACTATACAGTAACTACAGGACCATAGAATTTATCATAGAATTTATAAAATCATAATACTCTAGTTGGCAGCAGCTGAAAATCAATGAACAAATAACAGTAAATATTAAACAGCAAACAATAACAATAAAATCTAAGTATAGTTTCCTCCATTAGGAAAGAGATCTAAAAATGTCTCTCTGAATAGGAAAGCTTTCTTAAATTTCCTAAATATTTGCAGAGGCAACCTGTCAGATTTCAATAGGGAGATGGTTCATCTTTACCTATAAGGAGGGATGTTAACCGTTGGAATCTGGCAAAGGCTCCCGCACCCATCCCTACTATCCCCTACCGAGCTGCCCGCATTTGTCTTTACCCGGCCCGACCATCGCTGCAAGGGTCCGGCAGTCTCCAGTGTGGCAAACGCCCAATGAACGCAAACAATGGAGGAGGCTGGGCAACCGGCGCAGTGTTTTTTAAAAAAATGCGCCGGGGAAAGGCCCAACCCAACCCGCTGCCTCCAAAAAAGTAAGTGGGGTGGGAGAGAGGGACTGGGAGGGAGGAACGGCCCCAGGAACCCCGCCGCCTGCCCCGCCCCAGCGCCCACCCACCACCACCACCTTGCCCCCTCCCTGTATCCCCCTTACCTTTTGCCAGCTGTCCCGTTCCCCACAGTGTGGCCTTCTCCACTGGAACGAGCACCGGACTGTCCTCCATCCCTGCCAGCATCGAAGCCTCAACACCCGCAGGGACAAAGGCCAGGCCGGTGCATGTACCAATGCAGAAGGCCGCGCCTGGGGGAACGGGCCAGCCACCAAAAGGTAAGGGAACCGGCCCGGGAACCCCACTGCCCCCGCCACACACACCCCAGTCCATGTCCACGCCCTTACCTTTTGGTGGCTACCCCTTTCCCCAGCGCAGCCACCTACTTGCTTTCAATGGAGGGGTTGGCAAAGTCCCCCACCCCTCGTCTTCACCACCCCACCACCACCACCCCCGTTGAAAGCAAACCAATTCCCCAGGAAGCAAAGACAGCAACCAGAGCCCCGTTCGCTGTCTTTGCTTACCAGGGAATTCCCCCCTTGCCACCGCTGCTGCCACTGCCGGCGTCCCCATGGCCTGGCCAGCAAAGCCACATAATAATATGGCACATAATAATAACAGCAATAATACATACTCTATGACTGCTTTGAAAAAGAGTTTTTAAAAAACTTTATAGCTACATACAACAGTACATATTTTGTCAACATGACCAAATAGTTGTAACAGTTAATGGCACTGTGCATCAAGGCTGGAGCTTTCTCCAGAAACCAAAGTGTGGAAACCACTACTTTAGACTGTGTACTTGAGGCATTTACTCTTCTCTCTTTTGCTTACTCTTGTCAGGAACTGTGTGTACTGGTGGTTTCTAAATAAATAAGTCAATATATCAAACACTTTAACAAAAACAGAGTGGACTGTCTTAACTGAGAAGTGAATCTCAACTGCTGGTGTTGGCCCAGCTTTCTTCATCTCATAGATTCTGCTAAGGGTGGGATCTATAGAAGATTAAAATGAGCAAGTATATGGTATCTTAAGAAAATTATGGTGTCTGTACTGCATAGAAAGGCCGACCATCGCCGCTGCCGCCGGACAAACCCCCCCAGCCGGGGGGTGAAGAGGAGGAGAATCGGCCGAGCGGCAGAAAGGCCGACCATCGCCGCTGCTGCTGGACAAATGCCCCCAGCCGGGGGGTGAAGAGGAGGAGAAGCAGCCGAGCAGTGGAAAGGCCGACCATCACCGCCGGCGGCGGACAAACACCCCCAGCCGGGGGTTAAGAGGAGGAGAAGCAGCCGAGTGGCGGAAAGGCCGACCATTGCCGCCGCCACTGGACAAACACCCCCAGCCGGGGGATGAAGAGGAGGAGAAGCGGCCGAGCGGCAGAAAGGCCGACCATCGCCGCTGCTGCTGGACAAATGCCCCCAGCCGGGGGGTGAAGAGGAGGAGAAGCAGCCGAGCAGTGGAAAGGCCGACCATCACCGCCGGCGGCGGACAAACACCCCCAGCCGGGGGTTAAGAGGAGGAGAAGCAGCCGAGTGGCGGAAAGGCTGACCATCACCACCACCGGCGGACAAACACCCCCAGGCGGGGGGTGGGTAGGAGGTGAGGAGGAGAGCCGGCCGAGCGGCAGAAAGGCCAGTCATTGCCGCCGCCGCGAGGCTTCCAGCCGGGTGTACCCACCACCTACAGGCTCCAGCCAAGTGCTGAAGGAAAAGACCCATTGGCAGAAGGGAAGAGGGCAGAGGAGGAAAAACATGGGGCGAGAACTCCGAGTCCCATGCAAAGGATAAGTAGCCAATATGAAAAATGTAGAAGACTTAACATAGCAACTCACATAGAGACTTTATACTGACATAACATAGAAACTGACATAGAGACTGTGTTTTAAAGTGTGATAATATGCATGATAGTATGTTGTTTAAACTGTTTTAAACTTTTTAAAACTGTGATAAGATGTATGATGTGAGAAAAATGGCATAGAAACTGGCAAACCACGCCACAAAGCTTGCCAAGAGAACCCTATTGACCAAAACAAAAGGCAAAACAAAGGAGCAGGCTAGATGATACAGGATGCTTAACACCACAGAGTGGAGAAAGGGGAGGGACAGGAAAGGGGGAGGGGAAATGCAATGTTGTAAGGAACAATACTGCATAGGGACATGGAATGTGAGATCAATGAACCAAGGTAAACTGGAAGTGATAAAAAATGAGATGGAAAGAATAAGCTTTGACGTCCTGGGCATCAGTGAGCTAAAATGGACAGGGATGGGCGAATTCAGCTCTGGAAACCATCATATCTACTACTGTGGGCAAGAAAACCTTAAAAGAAATGGAGTAGCCATAATTGTCAATAAAAGAGTGAGAAAAGCAGTAATGGGATACAACCATAAAAATGACAGATAGACATCAGTAACAATTCAAGGCAAACCTTTCAATGTCACTGTGATCCAAATATACGCACCAACCACTGGTGCAGATCAAGCCACAGTGGACCAGTTCTATGAGGACCTAGAACACCTCATAGAACAGACACCAAGAAATGATGTCCAAATTATATTAGGAGATTGGAATGCCAAAGTAGGAAATCAAAAAGTGGAGAGAATAACAGGCAAATTTGGTCTTGGAACACAGAATGAAGCAGGGCAAAGATTGATAGAGTTCTGCCAAGAGAACACACTGGTCATAGCAAACACACTCTTCCAGCAACACAAGAGGCGACTCTACACATGGAAATCACCAGATGGCCAACACCGAAACCAGATTGACTACATACTCTGCAGCCAAAGTTGGAGAACCTCCACACAGTCAGCAAAAACAAGACCTGGAGCAGACTGTGGCTCAGATCACAACCTACTGATGGCAAAATTCAGGCTTAGACTAAAGAAAATAGGGAAAACAAGGAGACCAGACAGATATCACCTAGACAGCATCCCTAAAGAATACATGGTGGAGGTGATGAACAGATTTAATGGCTTAGACTTGGTAGACAGAGTGCCAGAAGAATTATGGATGGAGATGAGGGACATCATGCAAGAAGCAGCAAAGAAAACCATACCAAAGGAGAGGAGACATAAGAAAGCAAAGTGGTTATCTGATGAGGCTCTTGAAATAGCAGCGGAAAGAAGAAACGCAAAAGTAAAAGGAGAAAGGAAAAAATACAATCATTTGAACACAGAATTCCAAAAAAACCCAACGACAACAAGGAGAGATAAGGAAAACTACCTAAAAGAACAGTGTAGAGAAATGGAGGAAAACAACAAAAGAGGCAGAACCAGAGTTCTTTTCAAAAAAAATCGGGGAAATCAAGGGAACATCTAAAGCAAAAATGACCATGATAAGGGACAAAGACGGAAAGGAGCTAGCTGATGCAGGAGAAATTAAGAAAAGATGGAAAGAGTACACAGAGGAACTCTACAAAAAGGACCTCAACACTCCTGATAATCACAATGATGAAGAAATTGAACTTGAGCCAGACATCCTGGAGAGCGAAGTCATAAAGGCCCTAAAGATCACTGCAAACAACAAAGCTAGTGGAGATGATGGTATCCCAGTTGAATTTTTCAAAGCTCTAAAAGATGATGGCATCAAATTACTGCATTCAATATGCCAGCAGATTTGGAAAACAAATCAGTGGCCACAGGATTGGAAAAGATCAGTATATGTTCCAATCCCAAAAAAGGGCAATGCCAAAGAGTGTTCAAATTATCGAACAGTTGTACTCATCCCTCACGCCAGCAAGGTGATGCTCAAGATTATACAGGATAGACTTCAGCAGCATGTGGAGAGAGAACTACCAGAGATGCAGGCTGGTTTCAGAAGAGGCAGGGGGACTAGAGACCACATTGCCAACATATGTTGGATCATGGAGAAAACAAAGGAATACCAGAAACAAGTTTATTTTTGTTTTATTGACTACACTAAGGCATTTGACTGGGTGGACCACAACAAGATGTGGCAAGTAATTAAAGAGATGGGAATACCAGAGCACCTCATATGCCTCCTGAGAAATCTGTACATGAAACAAGAAGCAACAGTTAGGACAGAACATGGAATGACAGAGTGGTTTGGAATAGGAAAAGGAGTAAGACAAGGCTGCATTTTGTCACCCTGCTTATTCAACTTATACACAGAGCACATAATGCGCAATGCAGGGATGGAGGAATCACAATATGGGATTAAAATTGCTGGGAGAAACATCAACAATCTGAGATATGCAGACGATACAACCCTAATGGCAGAAAGTGAGGAAGACCTAAAGAATCTCTTGATTGGGCTGAAGGAGGAGAGTGCAAAAGATGGCCTGAGGCTCAATATCAAGAAAACCAAGATAATGGCAACAGGCCCAATCAGTTCCTGGAAAATAGATGGGGAAGAAGAAGAAGCAGTGACAGATTTTACCTTCTTAGGATCAAAGATCACTGCAGATGGGGATTGTAGCCATAAAATAAAAAGGCGGCTGATCCTTGGGAGACAAGCTATGAGAAACCTGGGGAACATAGTGAAAAGCAGAGACATCACATTGCAAACAAAAATTAGAATAGTCAAAGCAATGGTATTCCCAGTGGTAATGTATGGATGCGAGAGCTGGACAATTAGGAAGGTTGAACGCAGAAGAATAGATGCCTTTGAGATGTGGTGTTGGAGGAGAGTTTTGAGAGTCCCCTGGACAGCAAGGAGAAGAAATTGGTCAATCTTAGAAGAAATCAACCCTGACTGCTCATTGGAAGGTCAAATAGTAAAGCTAAAGTACTTTGGACATCAAATGAGAAGGGAGGATTCACTTGAGAAGGCCTTGATGTTGGGAAAGGTGGAGGGCAAAAGAAGAAGGGGGAGGCCAAAGATGAGATGGCTAGATGGTATTGTAGACACGGTGGGCACAGGGCTGGGAGGGCTGAGGAAAATGGTGGAGGACAGAGGTGCCTAGAGGAAAATGGTCCATAGGGTTGCAAAGGGTCGGAGTCGACTGTGCGACTGAACAACAACAACAACTGCATAGAAATTTATAATCTGGGGTGTGTGGCTAAGATGGCCGACGAGTAACATCTTCATCTGGGCGCTCGCGCTTACCAAAGTGGTAATTAATGTGAACGAGTAAAGTGGGGAATTTTTAAAGTGGAATTTTTTGTCGATAAGACTCCTGCTTGCCTTTCTGGAAAGTTTTGAGTCGGGCGGTCGAAGTTTGGGAGGTTTTCTCGGTAGCTGAGGCTTGCGACGGAAGCCGCGGCTTTCCCTGCCGAGAAGCTGAGAACGGGACCAGCGAGACGGTGGAGATTCGAGGCAGCAGTAAAATCGGCAAGAAAACAATTTTACGTAAGTTCATGAAAGTCTATTTGGAAAAGTTAAAGCCAACTGGGGACTTTGTTTAAAAGAGCTCGGACTTGGAAGTGGGAGTGGAAACGGATAAAATCGGGCTGTTGACCCGTTAATGGCGGTGGCCCTGGAAATCAAAAGTGACTGAGTTCTGGTTTATGGCCTCCCTGCGTTCCAGGAGAACCGCGGCGTGTTTTGGCGATAGTAAAGCGGTTAAAGAAGTTTTTGTCTGGGCTCCAGTTTTGAGGGTTTCAGTGCGTCTCGAGCCTGAGGTGTGAGGGGAAAGTCTGCCGACACACAGAGGAAGAAGGGGGGTTCCCCCCTGAAGTTAACGTACCCGCTGGAAAAGGGTGCTTTGATTCGTTCGCCTTAAGAGAAGAATTAATTTGCTTTTTATTCCCTCACCGTGTGGATTATAAATAACATTCTTTTTATATATATATATATTGCTCCTCCTGTTTTTCTTTTCACCTTGCTTGGATTTTGGGCTGGGTTTTTTTCTTCTCACCCCCCTCCCTTGTGGCTCTTACTCAAATGAAAAAATCTGGGTGACCGTTTCTTTGGAGCTTTTACTCTTGTGGTTTGGAGGGTGAATATTTGGACTGCCTGCCTTGGGGAAATGGGCCAGATGTGGATTATTCTTTTTTTCTTTCTGTTTGGAGCACACTCCGGTTCCTGGTTTTTTTGTGGATTACAGTAATTAATTTTTTGCTGGATTTTGCTGGATTTTGCTGGATTTCTTCCTCCTTAAAAGCTTTGTCTGATTTGCCTGGATAGGTGGCACTAGTGGTTGCAGTGGTACAAGCTTGTTTGGACTGACTACGATTTTGCAACGTTCTGCAATGCTGGACTCTTTGATTGGGTGTCATCATGGATAAAGGTACGAGAGGGAAAGCAAAAGAGGAAGAACCAGTTGTGAAGTCTAAGAGGAAAGAAAAAGCACCAATGGAAGAGGTCCCTCAGTCTTCATCACCACCACCTGAGCCTTATGATCAAACCCAAATTATGGTGGAAATTGGTAAATTATTCCAGAAATTGGAGAAGAATGAGGAATCAAGGGTGACAGATAGAAATGAAATGATGAAAAACAAGATAAGGTGGTATCATCTATTCAATTCAATTCAATTTATTCAATTTATATCCCGCCCTACTCAACACATGGCCGACTCAGGGCGGCTAACAACATATAAATGACCCCAGGGCAACACAAGGGGTTTACATACAAGATACAAAATACAATATTAATACAATGTTTCAAGTAAATAAAATAACACAATAAAACAATTCTACCAAACCCACCCACAAAAACCCCCCTGCTTGCAGATTTCTCAAAAAAAAGTGGACTTAAGTTTGTAAAAAATAGAAGGAAATGTGAAATTGGTTCAAAATGAGGTAAATGTTATAAAAAAGGAAATAAAAGGGACTCAGGAGATGGTGCGAGAGAATAAGCTGAAATTGGAAGAACATGAGAAAAGGATTGATGCTGTGGAAGATATGATGAGAAAGCAGAATATTGTGATCCGTCAGGTGGTTGAACGGACACCGGACCAGCTAAGAGAAAGAGTGGTTCAGTGGTTAAATGGTTTGAATATGGGAAAAGAATTTGTACAGGAAGATATTGTAAGTGCATTCAGGGTGGGCCCAAGAAGAGGGAAAGTGGTTCAAAGAAATGTCTTGGTAAAATTTGCAAACTGGGGCGATAAGCTTAGAGTAATGGCTTTTTTGAAACAAGCTGGACCTGATGCCCTGAAGTTTGATGGTTCTGACATAGAAGTATATAATGATATCTCATTGAAAGAAAGAACGTGGAGATATAAGATGAGACCTGTAACCAAATTGTTGACGAGTAAAAATATAAGGTATAACTGGAGATTTCCACAGCAATTGCGCTTTTTTATGAGAAAAGAATGCAAGTAATTGATGAAGGGACCGATCCATTGGAGTATTTGAGTTTGTTGGAGTTGGTAAAAACAGGTTCAGAAGAGTGGATAAATTTTAAGAAAGAATTGTTGGAATCGGGTGCTCTGGGGAGGGAGTATGAGAGGGCAGAGGCCGGTGGTGCCATAGATGGAACACCGCAGGGAAAGGAAGAGGAGGAGCTGTCGTTGATCATGGTGGAGGAGGAGGCAAGTAAGGAGTAATGAGAAATATATCAATAAAAACATATTATTTAAGCAATATAGAAGGGTGAACAGCGCATAGCACTGGTTTGTAGGCACATCTTGCATGTCCCCCCTCTCCCCTCTTTGGTTGTCGAAGGCGTCTTTTTTTTTAAGAAAGTGGGGAGGGCGATAGTGTGTGTTTTGTGTAGATCTGTGTGTTTTGGGGGGAAGGGGTTGGTGATGGCATGCCCAATGGAGAGTTTAGAAGTTAGAAAGGAAATAGATTATGGGAAATATTAAAATATTAACCAGCCTATCTAGAGGGCTGGTGCTCATCACCGTTTACAGCCAAGGAGCCAATGCTGTCTGCGTCTCCAGATTTTTCCATGGACATGTGGCAGGAATGACTAGACACTGGAGCACGCAGAAAGTGTTACCTTCTTTGATGTTCAGGAATTGAAGAGAAGCAGCCAGCATAAAAGGGCCAAACACAACTTTATTGTAAGCAAACCGAACATGAACAGCAATGGTGCAACAGCTCTTTATATACACTGTACAATGGATACATTTGGGCGGGAAACAATATGATTGGTTAGGAGAGGAGCGGGGTGATTGTGAGGTTACTGAACCTGAGTGAAGACTTTGTGTGTCTTGTTAGAAAGGGCGGGAATGCAAGTCCCGCAATAGTTCAGTACCAAGAAGAAGACAAAATGGAGGATCACCCCGATCCCCCCAAAACAATTACAAACTGTTTTAAGCACTATTAAAGTTGCATACACAACATCCCTCTCCCCTAGGACAAAGTCCCTTAGCCATTGTGGAGGCCCACAGACTCTCTTGGGCCGGACTGAGCCCTGACACGGTTCGGTAGACCTAGGGAGACTTGGTTCCATTGAATAATACCCGGCACTGGGGTTTCTGTTAAAGCTATTAGTATTTTGGGAGAACTGTCCCGACTCTGAATTGGAACCAGGGAGGGGAAAAACCAAATCATAACCCTGTTCTAGGTGGGAGTAGAGGTAGACTTCACCCTAGGAGGATGGGGGGGGTCTCTGGAGAGAAATCAAAGCCCCACTTTTCACTTGGACGAAATTCCCCCCAATCCTGTAACTCAACAGGCAAATTACCATGTTCGCAACTCACTGTCGACCTCCAAAGAAACTGCGGCTGGCTTGAATTAGAAAGTTGGGCATTGCAACTGGCTACTGAGCCTTCCTCATCTCCCCTTTGGGATAAACAGGTGGAGGAGGACCCAATGTAGAACTGCCCTGAGTAGTTTCACCTTGTACCTCTTGAAATTCCATAACCCTATGTCTGAGCTGGTCGGCGTGGTGCTGCCATAGCAAACCAGTACCTGTTTTGACCTAGGAGGACACTGGTCCTGTTTGTTCCACCACAACCCCTGGAACCCATGCCGGGCCTGCGGCCACATAGTTCTGACAATGCACTGGATCTCCAGCTGAGAATACTTTTTTGTGCGGAATTTCCACATTAACACCCCTATCCTCCACCCTGGAAGGATCCAACCAGTCAAACAGAGAGACCGGTCTCCTGCGCATTAAAAGCTCGGAGAATGTGAAGGGTACAGGTTCTGTTCTTAAGAGGCGGAGGTTGGAATTGGCGTTGAAGAAAGATAGACCCGATATAGTGTTCTTACAGGAAATGCACCAGAAGTCAAAAGACACGAACAAACTCTTTTTGGGATGGATTCAACACTATGCGATGGCGTTTGGTACTTCAAAAGCGAGAGGAGTGGCAATTATGATTTCTAAAAATGCCAATGTCAGATTTCATGTAACTCAAAAAAAGTGGGAATTACTTCAGCTATATAGTCTAGGGTTCCTCAAACTTGGTTCTCCACATTTTCTTGGACTTCAATTACCAGAAGCCCAAGTCAGCACACTTGCTGATCACGGAATTGAAGTTCAAGAACATCTGGAGAGCCAAGTGTGAAGAACCCTGGTATAATCTATCAAGAAAAGAAATACCGAAGGAAATCATTTCTTTGATATAAATACCTGCTGTTAGCTGGGTCCTTCTACTAAACATGTGTAGTTATTGCTTATCAGGATGAAATTGGCAGTTTTAGTTGGCTTGCAATATCTCCAGAAAAATATTAAGATTACAGAAGTCATCATAATTTTTTCTCCTCTGACAGGGCTCCTGTTGCTGCATCAGCAGTAGCTTCCTAGTTTCTGAATCCATTGCCCTGATGACTCCACCAATCTCAGCTGAACAAGTAGCCCAGGGTGAGGAGAAAACAGTTTGCATGGAGGTAAGAAGCGCTGGATGGGAAATTAAATGCCCACAGCCTGACCTGCCTGAATGGCCAACCAAAGCTTCCAAAGGATTAAAGGTCAAGGTCTCCTTTGCTCAAAAGCCAGTCATATCCAACTCTAGGTTGCAGTGTTCATCTCTGTTTGGAGCCAAAGAGGCAGTGGTCATGTGGCAGGCACACAGAACCCTGTTACCTTCCCACTGAAGCAGTACCTATTTATCTACTTGCAATTTCTTGCTTTTGAACTGCAAGGTTGACAGGAGCTGGGACAAATGACAGGAGCTCACTCTGTTATGCAGTCCTTGAGTCTCCAACTGTTGACCTGCCAACCTTCCAGTTGTTGAGTTCAGCGGCTTAACCACTAAGTCACTGCAGTCCCCAAAAGATTTTGTATTACAACTCCAAAAATCTTCTACGCAACAATTCTGAAGACTGTGATTTTTAAAAATATGTTATTTATACCTTCTACTAAGGATTCATCCTGCTAGTTGCACAAGAGGCTGCCTGAGTCAGCCATTTTTACTCACTAGCAATGATTAAAGAAAGTCCTACCAGTAGATCACCAGGACAGGACTGAAGCAAGAATCTAAGAAAAAAGGCAAGTGTGTATGTGTGTGTATATGTACAGGGTTGGCCAATATATATACAGTGTTTTGACCATTACAAAACATGATACATTTTGGCAGGCTTCCAGAGGACAAGCCAAGCTCAGACTTTTCCCACTTTGACACATCTTTGAATTAGGCACCTTTAGAAAAGGCGCGCTTCTGGGTTCCCAGTTATGGCACAGTTTGACATTTGAATAGAATAAATCTTTATACACAACATCCCCCCCCCCCAGTGAGGAACATAATCCCTCAAACGTTTGGGTGGACCACAAGTCCGTTTTGGGCGCCTGAGGACTTCAGGGCTGGGTCTGTGTGAACTCTTACCGGTTCGGGAGTGGGTTGTTCGCTGGAGGCAACCTCAGGAGCTACGTTGGCTTTGGGCAACTCCAGCGGGGACCCAGGAGAAGGGGGAACAGGTGTTGAGGGTAGAGGCTTGCTAAAGAGCTCCAACTCGAAATCCTGCTCATTGGTAGCAGTGGTTTCCCCTTGTGGCTCTCTTTCTGGTTCAGCATTCTGACCAGACACTTGTGGCCGAATTTGGTCAGCATGCCTTCTCCACACTGTGCCATTGTCCATTTGTACCCTGTATGGCACTGGATCTGTTTGCTCTAAGATCTCCCCACCCCCAACCACGGAGATATGGGAGCGTAATTCCGGCAATGGACTGGTTGCCCTACTGCAAAACCCTTTGCATTCACAATGTCAATATTGAGATCCCTGTCCTCTAGTCGACAGGGATCCAAGCAGTCCAAGACCGTGGATAGTTTCCTCTTCATTAAGAGGTCGACTAGCAAAAAACCTGATGCCCGGGGGGGGGGGGGTGATCCTGTGGGACAGTAAGAAGTGGCATAGATGCAATTCTAGATTTCTGGGGCCCATGCGCTTTAGAGCATTTTTGACAGTTTGGACCTGTCTCTCGATCTGTCTATTAGTCGCGGGGTGGAAAGGGACGGCAGTAATATGCCTGATATCATTACGGCAAAGAAAATCTTGAAACACTGCCGACATGAAGGTCGATGCATTACCGGACACAACAATGTCGGGTAAACCAAAAGTACAAAATACCCTTCTCAGCCTGCAGATTGTGACCGCAGAGGAAGTCCCAGACATGGGGATGACTTCCAACCGTTTGGAATAGGAGTCTACGATAAGTAGGAATGTGGCTCTTCTGAAGGGACCAGCAAAGTCAATATGGACTCACAACAAGGGACCTCTGGCAGTGTCCCACTCTCTACTGGGAAGATGTGACTCCTCTGGCCTGGAGGCTTGACATTCTGGACTGCTCGTTAGAAGGTCAAATAGTAAAGATGAAGATGAAGTACTTTGGACATCAAATGAGAAGGGAGGATTCACTTGAGAAGGCCTTGATGCTGGGAAAGGTGGAGGGCAAAAGAAGAAGGGGGAGGCCAAAGATGAGATGGCTAGATGGGATTGTAGACACAATGGGCACAGAACTGGGAGGGCTGAGGGGGATAGTGGAGGACAGAGGTGTCTGGAGGACAATGGTCCATAGGATCGCAAAGGGTCAGAATCGACTGTGCGACTGAACAACAACAAAAACATGTAGTGTACAAAGAACCTTGTCCCTTAGACTTGACGGAACGACCACTCTGTACCCCCATACCAAACACCCTCTCTCAATTGACAGCTTGTTAAGTTTGCTGTAAAATGCCTTGAACTCTTCAGAGATGGCCACCCTTTCTGAACCCACATGGAAACATTTGACAGGAGGGGATCCTTTCTTGTCCTAGCCGTGATGTCCACAGCGGACACTGGCAGAGATTCTAAAACCTCTAACATGAGGACCTGATGGTCCATTTCAATTTTGCACACAATTGCAACTAGGGATCTGGACAGTGTATCTGCATTGCTGATGCTGGCACCTGGGCGATGCTGTAGGTCAAACTGGTATGCCTGTAGGAACATTGCCCAGCACAGCATGCATTGTGACAGGATTTGAGGTGTAGGTTTGTGTGGTACAAAAATGCCTAGCAATGGCTTGTGATGTGTGACGATCGTGAAAGCCCTTCCGTAAATGAAATCATGGAATTTCTTGGTACCAGCGATTATTGCCAGTGCCTTCCTGTAGATCTGAGCATAATTCTTCTCAGTTGCAGACAAGGACCTGGAATAGTAAGTGACAGGTGCTTTCTTCCCTCCCCCCAGGTCATGGCAAAGCACAGCTCCCACCCCCACAGGCGAGGCATCACATACCAGGATAAGGGGCTTTTGGGGATCGTAATGCATGAGGACAGCATCAGAAGTTAGGAGTTTCTTGACCTTGTGAAATGCTTTGTCCTGAGAAGGACCCCACCACCACACAGTTTGTTTCTTTAGTAACTGGTGCAGAGGCTCAGCTACGGTGGCCTTTTGAGGAAGAAACAAATGATAGAAATTCAGGAGCCCTAGAAAGGCTTGAAGTTCAGTTTTAGAAGTTGGATGGGGAGCGTCCCACACAGCTTTGACCTTGACGTCAGAGGGCTTGATGCCTTCAGGGGTGATTTTGAAACCCCAGAATCCGACCCCCTGTGCAAAAAACAACATTTGTCTTTTTTCACACTTAACCCTGCAGTTCGAAAACGTTCCAACACTTTACTTAGTTTGGACGCAAGGTCCACCTTGTCCTCCCCGGCAATCAAAACATCGTCAAAATAAGATAGCACCCCAGAGAGACCTTTTAACCTTTCAACCCAGGCCTGGAATATGCCAGGTGCAGCATTTACCCCAAACTGAAGACGCTTAACACGAAATGCACCCCTGTGGGTGGTGATTGTTTGACACAGTGTTGACTCGGGGGTGACAGGCAATTGCTGGTATACCTGGGCCAAGTCCAATTTGGCAAAACACTTTCCCCCATGAAGGGTAGTGAAGAGGTGGCCTACCACTGGAACAAGATAAGAGTTAGTGCGAATAGCTTTATGGATGGTGCATTTATAGTCCGCACAGATGCTGATGTCCCCATTTGCCTTGAGTGTGGTGATGATGGGGGTCTCCCATGGAGCAGAGTCCACCGGCCCAAAGATGCCTTGAGAGACCAGTTTATCAAGTTCTGCATCAATGCAGTCTTTGAGTGCAAAAGGCACTCGTTGAGGCTTCATACGAATGAGCTGGACAGTTGGATCCAGCTCGAAGTTAACAGGTGGCCCTTTGAACGTACCCAGTCCCACATGAAAAACATAAGGGTAGCGTTCACAAGCGGATTGAATGGGGTCAGCCTGAAACCCATTAATTCCCGAAATTGCAATACCCAGGGGCCCAAACCATTGTGTACCCAAAAGGTTGTTCTTACCCACCTTGACCACGACAAGCGGGAGTTTAGCCGCAACGGCTTTTAAGTGCACGTCAAATGTGCCAATCCTGAGCACAGGGATGTGACGACCCTGCACATCACTCAAGTTGACCTGGAAAGCCCACAGCTTTGGGTGGGCCACTGGTGAAAGTCCAAGAAACTCTTTTTGGGAGATGATCAAGTAGGACATAACCGAGTTGACCTCCATCCAAAACGGGCAATCCTGCAGGTGGACATCAATGAAGAACCTTTCGGACACCGTGTGGACACAGGATGAAGTACTTTGCCTTGAATAGACCTTTTAAATTGGGTTCTCTGTCCGGCGATGGCCTCTGTCTCCTGGACGACCCTCGGAGTGCTGGCGGCACACTTTCGCGATGTGCCCCTTTCTCCCACACTTGTGGCACTCTGCAGATTTGAACAAACACTGGGCACAGAGGTGTCTGCTCCCGCAGCCCTGACATGGAGTGATGGAGCTCTTGGAAGTTTCAGAGTGTCTACGATGGACCTTATGAACATCGTCCCCCTCTTCTGTATCATCCGAGGATGACGAGGGGCTGGAGCAACATTGCTTGTGGACGGTCGCTTCCTTGTTGACCAAAGCAGTAGGCTGGGCTTGGAAGAACTTTACCCTGGCATTGGCAACCTCAGCTGCCTGGGCCTCCTTGAAAACCTGGTTGAACGTCAACGCGTCCCTCTTCATCAGGTGACACTGGGTTGCCTCGTCTCTGAGGCCAACAAAAAGTCATTCACGGAGGGCCTCGTCTAGATTTTGCCACTGGCATGGCACCGCTGCTTGGCAAAAAGCGGCAATGTAGTCAGCGACCGATTCCCCTATCTTTTGATCACACCTGTAGAAGGCTACTCTTGCCAGAAATATTGAAATCTTTGGCTTGCAGTGATTTCTCAGGATAGCCAAAATGTCTTTCAGAGGGGTGTCCTTCAGAGCTCATGGCAGGAGAAGGTGCATGATGAGCTCGATCGTAGGCAACCCACAATGAGCCAGGAACGTTGCCTTTTATTTCTCCTCTTCGATCTCCTTAGGGATGATGAAGTTCTAAAACTGGATCTCATTCCGCGGGCTTCTGGAGGATAAGCAAAGTTCAAACTTTTCCCGCTTTGACACATCTTTGAATTTGGCGCCTTTAGAAATGGTGCGCTTCTGGGTTCCCGGTTTTGGCATGGTTTGACATTTGAATAGAATAAATCTTTATACACAACAAGGAGGGATAGCTAAAACCTCAGCCCTAAATAATATGTAAGTGTTCTGTTTGCCTTTCAACATTGTTGGAATATATATTGCTGCACTCTTATATCCATCAGCGAATAGATCCATGCATTTGATGAGGAGCTGATCCTCAATAATAGTGGGGACGGCAACCCTATAACTCTGACTCCTAGACTACTACTTCATGGCTTCCAGCTGTATCATGGCTTCCAACTGTTCTTGCGGGATCCGCGAGCACAATTGGCATAACTGTCCCTGACAGAGGCCATGCCATGTGAGAACGCTCCAGGCCTCTGGGTTCTGCGGGGACAGAAATTGGGGAGCGGATTAATAGTCATAAGATTGATTCACCCATATCTGACATGACAGGCAGTCCAGGTAGGAGGAAATTGAATATCTAACTAGCAGTTAGGAAATAGGTAATTCCGCACCTGCAGATTACCCCAAGCCCTGGCGCAAATAGTGGCCATGTTTACTCTTGTGTAAGCTATGAACAATGGACTTCCCCTGCCAGTGTTTGCCTTAGTTAATTAACTTCCCCGAGAGAGATTCCCAATTAACCCGGGTAAACAGGTGATGTGATTTTCTGTCAGATGACGATTCTATCACACGCTGCCTTGAATTCCTATATATGATGATTTTCCCTCAATAAACCACTGGTCTTCGCTCCATCTTGCCTCGTGTCGTTTCTTGACCAGTCTCCTCCGGGACCCCACGGCCGCCCCGCGGCCCCGATCCAACAGTTCTCCTCAGCAAAAAACATATCAAGCTAGAAACCAATCTGCTGCAACTCTGTTTTGGGTTTGCCTCCAAATTACTCCTCTCTATGAAGGAGGTTACTTGTGTTACTCCTCAGCAGTGGTGGGATTCATTTTTTTTTACTACCTACTCTGTGGGCGTGGTATGGTTAGGGTTACCATAATTCCCTCTCACAAAAACGGGATAGAAATGAAGGTTGCCCTTGCTCAAAAGCCAGTCATATCCAACTCTAGGGTTCACTGCTCATCTCTGTTTTAAAGCCAAAGAGCCAGCGCTGACTGCTTCTGCAGACATTTCCATAGTCAAGTGGCAGGTATGACTAGACACTGGAGCATTGGTATAGAAATGTAATTGCTAATTGCTAGGCAAGGCCATCCACACATGCTCAGAGGCCTTCTTGATGTCCCAACATTCCGCAAGTGGCCCAAGCGAAGATCGCTTTCTTTTTTTGGGTGAGCAAGAAAACCAGGTCCTTTGGCTCATCGTCCAAACTTTAGAGCACACGCACCAGCCACCTGCTCGTCGTTTCAATGGAAGTGCAAGAAAAATGTGTGTTTTTTTCTTCCAAATCAAGGGGTTTGAAAACCATGAATTTTCAATGTTTTTTATGGAACCGTGCGGGACAGTTACAAAACGTGAAATTCACAGTTTTCCGTGACATATGGAAACTCTAGGTATGGTTGGCCAGGGGTAAAGCCCTGCGTTGCACCCAAAGAAGCACTATTTTATTTCAAAACTTGGATGGGTAGGGCCAGCCAGAATTTCTGCTACCGAGAGCTGTATTGAAATACAGGGAGTAGACTTCTGTGACAGCCAGTCATTCCCACACTCACCATCTTTACAAGAAACTTTAGTGGTGAGGATATGCCTCCCATTTTCTTCTGAAAAATGGCATATCTTGGTTGTGTTTGAGAAAAAAATATTTTTAAAATTACTAATCTTGCCATTCTACTTAAAAGGTACTGTGTAGCACAAATGTTTGCACATAGCTAATTAAATATTGTTGTTCTATTCAACTAATACAAATGTGTCACCTACAATCAGTACAATTCCTCATGTTTATTTACAGGTATGGGAGTGTTTTTATTAGGACCATCATCCCCTCCTTCCCTACAATAACCACTCCCCTCCATGAAATCACTCATTTAGGTTTAAGTAAATAATGTTCCTTTTAACTTTAGCAGCCAAAGGGCACCATGTATAATTTATAATACGTAGTTAGGCCTTAGGAACGTGCTTAAGGGCTTCTTGGTCACAGTTGTATCTTCCATCAGGGAATGAATAGCACTACACTAGAACAGCAGGTGACCAATCTGAAAGGTTTGCAGACACTAATAAATAGCCTTCCAAACTCACAAAGGAGATTGTGGAATGTTTTGAGATAGCTCCTTACTTATCTACATGTATACATGTGCTTGTTTCAAAGTTTGTAATTGCTGCCCTTTCAAATTCATTGCAACAGGGGAGAAGATAAATTCATTGCAACAGGGGAGAAGATAAACATTTGAAGGAAGGAGGGTGGTTAGTTTCAGGCCTGGAAAACATGTGGGTCCATACAAAAGGCTGTAGGCCAGAGGAAATTACAGTGGAACCTCAATTAACATAATTAATGCATTCTCCGGTACATTTCTTACAGCAAAAATTGTTGTTGTTGTTCAGTCGCACAGTCGGTTCCGACCCTTTGCGACCCTATGGACCATTGTTCTCCAGGCACCTCTGTCCTCCACCATCCCCCTCAGCACTCCCAGTTCTGTGCCCATTGTGTCTACAATACCATCTAGCCATCTCATCTTTGGCCTCCCCCTTCTTCTTTTGCCCTCCACCTTTCCCAACATCAGGGCCTTCTCAAGTGAATCCTCCCTTCTCATTTGATGTCCAAAATACTTTAGCTTCGTCTTTACTATTAGCCCTTCCAATGAGCAGTCAGTGTTGATTTCTTCTAAGATTGACCTATTTGTTCTCCTCGCTGTCCAGGGTACTCTCAAAACTCTCCTCCAACACCACATTTCAAAGGCATCTATTCTTCTGCGTTCAGCTTTCCTAATTGTCCAGCTCTCACATCCGTACATTACCACTGGGAATACCATTGCTTTGACTATTCTAATTTTTGTTTGCAATGTGATGTCTCTGCTTTTCACTATGTTCCCCAGGTTTCTCATGGCTTGTCTCCCAAGAATCAATCGCCTTTTTATTTCATGGCTGCAATCCCCATCTGCCGTGATCTTTGATCCCAGGAAAGTAAAATCTGTCACTGCTTCTACTTCTTCCCCATCTATTTTCCAGGAACTGATTGGGCCTGTTGCCATTACCTTGGTTTTCTTGATATTGAGTCTCAAACCAGCTTTTGCACTCTCCTCCTTCAGCCCAATCAAGAGGTTCTTTAGGTCTTCCTCACTTTCTGCCATTAGGGTGGTATCGTCTGCATATCTCAGATTGTTTATGTTTCTCCCAGCAATTTTAATCCCATATTGTGATTCCTCCATCCCTGCATTTCGCATTATGTGCTCTGTGTATAGATTGAATAAGCAGGGTGATAAAATGCAGCCTTGTCTTACTCCTTTTCCTATTCCAAACCACTCTGTCATTCCATGTTCTGTCCTAACTGTTGCTTCTTGGTTCATGTACAGATTTCTCAGGAGGCATATGATGTGCTCTGGTATTCCCATCTCTTTAATTACTTGCCACATCTTGTTGTGGTCCACACAGTCAAATGCCTTAGTGTAATCAATGAAACAAAAGTAAACTTGTTTCTGGTATTCCTTTGTTTTCTCCATGATCCAACGTATGTTGGCAATGTGGTCTCTAGTCCCCCTGCCTCTTCTGAAACCGGCCTGCACCTCTGGTAGTTCTCTCTCCACATGTTGCTGAAGTCTGTCCTGTATTATCTTGAGCATCACCTTGCTGGCGTGTGGGATGAGTGCAATTGTTCGGTAATTTGAGCATTCTTTGGCGTTGCCCTTTTTTGGGATTGGAACGTATACTGATCTTTTCCAATCCTGTGGCCACTGTTTTGTTTTCCAGATTTGCTGGCATATTGAGTGCAGTAATTTGACGCCATCATCTTTTAGCGCTTTGAAAAATTCGACTGGGATACCATCATATCCACTAGCTTTGTTGTTTGCAGTGCTCTTTAGGGCCTTTATAACTTCGCTCTCCAGGATGTCTGGCTCGAGTTCAGTTTTTTCATCATTGTGGTTATCAGGAGTGTTGAGGTCCTTTTTGTAGAGTTCCTCTGTGTACTCTTTCCATCTTTTCTTTATCTCTTCTGCATCAGCTAGCTCTTTTCCGTCTTTGTCCCTTATCATGGTCATTTTTGCTTTAAATGTTCCCTTTATTTCCCCGATTTTTCTGAAGAGATCTCTAGTCCTGCCTCTTTTGTTGTTTTCCTCCATTTCTTTGCACTGTTCTTTTAGGTAGTTTTCCTTATCTCTCCTTGCTTTTCTTTGAAATTCTGTGTTCAGAAGGTTGTATTTTTTCCTTTCTCTTTTGACTTTTGCCTTCCTTCTTTAACTGAATTTCCCATTAGCTCAGTTGCATTTCTGGACTATATAATGATTTGGGAACTTCACATATGGGGCTAGAATTTATCATGAATACATATTAGCTTTAGCTGTACAGTGGGACCTTGGTTAATAAATGGCTCAGTAAACTTAAAAATTGCATAACAAAAGGAAATCCATAGAAAATAATGCCTCAGTTTACAGAATTTTTTCGGAACAGGTTAATTGGTTTTCAATGTATTCTTATGGGAAATCGTGTTTCAGTTAAAGTTTGTTGGTTTTTAATGCATTCCTATGGGAAATTGCATTCAATGGATTCCTATGGAATGCACTTTCCCCCATGTAAAGCAGCCAATAAGTAGCTCACTACTGGCACCAGATAAGCATTAGGCCTGATGGCCTTGTTAACAGAAGCCTCCACTTAAAACTTTCAACCATCTTCAACACATGAGCTGTCATGTACCCTTGGCGCCAAGGCCGCTATCAAGGGGAACTGCCATCCCAGGCCCGGAGCTGGCAGGGGCCCGACGGCGCTATGTTAATTTTTTTAATTATTTTTTTTAAAAAATATATTTTATTTTTATTTTTACTTTTTTTGCGCGCCGCCGCTGCGCATGGCCCACCACTGCCAGAGGGCTCGCCTCCACCTCCGCCTCAACCCAGAGCGGCGTGTGTGTGGCTAGGGGGAACTTGCCAGGGCACACGCTTCTTTAGGCTCATCTGTCTGTACTTCCTTTCTGTGCGCACGCGCGGCCTTCAGCAATTTCTCCCACATGTGCCTCGCACCCTCGCTCTCCCAGGGTGGAAGCCTGAAGGTTCCTGGAGGAAGCAGCCCTGGTGCACGGTCTCTTTCGGACCAGGACCGGCACACCTCGTGGGCTGAATCCTTGACCACAAGGCGCGCTGCGCCGGGCCCAGTCTGGAAGAGACCGTGCATCGGGGATGCTTCCTCCAGGAACCTTTGGGTTTCGACCCTGAGTGAGCAAGGCATATGCGGGAGCAATTGCCGCAGGCTGCGCGTGCGCACAGAAAGGAAGTACAGACAGATGAGCCTAAAGAAGCGCGCGCCCCAGCAGGTTCCCCCTAGCCACGCTGCTCTGGGCAAGCGGCAGTGGCACAGTGGGTGGGCGAAGCAATGGCTCCCCTCCCCCTCCCCCTCCCCAGCACAGGAAGGACAGAGCCCACCCGGCAGTGGGTTCAGCTCCAGAGCAGCAGAGCTCCTCGGGAGGCAAAGCTGCACCTTCCGGTGAGTCTCCTCTCTTCCTCTTTCTCTCTCCGTGGGTGGGGGGGATGGTGTGTGTGTGTGTGTGTGTGTGTGTGTGATGATGATGATGATGATGATGATGATGATGAGCTCCTATCTCAGTCCCAGCTCTTGCCAACCTAGCAACCTATTCTTATTTATCTACTTGTAATTTCTTGCCTTCAAACTGCTAGGTTGGCACGAGCTGGGAGGGATGATGGGAGCTCATCATTAGGAACGTAAATAGCATTCTGTGCACTCCGGTGTCTAGTCATGCCTGCCACATGTCCATGGAAACATCTGCGAATGCAGACATCATTGGCTCTTTGGCTGTAATCAGAGATGAGCACTGAACTCTAAAGATTGATACAACTGGCTTTCAAGCAAGGCTTAAAGACTGACTGCTGTATTTTAATGTGAGCTTTTGTGGATCAAGGCCACTGGCTCTTTGGCTGTAATCAGAGATGCAGAGGAAACAGGGAAAGCCATCTGAGACAAAATCTATAAATGGTCAATATAATGAAAATGCAATTACTTCAGAAAATGTCACAATATCCAATCTTTTAATATGCAAATGTGAAATCTATTAAACAGTTTTTAACACCAAAAGGTTTATCTTTCCATGAATTCTTCAAAAATAGGATAAACCAAAAAAGTGAGATAGAGTCTCTCAAATCCTTTCAAGATGAAATAGTATTGTAGCATAAAGAGCTATCTATACCTATAAATCCAAGCATTAACCATTGGAATTTGACAAAGGCTCCCACACCCATCCACACTATCCCGTACTGAGCCTCCTGCACTCGCCCGAACCAGGTATGGAGGTAACTGTAGGGTTGAGAAATGTGCCCCACGAACGCAAACAAATGGAAACAACTTCAATTCCCAATGTTCTCTGCGCCACGCTGCACCACAGCCAATCAGGCTGAGAGGCGCAAGCAAAAAGAATGTTGGGAAACGCGGCACGGCGAATCGAAATTGAGCTGCAGGAAAAAAAAACGCCGCAGAAAAGCAAACCACAAACGCAAAACTAAAAGTCCCAGCATCCTGCGGTCCATGAGCACACAGAACGCTTACAAAACACAACAGGAGCACAAGTCCCCAGCAGCCAGACTCAGTGCCTCACAGCCACACAAAACAAAAAGCCACAAAACGCCACCACGAGACACCGGCCATCCTTCTTTCCCAGAGCAATGGGGAGAAAAGGGACTCCCTCTCCTCCACACTACCCCACCGAAGACACGGCGAGACCACCATCAGCCTCAAGGAAAGTTGAGCCGGAGTGGAAAAAAAAACCCCAAAACAGGCAGCAGTTCATCAGTGGAAGCACCCTTCCTGGCAGATGACTGGCTGATGCCTTTGTACTTCCGAATACAAAAGCAGCAGCCAGCAATCTGCAAGGAAGAGCCCCACCCCTTACGGCTGGTGGGGCCTACCCATCTCCGGTTACGTATGCCAGGAGAAAAAGGAGACAGAGAGGAGAGAACCATCGTTAGGCACAGATAGCTCTTCTCTGCCTCCTCCTTCTCCCCCGACCTACCTAACGAACCTTCCCGGGAGAAGAATGGGCTGACTGCCTCCTCCCTCCTTTCCCCTAATGCTGCATCTAAACCAAAATTCAAAGCAGCAATGGGGAAAAGAGAAACCCACAGGCAGCCCGTTCTTCAAGCTAAAGTAACCACCAAAAACAAACACCGAAATTAATAAAAAATAATAAAACAAAAATAAATCAATAATTTTTAAAAAAACATTAATAAACAAAAAATAAACCACAAAATACACAAACAAAAACATCCACAATAACACAAAACCACATACAAAACACCTAACTACAACACAAAAAGAAGCACAAATTACACAAACAAACAACTAATTACACAAATAAACAACAATGAAAAAGAAAAAATTAAACCAAACCATAACCAAACCAATTAAACAAACCTAAAACTCAACCAAAACAAAAAAGAACAAACAGAAACACCTCCCAGCCCACCACCACAAAAGCAAAACAAAGAAAAAACCCAGAAGAAAGAAAACCAGGCAACTCACCAGCATGTCCTCCCTCCACGACGACCAGAACAGAAATGAAGAAACAAAGAGACTACTTAATGAAAGAAGCCCCATCCAGAGGCTAGGAGAGAAAAAACAGTGAAACTAAAACAGAACCACTAGCAGCCCCACCTGCAGGGCAGAATAGTAAAAACAACTCAAAAAGACACAACAGCCCCACCTAGAGGCCACAAGAGTAAAAACAAGTCAAAAACATAACAATAAATTACAAGTTTACACAAATGACAAACATATGTAAAAAATAAAATAAAAAGATTTATAACAACCTGTGTTGAGTTTTAACTCAAATAAAAACTCAAAACATCTAAACACAGTTTTAAAAAATTGAATGTAAAAACATGTACTTTCACATTTTTAAAAATATTACCTACAGTACAACTATTAACAAAAAAAACCACAAACTAAAACATTATTTGGTTAAATAAAACAATTTGAAACAATTATATCATCCTTTGTTCTTTTTTTTTAAATCCACAAAAAAAAAACAACCAAAAAAGCTGATCACAGTTTATAACAGCCCGGCATTGCTGGGCAAACTATGCTAGTATCCTATAGGTAAAAAGTAAGTATATCCAAACTATATCAAAGATACTTATTTCATTTATCTTCAGTTACTTTATAGATATAGTTTGGAATTGCTCAGTACGGGGTCCAGAAATTTCTGATGGCGGCCCTGCTTGGCGCACTCGTGTCCTTGAAATAATAAAAAAGGCTGAATGTTCTGCTGATTCATGGAACACAAGATTTGACATTGTCTGCCCATGGCTTAGATCCCAAGATAAGTGAATTTAGGGAAATTCATAGAAAGGAAAATTCACTTCTTCCTCATATAATGTGAGCCAGTGTGATGCAGTAGATGGGATGATGAGTGTGAAGTCAAGATCCTTAGGTTCAGGCCCCTGATTGGCCAAGGAAACTCAATGAAGGTTGATAGTGGTTACAAACAAACTTCCCTCCACAGGCACTTTGTGCCCTTGGAAGGTCTTCTCCAAAACATTGGAGAGGCAGCTGAACAATACAGGGTGGGTCGCAAGAGGCATTAGCAGAGCATAAAATTATTCATCATTGGGCTTGGATCCTAAGATAGGCTTAAAGAAGTCCCTTGAATAAAAGTTTCCCATTCTCATCTCCCTCTGGGACACCTCTTCAAGCCCCAACATGAATTGTTCAGATCAGCAAGACACCCAAAATGAGGTATAGCTGTAGCAGGTAGAAAACAATGGACGTTTTCCCTTGATGAACTTTCTTAAATCCAAGCCAATATCTTTTGTAAGGCAAGTACAGAATTAGCTTAATGTTGAAATTACTGTACTCCTTTTCTATTTATGTAACAACACCTTTCATTGTCTCCAGGTGGTTCCTTTGAGTTCACAGGGAAATGTTATGATTTACCATCCTCTCAGGCCATCAAGAAAGAACTTTCTTTTCATGGCAGCATCACATTGGCACTGAGATTTCTTAAATGGTAAATGAAGTCCTTCATGTTGGCTGGATAGCCATATTTAAACTTAATAATAAATAATTGCATGCCATCAACTCAATTCAGACTTTTGGTGACCCTTAGGCTTTATTGATAGAAATTACTCAGAAATGGTTTACCATTTCCTTCTTCTAAGGGTGTCCTGGGTTTGTGAAGCTTACCAATACATACTGGAAATGGATACTGTAGTTGTGCAGATTATGGCTGGAATTTAATTGATTTTTACATACATATTGTATCATTTGCCATGGAATAGTTGCACCTAATTGATGAGGCTCTAGAGCAGATCTTGATTTTACAATTGAGCATGTGACCAGGCATATAACTCATTCATGTCATGGTACCTCATCAATTAGCTGCAGCAAGTTACATAAACCATATACAAACACTAGTAGGGATCTGGCCAAGACAAAATAATATGCATAGGAAAAACCTTCAGCTTTAATTAATATGTTGGTTCTTAATTTCATGCACAGGGAATTGCTTGTATCATCTGCTATCATCTTCAAAAAGAATTATAAATTGACTGTTGCTTATACTGTGTTGATCCTGTTTCTTTATATGAATCTATATCAATTTTAATGTATTTCTACACCTTGTGGAGTCTTTCCTTCTTTCTTTTCCTTAACTTATATCTGCAGCCCCCCCTTTTCTTTTCTTTTTTTGCTCAGTTGTGTGACTGCAAGACCCTCCTTCCTGTGTGTCTGAACTCCACAAGTGCTTTTTCCCAACCTTGGTCCTACAGATGTTTTGTACTATATCCCTCATCAATCTAAGGTAATGGCCAGAGGTGATAGAAATTGTAGTCAAGCAATATCTGAAAGAGCCCAGCTGTACATCACTTTCAAGGTAAGACAAGATAAGTAATCATAAGAAGTGTTTTGTTGTATCAGAGCAAGGCACTTAAAATCAGTGTTTTGAGTAGCCAAGCAACGCATCTTGAAGCTCATAATTAGGAAATGATGTTGAAGGGAATGGTAAAGTACTTCTAAGGATTCTCAACCAAGAAAAGCCTAAAAAGAGTTATCATGTCAGAATTGACTTGACAGCATACAATTATTTATTATTATTAAACCAAGCATAGAGATGCTTATAGTTCCATAGCCTGTAGAAACATATTAGCATTTAGCAGCAAACAATTCTTCTTCTTCTTCTTCTTGTTCAGTAACACAGTCCATTTTGACCCTTCGCAACCCCATGGACCACCGCCCTCCAGGCACCCCTGTCTTCCACCATCCTTCTCAACCTGCCCATCTCTGTGCCCATTGCATCTACAATACCATCTATCCATCTCATTTTTGGCCGCCCCCTTCTTCTTTTGCCCTCCACTTTTTCCAGCATCAAGGCTTTCTCAAGTGAATCCTATCTTCCCATTTGATGTCCAAAGTACTTTAGCTTCATCTTTACTATTTGACCTTCTAAGGAGCAGTCATGGTTGATTTCTTCTAAGATCGACAATTCTTCTTCCATACAAATGTAGCACTGAAATAGTGAATGATTCCTCTATCTCCAATAATTTAGTAGGAGTCTAATTTTTTTTAGTAAAATAGTATCACATTGTAGCAGTGATATTATTTAAATTGAAAATAAATGCACAGGAATCACAATTATACAGAAACGAGTAGCTCAAATGGCCACTTCAAACCTAGCTATATACTATTTGAATTCTTACTGTGCAGTGGAATACGTTTGCATATCATACATACATCCATGGCCATGTGAACACAAAACCATTAAGCATTTCCAGTTGAACGGGAAGGAAAATATGGTATGAAATGTTTTCACATCACTGGCAAAAGAAGCATAAAACATACTTTCATGGAAGAGGCAGTAACAGAGCCATGCTAAATATTTCATCGCATGAGCAAATCATTAATACGGAGGGTGCTGAGCTTCAGATTGTAAAATGGTTTAGTGGAAAAAGAGAGGGACCACCTTCAAATCAGTAAAAGAGAAACAGACTGATCTAGAGACAGGGGTCAAGGGAGAGGGAAGAATGACTATATGTTCCCATTGATTTCCATTATTTTTCTATATCAGTGCTAGGTCAGTATGAAGTTATAGTTAGTCATATAAAGAGACACAGCAAATTGACAGCAACAGAATTCTAATAAATAATCTTGCTCAGTAACAGTTTTATTAAGACCATTATTTACTCATGCTTCTTAAAGTGAGACAGCAAGTAAGTGAGTTATGCTGTTCCTACCTAATAGAATTTTAACACCAAGAGAGAGGGGGGAGTGGGGAGGAAGGAAGGAAGAAGTTCTATCTACACCAGACAAGTTCATCTGGAGAAGCCTGGAGACGGGCGGATGGACTCACTCACTTTGGGGTTGGACTTGATCACTCTAGCAAGGATGCTATCTGAACACCATCTGTAGGAGTGAATCAGCAGGCCAAACAGCAGACTATGGGCACACAAAAAGAGCCTCCTCAAAGATTGTGGTATTTTTGAGCTGTAACCCCATTTTCAGAAATAAGCACCTCAAGTTTTGTCTCTATATTTTTCCTTTCAAATGTTCTTTTACGCTTTCAATAAAGTTATTTCTTTCACCATATTTCATTTTGCCACCCACGTTTAGGATTGATTAGGCTTATGTGTACACAAGCACCACTCTGACCATGCACCCATTCACACACGCTTGAAGGTATATACTGCCAGAGTTGAATTTTATTTCATTGACAGTTATACCTGGGATGTCAGATAACTTAATAAAAATGTTTTCAAATACCTGGAACTGTTCTATTCAAGCTAGCATATTTCCTTTGCTCTGTATAGATTATGTCCCTAGAAAAGACTCTAAAAATATTTTAAATTTGATTTTAACATGCTCTGTTTGTATCTCAAATCAGGACCTTCCTTGCACCTCAAGCCTACCTCCTGCAAGCATCTAGGAGGGTTCAATGCTACAGGAAGCCATCTCTTAACCTTTGGCCCCAAGAAAAGCCACCTTGATTACTCTGTTTACCTGTTGTATTGTTTTCTGCTTAGTCTTGCACTTGGCATGCTCATTGTTTTGGGACCCTTCCTGTATTCAATTGTAGATAGTGCTTGGGTTGACTCAGGATAGATTAATTACTGGGTGGGAATTGAATGTTTGCCAAGAGCCTCAAGCAATGCTGCCTTCTCAGGGGATTCTGAAGGATGCCCATCTTCATCATTGGTTCTTTTGCATCCTGGATTCAAATCTGGACTTTATGATTGGTGCCAACTTTCAATCCGCAGTCTCATTGGATGTCCACCGAAGGACTTCAGTGACTACCTTTTCTGAATCATGAACTTTGCTGTTTCCTCCTTGCCCCAGGACATCTGCCTAATCCTATTTGCCTATTGTTTCCCATTATTGAACTTCTTACTGTAACAAAAGAGCCAGGTGCTGGTATTATTTGAATCATTGTAATTTTTTATTTTTGTAAGTACTAGTATAGTAGGAGAGCTAGTTTAGTTCCCTTGGGTGGAGGGTATAAAAATCGCTTGGTAGAAGGTGTCAGCAGCAACACACACACATACACACACACACACGCGCGCACACGCACGCGCGAACCCAAAAAAAGCTGCTCACTAGGGAAACTTAGTTTAGACAAAAAGGTTGAGACTAGGACTTAGGCCATCGCCCGACCAGCATTGTTTTAACTCCTTTTCAATAAATCTGATTTATATTTTTGTCTGAAATAAACGCCTCATAAGAACATAAGAACAGCCTTGCTGGAACAGGCCACAGCCCATCCAGTCCAGCATTCTGTCTCACACAGTGGCTCACCATTTCCTTCAGGGTATTCCCAAGGAGATGCCTTCACCTGCTTAGGATTCCCTGGAAATGGCATTGAGAGATATCCTGCCTATCTCTCCAACACGGAGGTTGTCCTTAAGTATCCATAATTATAGCCATTGATACCCTTGTCCTCCATGAATTTGTCTAATCCTTTCTTAAAGCTGTCAAGACTGACAGCTGTCACCACTTCTTCTGGCAGGGAGTTCCATAGACCAGTAATCCTCTGGGTGAAAAATTACTTTCTCTTATTTGTTTGAGAACTAGTACCCAAAAGTTTCATGGAGTGTCCCCTAGTTCTAGTGTTATGCGATAGGGAAAACAGTTTTTCCTTATCCACTTTGTCCACACCATGCATGATTTTATAAACTTCAATCAGGTCACCTCTTAGACGCCGTTGTTCAAAAGTGAAAAGGCCCAACCGTTGCAGCCTCAGATGGTAAGGAATGTGTTCCAGTCCCCTAATCATTTTGGTTGCCCTCCTCTGCACTTTTTCCAACTCCATAATATCCTTCTGGAGGTATGGTGACCAGAACTGTACATAGTATTCCAGATGGGGCCTCACCATAGATTTATAAAGAGGCAAAATGACACTTGCTGACTTATTTTCTATACCCTTCCTAATGATCCCTAGCATTGAGTTTGCTTTTTTCACTGCTGAGGCACACTGGGTTGACACCTTCATTGAGCTGTCCACCAGGATACCAAGATCCCTTTCCTGGTTTGTTGCAGAGAGTTCAGAACCCATCAGTTTATAAATGTAATTGGGGTTTTTTGCCCCAACATGCATCACTCTGCATTTACTAATGTTGAAGCTCATTTGCCACTGTTTTGCCCACTCCCCCAGTGCCAAGAGATCCTTCTGGAGCTCCTCACAATCTCTCACAGTTTTCACTACCCTGTATAATTTAGTGTCGTCAGAAAATTTGGCTACCTTGCTATTTACTCCTACCTCTAGATCATTTATGAAGAGGTTGAAAAGCAGGGGTCCCAGTACTGAACCTTGGGGGACCCCACTCTTTACTTCCCTCCACTTGGAGAAGTGTCCATTTAGTGCTACCCTCTGTTTCCTGTCCCTTAGCCAGTTGCTGATCCAGGACAAGACCTGTCCCTTTATTTCATGACTGGTAAGTTTATTCAAGAGCCTTTGGTGTGGGACCTTGTCAAAAGCCTTCTGAAAGTCCAAATAAACAATGTCAACTGGATCCCCCTTATCCACATGCTTGTTGACACTCTCAAAAAATTCCAACAGATTAGTGAGGCATGATTTGCCCTTGTAAAAGCCATGTTGGCTCTCCTTTAGCAGCGCCTTCTCTTCTATGTGCCTATTAATTCTATCTTTTAGGATGGTTCCCATCACTTTACCTGGGACACATGACAAATTGACAGGTCGGTAATTTCCTGGATCACCCCTGGATCCTTTTTTGAAGGATCCTCCTCGTCCTTGGGAGAAGGGTTCCACCAGCGATCGACCGAAGTTGCAACTGTTCCCACACTCACACGCTCCGGTAATCAATAAGAAAAAGGGGCATCAGTTTTTGGGTAACAGTTCCACAATCAGGCATACCATGGTAACAGCAACCTTGTGTTGCCAGCTAATCTTTCTCACAATAGGTCAGGCGAAAGGAACTGCAGAATGAACTCACCAAAAGATGGCTTCATTTTGGCAGGTTCACATCTGGCCTAGACACAGAAGAGAAGAAACAGGTTTATCCTCATGTAGTTGCCCTCTTAGTACACTATGGGTTCCACTATGGGTTTCACTTTCAGAAAACTCCCATCCAGGAAGGCACAATGGCCTATTGTTGATCCAATTAATCATACATTCTATAAAATCAGCATGTTTTATTTTCTTTCATACCTTATGATTAGCACAAATCAAACTTCTGCTCAGTTTTACTGAAACCAAGATATGATGACTTGGGTGTGTACATCCAGTCGCTTGACAACTGAGTTGCTTATAAATGTTGTTGCCCAAGTATGCAGCAGCCAGCAATGTGAGAGACTCAGAGGAAAAAATCAGACAGCACCTCTAAGTGGGTTACTTAGGACGAATTCTGCAAATGCACATGCTGAAAATACAGAAATATTATGTGTATAATTTACTATAGTACAACTGTGTATTGGCATGTTTATGTGTTGGTCCCACATTGTACCTGTAGTATAGGCTCTTAACTTTGATGGTAACAGTGATTTCACTCACATTATTAACTGAATGGACATCATGTCCTGAGTGTTTATAAAAATTCCAAATTCCCAGGGAATAAAATGTTCCCCATTTATAGCCCTCACAGGAGCTGGCTGGATAAGTGCAGTGAATCGGGTATCTGGCCACAGAGCAAATGGCAGGACAAAGAGCTAAGTATCATTTTTGATGTGTGTCTTTTACCAGCTTGTCAGGAACGGTACCATACAAGAATTTATCAAAAGCATTGCTAATTCAAGACTTACAACATCTACCACATTCCTGTGATATACCAAGTTTCTGCCAAAAAGAGAGAGAAAGAAATAACTGAAATTCTGAAGAAACCTATGCTAGGATTTAATAACCACCATATTATTTTCTACGTTTTCCCACACAAACAGCGTAATAATCTGTTCTATCAGCTTTCCTCATTCCACTGTTAATTTGAACAGTTACTCTACAACTGCCTGGAACCCTGTTTTTCTCCTTTTGAGGTTGCAGGCAGCATTTGTCTGCTTAAATTTTCAAGAGGAAATCAAAAGGCAGCAAGGAAAATACTTAGGCCTTTCTATCCCATAGGTTCATTCCTATGAGACCATTTTAGCCCATTCCCCCAAACCTATCTCCCAAAGAAAGAGTTGCTGAGGAAAAATAAAGTAGTAAAGCATTTGCAAAAGGAAGGAGAAACCACTTTCATTTTCCTGCTCGCTGAATCACCCTTCAAATGCCTGTTCGGTCACTTGCCTGAGATAGCATCCACTTCTGTCTTTAAAAATTGCTACCAAAACTGCTGAAAACTTTACAAAATGTCTCCATTATTATTGGATGTGTCATCTGTAAAGGAATGTACAGTCTAATGCCCACCCACCCAACCCAGCCCCCTCTCTGTTGGCACGCACACCGTCACCCCAGAACAGAGTTCACTCCACCCCTCTGTCCAGCAGCCAGTGCTGTAGCCAAGATGCTAGATGTGGGTGGGCGAATATTTTTTCAGGTGGGCAACAAAGTCTCTTTTCAATGCATTCCTATGGGAAACCACGCCTTGCCAGGGTGGGCAAGCTGCTAGCTCAGGGTGGGCCGAGCCCACCCTGCCCCCCTGTGGCTACAGCCCTACCAGTAGCCCAATGGGAGCTCTTCCTCCCTCCCCCCAGCACAGAGTTCGCCCCGCCCCTCTGTTTGGGCAGTTGGTCTCTAAAGGTTCGCCATCACTGCTCTAAGCAAAGACAAGGCTGGATACAGGCCTGTATCCTATTTAAGCCTGTCACTTTAGCAGCAAGCACTTTGTACAACCAATCATGTGAAGCATTGTGCAAAGTGATCTTGCAACTAGTGTGAGACTCGATGTAAAAAAGGGGAGCCTGTTGGAACAGGGGAGCACTTACCTGGTTGCTCTGCTCTGAATATTTTTCATGTTGGAAACTTTAATGCATGTTGTCAGTCTTTAAGTAGCATGGGGAGGTGCAGCAAAAGACCTGGAATGCCATAAAAGAATGGGAGTAGCAAGGCTTTAATTCTTTGCTTTTCTTTGGTCCAGATCAACAGGGGGTTCTATTTACTTTTAACAGTGAAGGTACAGTTGCCCTCATTTTTACAAAGGGTATGAAGGGGACTAAGGTGTAATAATTCCTTTCTAGTTCCTCCAGTTCCATATACCCAATGCCACTTGTTCCCAATGAGCCCAATGCCATGCTGTAGAATACTATCCTCTCCATTCCCCAGTACTACTCATACATTGTTAAAGAGAAGAGGAATTGTCTTCTTGATACAGTACTATAACCCCTATAGTCATTATGTGTTTAAAGTTCTTATTTAAAATACAGTTGCCTGGCTAGTTGGAAGCAATTTTGTAAACGAAAGCCTGACTACACCATCAAAAACTGAAGGATTTGCTCCACATATAAAATGGGTGAATTTCATTTATTTTATTTATTGAACACATGACACAAAGGCTGATTTGAATGCATCCAGTGCTTTTTTTCTCCAAATGTGTATCCCCCCCCTCTGCTGCTGGGGGTAGGTGACGTAAGGAATCTACTTTCTCATGCTGGAATGAATTGATTGGGGTTTCCAACATGAAGTCAGATGTGATTCCTTCTTGTAAAGACAGGGGGTATGTCTATGGGTGGTGTTTTGGTGATGGAGACAGTTGAAGTACACTGGGACAAAATGCCCCTACATTTTCTCCTCTCCCCCAAGCAGCCTCTGGTTTTTAAAATGTTTTTAATTTAAGATTAGTTCTAAACCAGTCTTTTACCTTATCGCTGGGTTAATAACTGAGCAGGTCGGGCATAATAAATTAGAAATATCTTTTCCCAGGGATTTCTCTCTTTATCAAGTGAAAAGTGCCTCTGTCTGTATGTGTATTATAAGAAGAGGGGAGTCCCAATTTAGTGTTTTGTATGTGTTTGTGCATTCGCATGCATTTCTAAGAACCAACTCCCCCCCGCCCTTTGTGGGGACATTTCCCATCATTCTCAGGCTGGTACTAATAAGATCACTAAGGAGGTTCCCTTTTGTGATTTTGATTGATTCTCTAACTCCACACACAAATTGGCAAGACATAAAACCATAAGGCAAGACCAGAGGAAAAAAGACAGAGACTGTGGGCTAGAATGCAACTTGCATTACATCCTGTACAAACAGCGAACTTCCAAATTGCTCTACAACCTCTGCATGGGCACTGATTGCAATTTTGGTTGTAATATGAACTGCAAATCAAAGCACAGCAAAGCTGAATTGTCCAGTGTAGTCACCCTCACTGTGAAATATTTTTAGTTGATAAACTAAACTGAAAATACCCCATAGCAAATGCACCTACCTCGTGAAGCAGAGTGAGAGGTGGTTGCCTCCTGCAGCAGGTACTTCAGGAGGTCACAAAGTGGGGGCATGTCAAGATGGCGAGCTGAGCAAAGGCTTTCTATTGTCGCTGCCAGAAAGGGGGGGCATGAAAAGTGGATTATTGGAGAGATGTGCTGTTGAAAATTAAAGGAAGCTGAAGAAAATTAAGATTTGCTGCTTGCAGTTTAAAATTGACTGGCTGAATCGTGCGAAAGAGTTGGTGAGAGCAAGGAAAAGAACTGGCAAAAAGGAGCTGTCTCCCGGTCGCTCCACTGCCATTATCGGGCTGCACAGTCACTCAGCGCCGTGTTGCTCTGTCCGAACTCATAGAGAGAAATTTTTCTGTGAGATTAGAGTTGATCATGACCAGACCAGGAGACAAGAAAGGTGGATTCGAGTGAGGGGTGCAGAGAACTGAGGCGAGAACAGGAGAGTGAAGAAGAGTCATACCAGAAAAGTCAGAGGAGTGCGGTAAGGCGAGTACCTCTGCCACACCTTTTACTTAAAGTCTTTATTAGTTACCTTATTTACTGAAAAAAAGTTGCCTATGTTTGGATACTTACCTAATTTGTGTTCACTGAAGGAAGTTATTTGTGTTTACTGAAGAAAAGTTATTCAAGTTAATAGTTTGGGAAGAAAAATTAAATACAGTTTATTACAAGAACTATTTCTCAATTTTTTGGAATGGATCCTGTGAATATAGATTCTCATTAATATCGTTCTATCCATATTCCTACAGGAAACTCACCAGAAGGCTGAGAATGTAAAAAATTTGTTTTTGGGGCGGATTCAGTCTTATGAGAAAGCATTTGGAACCTCCAAGGCAAAAGGTGTAGCAAGTTTTGATCTCAAAAAGGTTAGTTTTCATAAAATCAAAGAGTATCGTTGACCCAGAAGGAAGCTATTTAATCGTAAAAGGTTTAATTAATGGTGAGGAGATAACATTTGTAAATGTTTACGCTCCCAATGAAAATCAAGAAGAATTTTTAGAAAAGGTATATCAAATATTAAAAAAGGAAAAATCACCAAAAGTGATAGTAGCAGGAGATTTTAATTTAACTAGGTCAAGCATAGACACCACAAATGTAACAAAACATAAAAGTGGTGATAAAAAGGTTATGGACATTTGGATTAAACTTCTGGGCCTTCGTGATTCCTGGAGGGAAATTAAGGGACTTGAAAAAGTTTACACATATTTTTTCCAACTTCATAATCGTACTCCAGAATAAATTACATTTTGGTATCAGAAAATTTGATTGCAGATTGGAAAACATAGAAGTAGGTATAGTCAAAGAATCAGATCATGCTAAAATGATACTAGAATTAAATTTAGAAGGAAGGAAAGAGTGGAAGAGTAGCTGGAAATATGATGTAAGATTGTTTAAGAATAAAAAAATAAAGAAAATGTTGCTAAAAATGGGAAGAATACTGGAAGTTAAATGACACAAAGGATGTAACAGATGATGTCCTGTTGGACACCATGAAGTCAGTGTTCAGAGGAGAAAGTATTAAATTATCATGGACTAAAAATAGGCAGTATAAAGAAAAACAAAAGAAGATTGAAGAAGAGATTATGCGACTTCAGGAGGAACATGCCAGGACAAAGGATAAGAATATTTTTGACAGAATGCAAAAATTAAAAATGGAAGTAATTGGAAAAGATATCGAAAAAGTGAAAAGAAATTTAATATATTTAAAGAGAGAATACTTTGAGTACAATAATAAAAACTCGAAGTTATTGGCAAGAGCGGCTGAAGAGAAAACTGACAAAAGAGAGAGAGGAATTTTGATAATTAAATCTGGGAAAAGATGCATTAAAATAGAAGAAAAAAGTGACATTGTGAAACAATTCCACCAAGAATTGTACTCTGAAAAGAAAATAGCAAAAGAAAAATTGAAGGAATATTTTAAAAAATGGTCCAAGATTAAGATAAGTCAGGAACATAAGAATTGTATGTAGGAAAAGATATCAAAAGAAGAAATTATTGACATCATAGATAAATTGAAGATAGGTAAATCACCTGGAGAGGACGGATTATCAGTAGAATTTTATAAAGAATTTAAGGAGATAGTGGTACCTAAAATTATGAGGCTTTTTGACTACATAATGGAAGGGGGTATCATAATTCTGATACCCAAACCAGGAAAAAATATGGAAAAAAATTGATTCTTACAGACCTATTTCACTTATGGAGCAGGACGCTAAAATGTTCGTGGCAATTCTGGCAAATAGATTAAATAAATTTATGAATAATTATATTAATAAGGATCAGGTAGGATTTATGAAAGGATGACATATGGCAGACTTAACAAGGAGGGTTGTGGACTTAATGAACATAGTAGAACAAAATAAAGAGAAAGTAGGTTTATTCTCACTTGATATATATAAAGCATTTGATTCACTCCTGTGGATAACTATAAAAGAAATGATAGAAAGTTGCAGATTCAGAACAAAATTTAAAAGAGTGATTGAGTGTTTATATCAACAGATTCGGCCAAGGTGAAAGTGAACAATGTATGTACCGACGATATTAAGTTAGAGGCAGGGACAAGACAAGGAGACCCACTATCGTCGACACTATTCATTATGGCAATGGAACTGCTAGCAAATGTGATAAGAGAAGATAAAGACATAGAGGGAAATAAAATTAGTTTATACACCGACGATACTTTAGTAATAATAAAAAATCCACAAAAATCATTATTAAAAATACAGTGTCATCTTAAAGATTTTCAAGAAGTGACAGGGTTAAAGATAAATTGGAATCAATCCTCTTCAATGTAGAAAAACAAGATCAGGCAAGGATAGAGACTAAATTTAAAATACAAATCAAGGATAATATAAGATATTTGGGCATAAACATTTCAAATAAGTATGAAATTGAATTATGACAGGTTGGAAAAAGAAATTAAGAGAAAAAATACAGTGGTATAAAAAATTAAATCTATCCTGGTTTGGTAGAATAGCATTATGCAAAATGAAATCGTTGCCTAAAATATTTTTTTTGTTTGATACCCTACCGATTCAGATTAAGGAAAAAGAAGTTAAAGTTTTTCAGAATTTATTAAATAACTACTGCAATGGGCAGGGGAGATCGAGAATATTGGAACTTCTCTGGTATTTATCTCAAAAAGAGGGTGGACTAGGATTACCAAACATCAAGAATTATTATAAAGCATATAAATTAAATAATGTTTGTAAGATATTAATGAGAGAGGAAGTAATCTGGGAAAATGTCGAGATGTGTGACATGTCTGAGGTCGGAAAGGCAGTTTTCTTGGGAAAAAATAAAGTAAAGATTAGTTCAGCAAACAAATTGTTAAAAACAATGATAGAAACGTGGGCAACTGTAAAGAAAAAACTAGCTCCAGACACGTCACCAATTATAGAGTTAAAAGATATGAAAAGTTTTCCATTAGTGATGGGATAGTAGGATTGAAGAAGTAATTAGCAGAAATAACGTGGTACTGTTAAAAGACTGGTTAAAGACTTGTAAAGATAGGGTGAAGAAATTGGACGTATATAAACAATTGAATTTAAATTGGTTACAAATCACGGCAGTAAATAACTGGAACAAAAAGCACATGCAAGAAGCTAGTTTGGACAGAAAAGATAGGGTGAAGAAATTGGACATATATAAAAATTTGAAGATGGCCTTAATGCAGCATATCAGGAATTCTAGTCCAGACATATTGAAATTAGAGGGAAATAATATAGAGGTCTATAACGATATTTCTGTCGAGGAGCAAACCTGGCAAATGCAGATGAAACTGCTCACAAAGAAATTAAGAGAAAAAGGAATTGCGTATTTTTGGCTCTCAACAAAAAAATTAAAATTCATAAATTTGGGGAAATCGTATGTGATAAAAGAAGGATTATATGTTTTAGACATTTTAGTGAACGCTAAGATAATTGAGAATAACACCAAGGAATGGAAAGAACTCAAAGAAGAGTTAATAATATCAGGAATGTACATGACTCATGACAAGAACTGTTAGCAGGAGAAAAATGCCTAAGTATTCAATATAGTTGAAACATGTATAGCACACACTAAGAAGAGAAGATGAAATGTGTAGTTGTGGCATATAAATGTAATTAAGAGTTTTGTTGAATAAGTTGGGCAGGAAGATTAGCAGCTGGGTTCGCAGAATTGCCATACTCCCCCATCCCCTCCTTGATTTTCAAGGGTGTTTCTTTTTTAGGAAAGGTGGGGAGGGTGAAGAATTGTTGTTATATGTTTTATGTTCAGTCAATGTATTATTTGTGGGAAGGGTTAGGTAGAGTAGGTCATGTAGATAGGATTGCACATGCCAATAGGAGATGGAGATTGTATCAATGGAAAGTAAAATAAATAAGTATGAAGACAATTAAAGTTGTGACATGGAATGTCAAAGGCATTGGCAATATAATTAAAGGGAAATGTATCGAAGCAGCTATTAGAAGAGATAACCCTGATGTGATTTGTTTACAAGAAACACATCAGAAAAATGACAATGTTAATAATTTGTATTTAAGGGGAATAGAGCATTATGAGAAAGCATTTGGTAACTCTAAAGCAAGTGGAGTCACTGTATTAATATCAAAGAGGTTAGGTTTTATAAAGTTAAGGACTATTGCAGACCCTGAGGGAAGATATCTCATAATTAGAGGAATGGCCAACAATGAGGAAATATTATTTGTTAATGTCTACGTGCCAAATGAGAAGCAAGAGGAATTCTTGGATAGTGTATTTCAAAGGATAAAAAATGAAAATGTAACCAAGTTAATTATAGCTGGAGTCTTTAACTTAACTAGATCGAGCTTAGATACCACAAACGTGTTAAAGCATATGCACACCAAAGCCAATGTCATGGACAAGTGGTTAAAAGCAATGGGATTACGTGATGTGTGGAGAGATATCAAAGGTTCAGAAAGAGAGTACACATTTTTCTCGCAGGTTCACATTTCCTATTCAAGGATTGATTATGTTTTGACTTCAGAAAATTTGATAAGTAAAGTTGAAAACATTAAAATTGGATTGTTTAAGGAATCAGATCATGCTGAAATAATACTAGAAATCAAGTAAAAAAGTAAAAAAGGCATAGGAGTATGGAAATATGACACAAAATTGTTTAGAGATCAAAAGAGTAGAGAAACAATAATAAAAAATTGGGATGAATTTTGGGAGATAAATGATACAATGGATGTTAATGATGGAGTTTTATGGGACACCATGAAGGCAATATTTAGGGAGAAAAGTATAAACCTATCCTGTAAGAATAACAAACAGAATAAGGAAAAAAAATTAAAACATAGAGGAAGAAGTTAAGTAGTTGCAAGAAGAACATGCAAGGACAGGTGATAAAAATGTATTTGAAAAAATTGCAAGGATTAAAAATGAAAATCATTGAAAATGATATTGAAAAAGTAAAGAAGAATTTAATTTACCTTAAAAAAGATTATTTTGAATATGGTAACAAAAACTCTAAATTATTGGCTAAGGCAGCATAAGAAAAAAAAGACAGAAGAGAAATTCAAATCTTGATAAACAATTCCGGGGAAAGATGTAATAAACTAGAGGATAAGATTCAAATTGCTAATAAATTCTATCGGGAGTTCTATACAAAAAAAGGAAATAAATGATGTAGAGTTAAAGAGATATTTAAATAAATGGTCAAGAATAAAACTAAGTCAAGAACACAGAAATTATATGGATGAAAGGATAACAGCCAAGGAAATTATTGATGTTATAGTTTAAAAGTAGGCAAGGCTCCTGGTGAGGATGGCTTATCGGTAGAATTTTATAAATGTTTCAAGGAAGTTCTGGTACCAAGAATTGAAAGGATATTTAATTATGTAATGGAGGGGGGTACAGTTCCCGCATTGTGGTATAAATCAATTATTATTTTAATGCCAAAAGCAGGGGAAAACGTAGAAAGAATCGAATCATAGAGACCAATCTCCCTGATGAACCAAGACGCAAAGATTTTCATGGTGGTTTGAGCCAATAGGTTAAATAAATTTCTATGCAATTATATCAGTAAAGATCAAGTAGGGTTTTTGCGAGGTCGGTTTATGTCAGACTTTACAAGAAGGATAGTTGATTTATCAATTCTCGCACAACAACAAAGAGATCATATAGGTTTTTTCCCCACTAGATATATTTAAAGCCTTCGATTCAATTCAGTGGATCACCATAAAACAAATTATAGAAAAGTATGGATTTGGATCAAAATTTTGTGAAGTAATTGGGCAATTATATCTGCGGGGATCGGCAAGAGTTAAAGTAAATGATCAACTAACAGAGGAAATTAATTTGGAAGCTGGCACAAGGCAAGGCGACCCATTGTCATCATCATTGTTTATTATGGTTATGGAACTAATTGCTAATGCAATAAGAGAAGATACAGAGTTGATAGGTGTAGAGGGAATAAAAATCAGTCAATATGCAGATGACACAATACTAACAATTAAAAATCCTCAAAACTCACTGGAAAAAGTAAATGCACATTTAGAAGAATTTCGTAAGGTAACGGGACTCAAAGTCAATTGGGACAAGTCAGAGGCAATTTTTTAAAATGAGAATATGGAAATACAGGAAAGTATAAAAACTAGATTTAATTTACAAATTAGGCATAATATCAAATATCTAAGAATAAACATTTCAAATAAGTATGATGATTTAAAGAAACTGAATTATGACAAGCTGGAGAAGGAGTTAAAAGAGAAGATATTAAGATATAAAAAACTAAATCTATCTTGGTTTGGGCATGTATCGCTATGTAAAATGAAATTACTGCCTAAAATAAATTTTCTATTTGATACCCTCCAAATTAATATTAAAAGGAAAGAATTAAATGTACTCCAAAATTTAATAAACAAGTATTGCAACGATGGAAAAAGAGCCAGAATATCAAAAATGTTATGATACTCTTCCCAGAAAAAGGGTGGACTGGGAATCCCCAACATTACAAATTATTATTGGGCATTTCAGTTGAAGAATATTTGTAAAATCTTAATAAGGAAAAAATCGATCTGGGAGGAAGTTGAACTGTGGGGAAAGAAGATGAAACATTAATGTTTCTGGGTAAAGAAAAAGTTAAAATTAATGCTGCGAACAAAATGTTAAAAACACTTCTTAAAACATGGATAACATTGAAAAACAAATTGTCTCCAGGGTTATCACCGATCACAGAATTGAAGGATTTAAAGTCATTTCCACTTGCTATAGATTGTAGGACTGAAGAAATAATGGTTAGGTATAAAATAAGTCTACTAAAGCACTGGTTAGCAGCTTGCAAGGACAAAGAAAGAATGTTAGAAATTTGTAACCAACTGAAATTAAATTGGCTTCAAACTGCAACATTGAACAATTGGAATAAAAAATACAGGGAATAAATGAGTTTAGACAGAGATATGACAAAATTTGAGGAGTTAGAATATAAATTAAGGAATGGACAAATATAATTTAAAGACTTATTAAGTAAAATATATAAAATATTAGATGACTCAGATAAATCTCAGAGAGCATTAAAAACAATGTGGGAGCAAGACCTAAACATTAAAATTACAGATGAATGTTGGAATGGAAAGTGGGGGGAAAGGATTATGAAGACTTTATCTGTAAGAATTAAGGAGCATAATCATAAGCTACTGTGGAAATGGCATATGACCCCTGTGCGATTACATTTATTTGACAGGACAAAATCAAATGTATGTTGGAGGTGTGAGGAGGATATAGGAATGTACGAGCACATGTGGTGGGGGAGCAAGAAGATGAAGCCATTCTGGATGAAAGTAGAGCATGAAATTGGAAAAATATTGAATGTAGAGGTTAAATTGGATGTAGCTACAATATTGCTAACAGATGTAGATAAAGCTGATTGATGTAAAAGGGAACTAATGGCAATTATGTTATCAAGTGCCAGATATTGTATAGCGCAGTATTGGAAAAATGAAGTTACCCCAAAAATTGAAGAATGGTACAATGAGTTATGGAATATCACACTAAATGATAAACTCACCTGGGAATTAAATTTAAGAAAAGGATTAATTAAAGAAAACAAATTTCAGGAAACGTGGAACTGCTTTTTAGATTATACTTTGAATAATGTGCAAGGACAGAAGCCAATGCCTGATCAGCTTACATTTTGGAAATGAGTTTAGTAAAAATGAGATAACTCCGTCTCTATGGCAATGTAAATAACACGTGGTGAATGTTTTGTTTTATGTTGCTGTGTTATTTAATTTTTTTATGTATTGTAATGTGATGTACTATGTATAAGATTTGTGAAATAAAATAATTTTAAATTGAAAAAAAGAATTATTATAAAGCATATAAATTAAATAATGTTTGTAAGATATTAATGAGAGAGGAAGTAATCTGGGAAAATGTCGAGATGCGTGACATGTCTGAGGTCGGAAAGGCAGTTTTCTTGGGGAAAAATAAAGTAAAGATTTATCAGCAAACAAATTGTTAAAAACAATGATAGAAACGTGGGCAACTGTAAAGAAAAAACTAGCTCCAGACACGTCACCGATTATAGAGTTAAAAGATATGAAAAGTATTCCGTTAGTGATGGGATAGTAGGATTGAAGAAGTAATTAGCAGAAATAACGTGGTACTGTTAAAAGACTGGTTAAAGACTTGTAAAGATAGGGTGAAGAAATTGGACGTATATAAACAATTGAATTTAAATTGGTTACAAATCACAGGAGTAAATAACTGGAACAAAAAGCACATGCAAGAAGCTAGTTTGGACAGAAACAGAACAAAATTTAAGGAATTGGTTCATAACTTAAGATCAGGCCACATCGAAATTAAAGGCCTGGTGAGTAAATTATATAGGATAGTAAATCAAGAAGAAAAACCACAGGAAAATTTAAGAACCATGTAGGAGCAAGATTTAAATATAAAAATCAGTGAGGCAAGTTGGAAAAATAAGTGGAAGAAAAGATTTATGAGGACATTGTCTGTCAGGGTTAAAGAGCATAACTACAAATTGCTATGGAGATGGTACCTGACTCCAGCTCGTCTGCACCAAATGGATAGTATGAAATCAAATGTGTGCTGGTGATGCAAAAACAATCTGGGAATGTATGTGCATATGTGGTGGGGGTGTGAAGAGTTGAAACCTTTTTGGACAAAAGTAGAAAATGAGATAAGAAAAATAATTGGTGCGGACATTAAACTGGAAGCAGGTACAGTACTATTGACCGATGTAGACAATATGAATACAGTGATACCTCATACAACGTCCAAACTTGGTTCCACAAGTTTGGACTTTATACAGATTTGGACTTTGTATGAGGCATGCAAAATCCTAGCTGCGATGCCTCATACAACGTCCAAATCCTTGCCGCAATGCCTCATACAACGTCATTTCTATAGAGATACATTGTACTGTAACAGCACAGACTTCAAGGCAAAGTCAAGGAAACAGACAGGAAACTGGCAGAACTTTAAGAAATCATTGTCTAAAGGCTAAAAACATTACAAAAACATGTCAAACAACCCTGATTGTCCAAGAACCTGAAGAATGCTGCAAAAATCCCAGGAATGCTTCTAAAAATTCTGACGGAAAAATTAAAATAAATCCAAAATTGTGCTCAAAACCATTCTTAAACACTCTTCACCTCATGCAAAACCCACAAGAGCAATGCATGCATGTGTCCTGCCTTTTATACTGCCCAGACACAATGCAACCTGGGAAAACCCCAATGCTTCATACAACGTCGCACGACTTTGTATGAGGCAACTTTTTTCAAGGAATTAGGCGATGTTGTATGAATCCGATGTTGTATGAAGCGGACTTTGTATGAGGTATTACTGTATAGACATTTACAAAAAAAGATTTGTTAACAATTATGCTGACAACAGCAAGACAATGCATAGCTCGAAATTGGAAAAATGAGAACACATTAAGAATTGAAGATTGGTACAAAGAAATATGGACAATTGTACTAAACTCAAACTTACATGGGAACTAATTCAGAAAAAGGGAATAATGAAGGAAAACAAATTTTATTAAATTTGGAAAGCTTTTTTAGAACACACATTGACTAAAGGAAAAGGGTGTGCACCAGTGACCGATCAATTGGCATTTTGGATGTAGAATTGGTATTTAAGTGTATACTCAGTCTCCAAGGCATTGTAAATATCACGGGGTTTCTGTTTTTGTTGCAGTGTTTGTTATAGTTAATGACTTATTATTTTGTTGTACTATTATAATACTATAACAGTAGTTATCAAGGAATAAAATCACAGAATTCAGTTAAATAATAACGTACCTCATAGAGTTGATCTATTTTGTGGAAACACTGTGATGATGTAGTAGAAATAACTATGTATGTAAAGAATAGACAGAAGTGGTTTAAGATTAAGAAATAAGAATTGGGTAAATGAATAATATGTTTTTTATATGGGATTGAAGAAAATGTTTAGAATGCAATAGATTTGAATATAGATATTTTAATATAGATTACAGAATGTTATCCAATATAACTGAGATAATGTTATGTATTATGATACATTGTTTTATTATTGTTTTATTATTTTATTTTTTTCATATTATGTTTATTAAAATTAATAAAAACTATTTTTTTAAAAAAGGAGGTGTTGAGTCCAAGTATTAAAAGCAATGCAACAGCAGATCAGGGGTTAACCAACAAGTCATTTATTATAGCTCATTTCGGATGTGATATCGGACTGGTGAAAACAGGGACAAGGTAGCAACTTATATAGAGACAAGAAGGCAGTTACAGTGATACATATGCCTAGACTTTGGTTAACGTGGGAAACCTGTGCACAACCAATCAGGGTATATTGCAAACATATGAATAAGGCACCTTACAGAAGAAAGGGCGCGAACATAGCAAAGACTTAATGGTGAATGCAACTCAAGTAATATACGTTGATAACGTTTGGACACAACATTCCTCCCCCCCCCCCCCAGCAAAAACACACACTCTCACATTAATTGGTGGTGAACCACATGACTGTTTAGGGTGCCCAACAATGGTGGGACTTAGGGCAATGGATATGGGACATCCAGAGTCTATGGGAATGCTGCTGGATGCACTGGTTGACCTAGGCAAGCTAGGAGTTTCGAACGGTTTGCACGAAGCAAAGTCCGTTGTGCTTTCTGTAAAGCAGGGACTGGGGATAGCTTACAAGAAGTGTAATTGGAAATAAAAAAATGAACTAGAAACAATGGCTAATTCTTTGTAAGAGCACAGCAGGCTCGTGGCCGCGGCTGCGGAAGAGTCGATACAAACCATCTCTGCACTAGTCACGGGTGCGGCTGGAACCCTGGCAACCAACAAGAAGTCCGAAAGTTTTGGAGCTGTGGCATAACACCAAACATGTACCTGAACTGTACCCATAGAGCGAAGGACATTCTCTACTGCAGACTTAGCGGTGCTTGATTCCGGGGGTGCAGAGTTAACCCAGTGAAAGATACTCAATTTTCTTTCTTCCCCCCTTTTCCTACCTACCTGACAGTTCCTGGCCCCCAAACTTCCATGAACTCACTTCCTTTACCCGGGGCGCTATGTGACCTGTCTTCCAACCAGATGTGCCCCCCCCAAAAAAACCCATAACGTAGAGACTACTAGATGTGGCGATTTGAGCCACGTTGAAAAGAACCAGTGCTTTAACAAACAAGAGGGGATGTGTGTCTGGTGACCAGCTCAGACATATGAGGAATATGAAGATAGGCTTGGCCACCCTTATCCAGCTCTGGATCGACTACAGGGAGGTCCATCTCCCCCCTGGTGGGACCACTCAACAGAGCTACACCTGTGTGAATTACGAGGGCGCTTGCCCATGCTGACTCTGGGGTGCTCAAAGAGCTTGTCGGAACATCCGAGCTTTCTATGGCAAGTGTGGGACTTCTAAGTACAGCGGCTGCTGTCTTCGACGGTGAAACTATGCCTGAGTTTCCCAAGAACTGACCACTTTGCAGCGACTCAATTTCAGCTGAGCCTTGTCCTGCCACGCAGGTACATGCCTTAACTTTCCCCTTTGCCTCCGAGAAACTGGTCGCATATGGGTGACCTACCCTATCGTCAAGGTCTCGGGCAGAATCCAAAATCCCCCTCTTCCAGTATTTCAGCTTCCTCCCACTCCTGGGGAAGCAACTAGAGCTCCTTAGCCCAACACCTTCCTTCCCCCCAATCCCTGGAGAATTTTTGTACAGCCCTTGTTACCCAAACCTCAGACTCGGAACCAAGCCTGGTTCCCCAAAACTGTTTTCCTGTAACCCCCTTTGGGCAGACCGTGGCGGCATAGCCATCTGGCAGTATCTGCAAAACCTTATCCCAAAATGCAGATGGAATTACCACCTCATTATTCCTTTCCTTCCCTCAACCCCCGGGGGACTTGGCGCAGAAACATACCAAAACAGTAGGACAGACCGAAAAATCCCATTTTCTTCCCACAACGAATCCTCTCCCTTCACTGTCAGTTTATTACTACCTCTGTAACAACCTTTTAATCCCATAGAAACTGGTGGTGGCAGCCACCCATTCTGAACCCACAGATTGACCTCGAACAGAAGGGGAAATTTCAATAACACATACACAATTTCACTCACGTCTTGAAATGGAGTGAACAGCATCAGCTTCCACGGCTCGAAGGTGTCTGGCCCCACACCGGCCAGTTTTTATAGAGTTCAGTCTTGGTACTGTCTTTGTGTGCAGCAAGTGCCTGGCAGGTCTTCTGCTTCCCGACCTTGACTGTGGGATCCGAACCAAAATTTCCAAAGGCCCCCCTAATGACCCCCATCCCAACCTGACTGGGGTCCCACTGAACCAAATCGATGCCTGAAAAGGCGATACCTAAGGGCCTAAACCACTGAAGTCCCAGGAGGTTACTCTTACCCTCCTTGACCATGATGAGCGGAAGCTTGGCGGTGATGCTTTCGAACCGCATCTCAAAAAGTCCCACGCCAAGCACAGGAATAGGGTGTCCCTGCACATCTCGCAGCTGGACCTACAGAGCCTGCAACTTGGGACGGTCGGCTGGTGGAATTTGGGAAAACTCACGCTGGGCGAGGATTGAGAATGACAATTCTAATTCAATTTGCATGCGGCAGCGACAACCCTGGAGATGGACGTCCACAAAGAACTGGACCGCACAATCACTGGAATTGGACCTTGGGGCTTTACCATGACCGCCGTTGATTTTGGAGACCTGGATGTTCCGGAACTGGCAAACTTTGTCTTTTGAAGGTTCTTTGGAGACTTGAAACTCTCTGGACAGACGAACTTTGTCTTTCAAAGACTCATTTGAATGCTGGCAACACACTCCCGCTATGTGTCCCTTTTGACCACACCTGTGGCACTCTGCTTTCTTGAACTGGCTTTTCTCACAAACATTCTTGCCCCACCATTGTTGCATGGGGCTTTTACCTTGTCAGCAGGCTTGGCGGACTTGTGGCGAACTTCTCACATGTTGTTCCCTGACTCTCTGTCGACTGGGGCTGCTGTGGATGGCGAATCTGAACTCTCCAGCCTCTGGTCAGCTGCAGCCACTTCTACTGAGGAGTGTCTCTCCCAGAACTCCCTTTCACCTGTGGTGGCGACTTCAGATGCAGAGCCTCTTCGAATGCCTCTTCAAAAGTCAACATGCAATTCCATACCCTTTCCCTCAGGGCGTCGTCCAAGTTCAACCACTCACAGGTCTCAGCTAACTGGCGCAGTGCAGCAATATAGTCAAGGATGGCCTCTCCGGGCTTCTGGTTCCTCTGAAAAAAGTTCACTCGGGCCATGAAGATAGAGACCTTGGGCTTGAAGTAGTCTCTTACCACCAAGAAAATGTCCCATAGAGAAGTGTCCCTTACTTCTCTTGGTCTGAGCAGATTGACCATAAGTTCAATTGTAGAGATGCCACAACTCGCGAGGAACACCGCCTTTTGTTCCTCCGGCCTGACTCTGTTGGCTATCACCCAATTCTCAAATTGGACTTCATAGCTTGACCAAGTGTCTGGCTTCAACATGTTGAACCACCCGAGTGGCGTTGCATCGACAGATGATCCCATCCTCGTCGCCAATGTTGTCTGAGTATTAAATGCAACGTGACAGCAGATCGGGGGTTAACCAACAAGTCATTTATTATAGCTCAGTTTGGACGTGATATCGGACTGGGGAAAACAGGGATGAGGTAGCAACTTATATAGAGACAGGAAGGCAGTTACAGTGATACATTTGCCCGGACCTTAGTTAACGTGGGAAACCTGTGCGGAACCAATCAGGGTATATGGGCCAGGGGTAGAGGAAGTAATCTTTCATTCCATGCAGTAAAATATGTGTAACACTGCAGATATGAGGCCTCCCTGGTGGTTTATTTATTTAGCGTATGGTGGTGGTGAAGTGTTACGTTTAATTTCAGCTGTTACTAGGAAATCTAGCAGTAGCTTCTGTGATCTCTGGTGTAATCGGCATTATAAAAGGTCAATGCAGCCACCATTCATCTCAGCCCCTTAGCGTGGATGCTCGGATATGGTGGTGTTAGTTCCTGGTAAACCAGGCCCGTGCTGGCCATTTGGGACACAGAGACAAGTCCCAGTGCACCCCAGTGACTGGCGCCCCCCCCAGGTGGGCAGAAGTATGTCACCTGGTGGCTACACTCCATGACATCAGGAAGTAACCTCCATAGGCGGCACCCCTCCCTCCCTGTCCAGCACCCTTTTAGCATAGCCAGCACACCCCTGTGGTAAGCATATATCAAACTGGAGCTCACAAGGAGGATCAGGTAAATCTTAGATGTAGGAAACTCAGTCCCAAGTCCTTGCTCAACTAACAAACTGGCTGGCCAAGTTTGCAAGGGTGGTGTGAGGGGAAGTTGAGGCAGGGCACTGTCCCCCCAACCTAATCTACTTATTGGGATTGATGTAAGACACTAGTTTCTTTGAAGATAAATTAAAAAAAAAGACATATTTTCCAAGCCAGTTTTGGTTCTTATTTGCACTGGATAGTCTGAGAAATAACCAATGATCAAAATCTTGGTAAATAGTCAACCTAGTATAATAACAATTAGGTGCTGTCAAGTCAATTCTGATTTATAGTTATCCTTTCCAGGGTTCTCTATGCATGAAGTACCCAGAAGTGGTTTACTCTTTCCTTCTTCTAGGGCTGCCCGAGGACTGTGCAACTTATTCAAGACTACACAGACAGGCTCTTCTCTATGGAGCTACAGTGCATAACCAAACACGATTCCTAACACACCGAGCTAAGTGCAATAGTATGAACTGCTGTTTGCCAATTAATTGCTGCTTGTATATCCTACTGGAAACCCACACAAGTGATTGCTGTGTGGTGAGGAATACAAACAGCAACTTATTAACAAGCAATGATTCCCTGCTGCAATTTACACTACTGCACTTATGCTGGCATGACAGACATACACACCATTTTGTGCTCATTTGTAGCTGTTATTAAGAAACAACTGTCACCACTTAGGAGCAGAAATGTTACTTTGGTTGTAGAGTGCGCTTAGAGTTGCCATACGTACCAGAAACCTAGGAACTTTACGGTTTGAAACTGCCCCACCCATCCGCATTAAAAACATTGATATGTCCCGCTTTTGAAACCAAGCTTGGTTTCAAAAGAAAGAATTTTTTTTAACCTTCGAGCGGCAATTCTATTGAATTGCCAGCAGGTGGCGTCTCGCATCTGTGAGCAGCAGATCATGCGGAAAGAGCTCCGGTCATCTTTCCAAGCTCCTGCCAACCTAGCAGTTCGAAAGCAAGAAACTGCAAGTAGACAAATAGGGACCAATTGGGGGGTGGAGGTAAACAGTGTTCTGTGCGCTCTGGTGTCTAGTCATGCCTGTCGCATGAACACAGCAAGAGAGGCGCAAACTCTAGGTGTTTGGGAGGATTTCCTCCCCCCTCCTGTAAACTCTTTCTTTCTCTCCCGCCTCTCTCCCAGAGTTTGGGGGTGGAGGAGCCTCTTTCCCCAGCCAGCAGGCTTTCTTTTCCCCCCTTTCCCCAGAGTAAAGCTGGGGGGAGGAGTGCCTTCCAGCAACATGAGCATGGTGAGGCAAAGAGTTGACACGAGCGCTGGCTCTTCGGCTTTGAAATAGAAATGAGCACTGAACCCTAGAGTCAGATATGACTGGCTTTTGAGCAAGGGCCACTCCTGTCCCGTTTTTGTGAGAGGAAAATATGGCATCCCTAAGAGTGCTAGATCTAACCTCCCAACATCTCCATTGAAGGAGGCAAGAATGGAACTTGGAAAAGTTATTTATAGTATTTAAACCACAATTCCGAGAATGCTGACTGGCACATTGGATAAGGGATTTGGGGAGTAGTCATTCAGAAAGTAACTTTTCCAAGCTCTCAGGAATGAATGGGAAGGCTTTGGATAACTACTACAGATAATGGAGAGGGTATTAAGTTGCATGTACCACTGCTCTCAGTGCCTTGCAACTTTCCACACCTTAGAGTATCAAGCCACACACTGTTTTCTTCTAAGCCAGTGGTTCCCAGCATTGGGCCCATGCCCCACAAGGGGACTTCAATTCCCAGAAGCTAAGTCTTCTAAGTCAGCTGATCAGTGCTTTGGGGAATTGAGTTAGGCTTCTGGGAACTGAAATCCAAAAACCAAAGGTTGGGAAACATTGTAAGCAGTACTACAAGTAGGGAACACTGACACAAACTGTCATTAAGATATAGTAGATCACAAGGAGAGAACAAAGGTAATCATCTTCCAGAATCATCTTCCAGGCATAGAAGCTTTACTGAAACAGATTGGCTAACTCAAGGATGTGAACCAAGACACACAGGACAGATGAAGAGAAGTACCATCATCCCCCCTACCCCAACAAGATGTTCATCAAATGCAAGCTCCTTCTCTCTCTCTCTCTCCCAGAAATGCAATACACACAGTAATATTTAAAACATATGAATGGAAATGGAAGCAAATGTAGCTATCGCCAGAATCACATGAAGCAAAGAGTCCTCTGGCATCAATAAAGTTAACAAGTTTAATTTGATAGCCTCACAGATGCCTGAGAAGTCTTTAATTGTTCTTGTTGCAACAAATAATACCATCAAACCCTTGTAAATGCACAACCAGTTTAGTGACAGCAACTACCCTGCAAATCAACTGGATTTATGTGAAGCAGAAGCAGGACTGACCCTGGCAGCTGAGACAGGAGGAACTAATCCTTACTAGAGTCCAAATAACCAGCCATGAACATTCAGGAGAGCATTTTGGTGGCCCAGAACACATGGGACAAATCAGTTGTTCCTTACTACGATGCTTGCTACTCTTGAGAAGATCAGCTCAGCTTTATCTTATACAGTGATACCTCATACAACATCCAAACTTGGTTCCACAAGTTTGGACTTTATATGGATTTGGACTTTGTATGAGGCATGCAAAATCCAAGCTGCAATGCTTTATACAACGTCCAAATCCTTGCTGCGATGCCTTGTACAACATCATTTCCATAGAGATACACTGTACTGTAACAGCACAGACTTTAGGGCAAAGTCAAGGAAACAGACAGGAAACTGATAGAACTTTAAGAAATCATTGTCTAAACGGCTAAATACATTACAAAAACATGTCAAACAACCCTGGTTTTAGTGGACAAACCATACAACAAGTTTTTAACTTTTGAAAATTTTATGAATTGCAGGTTTAAAAGTTAACATGTCCCATCATGCAGCACAGTGTTAATCTGCAGCCATGCGGCCGATCATCCATTTTGTACAAGCTACTGTAAACAATTACTGGATGGAAGCAAGGACAAAATGGATGCCAACATGTCCCATCATGCAGCAGTGTTAATCATTCAAAGAGCAGCAAACACCAAACAATTGCCTACCCCACCAAACAGTGCTCCCCCAAAAAAGACCAACATAAGAAAAATTATGGAGCATGCAATCTGTTTTTAAAAACCACAACAGCAAACACCTAACAATTGCCCATCCCACCAAAAAAATTGCCCTCCCCCATCCACCTCCCCACCCCATGCCAATCGGAAACAGAAATCCTCATTTACCTACCTTTCCACTGTGCCAAAGAATGGTCCAAGAACCTGAAGAATGCTGCAAAAATCCCAGGAATGCTTCCAAAAATTCAGATGAAAAAATTCAAAAAAATCCAAAATCGCGCTCAAAACCACTCCTAAACACTCTTTGCCTCGTGCAAAACCCACAAGAGCAATCACGCATACGTCCTGCCTTTTATACTGCCCAGGCACAATGCAACCTGGGAAAAACCCCAATGCTTCATACAACGTCGCAGCGACTTTGTATGAGGCAACTTTTTTCAAGGAATTAGGCGATGTTGTATGAATTCAATGTTGTACGAAGCGGACTTTTTATGAGATATTACTGGTAATACCTCATACAAAGTCCGCTTCATACAACATCGGATTCATACAACATTTTTGCAGCATTCTTCAGGTTCTTGGACAATCAGGGTTGTTTGACATGTTTTTATAATGTTTTTAGCCTTTAGACAATGATTTCTTAAAGTTCTGTCAGTTTCCTGTCTGTTTCCTTGACTTTGCCCTGAAGTCTGTGCTGTTACAGTACAATGTATCTCTATGGAAACGATGTTGTACGAGGCATCGCAGCAAGGATTTGGAAGTTGTATGAGGCATCGCGGCTAGGATTTTGCATGCCTCATACAAAGTCCAAATCCATATAAAGTCCAAACTTGTGGAACCAAGTTTGGACGTTATATGAGGTATTACTGTATTTTCATTTAATCAGTTACACCTGACCATTGACAGATTTGCCCAGAAACTCCTTGTTTTTAAACTCTTCTACATGATCCTTCATTGCATGTGCAATTTTTTTTAAAAAATGCCCCTAGGTTAATTAATTGGGCTTCTATTAATTTCCTAGTCAAAACGTCAGAAGTATTGAAAACCTTTCCCATATAGATCCGCACTCTTGCACGTATTTAGATCCCGTCTGGAAAAGGATTCCCCCCCTCTCTCTCCTCTCTCTTCTGGTCCTCAGAAAAAGAGGGGCGGAGGAGAGAGATAATAAAGGTTGTAGGAGAGAACTACAGCAGGGGTGCCCAAACTTTTCAGGTTGTGGGGCAGTCACGTGGTTCAAGGAACCAGTCACTATGGCCTGGGGGGCGAATCTGCCCCCTCTCCAATGCCAATTCATCCAGCCCAGAAAGCCCTCGTCGCTCCTGGAAGCGGACGAGGGCTTCACTGGCTGGATGAATTGGCGTCGGGGGCCAGATCCGGCCCCCGGGGCCATAGTTTGGGCTTCCCTGAACTAGAGGGTCTTCTCTGTTTCCATAAACGGACTGGAAGTGCGAAGGGAGTTTGGATGGACGCCGGCTTGTGACATGGCACGTTGGTCTTTTCACGAGAGAGATCCTCCTTCTCTCCCGCCACGTCGCAGCTCCTCAGCGCTCCTGGCTGGCTTTTCTCACCGGCACGATCGCGCCAGATTCACGGATCCCGAAACAAACAAGCCCTTTTCGGGATGGGGGGAGGGGGGGGAGAGAGAGAGAGACCGAGATCTCGGAAGGAGAGAAGGGACACTTCCCGAGCCCTGGCGGCAAACTGCTGTCCTGCGGCCAGAACGTTGTGAGTTCGATCCTGATGGGGATCAAGGTTGACTCAGCCTCTTCCATCCTTCCGAGGTCGGTAAAATGAAGGTCCAGCATGTTGGGGGATTAAACGCTAATAACTTGTGAACCGCCCAGAGAGGGCACGTTATGGGGAGGTAAAGGTTTCCCTTGCTCGAAAGCCACTCGTATCCGACTCTAGGGTTCAGTGCTCATCTCTGTTTCAAAGCCGAATTGCCAGCGCTGTCTGCTACTGCAGACGTTTCTGTGGTCATGTGGCAGGCATGACTAGATACCGGAGCGCCCGGAATGCTGTTTACCTTCCCACCGACGTGATCCCTATTTGTCTACTTGCAATTTCTTGCTTTCGAACTGCTAGGTTGGCAGGAGCTGGGACAAAGACGGGAGCTCATTCCGTCCTGCAGTATTCGGCAATCGAACTGGTGACCTTCCGCCTCCCAGCCAGCGTCTTAGCCACTTGAGCCATATAAGTCTATTTGCTATTTGCTTTTTGCTCCGTGGAATACGAGACCAAAGGCTGAATCTGATGACGGGGAAATGTCCAAGAGGGTCCTGCGACGAGATCGGAAGAGAAGGGAAGCAGGGGAGCCGATCCACGCCGACCAGGCCAGTCCTTCCCTGCAGTCGGGGAAGGAAATCCCCCCACCCCCACATGTCCCTCTCCTTCCATCACAAAGACAATCAGCAAACCCATGCTGGAACCTCTCTCTCTCTCTCTTTCTCCCCAACAGATCTGATACAGTAAGGGCAGGACAGACAGACAGACACCCCAGAGAACTTACCTTGGAGGCGTCTGCTTGGCTGGAGATGCCGACCACTCTCCGAACACCCCCGGCCACGCCAGCGACTGCCGAGGAGAACCGCGTAGACGGGAAGAGAAAAGGCGGAGGGGAGGGGAGGGGGAGCCGGAGGCGAGGAGGGAAGCGGAGATCCAAGCGCCTTCCAGCTCGCCGCGCTCGCCTCGTCCACTACAGGGCTCGGCTCGGCCAACGGGTGCGCTGGATGGCCCCAGCCTGAAGGGGGCGCCCAGGCTTCGTTGCCCGCCCCCGGGAACTGCGAGGCTGCCCCGCACCGGCGCGCGCAGCATCCAGAAGACGCGGACACACGCACGCATGCATGCACACACACACACACACACACACACACACACACACACACACACACACACACACACACACACACACACACCAATGGCCCTCGGGGGAGCAACGCAATCCGCTGGATTATTCAAAGCAAAAATTATTTTTTAATTTTTTTTTTAAAAGCCAAGTCAAATAAATTCCAGATTTAAATTTCCCTCCCCTCCCCCGCCGCTTTTTCCAGCTGTTGGGGACTGCGGTGGCTTAGTGATTAAGACGCTGGACTTCACTAGATGGTCGGCAGGTTGGCAGTTCGAGACCCGAATGCTACTCGACTGGAGCGTGTTCCCGCCTCTGTCGCAGCTCCTCCTGCCAACCTAGCAGTTCGAAAGCAAGAAATTGCAAATGCCGTAGATAAATAACTACCGTGCGCTCCGGTGTCTAGGCATGCCTGCCGCATGTCCACGGAAACGTTTGCAGAGGCAGACAGCGCTGGCTCTTTGGCTAGAAACAGAGATGAGCACTGAACCCTAGAGTCGGATACGACTGGCTTTCGAGCAAGGACGACCTTTTTCTAGTTGTTGTTCAGTCGCACAGTCGACTCCGACTCTTTGCGACCCCATGGACCATCCAGGCACCCCTGTCCTCCACCATCCTCCTCAGTCCGCACAGCCCCGTGCCCATTGTGTCTACAATACCATCTTGCCATCTCATCTTTGGCCGTCCCCTTCTTCTTTTGCCCTCCACCTTCCCCAGCATCAAGGCCTTCTCAAGTGAATCCTCTCTTCTCATTTGATGTCCAAAATACTTCAGCTTCATCTTTATTATTTGTCCTTCTAAGGAGCAGTAAGGGCTAATCTCTTCTAATATTGACCTATTTGTTTTCCTCGCTGTCCAGGGGACTCTCAAAACTCTCCTCCAGCACCACATCTCAAAGGCATCTATTTTTCTTTGCTCAGCCTTTCTAATGGTCCAGCTCTCACAGCCATACATTACCACCGGAAATACCATTGCTTTGACTATGCGGACCTTTGTTTGCAGTAGATGTCTCTACTTTTCACTATGTTCCCCAGGTTTTTCATAGCTTGTCTCCCAAGAATCAGTCACCTTTTTATTTCATGGCTGCAATCTCCATCTGCAGTGATCTTTGATCCTAAAAAAGTAAAGTCTGTCACTGCTTCTACTTCTTCCCCATCTATTTTCCAGGGACTGATATGGCCTGTTGCCATTACAGTATCTTGGTTTTCTTGATATGGAGTCTCAGGCCAGCTTTTGCACTCTCTTCTTTCAACCTAATCAGGAGCTTCTTTAGGTCTTCCTCACTTTCTGCCATTAGGGTGGTATCGTCTGCATATCTCAAATTGTTGATGTTTCTCCCAGCAATTTTGATCCCATATTGTGATGCCTCCATCCCTGCATTGCGCATTATGTGCTCTGTGTATAAGTTGAATAAGCAGGGTGACAAAATGCAGCCTTGTCTTACTCCTTTTCCTATTCAAAACCACTCCGTCATTCCATACTCTGTCCTAAAGGTAAAGGGCGACCTTTCCCTATATAGGTACCGTTTCGGCTAGTCATGCCCCTGCCACATGTCCACGGAAACATCTGCAGACTCTGAGATTGATTTGATTTGATCTGATTTGGCCTGCAGACTAAGACAGCGCTGGTTCTTTGGCTGTAAACGGAGAGGAGCACCGTCCCCTAGAGTCGAATACGACTGGCCTTTGAGCAAGGGCGACCTTTTACTTTTCTTTTTCTTAAGCAAGGCGGGTTGGCTTAAGCGCCGCTCGCAACCCCCGCGACAAGAAGGACAAAAGGCGCTGTCTGCTCTCCGTGGTGCTGAAAGTCTGCCTCCGCGCCTCGTTAGACGCAAGGATCTTTTCTTAACCTCATCAAGCGGCCCCATCCCGGGCCTGCCTACGTCTCCTCCACCCCGGGGCTGCGGTGGCTCAGTGGTTAAGAAGCTCACCTTGTTAGCTGGAAGGCAGGCAAGTTGGCACTTCGAGACCCGGGTACTGCTGCATGATGGATTGAGCGCCCCTCTCTGAGCATAAAGACTAACTATTTTGATGTGAGCTTTCATGGATCAAGTCCACTTTGTCAGACATAAGAGGGAGACTTCATAGCATAGAACAGAGGTACACAAGGGTTGGCCAGCCTACGAGAAAAATGACATTGTGGAAACTGGGGATTTTCCATTATTGCCAGTTGCAACAAGCCACAATGTTACTTTTCTGCCACAATGTTTTTTGTTTTGTTTACTCTGAAAAAAGCAAAAGAGAATCAGCTGAGAGATACTGATTGGTTGGAGGGTTAGTGTATATTTTCTATGCAAATTAGATTCAGTGCTTTTAATCGAAATAACCCTGGCACTGATCCCCACCTATCTACCACTGTACACATAATATTGTTTGGGTGCTCCAAATGTTTCCAGGGGAGAGGAAGCGGTGGAGAAAAACAGTGGAAAGCTGAGTCCAATGGCTTAAGTTTTGCTCTGTTACCAAGAAAGCATTTATCATGGAATGTTCCCAAATGGATGCAATAGGAAAGATTAAATGAGCCTGTGAAAGCTTGTCATAGTATTAAAAAAAGATTAATACATGCACATGAAAATGCACACTCTCCCAAGTCCATTATCCTTTTGACAAATATAGGTGACTTTTGGAGCATATTATAATCTGAATACTACTGCCTTCAATGGATGTGAGCTTTCTGCATAAACCTCTCAAATGGATTACATTCCTGTACAAAGGATGCCTCCTTGCATTTCGTGAAATGCTGCCACCCAAGCAAAACATTTCAGTTTCCTGATAAGGACATTGTTTGGGATATCATTACTTGCTCATTCCTTCCTTTTGTACTAGAACCCACTTTGTCCCAAAGCATTAGAGCTGTGAATGAGGGCCATAATCCAGAGGAATCCCTCACTTTGCTCTCATGGCTCTGAAAGTATTATGACAGCTTCTTCCTGCTCATTTTAACTTCACTCTCTAGGCCACCAAAGACCAAAAGACATCCAGACTAGAGGTGGACAAATCACTTCTCAAATAGGCTGGTTGGGGGTTTCAGTTCCCCCATTTGGAAGACTGCACTTTACCAATGCTCGCTTCAAAGCTATTGCTGTCTACTCCAGGCATAAATGACTTGTCATAATTACATCCTATTGATTCTGATTTACAGAGACTCTTATCAGGGCTTTCTAGGTAGAGAGAACTCAGAGGTTATTTCCATTTTCTTCTCCTGGAGGCCTTCTGGGATTGTGAAGCTTGCCCAAGGCCCCACAGGTTGTTCCTTCTCTCAAGAGGTACCACGGGGAATTGAATGCTCAATTTCTGTCTCCTCTGCCAGCTGCTCCTGCTCACTGAGTTTTCCAACCAGCTTGATCTGTTACTTATTCAGATGAACATACTGGGCTGCCAGGTGCTTGACTACCCATTTGGGTTGTCCCAGGCAGGCAGCAAAAGCAGGTAGTTTATTATCTTAACAACGGGCTGCCAGACATGCTTACTGATGATTTGGGACACATATTGTAGACCTGGTATACTTTGACTGCCAATGCCTTCCCTAAGCCCTCCAACTTGAACTCTAATTTGAAATGGCAGCCTGTATGCTAAATGCACATTGTGCTTGTGAAGTTTTTTTAATGACCTCTTAGTCCTTTGCAAGCCTATGTTTTTCTTTTCTTTTTGGGTGTGAGAGGGAAATCCAGCAAGAACAAAAAAGGTAAAAACCTTGAAGGCCATTCAAATGCTATATGCAAATTAGAAAAAGCCTGGCTCAGCAAGGCCATCATTCAGCACAGGCCCAGTATTAACATCTTGCTTTAGCATGGCCAAAGGACAACAGGCAGCAACATCAGTTCTTCCTTTGATGTGAAGGACAGGCTGTATATTAAGGGGCCACTGGGAGGTTCTTCTGTCAGAGATGGAACGTGCTGGGGAGATGATAGATGGTTACTGGCAAATGGCTCATTAGCTCTGCTCTTTTGCTAAGACAGACCGGGAAAGGAATCTGTACAGAGATGCTCCAAGAATGACCACTTTCTAAATAATCTGATTGCTGAGAGTCCAAAGCCCACATGTATGAAATAGTCACTTACTTAGGAAGAGTTATTTGAATGTGAATTTCATTTCCCCCATTATCTAATAGTGGCTTGTATTTTATTGTGCGTTGGTAGAAGCAGAAAGGCAAAATGACCATAACTCTTGCAGTGCTGCTAGAGCCACCACTTTTCAACTACTTAGTATGGGTGGGATGGATGGGGGGACCCTTCACTTGTTTGTATGTATGTAAAGGGAAGATTACACTGTTGAAATAAATCAGGAACTGGTTTGGTGTTGTTGTTTTGCATTGGTTTAATGTCACATGGTCTTTGTATTGCTGTGTGCATCCTCATGGGACAACTTTGGCTCCAGTTGTCAAACTGCTGCATTTATAAGTGAATTATCACTTTGGGGTTCCAATTTTTCCTCCCTTGTCTTTTTAAAAAAGCATGTTTTAATTCCCCACAGCCTTTGTGTTGTATTATGATTTGGTTTTGTGTTGGGAATTCTTTACCGCTGGTTTAAATTATCTTTTGAATATTTTAACAGTTATTTTATATAAATATAATTGAAGTGACATAGTGCTAGATCGATGCTACATGTTATTTTACAGATAACAGCTGTCAGGGTTTAAGCATTGCACTGCTAAAGTGGGAACAGATTTTTTAAAAACTGTTACAAGTTCAAAACCCATTATCTGGCCACCAAAAACCTGAAGGCACAATTTACATAGGCAATCACATATGCCAAAATTATTTTCAAAATGTGGACAGAATTGATTCAAAATAAGCAACCCTCCCTGGATTTTTTTTTAAAAAACTAATTTTCTGGCCACACACACACACACACACACACACACACACACACACACACACAGAGAGAGAGAGAGAGAGAGAGATACCTTATGTTATGTGGTTGGCAATTTTTAAATAAATTTCAAATGTAGCAAGCTCAATACACAAACAAGAGTACAGTATTACAATGTGTAATTGAACCTTTGGTTATGCTTGTGTCACACTTTTTCTCCTTTGGGCATAAGGCAGCATACATGGGTCATCTCTCAACCCAATTTACCCACACAACAACACTCTGAGGTAGATCAGGCTTGAGAGGCTCAAAGTGTAGGGGGAAAGGATTAACACATAAACCCAAGCTACTGCCCAAGGCACAAAAAAACCTAGGAGATGACTTGAAAATCCACTTGGAATGGCTAGGCGTCTCACAAGAATATTGGTGGCTCATATACATTCCCACATAAAATTTGGTGCTTTATCATAATTACCCACAGAGAAGGCAAAATGAGGACTTCAACTGATTTGATAGGACTACGTGATGACTGGACTGGAATAAAAACTCCGTGTGAATGCCTATTATTTTTGTTGGTTTCTTTTCTACTTACCACCTAAAACAAGCTCAAAAGTATCTCCCAGGAAAAAAAGATAAAAATACAATACTGCCCTTCTTAAAACTCTGACACAGAAAAATATAGGTGGGGTGGAAGGGAAGGTTTAGATATACTTTTCTTTTGCGACCAAAAGAGAAAACAAACAGTCTTGTAGTACTTTAAAGACCAAGAAGGCTGCAGTTTGCAAAAGCTTTCTGGTCCTTCAGATGCCTCCAGCTATGGATAGTGTTTTGGATTAGGGGAGGTATAGTCCAACTAGAGAGCCTAAGATTGTCCAGACCTATCCCCTAGCCATCTCTTTTGCCTACTTGGCACAGATAGTACATTCTTTTCCTTGATTCCCCGATTGACCAGACTATCAAGGGATGTGTCCTGGTGGACAGCTCAATGAAGGTGTCAACCCAGTGTGCCTCAGCAGTGAAAAAAGCAAACTCAATGCTAGGGATCATTAGGAAGGGTATAGATAATAAGTCAGCAAGAGTCATTTTGCCTCTTTATAAATCTATGGTGAAGCCCCATCTGGAATATTGTGTAATGTGTACAGTTCTGGTCATAAAACATAAGAACAGCCTTGCTGGAACAGACCACAGCCCATCCAGTCCAGCATTCTGTCTCATACAGTGGCTCAACAGGGAAGAGGGTTGAACGGGTATAATGACTGTGGAGAAGAGAAAACCGTTCGTGGCCAGAAGGCAAAATTGCCCGCAGCACATAGCAGACTTCGCATAGAGGCTAGGACGCAAGACTCTTATGTCATTTACTCTTACCAATTTATACTGAGATTTCCCTGAGGAAAGGGCTTTTGCCCAGAAAAGCTTTATTTTACCGGTAAAGCTTTGGAAATTTATTCTCAGTGATGAATTGTTTGGAAATATAGTCTCATTGTGGAACTACACTCAATACAAATTTGATACATGGACATTTGTCTTGGTCATACAGTGGCTCACCATTTGCTTCAGGGTATTCCCAAGCAGATGCCTTCACCTGCTTAGGATTCCCTGGAAATGGCATTGAGAGATATCCTGCCTATCTCTCCAACTCGGAGGTTGTCCTTAGGTATCCATAATTATAGCCATTGATACCCTTGTCCTCCATGAACTTGTCTAATCCTTTCTTAAAGCTGTCAAGACTGACAGCTGTCACCACGTCTTCTGGCAGGGAGTTCTGTAGACCAGTGACCCTCTGGGTGAAAAAGTACTTTCTCTTATTTGTTTGAGAACGAGTACGCAAAAGTTTCATGGAGTGCCTTCTAGTTGTAGTGTTATGCGATAGGGGAAACAGTTTTTCCATATCTACTTTGTCGACACCATGCATGAGTTTATAAACTTCTATCAGGTCACCTCTTAGATGCCGTCGTTCAAGAGTGAAGAGGCTGAACCGTTGCAGCCTCAGATGGTAAGGAAGGTGTTCCAGTCCCCTAATCATTCTTGACGCTCTCCTCTGCACTTTTTCCAGCTCCATAATATCCTTCTGGAAGTATGGCGACCAGAACTGTACACAGTATTCCAGATGGGGCCTCACCATAGATTTATAAAGAGGCAAAATGACACTTGCTGACTTATTTTCTATACCCTTCCTAATGATCCCTAGCATTGAGTTTGCTTTTTTCACTGCTGAAGCACACTGGGTTGACACCTTCATTGAGCTGTCCACCAGGACACCAAGGTCCCTTTCCTGGTTTGTCGCAGAGAGTTCAGACCCCATCAGTTTATAAATGTAATTGTGGTTTTTTGCCCCAATGTACATCACTCTGCACTTACTAGTGTTGAAGCCACTGGTTTGCCCACTCCCCCCGTGTCAAGAGATCCCTCTGGAGCTCCTCACAATCTCTCACAGTTTTCACTACCCTGTATAATTTAGTGTCGTCAGAAAATTTGGCTACCTTGCTATTTACTCCTACTTCTAGATCATTTATACAGAGGTTTAAAAGCAGGGGTCCCAGTACTGAACCTCGGGGGACCCCACTCTTTACTTCCCTCCACTTGGAGAAGTGTCCATTTAGTGCTGCCCTCTTTTTCCTGTCCCTTAGCCTGTTGCTGATCTAGGACAAGACCTGTCCCTTTATTCCATGACTGATAAGTTTATTCAAGAGCCTTTGGTGCAGGACCTTGTCAAAAGCCTTCTGAAAGTCCAAATAAACAATGTCAACTGGATCCCCCTTATCCACATGCTTGTTGACACTCTCAAAAAAATCCAACAGATTAGTGAGGCATGATTTGCCCTTGCAAAAGCCATGTTGGCTCTCCTTTAGCAACACCTTCTCTTCTATGTGCCTATTAATTCTATCTTTTAGGATGGTTTCCATCACTTTACCTGGGACACATGTCGAACTGACAGGTTGGTAATTTCCTGGATCACCCCTGGATCCTTTTTTGAAAATTGGTGTTACATTCGCTACCTTCCAGTCATCAGGCACAAAGTCTGATTTGAGGGAAAGATTATATATTTTGGCTAGGAGATCAGCAATTTTATCTTTGTTCCCTGAGAACTCGTGAATGGATGCCATCTGGTCCTGGTGATTTGTTAACATTTAGTTTAACAAGACAGGTAAGGACCTCCTCCCTGGTTATTTCTATCTGGCTTAATTCTTTGGTTTCCCTCCCTAAGAAGATAGGCTCTGTTTTGGGCATGTGGTCTCTGTCTTCTTCAGTGAATACTGAAGCAAACAATTCATTGAGTCTCTCTGCAATCTCTGTTTCCTCTTTAATAACCCCTTGCCTTCCATTGTCGTCTAATGGTCCAATGGCCTTCCTAGTTGGGTTCTTACTTCTAATGTACTTAAATAAGTCTTTGTTGTTTCTCTGAGGGTTTTTAGCTATTCGCTCCTCAAAGTCTTGCTTTGCTTTCCTGATTGTTGCCTTGCATTTGTTCTGCCAGAATTTATGTATCTGCCTGCTGTCCTCATTCAGACAAGCCTTCCTTCTGAATGAGCTTTTCTTGCTTTTGATCACTTCCCGAACAGCTCCTGTAAGCCACATCGGTGTCCTCTTGGACCTGGCAGTGCCCTTTTTCCTTTTGGGTATGCATTCCAATTGGGTCTCTGTTAGTGTTTTTGTAAACAGCCTCCATGCCTCTTGGAGTGTTTGGACTCTCTCAATTTTCCCTTTCAGATTCTTTTTTTACTAGTTTCCTCATTTTTGGGAAATTTCCTTTTTGAAAATTTAAGGTCTCTGTGTTAGATTTTATCAATGACTTGTGGTCTATGATCAAGTTAAACATAATTGAGTTGTGGTCACTGTTCCCTATTGGATCAGTCACATTAACATCTTGTACCAGATTCTGAGTATTACTCAGGATCAAGTCAAGGATTCTTGTACCTCGAGTTGGGTCTTCTACCATCTGTCCCAGGGAACAATCATTTAGCATATCTAGGAACTTTATTTCTCTATCCTGTGCTGAACAACAGTTCACCCAGTCTATGTGAGGGTAATTGAAGTCCCCCACTATAACCAGGCTTCCCTTCTTGAATGCCTCCTTTACAACATTCTCCAACTGCCAGTATCCATCAGGAGTTTGGGTCAGAGGCCAATAGTATATGCCTACTGTTAGACCATCCTTGTGGCCTGGTACTCTTACCCACAGAGTTTCTAATGGTGACTCCAAATCACCTAGATATTCCAATTTGTACGATTTTATCACTTCTTTGACATATAAGGCTACACCACCTCCGGTTTGCCCCTTCCTATCCTTCCTGTACAGATTGTAGCCTGGGATAACTGTATCCCATTGGTTACCATCCATCCACCAGGTTTCAGTGATGACAATAATATCAATATTTTTATCTATTGCTAAGTATTCCAGCTCCCCTATTTTGCTCAGGAGGCTTCTGGCATTTGCATACAAGCATTTATATATGCTTTTCTGATACAGTCTTTTGAATCCAGTTGCATTGTTAGACAGCCTCTTGCAGCCTTCTGCTAGAGTGCTGTTGACTAGCTCCTCGCTCTGCTCAGTAATTCTTGCATCCTCCTTACTACTCAAGTACACACTTTCCCAAACCAGATGCTGCCCTCCTCCTGTCGGCCCTCCCCCAGTTATCAGTTTAAAAGCTGCTCTGCAGCCTTTTTGATGTTGAGTGCCAGCAATCTGGTCCCATCATGGTTCAAGTGCAACCCATCCCTCCTGAACAGTTTGGCTTGTCCCAAAATGTTTTCCCATTCCTGACAAATCTGAAGCCCTCCTCTCGACACCACCGTCTCATCCATGCATTGAGGCTTCTGAGCTCTGCCTGCCTGGTAGGTCCTGCACGAGGAACAGGCAGCACTTCTGAAAATGCTACCTTGGAAGTCCGGGACTTCAATCTTCTTCCTAACAACCTGAATTTGACTTCCAGGACTGACCGCTTGGCCTTCCCAACATCATTGGTACCAATGTGTACCATAAATAAATAAATGACCACTGGCTCCTTCCCAGGTCTCTCTAACAAGCTATCTATATTTCTTGACAGCTTTAAGAAAGTCTTGACAGCTTTAAGAAAGGATTAGACAAGTTCATAGAGGACCAGGGTATCAATGGCTATAATTATGGATACCTAAGGACAACCTCCGGGTTGGAGAGATAAGCAGGATATCTCTCAATGCCATTTCCAGGGAATCCTAAGCAGGTGAAGGCATCTGCTTGGGAATACCCTGAAGCAAATGGTGAGCCACTGTGTGAGACAGAATGCTGGACTGGATGGGCTGTGGCCTATTCCAGCAAGGCTGTTTTTATATTATGTTCTTATAAGTTCCTGCTGGTTGCAACTCTCTTTCCATTCCTTTTGCTGCCACACTCTTCTTCTACAGGTTCAACCAAAACTTTTCACAGTTGGGTCTTCCCATCTTTTTTTTTTTTTGGGGGGGGGGAGCTGCCAAGGGGTCTTTTTACTCCTCTGGGAAACCACTCGGTGACTGCTGCTGTTCAATGCCCGTCTGTCACTCAAAACGTGTCCAACTCAGTGCAATTTCCATTTATGATATTCAGCAACAGCTTTGTTGATTCCACTTTGTTTTCTTATCTGAGTGTTGGGGATGTGGTTGCAAAGGGATACCTTTAGCATTTATCTTTCCATTAACGTTCTGTTAAAGTTTGGAAATTTCCTTTTTTATTAATTGATATTGTTCATTACAGTCTTGAAAAATTGTCTTCTTGAGCTGTTTTGTTGCTATATATATATGTTAACTTAGTGGGGACTTAGATCTGACAAGATAATGACAAAGAACTTGAAAAAGTGACATTAAAATTCTCTAAAATGCCTTAAATGGAGTTGAACTTCTAAAATGCTAGAAACATTATTGATTACTACAATAACTTCTTTCCTGCTCCTCACATTGCTTTTGAAATGCAACTTATGTTGCAGTTACACTGCAGGAAACAATAATCTGATCCTTTGTGATTTGCACCTGTGGAAATTAGGTTTTCACAGATGAAATTGCTGTGATCATCCAGATGACAATTTACAGGAGTCACCAGGGGCAAAGACAAAGAGTGTGGTTTGTACTGACCTCAAACATCAGACAGTGCCTTAAGGTGCTAATAAGTGCTAATTGGCATTTCCCACCTCTCTCTAAGTGTTTTTTATTGTTGTCAGTGCTGTAACAATAGTATGTTGCACTGCTGAGTTGAAAAGAAAATCTTAGAATCAATTTTGAAACAAGGGATACTCAACTGAGGGGGACTGATGGCTCCATGAGCATTCCTTTGGATTAAATCACATGGATTACACCAGGCAGCTAGCCGAAACAAGGCACATCAAGCCAACTGAAACAATTTAAACCAGCCTTCCCAATTCCCCAGTCAAAAAAGACAATCCCACAGTGGGCTTCCCAGCACTGAGTTTTATGTTATGTAGTCACTGACTTTACCTGTAGGTAAAGATAAAGGTTAAGGCCACCCTTGCTCAAAAGCCAGTCATATCCGACTCTAGGATTCAGTGCTCATCTCTGTTTATAGCCAAAGAGCCAGAGCTGTCTATGTTTGCAGACATTTCCATGGACATGTGGCAGGCTACGGAACACTGTTTACCTTCCCACCAAAGTGGTACCTGTTTATCTACCTGTAATTTCTTGCTTTTGAACTGTTTGGTTGGCAGGAGCTGGGACAGTCATGCAGTACCCAGAAATCAAACTCCGACCTTTCAGTCATCAAGTTCAACATCTTAACCACTGCAGTCCCTCAGACTGTACCTGTACCGAAGCTAAATTGTGTGGTAAATGGCCAATGTCATCACCCCTTTAGTTTTAGTCATCACCCCTTGTTTCAATTGGCTTGATGTGTAGTTAGACTATCATTACTAAGAAAAGTGGCTAGTTACAGAGGAGTATGTTTTAGAGTTCAGGGGGGGGGTGTTGCAGTAGGGAAGCTCAGGGGCACACCATTAGGCTTTGTCCATTTCTTGGTTCAAAAGAGGTCAAACTCATATCTCTTCTGTTGCCTTGAAAGTCTCAACTCTACTCAAGTGAAACCTATAGGCATACATATCTCAACAAAGCTTTGTGTGGGCATACACTGGTTGCACACCTGTTCAGAGCTGAGTAACTGAATTCCCTTTGATTTGACTAGGACAGAAACATGTCCCAGTGTACTGCAACTAAGTTCTTGGTTACGTAGAAACCATTGATGATTAAGTCCTAACCCTTTGCTTTATATTTCCTTCCATTAAAAAGAAAGAAAAATAAAAGTTATGTTTTGGACATCACTTCCCAGAATTCCCCAGCCAGTATGGCTACTAGCCATAGAGGATTGAGTAAACTATGCTTCAAAAAGTAACTTTCTGAGCTGTTTCTACTCCATTAGCCCTTTGTTTTCACCTGGGTGATTGTGAACCAGATGCCAAAGCAAGTAGATTAAAGTGGAAGCTTCTAGTGCATGTTCTCCTGCCCACAACTACCTTTCTTTCTGCACAGTATTACACACAGAAATACTGTGGGGCCAGAAGAAGTAACTAAACAAAGAGTTTTTATTCCATGATCCATTGAGTTTCTCTTTGTCTCCCACCCACCACCCACCCTCACTCCCTCCTGTGACCAGCCAGATGGGTGCTTACGAGGATGGTGGTGGTTCTGATGATTCCTTCCTGACTTGTATGCATCAGAGCTAGGAGAGAAATGTATATTTCTCTTCTCCACTGATGAGCACAAACCTTAATATTTGATGAATAAAGAACCTCTTTCCAGACCTTAGAAGGAAGAGATGATGTTATCCAAGCATCTTTGCCAGAGGGATGGCAGAGCTGCCTCTTAATGCAGTGTGGCTGCCAACCCAACACAGGCTTCATCTGCCCATTTAAGAAGAAAATAGTAACACCCCCACCTCTGAATATGGAGGCAAAAATAAAGGGGTACATTTTACAAGAGAACCCTAAAGCATTAAACCAGTGTTATATTCAGGCATCCCCTTACAATGTCAAAGGAAAGACAAACAAGAGTACAGTATAACCCTGACTTACAAATGTCTCGAGTTACATAAAATTCTACTTACATAATGATTTTATGCTAAAACCATGTCCCAATTTACACAATTTCCTATGGGTTTGCTTTGATTTACACAAAAATTTCATTTTTCCTATGGGTTTCCTTTGAGTTATGTAAAAAATAATAATTTTTCCTATGGGTTTGTTTCAAGTTACAAAAAAATGATTTAAGCAAAAGCCTATGGAATGGACTTTTTTCATAAGTAGGGGTTTTACTGTATTACAAGAAACAAATTTGAGAGAAGACGCACTTCTCACTGCCTACACACATTGCTTTATCTGGTGTTACTTCAGTCTCAAAACCAGTTGATGCTTGGAGCATTTGGGGGAGAGGGAGGAGGCCTCCTCCTCCTTCTTTCATGTCAAGATCAGACTTTAAATTGCCAAAATGAAGCCTCCTTTTGGTAAATTTATTCCATAGTTCTTTCACCTGACCTAGTGTGAAAAAGATTAGCCAGCACAACAGTGATTGAAACCTATCAAAGATTTATCTAGCCTGGAACTCTGAAGCAGCACAAAGATTTATGTGGTCTTCCTGAATGGGTGCAGGTTTCGGGCAGGTGGAACAAGTCCTATGATAGTGGGATAATGTTGGCTCACCCTTCCCTGACAGCTTGAGCAAGACAGACAAGAAAGAACATGTGCATGATATATCCCAATACTTAGCCAACTACAGATTTCTAATTCAGGACTTTTGTTAAGTCCTGAATTAGTCTGCATTAAAGGAGCAAGAGAAAATCAGAAACTACAGTGAAAATGAACCTTAGACTGGGATAGTCTGTAACACAAGGTCAAGATTAGCAGCATAGTAAAAGTCTTACACTGAGTTGATCCTTGGGCCTTATATCATCAACTCTGACAGGTGAGAATTCTTCAGGGCTTCAGGCATAATTCTTTCCTTGTTCTTGGGATTCAGCCATGTCTCCTACTTAGCTTCCAATATCAGATGAGATTGGGTAGATTTGACGTGTAAGGTCGCCCTTGCTCAACTCTAGGGTTCAGTGCTCATCTCTGTTTCATAGCCAAAGAGCCAGCACCATCTATGTTTGCAGATGTTTCCATGGACATGTGGCAGGCATGCCTCAACACCTGAGTGCACAGAACACTGTTTACCTTCCCACCAAAGTGGTCCCTATTTATCTACTTGCAATTTTTTGCTTTCGAATTGCTAGGTTGGCAGGAGTTGGGACAGAGATGGGAGTGCACTCTGTCAAGCAGTACCCAGGAGTCAAACTCCCACCTTCCAGTCATCAAGTTCAGCGTCTTAACCCTTTGAGCCACCGCAGGATGTGTAGGAGAGCATAATGTTATCTTATGGAGATGGGATGGGTGCTTGATACCTGCAGTTCATGAGCCTCAGGGAAGGAGTGAGGTAAATTGGGAATTTGGTTCCTTTTGTTCTGCCAAATGGAATTATCAGTGCGTGGAGAAGGGAGGGGATCTCCTCTGAAATATCCAAGCAAAAAAGCAGTGTGCAATCATACATGTCTTGCTTAAAGGTAAAGGTAAATGTATCCCTTGCTCGAAAGCCAGTCGTATCTGACTCTAGGGTTCAGTGCTCATCTCTGTTTCGAAGCCAAAGAGCCAGCGCTGTCTGGGTCTGCAGACGTTTCTGTGGTCATGTGGCAGGCATGACTAGACACCGGAGCGCACGGAGCACTGTTTACCTTCCCACCGAAGTGGTCCCTATTTATCTATGTGCAATTTCTTGATTCAGAACTGCTAGGTTGGCAGGAGCTGGGACAAAGACGGGAGCTCATTCTGTTCTGCAGTACTCGGGAATTGAACTGCTGACCTGCCGCCTTCCAGTCAGTGTCTTAGCCACTTGAGCCACTGCAGTCGCTTTTACATGTCTTGCTTATCCCACATGAAAGAAGAGTTTGAATATTATTACAGAGACCTGTGAGTTGGAGCAATTTCTTTTTACTCAGAGGCCATGACTAAACAGCAAGGAAGGTTTGCCTGAGGAAAAGCAACTGAGAGCAGACAAAAATTAGCCCACAGGTATTATTGGGCTTAGCAGATTCTCATCTTATCATCATTGAGAAACTTGTGGGCATAGTAGCTTAATTCAGCATCTACAGGCAACATGCTCTCTGGGACTTGCAGTTTATATGACTTCAGTTGCTGTACCAGAAAACATTACACATGGTGGTACTGAAGGGCAGGCAAGAGTCACTGAACAGTTAGGTGCACTGGACATCTGGGGCCGACCCGGCATTCAGGGAATGTATGACTTTTATATCACTGCCAAGGACAAACATGATATTTACAGAGAAGGCTAGGGAATAAAAAAGTGCATGAAGCTATGACTCAGAAATTTAAACGATGCTGCCTTAAGTGCTCCAGGCTCCCCAGATACGTTCTGTTCAGACCATTTCCTTTCACTACTAATCTATCTATTCACCTAATAATCTTTATCTCTATCCACTCATCTCATCATTAGACATTACAAAGAATAATTTTAAAAAAAATCAGCCAATTTAGAATAAAAAAAGCTTCATTTCATAACATTGATAAATAGGCAGGGCTTTTTAGGGTAGTAAGCAGACTGATAAAAATAAAAGTGAAAAATAGGCACCCTGAAGTTAATAGATTTATTAAATCAAATACAACTTGGGTAGTTTTAGAGCACCAATTAAGGTCCGAGAGATCAATAAAATCAGCAAATTACCTATGAAACTAATAGGACAAACTCACTGATATTGGGCTATCCCTTCATTATATTCTTGCTGCTGTCTATCTCAGTGAGTTGGGTACCTGGCTCTGGAGTCATAAGTGGAAAGCAATGTCCTACTACATTTTGTAGGAAAGGGGCCAGTTTGTATGATCTTGTAAAAGCTTCTTGATCCTAGAGCAGTGATGGTGAATCTTGGCATTCCAGGTGTTCTTGGACTTCTTGGACTGTAATTTGTGTCATTATGATTGTGGAAATCTCAAGAGACACCTCTCGAAGTGGCATGCCAGGGCTTGGCTAACAGTACAGTCAGCCTTATTGTTTGCAAATGAACAAAATCAATACAATGGAACCTCATACAACAATCACCCTGTACAGCAACGAAATCGCATAACAATTAAGTTTTTTGGGGAAATGGCTTCCCACATAACAACTTTCCCTTTGGAAAAAAATTGTACAACATTTTTTCAATGGGAAAAATCACTTAGCAAAAAAAATCATTGTCCGATGCATCCCATAAGGAAAATTGCTATACAATACATGTATCGTATAGCAACTGTTTTGTACAACAACAAGCCCCATGTAATGGATTAAAATCATTGTATGAGGTACCCAGCTTGACACTATGTGAACTATTTTGGAAAATACAAAATGGTAACTAAGCATCCAACTCTTGTTGCTTTGAGATGTGCTGGACTATGTTGACTGGGAGAATGTAAAAGTTCAGTCCAAAATGGTTGTAGGATGCCAGATAGGGGAAGATGACTGCATGAACACCATTTAGTTAAAATCCTCTACATATTTTGTCCAGCTAGCAATAGTCCTTCTTTTTCAGTGCCTTGCAACAGCCTTTCATCTTTCTTTGATGACTGTTACAATTTGGATTATCATCTCCTCCTTTTTGGGAAATACTTTTACCACTCCCCATCTTTTTAAAAGTATCTTTAACCCATGCCCCAGTGTATGAATCATTAACCATTTTGAATGTATCTCCTTCTACCACATATTAATACATACACTTTGGAAAGATATATATTTACTCTTCTGCCTGTCCCATTTATTTCTCTGCCTTTGGAAAAAGCTTTCTTATACGATATACATTTTTGTTGTATATAGTTGCCTCCCTCCCCGTATTTTATGCAATCCTTTTGTACTTCTTTTCTTCATGTAACTTCCCCTCCCGCTCAGTCTTCCCCGTGTTGCAATACATAGCAATTCACAGAGTTAGGCCCACAAAATCAGTGGTGATTTCTTGAGTCACCTCCTCCATAACTTCTAGTAAATGAATGAGCCTAAACTAGTGCCCCTTTATGATGCTAAGCAAGAGGGTTTCAACCTCGGTTATTGGGAAAGTTGTTGTTGACATTTTGGTCCTTTTACTCTCCCGAATTTTATGTCTTTATTCTAGGTCACCTACAAAATGAGCATGGTGCCATCAGTTACTTTTCAGTCAATTACACGGGCAGTTTTTGAAAATGGCTGGCTTGAGTGCAAAGACTGCCTGACCTACAAGATACCAAATTGTACTGCAGAGTGGACCTTCTGCCAACGTAGATTCTTTTGGCTCCCTTGGAGATTATGTCACTATCTGTGACTTTATGCCAGATAAGATTTCAGCCCCAAACCTTTAATAAATCTATGGCCGGAGTCTCATTAGTCACCCACCAACACCTGATGATAGATCATAGGTAAATTTGAACTATGGGCAGTTCTTCTTTCTTGAGCAATAGCATTGTAATTGCAGGAAGTAGGGAGCCATTGCCTGAGCCACAGGAAAGCTGGTGACATTAGACAAACTATATTGTGGGATTGTTTGAACAACTTAAAGCAGGCCAACTCCAAAAAAATCCAGTGGGGCCCACCAGAGTTTGGAAAAGTTACACTCTGGGCGACCACTCCCAGAATTCGCTAAGCAAAATTGCCGGTGATACCTCAGCCAACATGATGCCCACAGACAAACAAAGATGCAGGGTGTTGTCTCTTTGAAAGACTGCATTCTGCATCCATCACTCTCCATGGTCAAAGGTCTGTCCTCATTTCAGGCCTGGCTAGTGGGAGGCTGGGCCCCTGTGGTAAAAGAATGATGCTTCAACCTCCTAATGGAGCTTGACAGCAGTGGGATTAAAAGCACAAGCATAACATCCAGAAAGCAGAGAGTAAGGTCTCATCACCTTGCAATCAGCCTCTTTTTTTTTAAAGAGCTGAACCAGAAAATAAACCTTTTGGTTGGGTTGGGTGGGGTGGGGGGGTATCAACCAAGTGATTAAAGAGCAAGGAAGTGAATGGGAAGTTGTGGGTGGTTGACTGTTTCATTGCAAAGAACAAAAGAATAGCCTTAGAGTGTGGAAAAACAACAACAACAATAATAAAACAAAAGCAACTTAGAACAGCAAGACCCAAATTAAAAGATAAGTGAAACTGAGACCCTACACATCTTGTAATTCAGTATAACCCAGTGGGTTTAGCATTTGAGATTAAAGTAAGAATACAGTACAGTGGTACCTCACTTAAACAGCATAATGCATTCCACGGGATTGCTCTTCAAATGAGTTTGCTTTTTAAGGGAAACACCATTGTAAGTGACCAATTGTGACTTCTGGTGGTGGTGGTGGGGGATTGCAAACACCGATTTAGTTGTTAAGTGAGTTTTGGGTTGGTTTTAATTGTTAAGCGAGGTGACCATTCAGAGAAAATCCTGCTCTTTAAACGAGTTAGTCTTTAAGTGTGGCACTCTTTATGGGAGGTTTTACTGTATTAGCAAATCTTCAAAAGCTGAAATATTACAATTGCGAAATCCATAGTTTGAATGTGAAAGTTTTGTCTATTTTGTTTATTAATTACATTCATTGGCCCCATTTTCTCTAGTGAGCCCAGCTCATATCCTCTCTCTTTTCCTCAGAACAACCCTGCGAAGTGGGTTTGGATGCAGTTTAGGCTTGCTGGCTTTTCTTGTCTGTTTAAATACAAGCAGATGAAAAAGTTCATAAAGTTCTCCATGATAGCTATCAGCAGGGTCGTCTCAGGATGGGCATAAGCTTATACCTTCAGCAGTGTTCAGTTTGTTAGTTTCAGTTTTCCCCTTCTATCTCCTAGTTTGGTTTGGAAAGCTCACAAGCAGCAGGTGAGTGCCATCACATTGTTCCAAACACACTCCCTAGGAAGTAATCTTGATAGCCCCCCTCCAAATTCATTATTTGTGAAGAAATTGTCTAAACATTGCTCTAAATTTAGAAGGCTACTTTTGCATTAAGAATTTGAAGCTCTGGATGGATAGTTTGTGTCTTTCTTAATACTCAACCAATCTTTCTATGAATTTGTGTGCATGCAATTTTGCTTTGCTTCTCAAAGTGAAAAAAACAAACCACTGGAATTTTGAGGGAGTGGCTGCTAAACTGGGAAGGCATCAGCAGAAGACAATTGGGTGCTGAAAAAGCAGAGACCATGGGGCTCTTTTCATTATTTCTAGAGGTGCCTGTAGGCGAATGTTCTGCAACAGCCGCATCCCAAAAACAAAGATCTCCACTAGACCCACAATTCTGTGTAGCCCAGAACTCCACCTATGATGCAGATGCTTTTGGAAGTTTTAACAGCACACAGTACTCATAGAATACTAATTTCCCTCCTGCAGACCTCTAGCCTCCAGCATTTTATTTGGGGCACCCAACGCATTAGGACAGATGCCTTAAGCATCCCAGTTAAAAGCTGTTAATGTTCATATCTTCCAGGAATTTGTTTCAGACTCTTAAAACATTTAGTTCTAAGACTGGCCGGTGCTGTGTTCATTCCCCTTTGACTACTTTGCCTCAAAATCTTCTGCTTCTTCCTATTCTGCAAGAAAGTACCAAAAAGCTATTCAATGCACTGAGCACCGCAGATGGAAGAAATGTTTAACATGTTCCCCACCCCTTTAAAAAGAAAATTACGTCTAATTGACTTAGTGCTGCTTTCTTCTCTACTCATAAGCTGATACACTATTTGATTAATTGCAAAGAATTCCATTATCATAGAATCTTAGAATAACTGAGTTGGAAGGGGCCTTTATGACCATCGGGTCCACCCCCTGCTCAAGGCAGGAATCCAAATCAAAGCACATCTGACAGATGGTTGTCCAATTCCCTCTTGACTGCTTCCTGTGTTGGATCACTCAGAGTTGGATCCATTGTCGTACTGCTCTAACGGTTAAGAAGTTTAATGGAGGATATGGCTGAGGAACTCAACCTTGAACAGCCTGAGGGTTGGAGTGCTTCAATGTAAGACAACATGCTTAAGTGGGGGCTGCTGGTAGACAATAAAACGCTATGTGAATGTGGAAAGATACAGAATCCAGCTCATTTACTGGTCTGCCAATTACTGCCAGAAACATGCACAGATGAGGACTTAAGTTTGACCAACAACAAAGTCAAGAAAGTGGCTTCACTTTGGCAGTCCAGAGTTTGATCTGGACATGAAAAAAGAACCAAACAAAAGCTCTGTTTTAGACTGGCTTGTGGTCACTTCAGCCCCTCCCTGTCTTGGCAGTTGACCAACCAGAACAAGACATTAGCCCTTTCATCCAGGAATTTTCCTGGTCCTCCCCATTAAAATTTCATGCCTTTTCATTTGTATTTTGACAAATAAGAAGGCCATCCCCTCAATCTCCACTTCAGTTTTTACCCCCACAAGTGAAACAAGGGGATCCCTGTTTTTCTACAGCAGCCATGAATAGAACTGAACAACTTCCAGGACTCAGCGCTCAACGTTTGGCAACTGCAGAAGCAGCACTTTGTAAAAACTGAAATGAGCTGTCATTCCCTAACCTCCTCCTGCCAGTACCAAATGTTTCCTGACAGTCCATTTAAAACTCAACACACTCCCATTTACAGTCTCTGCTACATAACTGCTGACCAAAACAGCAGAGAAAATCAAGAGAATTAGAGGCAAGGAATGCACACCTACTCCTTCCTTTGCTAAGATATAAGGCACAGAAGCTGTGCGGCTTCCCTGCATTTCTGTGCTATTTCTCTATATTGTGGTTAACCCACCATGTCCTTGTGGGATCTTGTCTTACCATTGTTAGCAAAACCATTTCTGGCCACCTGCCATGTTAGAGATAGGGAACCAGTGACCATCCAGAAGCTGTTCAACTCTAATTTTCATCATACCAAGCCAGGCTTTCAACAGTGAGGGATAACAAGAACAGACGTTTGTCGACCTATGGTAGGATGCATCCAAAGGCAATTGTTTTGTCTTCCATTGCCACTTGCCACTACCTGTATACCAAAGAGAAAGGCCATGATCCAGAATGGAGTTTGGCCTGTTTAACCACATGGAATTTACATGGGCACAAGCACTCCTATCCCTTTGCTGGACTATGACCAAAGCTAGACTCATTCCTATGTCCAAATTGTTGTGATTGGAGCCTGCTGAGGTCTATGAGACTTGGTGATCAGCCCGAAAGGACAGAGGAAGACTGACTGACAAATCAATCCAAGAAAGAATAACCCACACATCATTTTATCTAGCTGGCCCAAAATACAGTACAGATGGCATTAAGGAAGCTGCCTAGAACCGCATATGAGCGATGAACAGGAATGAAAAAGAAAACCCTCCTATTAGACTTTGTGTCTGACAGTGTTACTGCTAATAAAATATAGCCTCCAGCCTATTTTGAGTAAAGGGAGCATATTTATTTATTTATTATTCAATGGCCATATTTATGGCTTTTTCCACCTCTAAGGAATTCAGTTGTCTGCACATTGATGTTTCTTAATTTTTCTTCACAGTTTTCTCACTGTGACGGATTAATAGAGGATCAGGCCAAATATCATCAGATATTAAAGAAATAATAACATATTTTTATTTCTTACAATACAGGAACCATATCAAGAAAGAACGACCACCAAAGTGACATTTGGAAGTGACAGTTGGAACTGAGGCAAGTAAAAACAATCCAGGTGTTAGGGGTTAGTCTCATGAACAGTGGGATGAGCTATGATTACAGAGCATAATGATATTATATAGTACAAAAAATGTTTGATGTTATATCTTGACAATACCCCTTCTAACATCAAACTAATTCTTGTCAGTAAAAAGTTTGCATATATATAACATTACAAAAAGGTTATACATTTATATATAGTTTTTTAGACAAATAATAATGTTGTTTTAATGGAAGCGGTTTTGTAAATATATCAGCTATCTGTCCTTTTGTTTCGCAGTGTTTTGTCTCAATAAGCCCCATTTTTTAAAGATGCCTTACATGTTTGTTTTTTATATCAATATGTCTTGATCGGTGACTTATGACATCAGATTTTGCTAACTCAATTGCTGCTTTATTGTCCTCATGTATAATTATTGGATAAGATGGGTTTTTCCAGATGGTAGATAATAGATTATCAAATCAGATTAAGTTGTTTGCAGCCATGGAAAGGCACACATACTCTGCTTCAGCACTGGATGTTGACACTATATTGGGCAATTGTTTAACATAACCACATAACCAGAAATACTCTTTCTTGTTCTTACATCCCCAGCCCAATCAGCATCTGCATAACAGGAAACTCTGTGACAATCAGATGCATCAGGGAAGAGTGAAAGTTTTGCATCTGTTGTCAGTTTCAAATATCTTAATAATCTTTTCATTGCATTCCAATGGTAAATTTTAGGGCAGATTACATGTCGAGAGAGCAAATTTACTAATAAGTTTATATCCGGGCTTGTCCAATTAGCTATGTATAACAAATACCCTATTATTGATCTGTATAATGTGTTTTCTTTAAAAACCTCATCTCCCTTTGTATGTATTATTTAAAAAATCAGTCTGCATAAGTGTTTCACATGTATTGGATTCCATCATGTTACATTTTTCTAGCACTTCTATTATTTTCTCTTTCTGTAACAATGTAAAATCTTCAGATGTTCTTTCAATTTTCACTCCTAAATATTTGTCTACATTTCCTAATGCCTTCAAAGAAAATGTTTTTGTAGTTTCTGAGCGAATTCATCACATTTTGATTTGTCCTTTCCTATATGTAAAATATCATCTACATATATTAACACTTTTTCTATGCCTTCCATTCCCTGTTTGATGAAAATACATTTATCAGCATCAGTTGCAAAAAAAACCTTGTTTTCTAATGTTTGACAAGCATTCATATCACTGTTTGCCTGATTGTTTTAAACCATACAAGCTTTTATTTAACAACCAAGTCTCCCCTTCTTTATGATTTGTTCCTTGTGGTGCTTTAATATATATTTCTTTATCTAATTCTGCATGCAGGTAAGCTGTCTCAACATCAAATTGATATACTTGTTCATTTAAAATTGATGCCATAACTAGGGCTGCTTTTATGCTCTCTGCTCATACTGAGGGTGCATATGTATCCGTATAATCGTCAGGAAATGATTGAGCAAAACCTTGTGCAACTAACATTGCTTTGTATAGAGTTTTCTTATTTTCAAGTGTTTTGACTTTAAATATCCATTTTGTGCCAATTATTTTTTATTCTCTGGAACTTTAAACAGGAGTGTACACATTTAGTTTTTTAATGCTATCTAATTCCCTTTTGATAGCCTTCATCCATTTTTGTTGTTCTCCGAATGGTAGTTTGAGTACTTCTTGATAGTTTTTTGGAATGATGGTCGAGTAGTCAATAGACATTACATAGTTTTTAAAACCTTTTGGTAATAGGTCTTTGTTGGACCTCCCTGATCTTCTGAAACTTGTTTCTGTTTTTCTTATATTTCTGCAGATATCATTTTGTTTATTCTCATTGTCCTTATCAATTTTTGTGACTATTTTGTTCTCACAATTTTTATGTTCAAGATTGTCTGCTTGAGAGTGATCTTTTGTGTATTCATGGTTTTTTTAAATTATAACTTCATTCGAATAAATCTTACTCCAATTGCTGTTCTCATAGAAACTTGCTGACCTAGATACTACTATTTTACCCCAAGAGTCTATGAACCAATATGCTTTTGATCCTGGTTCATATCCCATGAATTGTAGCTTTTTGGAAATTTCTCCCACTTTTCTTCTCATTTGTTTTGGTATGAGTACATCTGCCCATACCCCGAATACATGGAGGTGTGCTAGTCTAGGCTTGCATTTATACATTACCTCATATGGAGTTTTGTCTTGTATGCTTGTCCAAACTCTATTTATTGTGTAGTTTGAGTATAGGAGAGCTTCCCCCCAATAAGTATAATTAAGGTTGGCATCTTCTACTATGCACCTTACCATTGTCTGTAATACTCCATTTCTCCTTTCAGCTATTCCATTTTGGAATGATGAGAATAGAGATGTAGTATAATGAATTATGCCTTGCTTAGCTATCCAGTTTTTGAATTCACTAGATATGAATTCTGATCCCCTATCTGTCATTATTTGTTTGATCTTTGTGTTGTGTTACAACTGTTTTATGAAATTCCTTAAATTTAGATAACGTTTCTCCCTTGTTTTTAAGCGTATGTACAAATCCATACCTACTAAAATCATCCACAATTGTAAGAAAATACTTCTTCTGACCTAATGATGGTTTGAATGGTCTTACTAAGTCTAAATGTACAAGTTGAAATATTTGTGAAGTACTTCTATTTGAAGATTTAGGCCTGGGACAAGTTTTTATCTTTGAAGATTTACATATTGAACATTCTAGATAATTTTCACAATCTTTTATCTTTAAACCTTCAGAACATTTCAACATTGTTTCAACAACATGAAAACGTACATGACCCAATTTTCTATGTAGCAGATGGGCGCACCCATCATGCATCGGTACACCTATAGACATTCTAGTAACACCATTCTCATCATTTGTAAATTCCCTTTCATCCTGTTCAGTACTTTCTATATTTCTTTCCCCTTCTAGAGTCTCATCATCCTCATTTATATTATGTTTTCTTTCTTCTCTCAGATCTAATACAGCATCGTTTTCATTGTTCACCAAATTAACACGTTCTATATCTCTAGTTTCTGCCATGGGTAAAAAGTATGGTGACCCATTTATTATTTCTACCCCTTCTAAAACCCTGCCATTGATGGTGAGTTTTACGTTATTATTCTTGAAACAAACTTCTATAATTGCATTTTTACACAGTGTTGCAATAGCTAACACATTAAACAGTATTTCAGGAATATACAGTACAATTTCAAGTTCTCCTATTCCTGGGATGAATATATTCCCTGCTCCTAGCACCTTAGCAAAGCTCTGATATTTACAAATAAACTAAAAAGTTCTCTATTATTTGATGTATGCACAGTAGCTCCTGAATCCAGTAACCAATATCTATCTGTATTAACTGATACTGTTTCTGTAAAATTATATTTGAATCCATTGACTGAATTATATTCAAGTTTGTCATTTTCGTTTTAAAAAAATTAATATTATTTTAAATTAATGTTTAATTTGGCCAAAACCATCCTCTTCTACCATTAATAGAAGATCAGGCCAAATATCATCAGATATTAAAGAAATAATAACATTTTTATTTCTTACAATACAGGAACCATATCAAGAAAGAACGACCACCAAAGCGACAGTTGGAAGTGACAGTTGGAACTGAGGTAAGTAAAAAAATCCAGGTGGGAGGGGTTAGTCTCATGAACCACTGGAGGAGCTATGATTACAGAGCATAATGATATTATATAGTACTAGATTTTTTTGCCCGGCCCTGCCGGGCAGGTTTGTCTTGTGTAGCCCAGCAGATGGTGTGTGTGTGTGTGTGTGTACTCAACACAACCACACACACAACACAACTACAGACACACAAAATGCACACACACATGCACAACCACACACACTACACAACCACACACACAACTCAAACACACACTGCACACACAACACAACCAATCACACAACACAATCACACACACACACACGCCGTAGCTCCGCGGGGAGAGGAGGTGCTCCCTCTCCCCCCAAGCCTCAGCAATGAAACACACATACACACACTTGCTAAAGCTGTGCAGGGGGAGGAGGGGCTCTCCCTCCCCCCAAGCCTTGGCAAGGAGGAGGCCGCGCCAGGGAAAGGCCCAGCCAGTAAAAGGTAAGTGGGGTGGGGGACAGGGACTGGGGGGCAAGGGGACAGTGTGGGTGGGCTGCATGGTTCCTGGGCCCGTTCCACCCCCAGTCCTTTTCCCCCACCCCACTTACCTTTTGGCGGCTTGGTGAGGCCTTCTGAGCAGGGACGCTCACCGGCTGCCCTTTCCCCGCTACCTTGCCGAAGGCGCAGGGTGGAGAGGAGGGTCTCCTCCTCTCCCCCCAAAGCTATGGCAAGGCCGCCTCCGGGGCTGCAGGGAAATGATTTTCTATCCCTGCTACCTCGCCAAAGCCACGGGGGGTGGGGAGAGGAGGGTCTCCTCTCTACTCCTGAAGCTATGGAAAGGCCGGCGCCGGCCTCCGGGTCTGCAGGGAGATGATCGTTTATCCCCACTACCTCACCAAAGCCGCAGAGGGGAAGAAGGGGATCCTATTCCCTCCAAGTTACGGTGAGGCCGGCGCCGGCCTTTGCTGGTGGGGTGGAGGGCAGCAAAAGCTAGTTGTTGGCACATTGGTGGTTTTTTTAACTGTGCGTGCTGGCTGCGCCGCCTCCTCCACGCTCACGCCCTTCAGCCTCATTTGGCTGAGGGGTGGCACAGCGCGGAGGACCCTGGGCCTTGTGGTTGTTTTCTTCTGGCCGCGTTGCCCCACTCACAGCTGGCAGACCCTTGCGGTGATGCTCCAAGGGTGTTCAGGTAAGTGTAGGCGGCTTGGTTCAGGATAGTAGGGACGGGTGTGGATGTGCACCAACAGCCCAAGGTACTTCTTATAGGTATAGACAAGAAATGTTTGATGTTATACCTTGACACTCACTTAGCATCTAAGTGACATCGGATGAAGCAGACCTTCTGATGATAAAGTTTCAGGCATTACTCCAAAATTTTCAGGGCTTTTTATCCTTCCTGTTGGTCACCAATGGAAAGAGTCAAATTTCAAGACAAAAGGCCAGAAACAAGGAGGCTAGCTAGTCTCTCCTCAACCTATCTTATGATTCAAATAATATGTCATACAAAAGGAGCTGAGATAGTGGCAAGTGTATTAATGATTCCATACCTTCTTCCACTGCACCCCAGCAGGATCAGGCTCCTGGCTTATGAAATGTTGCCAGATCCAGCCTTAGCATATGAAGCACAAGCATCACCCCGACTTTTCCCCTTGCCTGAGATTTGTGCTCATATCTTTTGGAAGATGGTGTGGGAAACCTTTACTTTTACAACTCCTAAATTCCCACATTTGACAGGATACTTACAAGGGTGAAGATCTGTCAACCATATAACTATGAGAGTGTTGCTTCACAGACTCTAAACTAGTGGTTCCCAACCTTTGGGTCCCAAATCTTCTTGGACTAAAATTCCCAGAAGCCTTCATCATTGTCTGTGCTACCCAAGATTTCTGGCAACTGTAGTATAAGATCAAGGTTTAGGAACCACAGCTTAGACAAACATCAAATATTTCTTTTCATTGACAGGAACAAGAACATGATGGAATTTATTTATTTATATTTATTTGTATCCTGCCCTCCTGGTGGGAACACCACTCAGGGCGGCTAACAGCAAAAGGGGAAAGGGAGAAAAATAAAAATACAATATGAAACAATTAAAACATCAACAGCTAAAACATTACCCCAAAACCCACCCAGCTAAAATCAGCATTAAAACACATAAACCCCAAATAATCATTAAAAAAAACCAACCCTCTCCACCCACCACCCACATTAAAACAGAATTCCCAAACCGGGCAGGGTCCATCTCTCAGGCTAAAAAAGCCAGTGGATGGAATGATTTAATAGACTTCAAAGTTGAGCTTTTATAAACTATTCTCTTTGTAAAATGCACACTAGCCAAGGACCAGAGAACTGGTCGCCTTCCAATTGTTAGTGAACTATGACAACCATAATTTTTCACCACTGGGCAGGCTGAAGAGGGCCAACAGAAGTTGGAGTCTAGTAATGAAGGCCAGAAGGGCCATATTAGTGTTCAGGAGCTCAGATTGCTAATGCAGAGTGTGAAGAACTTGCCCTGAAGGAGTTAAAACCTTTTATTAAAAGGGTTTGAAAGAGTGCGGCCAGGTGGGCTTGAAAGTGTAACATTTCTGGCTAGAAGCACTGGCATACCATCTCCTTTTCTCCCTGGATTCCATCTCTAACCTTGAAAATAATCATCACAGCTGAGGACAGAGTAATGGGTGGTACCTCTGCAGGGATGAGCCCACAGAAAGGTAGGCTCTAACTGGGCAGATGAGCAGCCTGTGACCCTGCACCCAAAATACAATTGGTCTGTAGGACATCAGGAGACAGGACCAGGGATATACATCTTCCCCCAGGACAGCATGGGGTGGTTAGGGTCTAGCTTTCTGACATGAAAGCACTGGGTGGTCCTGGGTGACCATCTGACCCAAACCACCGGGAGCTTTCCTCATAGAGTAGGAGAAAGATTGGTGTGCTAGCCTAGCCGGGCAGCTACAGGGCTTTGCCTGGTTGTTGTGTATGCATGTCACTGTACTGACAGAATGTAACCACTCCATTCACAATGTATCTCAGCTGTAAAGGGACGCGAGCAAGCAGCCCATAGAGGGCAGCTGCGAGCGTTCAGTCTCACATGGTTCACATTGCTCAATCACAGACAGCCGCGGGAAATCCTTCCCCGCATTCAGCAGCAGGAAAGAAGAACTACTGAAGAGAGGCGTGCCTGGGCGAGGCCACGCCGGTAGCGGCCAATGAGCTACCGTGCTACAAGATTCAAATGTATAACCCTACTGTATATATAGAGATGTATCACCGCCATTACCTCATGCTTCACCCGGTCCTCATGCAATAAATCTGAGTTAAGCCAACCCTTCGGCTGTCCTGTAGTCTTTGGTCCCATACAGTAAATTGGCGACGAAGGTGGGATATGGCTGCCCACGGGACCAAGACATGCGCCGGCTACGAGATCAGGAAGCCGGGAGACTTGGAGCTGTTTGAGATAGACTTCAACGGAGCGCTGGTGGAGCTCGAAGTCTCAGATGAGGACAAGAAGAGGGCCATCTTCGTCCGCATGCTCGGACACGAGACAAAGAGGACCCTGGTGGACCTGATCGCGCCGAGGAGGGTGAGCGACTTCAAAGCCAAAGAGCTTCTGGCTGTGTTGCGCGCCCACCTCCGGCCTGCGATAGCGATGTTCCCCGCTCGGAGCGCGTTCTGGAGGCGAGTCCAAGCGCCCGGGGAATCGGTCGCCGAGTTCGCCGCGGCCCTGCGGCTGGCCGCCGGCCCCTGCAAGTGGGAGACCCCTGAAGTCACCCTCCGCGACTGCCTGCTCTGCGGCCTGAGAGACACCGAGACTCAGCGCGCGCTGATGAAACAGGAGCCGCCTCCCACGTGGCAACAGGTCCTCGACACGGCGCAGGCCGCGGAAGCCACAACGGCCGGCGTGCAAGAGCTCCAGGACTGGCGACCAAAAACCGCCAAGGCAGAGAGCTCGGTGCACGCGGCCCGGCGGGTTTCGAACTCGTCCACGGAGAGCAGCGACGACGAGGACGTCCGGAAGGTCCAGAAGGAGGGCCGACGCTGCGACGGCTGCGGCGCCGCCCACGCCCGCGCCAAATGCCCGTTCCGCAAGGGCGAGTGCCACAACTGCGGCCGGCGCGGGCACATCGCCAAGGTCTGCCGGAAGCGGCGCGAGGCCAAGAGGAGTTCCCCAGACTGCTCGGCGAGGCAGGTCCGCCCCACGAGGCCCAAGGACCACGGCACCCGGACCACGAGGAAGCGGGACGGCGTCGGACGCATCTCCGACGACAGCGAGGACGACGCTCCGGTCTTCAGCGTATCCACGGAGCACCCCCGATACTTCGTTGAGGTAGTAATACAAGGGGCCCCTGTTAGGATGGAGGTGGACTCGGGTTCTTCTTACTCTATTATCTCCCAGGGAGAGTTCCTAAGGATAGCCCCCCACGCGCGGCCCAAGCTCAAGGCGTTGCGGGCCACGCTAAAGGACGTGCAAGGGAACCGCATCCCGGTGTTGGGGGTTGGGAAGTTCCAGGTCCAGTTCAAAAAGCGCGCCGCAACGCTTCCCCTAGTCGTCCTCAAAGGAGGTAAATGCAGCCTCCTCGGGACTCAATGGTTCCAGCCCCTGGGGTTGTTCATTGGGGGGGTGCACGCCGTGGGAGTACACGCCGCCGGGACTGACCCAATACAGAGCGTGTGCGATGCGCACCCCGAAGTTTTCAAAAAGGGACTCGGAAAATTCAAGGGCCCCCCAGTGACTTTCGACCTGGACCCTGGAGTACGTCCAATCAGACTTAAACCGCGCAGAGTGCCTTTCGCACTAAAGGACAAAATAGAGGCGGAGTTGGACAAATTGGTGGGCCAGGGGATTCTTGTTCCTGTTGATTCTGCGGAGTGGGAGACTCCAATTGTAACAGTGCTCAAGGCCAACGGGGAGGTCCGCATATGCGCTGATTACAAGTGCACCATCAATAAGGCGATCCGCCCCAATGCGTATCCGGTGCCGGTAGTCAGCCACTTGTTGGCCAGGTTGCACGGGGGGAGGTCTTTTGCCAAACTCGACCTGGCCCAAGCCTACCAGCAACTCCCGGTCACCCCCGCCGCAGCTGCTGCGCAGACCATAGTCACCCACAAAGGGGCGTTCCAGGTATCGCGCCTCCAATTCGGCGTGAATTCGGCACCCGGGATTTTCCAGTCACTCGTGGAACGCCTCCTGAAGGGGCTAGAGGGGGTGTTACCCTACTTTGATGACGTATTGATTACAGGGGGGAGCCGGGCCGAATTGGCAGAAAGGTTGGGAAAGGTCCTGGAAAAATTCGAAAAGGCGGGGTTGCGGTTGCGGAAAGACAAATGCGTCTTCTTCGCAACTGAGGTTGAGTTTCTAGGGTTCCGGGTTACTCCCGAGGGAATAAGGCCATCCCAATCCAAGGTGGCCACCATCAAAAAAGCCCCTCGCCCCACCTCCAAGCCCGAGCTGCAGTCGTTCCTTGGGCTGCTCAACTTCTACCACTCCTTCCTTCCTCGGAAGGCAGCCGTGGCGGAACCGCTACACAAATTGTTAAAAACGGACGAGGCATGGAAGTGGGGCGACGACCATGAGAAGGCTTTCAATGACCTGAAGCGACTCCTGGCATCAGATGCTGTACTGACCCACTTCAATCCCAAACGCCCAGTGGTCCTGATATGCGACGCATCCCCGGTGGGGGTGGGGGCAGTGTTATGCCATGTGCTGGAGAACGGGAAGGAGGCCCCGATAGCGTTCTACTCTAGGTCCTTGTCCCAAGCGGAGAGAAACTACGCCCAGACAGACAGAGAGGCATTAGCGATAATTGCGGGGACCAAGAAATTTCATGATTTTGTGTATGGCCGCCCCTTCACCATAGTGACTGACCATAAGCCCTTGCTAGGGATTTTCACCGCAGATAAGCCCACACCCCAAATCCTGTCCCCGAGAATGCTCAGGTGGGCCATTTTTCTCAACGCGTATCAGCACGCGTTGGTATACCGGCCCGGTAAGGAGATCAGCCATGCGGATGCCCTGTCGAGGTCCCCCATTCCCCGGGATTGCTGCCACGTGGGCGAGGAAGAGAGAGACCACCAGGTCCTAATGATAGAGGTCCTAGACTCCCCTCCAGTAGTACCGGCCGACATCGCCAGAGCGACCGGCAAGGACAAAACGTTAGCCACAGTTTGCTCCTGGGTACAGAAAGGGTGGCCCGTGTCTTCCCCAGCAGCGGAATTCGACACATTTTTCAAAAAGAAATTAGAGTTGTCCCTAGAGAGGGGTTGCCTTTTGTGGGGGCAGCGGGTAGTGATCCCCACGTCCCTCCGGCCGAGGGTGCTTAAGCTGCTGCACGTCAGCCATCCGGGGATCGTCCGCTCTAAGGCTCTAGCCCGCAGTTACTTTTGGTGGCCACAGCTAGACGCCGACATTGAGCACATGGTCGGCACTTGCGAAGCGTGCCAAAGCTCCAGGCCAGAAGAGGCCCGTTTGCCACATAGGGAGTGGGACGCAGCGAGGGGGCCCTGGTCCCGGGTACACGTAGACTTTGCAGGGCCGTTCAGGGGAGCGCTTTTCCTCCTTGTGGTGGATGCGTTCTCAAAGTGGTTGGAGGTCATCCCAGTCTCGAGCACCTCCTCGGCCACAACAATTAAACAGTTACGGAGGGTCTTTTCCACGTTCGGTTTACCCGACACCCTCGTCAGCGATAACGCTAGCTGTTTCACGTCCGCCGAGTTCAGGGCATTCATGGATCTCAACGCCATTCGGCACATCACCTCCGCCCCTTTCCACCCGGCCACCAACGGCCAAGTAGAGCGCCTCGTGCGTACCACTAAGGACGCGCTGCGGCGCATGGGCCCCGGAGATCTCGACTTACAACTATGCCAATTCCTGCTACGGTACAGGGTCACCCCACTAGCGTCAGGGTACTCCCCCGCAGAGTTGCTAATGCGCAGGAAGCTGGCCACGGTAATCTCCAGACTAGACCCCACCAGAGTAGAAGACAAAGGGCGAAATGTAGAGATAGATTCCTCAAAGAGTTTCAGCGTAGGCGCCCCCGTGCATTGCAGGAACTACGCCAGCGCGGGACCAGCCTGGGTGCCCGGCATTGTGATAGAACAAACCGGCCCCGTCTCATACCGCGTAGAGACCAATACAGGCCTCCTGTGGAGGCGGCACGCGGATCAACTCAGGCGTAGGGTCCCCGGAAAGCAGGACGAAGGCGAGAGTAGCAACGAATCAGCGTTAGGGTACTCCCCCACCCGCTTAACCCAAGGGGGAGAAAAAGGGGGACATGGGTCCCCACCAAGGGGGGAGGAAAGGGAATCGATCCTCAGAAATCTTTTGCGGGAGTTTGCGGCGGAAAGGAAGAGCCCCGATCCCACACACATCCCCCGGGAGCGTCCCCAAAATACAGATGTCCCAAGAAGTTTAGACCTTGATTTACAGTACCAGGGGGAGTTAGCGGAGTGGTCCCCCACCCGTCCTAGCGAAAAGAGGGGTTTCAGTTCAGCCCCTGGTACTTCCAGTCCCAGTAGCCCCTGTGAGTTAGAGTGCAACATAGCGCCAATGTCCCGGAGACCGACACCCCCAAGACAGGAGGCGACGGCGAGTCCATCCGCCACAGTCTCAAGGTCCCCCGAGCGGGGGACAGAAGGTAGCAGAACCACAAGGGCATCCTCATCGGTCCTGCGGTTCACGATAGGAGGGTCCCCCGGGTCCGAGGGAAACAGGCAGGGGTTCACTTCTCAGCTGTTCATTCCATTCCCATCCCCCAGCGCAAGGCAGGCACAGACGCCCCACAGAGCCACTAATGAATCCCCGTTTTCCGTTGCAGGACAAGCACCCACGGAGTCAGGGATCACAGGCTCTCCAGTACTAGGGCAGGCGCAAGCACGCCCCAAGCGCATGTGCGGCAAGCCACATTGGTTGCGGGACTTCGTCCCATCCTAGGGGGGAGGGATGTTGTGTATGCATGTCACTGTACTGACAGAATGTAACCACTCCATTCACAATGTATCTCAGCTGTAAAGGGACGCGAGCAAGCAGCCCATAGAGGGCAGCTGCGAGCGTTCAGTCTCACATGGTTCACATTGCTCAATCACAGACAGCCGCGGGAAATCCTTCCCCGCATTCAGCAGCAGGAAAGAAGAACTACTGAAGAGAGGCGTGCCTGGGCGAGGCCACGCCGGTAGCGGCCAATGAGCTACCGTGCTACAAGATTCAAATGTATAACCCTACTGTATATATAGAGATGTATCACCGCCATTACCTCATGCTTCACCTCATGCAATAAACCTGAGTTAAGCCAACCCTTCGGCTGTCCTGTAGTCTTTGGTCCCATACAGTAAACTGGTCCTGCCCTGTTGCTCCTTTCAGGAAGGGCAGATGATTTTGTAAACCCAAGGTTTGTTCCATCTTTTATTTTGGCTTGCCAGATAGGAATGTTTTCTTCTTGTTTGGGTTTGGGTCCTATCTCTTTTGGTGTGCATATATGTCAACTGTCAAGCCTTGTTTTAAATCTTACTTTTGTTTTATTTTCAAATAAAGTTTTCTTATTTGCAAGCCAAAGCAGGTTGCTTAGGTGTTTACTGTGTCATTCTGGGGCGCTCTATCCAGTGGCTTTGAGCTACTCGTGATGCCCACATTGCCAGATACAATAGATCCATCCATAGTAACATCCAGAGATATTGTGCTTTACTGCTGCTTGAGCCAAGGTGGTGTCCTGGAAAACCAGTTATTCCTGTGGCTTCCCATTACAGGTTGAGATCACTCGTGGCTGGCAGGCTACCTATCATAGAAGCTTGTCCATCCCATTGAGGGACTCCTGATAAATATCAGAGGAACTTCAGAATTTCTAGTTGGGGAAAATGCACTGAAACAAGGAGAATGGTTGGCTTTCTATAAAACCCTCAATCTCCTCTCAGTAGAACTAGATGAGAGCGGGCTGTGATGGCTTGTTTTTTGAACACCTGTGCTCTAAGTCTACATCAATATAAATGTACTGAACTATGACCCCCACATATCAGTGAATTCAATTAGAAGCTCTCCTGAAGTGCTCACCTCGCTGGGGTTTACAAAGCTCTGGCTTTCAGGAACAGCTGGAGTGAGAGGGAACACTCTATTGAAGTTCAATTTTTAATTCACTTTAAACATTTTTGTTTTTCCCTCAGGGAACTTCTGTGCAATAATCCTGCTTGCTAAAATAACACCTGTTACTAGTTATGGACCTAACTTGCTGAGAGTTTCAGTGCTACCCATGGTTCTTGTGTTAATGCACTGCTGAGAGTTCTGAGTGTTATCACGGAGGTAGCAGCCTAACATAGAAATGTTTCTTCTCAACAGTCAAACACAGAGCTGGAGATCATATTTCACAGCCACTGGAGAACCACTTCTAATGAATTGTCAAACCAAGTGCGTATTGTGTCTGAAATAATTGTGTAGTTCTCCCTGCCACTTCCCAGAACATCTGTGCTCATGGAATTAAAGGACAGTTTGTGTCATCTTCTCTGAGGGAATTCATGTTCAGGTGATGTCTATTGAAGCCTTTCCTTCTCAAACATGTGTCAGCTTTTCTTCACTAACATTTTACCACTGCAATCACTCAGTCCTTGTATTGTGAGTTTGCCTTAGGCAGCAGACCATAGGGGACATGGAGTAGTAATGAAGTGACAGGTGACTTACCCAAAGGTAGCTTGCTGCCTTCAACTGTTGTAGAGATAACAATCACTAAAATTAAGCTCAGTGGCCAATTAAATAACCTCTCATGTTTTGCATGGGGAAGGGGTCGAGTGGTCTTTTGTCTCAGGCAGCACCACATCTTGAGCTCCATGTTCCACTGTCAAATCTTTATCCTTGACTTTCTGCCTCCTTTCTAATTCATCTTTTTATCTTCTCATGGTCTCACCTTTCCTTATTTTCCATTACCTAAAAATCATTCTAGCTCCATTACCTATTGCTTTTCCCCCTTGCTATCCCCTTATTACAGTATAGCATGAACACCTACACTGTAGGTAGTATCATCTCTTCCCCATCAAAATATCCCTCATTTGCAATTGAAGTCTAATTCCATCTAACTGCTTTTCCTTGAGTTGCTCTCTTACTCGTTACCACTTTTCTGTTTCATGTCTTCCCACTGTCAAAATTCAGATAATTTGTTCTCTGGGTCAGTGACAATATTTTATCTTATTTTTCCTTTTATTTTCAAAACCTTGCCTGTAGCACAAGGACAAGCATTCACAAACTCTTCAGTGTCACCTGAGATAGAGCAGGGCCATTACAACAAAGAGCACAGCCATTACTTTGAACAGAATGTGTCGGGAGCCATAAATTAATAATGAACAATGAGTGCAAGATGGCCTGAGCTGCCCATTTCTTACTCGATTCTGACCCTTTTCGACCCTATGGACCATTGCCCGCCAGGAACCTCTGTCCTCCACCATCCTCCTCAACCCGCCCAGCTCTGTGCCTATTGCGTCTACAATGCCGTCTAGCCATCTCATTTTCTGCCGCCCCCTTCTTCTTTTGCCCTCCACCTTTCCCAGCATCAAAGTCTTCTCAAGTGAATCCTCTCTTCTCGATAGATGTCCAAAGTACTTTAACTTCATCTTCAATATTTGACTTTCTAAGGAGCAGTCAGGGTTGATTTCTTCTAAGATCGACCTATTTGTTCTCCTTGCTGTCCAGGGTACTCTCAAAACTTTCCTCCAACACATTTCAAAGGCATCTATTCTTCTGCGCTCAGCTTTCCTTATGGTCCAGCTCTCACAACCATACATTACCACTGGGAATACCATTGCCTTGATTATGCAAATTTTTGTTTGCAAGGTGATATCTCTACTTTTGACTATGTTCCACAGGTTTCTCATAGCTTGCCTCCCAAGAATTAGTTACCTTTTTATTTCATTGCTGTAATCTCCATCTGCAGTGATCTTGGATCCTAAGAATTTAAAGTCTGTCACTGCTTTTACTTCTTCCCCATCTATTTTCCAGGGAGCGAAAGGGCCTGTTGCCATTACAGGAGTACCAGGGATAATGACAAAACTTGGTTCCCCAAGTAGCGTCGTTAACCAATTTTTGTAGTTATGCAATCCCCATGGGAGATGCCCCACATAACGACAATAAAAAGTTGTTATCCGGACAATGACAAAAATGTTATCTGGATAATGATGTTTTTTATCGTTATGCGGGGAATCACATGGGGCATGATGGACGCGTCGTTATGCGGTTTTGACGTTATCCAAATGCGTCATTATCTGAGGGACCACTGTATCTTGGTTTTCTTGATATTAAGTCTCAAGCCAGCTTTTGCACTCTCCTCCTTCAACCTAAGCAAGAGCTTCTTTAGTTCTTCCTCACTTTCTGCCATTAAAGTAGTGTCATCTGCATATCTCAAATTGTTGATGTTTCTCACAGTGATTTTAATTCCAACTTTTGATCCAATTAGCCCTGCGTTGCACATTATGTACTCTGTGTATAAGTTAAATAGGCAGACGTTTCCGTGGTCATGTGGCAGGCATGATTAGACACTGGAGCGCACGGAACAGTGTTACCTTCCCACCAAAGTGGTTCCTATTTATCTACTTGCAATTTCTTGCTTTTGAACTGCTAGGTTGGAAAATTTTTAGAAAAGACTGTACAAAATAGAACAGTACCATTCCAAAACGGGATTGGGGAGTTTTGATTCTTCCCAATCCCCAAGGCCAAATAGGTTGATGCTATTAAGGGCGGGACTCTTACTAAAAAAATCTACATCTTCTTTAAATATAGTTGCTGACCTTAATAAACACTCTATTGCACTAATTTATGATTCCAAAAGTGTTGTACTCCATGTTTTCCCATTGTGGGCTGAATATATTAACTGGACGTTGAGATGGAGAGCAAAAAATTATTTGCCCTCTCTCATTAAATCTGGTCTAGAGTCTATTTAATTTTTTGATGCCTGATACACTACAAACATTTTCTTTCACAGTTTTGCACAAATTAACTCTGTGTAATATTTGTGCCTGCTTCTAGGCTTTTTGCACTAGGGAACAGGGTGCAGACATTTTATAAACATCTTAATTCCAAGGGTAGCTGTGAAGCCAAGAGGCAAATATCCAACAAAGGCCATTAAAAAGCAAATACCCAAGATGAATATTGTCTTGAATGCTCGACCGGGCGCTGGCTTACAGGAGGCATGTACCGATCCTTTAGCCTGTGATAATTTCCTTTATCCGCACACTCCCAGTGCAGCCTAAGGTCGCCTCACCGTACCATGCCACAATCGGCTTCAAAGAACTCCACCTGTCGCTTACAGGCAGTATGCAGTGGTTTAGCATATTGGTAGCATGTGGGGGCATAGAGCAAAGCACTTGGATATAGCCTGATAAATTGACATCCACTCCGTTGGTATTACTCACAAAGAGTTTTATTTTCCATTAGCATCTAAAAAAGAACAGACAAAGACAAAGACAAAGTACATAGCAATATTTCATTAGTAGGGTTCCCTTTGATCGGAGGCACTCATCTTGCACATGAGCCATGCCCCGATGGGAAGTTTTTGAGTCCAGCCTGGGGAGACAGACACATCTGCCTTCTACCCAAGAGGACCGAAGAACTGATGGAAAGGGCTCTGCTTATATACACAAAAGGAGCAGATTTCCCTCCCACCTTTGCATTCTTGGGATGACCTAATCTGCAGGTGTTACAGCAGCTGGGTTCTGTGATTGACATGAGAAGAGACGTCATCTCCCTCATGGTATAGTCAGCTGACGTAGCTGTCACTCAGTACCCTCGTGGGACTGCAAGTACAGTAGCTGTCAATCACCTCTCTCGTGGGGACCGCAGCTGTGAAGAACTCATCTCAAAGGAATGTGAGTGTGTGAAAGAGCTCTAGTAGCTTCAGATAAGGTTGCCATGGATACTCAAGATCATGACAAATATGGAATCTACAAATGCCCTGATTATATTGGACTAACCCACTCCACTCAATCTACCCTCTCCCTTGAAGGAGATTGATGCAAAGATTTCCACGCCTGCATCAGTTACAAATCAATCATCTCTGCAGAATATTAAACATGTAATTGATAGGATTAATTCAGATTTTCGTTGGCCAGAAGAAAAGATAGAAACTAATATTCTTTCCTCATCTGACAATTTACCTCAATAAAATATCCCAGTTAAACCCCTTAGGCCGGTGTCTGTTGTCTCCTCTGAATTATTTTAAGCAAGTCCTTTCTGTCAAGGAAGGGACAGAGAGTCTCCCTCATTGCTTCCTTAATCCAACAAGGAAGACACTGAAAGACAAAATCTGATCCCTTTTAGAAGCGAGTGTAATTATAAGAAATGGGAGCACCAATTCAACTATTCTGTAGAGTAGTTGATGAACCTTAAAACAAACACTGGGAGTAACACCACAAAACAAGTGAAGTGGCCAAAGCAATTGTTATGAAAAGTATACAATCAAGTTGTTTCTATAGAATCTATAAACCTTATAGATTTGTTGTTTGCTGTGGCTTATGTCAAACTATGATTTTCTGTTCCCAGTTAGAAGTTTAACCAGACTGAATGGACTGATTTATATGGAAAGTTACTGTTAAGATAAAGGTTCCTTGTAGGATGGTCATAAAGCTATAGACTAAATTAGAAAGGCAAGCACAGGTGCAGACAGGTGTGCATGAGAAATATAAATTCTTTTGATTAAGAACCATGTCACTTTCATGTTAAAGCTAAATTAGAATGCAGCATGAGCAGTATGCCTCAATGATCAGAAAACAGAAGAGCAAGGTGTTTATTCCTTTGATTCCTGTAGTGATAATTAATTCGATTTTTATGATTCTTTTGATGGCCAATGTAAATTTGATGTTGGCAGATTGATACGCAGCAGTCAGCAGTTACAAAGCTAAACACATCTTTATTGGGTAGTATGCAATCTGAACATGTGGTAATGGCAGAGGTATAGCTCCTTGTATACTGTAACAATACATTTGAATGTGGTACACGGTAACCCATTGGCCACCGCTGGCATGAAATCATCAGGAGTCACACCCTTCTTCACCAGGTATGACCGTGGCAGGAATGTTTCCCGCGGCTTGAGATAGTTGGGGAATTTGTACCATGTGAGCTGAACGCTTGTGGTAGCTAGCTTGCGTTCTAATGCAGCTGAGATACATTGTAATCATTACAGGTTATACGAGGTTACATTCCTTACATTGACGCAATTTCATTCATCTTAGAGGCATAGTATTTCCATACACAACACCCCTCCCCCCTAGGATGAGACGAAGTCTCTCAACCATTGTGGCTTCCCGCATGTGCGCTTGGGGCGTTCAGGTCCTTGGCTGGGTTCGGGGAAACTAGGGCTGCTCTGCCTGACTGGTTCTCACCCTACAAGGGGAGAATAAGACTTGTTAGCGATCTGCTGTGGATTCGCTGTCCTTGATGGTTCTCGTTGAGGGGTAGGGGTAAATTCTAACCCTGAGAAACCGGGGGCACCTGGGACTAAACAAAAAAACCGCTTTTCACTTGGACGGGTGGGGGACCACTCCGCAAACCCCCCCCCCAGTTTCGAAAATCAAAATCAAACTCATAAACCACTTCGTCATCCTCTTCCCCCCTGATGCTTCCAAAGGATATGTATTTGTATCATCCCCCTCCCCTCTTGGTGGGAGCCGAGGATGTGCATTTGGGATAAGCGGGTGGGGGAGGACCCTAATATTGATGTATCCGACTGATACCTTTCGCCCTGTCCATCGGTGACCTGACATCTGAGTGGGTCAGCATGCCTTCTCCAAAGTGAACCCGTGTTGGTTTCAACACTGTTTGATCAATGACTACCCCTGGGACCCATGTTGGCCCAGAGGCCGCATAATTTCTGCAATGGACCGGTTCCCCTACTGCAAAACTTTTGGTGCCCTCTAGTCCTATATTCCTCCCCTTGTCCTCTACCCTGGTCAGATCCATGCGATCAAAAAGGGTCACGGGTTTCCTTCGCATGAGGAGCTCAGCAGGCGAGAGCCCGGATGCCAGGGGAGTCGCCCTGTAGCAGAGTAGAAACTGGCACAGCTGTAGGTTCAAGTCTCCGGGACCCATACGCCACAGTGCGTCTTTAGTGGTCTGCACCTGGCGTTCTACCTGGCCATTTGTGGCGGGGTGGAACGGAGCAGAGGTGATGTGCCTAATAGCATTCTGTTCGATGAACGCCTTGAACTCGGATGATGTGAAAGTGGTGGCATTATCGGAGACAAGCACATCGGGTAAACCGAAGCAACTAAATACCCTGCGCAACTGTTTGATTGTTGCGGCTGACGAGGTGTTGGACATTGGAATGACTTCCAACCACTTGGAGTATGAATCTACTATGAGCAGGAAAAGGGAACCTTGGAACAGGCCAGTGAAATCAATGTGCACCCTGGACCATGGGCCGCGGGCCGTGTCCCTCTCTCTGTGTGGGAGTTGAGATTCCTCGGGTCGGGAACCCTGGCAACTGTCGCAAGTGCCCACCATGTGCTCGATATCAGCGTCAATTTGGGGCCACCAGAAATAGCTTCTGGCCAGTGCTTTAGAGCGTACGATCCCCGGGTGGCTGATGTGCAGTAGCTTGAGCACTCTCGAACATAACTTTTCAGGAATGACCATCCATTGGCCCCAGAGAAGGCAGCCTCTTTCTAGGGACAGTTTGATCCTCCTTCTGGAAAATGTTTTGAATTCCTCCATGGGGGGAGTCGAGGGCCACCATTCTGTACCCAAGAACTAACTATTGATAGGATCTTGCGAGGTAGAGCAGGATCACCAAGTACTGCTGATTGAGTCCCTCGACTCAACCCACGGGGGTTGAGTCGAGGGACTCAATCAGCAGTACTTGGTGATCCTGCTCTACCTCGCATTCGGGATCTCCTAGCTGGGGGAGGGGCAATCGGGAAAGTGCATCCACATGGCAGATCTCTTTTCCCGGGCAGTGGACCAGTGCGTACTGGTAAGCATTGAGGAAAATGGCCCATCAGAGCATTCTGGGGGACAGAATCTGTGGCGTGGGCTTGTCCATGGTAAAAATGTCCAACAGAGGCTTATGGTCGGTTACAACGGTGAACGTTGACCATACAGGAAATCGTGGATTTTTTTTGTTCCAGCAATTATGGCAAGGGCCTCCCTGTTGGTTTGCACGTAATTGCGCTCAGCCTTAGAAAGTGCTTGAGTAGAACGCGACTGGGGCTTCCCACCCGTTTTCCAACATGTGGCACAGCACGGCCCAAACCCCCACTGGTGAGGCATCACAGACCAGAACTATGGGTTTTCTCGGGTCAAAATGGGTTAGAACGGCTTCTGAGGACAGGAGCCGCTTGAGCTCATTGAATGCCTTTTCCTGGCATTCCTTTCCCCACTGCCAAACCGTGACTTTTTTGAGTAATCTGTGCTGTGGCTCCACGATGGATGCTTTCCTCGGCAAGAAGGAATGGTAAAAATTTAGGAACCCTAGAAATGACTGCAGCTCCGGTTTCGCGGTGGGGCAAGGGGCATTTTGAACAGCCACAACCTTTGACTCGGAGGGCTTAACCCTATCGGGGGTTATCCTGAATCCTAGGAACTCAACCTCCCTCGCAGAAAACACACATTTGTCCTTCCTTAACCTAAGTCCCGCTTCCTCGAAAACCGCCAGGACTTTGTCCAGCCTTCTGGCTAGTTCTGATTCACTCCCCGCAGTTATCAAAACATCGTTAAAATAGGGGAGAACACCGGGAAGGCCCTTTAAAAGATGCTCCATGAGGGACTGGAAAATCCCGGAGACCGAATCATGCCGAACTGTAGGCACGTTACTTTGAATGCACCTTTGTGCATGACTCTGGTCTGCGCAGCGTCGGCAGCTGGAGTTACAGTGAGCTGCTGGTACGCCTGCACCAAATCTAGCTTAGCGAAGCATTTACCCCCGTGTAAAGTGGCTAGTAAGTGGCTAACCACCGGCACTGGATAGGCATTAGGCCAAATGGCCTTGTTAATTGTACACTTATAATCAGCACAAATCCTAACCTCCCCATTAGATTTCAATGCTGTAACAATTAGAGTTTCCCACTCCGCAGAGTCCACTGGAACCAAAATCCCCTATCCCACCAACTTGTCCAGTTCCATCTTAATCTTGTCCTTAAGGGTGAAGGGCACTCTTCTTTGCTTAAGCCGGATGGGTCGGATTTCTGGGTCCAGGTCAAATGAAACCGGGGGGGGGGGGGCCTGTACTTTCTGAGCCCCTTTTCAAAAACCGCCAGGTGTGCGTCGCACACATCTCGTATTGGGTCAGTCTCGATGGCGTTTATACTCACCAGATCAATTCCCATGGGGGCGAACCACTGGGTCTCCAGGAGGCAGCAAGACCCTTGCTTGAGGACTACTAGGGGCAGTTTTTCTGTGAACCTCTTAAACTTCACCGTGAAATTTCCCACCCCCAACACCGGGATCCCATAACCCTGAACGAGCCTTCCCTGCTCTGTGCCCATTCTTTGGATACTTTATTGGTCAAGTGTAACAAACATACAAGAAATATAACTCAGGAATCCAAAGCTCTCAGTGTGCTGCTTCTTTTTCTTTGTCTAAGACAGAAGTGAAACTGCCAAAATGAAGGCACCTTTTGTTGAGTTCATTCTGCAGTTCCTTTCGCCTGACCTAGTGTAAGAAAGATTAGCCAGCAACACAAGGTTGCTGCTACCTGGGTAAACCGAATTGTGGTTCAAAAATACTGACTGATCAAAAACAACAAAATAGTATCATAACAGCAGATATAATTTGTAACGGTAACATAACAAAAATATTTTTTTATAAAATGTTTTAAATTATTGGCTATATCCTATCAATAATATAGCTAAATGTTCGGCTGCATAATGGCATGTCCAGCATATGTGGCCACACCCAGCCCAACTATCCTGTACGAAGCCGCCCACACTTACCTTAAGACCCTTTGAGCGTTGCCGCAAGAGTCCAGCAGCCGAGAATGAGGCAACCGCCCCACAAACCAGAACAAAAAACCCCCTACGTCCCAGCATCCTCCACGCCGCACCACCCCTCAGCCAATCAGGCTGAAGGACGTGAGCACGAAGGCGGGGCAAGCGGTGCACGGGTTTAAAAAAATGGCCGGCCAACGCGCAAACCACTTTCCTCCAGGAGACAGTGCGGACACGGAGAAGGCCCTCCTCCTTGTGCCAGAGAGGCGAGCCCCCCTGGCTGATGGCACGATTAGAGAGCCCCTCCAGTCCACTCTGGTTGGATGGACAGACGTCCTTAGGGTGATGCGGTCTCTTAGGTAACCTGGCCCACTACCATATAGGGCTTTTAAGGTCAAAACCAGCACCTTGAATTGCACCTGGAGACAAATTGGCAACCAGTGCAACTCCCGAAGCAGTGGTGAGGCATGGGCCCCATCACTACCTGGGCCGCAGCATTCTGGACCAGCTGCAGCCTCCGAATGGTCATCAAGGGCAGCCCCATGTAGAGCGCATTACAGTAATCTAGTCTAGAGGTCACCAGAGCGTGAGTGACCATGAGCAAGGAGACCCAGTTCAGGAGCGGGCACAACTGGAGAGTCAGATGGACAGGGAGACAGGCGGATGTTATTGTAGCTGAAGACGTTGGGCTGGGGTGCCAACGGGGATGTGAGCTGTGCTCCATCACCTGGGGATTTTGTTAATATTGAATATATTTTTGATTCTATGTAATTATGTATTATTTGATATACTGATACTATGCTTTTTTGAATTTGATACTGTATTATTGTCGATTATTGGTGTAATTATATCTGTGTTACTGTATTTATATATGTTGTAAGCCGCTTTGAGTGGCACTTATGCCAGGAAAGTGGGATAGAAATAAAACTTATTATTATTATTATTATTATTATTATTATTATTATTATTATTATTATTATTATTATTATTATTATTATTATTATTATTATTATTATTATTATTATTATCACCCAAAGTTGGGCAAAAGCCCTCCTGGCCACAGCCGCCACCTGTTCTTCTAGCAGCAGCCGCGAATCCAGGAGGACCCCCAAGTTGCGCACCAGGTCAGTCTGGGGCAAAATAGCCCCATCCAAAACCAAAGATGGTAGCTCCCAGGAGGACCCCTTAATGTAGGACCCCACTCAGTCTTGCTATGATTCAATTGTAGCCCGTTAGCCCCCATCCAGACCCCAACAGCCTCCAGACATCTGGAAAGGACTTTGACTGCATCACTGGGGTCCCCACAGGCCAAGATGTACAACTGCGTGTCATCCGCATACTGATGGTACCGCACCCCGTGGGAACGGATGATCTCACCCAGCGGCTTCATGTAGATGTTAAATAGGAGAGAGTACCGAGCCCTGAGGCACCCCATATTTTAGGGGCCTAGGACTGGACCTCTCACTCTCCAACCACACCGACTGGGTCCGACCCCTCAGAAATGAGGAAAACCAGGACCACACAGTACCCTGGATTCCGCATCTCCTTAGGCAACTTGAACTTCCTGAGATGTCAGAGGAATTACAATTTCTGTTGTGCCTTCTTAATGATGGTACTAATATTAACTGTCCATTTCAAGTATTTGGAGATTATAGAACCCCAAAACTTAAAGGACTCCACTGCCAGTACTGTATTGTGTCATTTACGAACTTCAGAACTTTATCAGAGGGGTCTCTAGAGGTGTCATCATTAATATAAAGGCGGAAAGCAGTGGTAAAAGCACACAGCTCCGTGGAGCACCTATACTAATTGTCTGAATACTATATGTTAAATTTCCTACCCTCACCTGCTGGGGCAACTCAAAAAACTAATTATTATCTTGCAAATATGGGCAGGCAGTGAGCTGGTCAATTTAGAATAAAGAATATCTGGAAACGTCTTAAATACTGAGCTGAAATCAACAAAAATAATCCATGCATAACTCCACGGGGAGTCTTGCACTGGTTGCAAGATTAGTCACGCAACTCATGCCAAGAAATAGATGAGGACAAACAAACAAACAAAGATATGGCTTTCAATAGTTCCAAGAAATCAAAGGAAAATCTAAACCTAGGTTAGGAATACTGAATGGTCAACAAGAAAGTGCACTATCTGACTAGGAGAAAATAAAGAGAAGGTGGAAACAGTATACTAAAGACATACAGAAGAAATAAAATGATGACAGGCTCCTTTGAAGAATCATATGATGAAGAACTTGCTGTTCTAGAAAGTGAAGGGAAAGCTGCTCTGAAAGCACTGGGAATAAATAAATCACTAGGGGTAGATGGAATACTAACATAACTATTTCAAGCCAAAAACAGTGAATCTGCCATGCCAAAAAATGTTGGAAAACAAAACAATGTCCCACACACTGACAACATAAGAACAGCCCATCCAGTCCAGCATTGTCTCACACAGTGGCTCACCATTTCCTTCAGGGTATTCCCACGGAGATGCCTTCACCTGCTAAGGATTCCCTGGAAATGGCATTGAGAGATATCCTGCCTATCTCTCCAACCCCGAGGTTGTCCTTAAGTATCCATAATTATCGCCATTGACACCCTTGTCCTCCATGAACTTGTCTAATCCTTTCTTAAAGCTGTCAAGACTGACAGCTGTCACCACTTCTTCTGGCAGGGAGTTCCATAGACCAGTAATCCTCTGGGTGAAAAAGTACTTTCTCTTATTTGTTTGAGAACTAGTACCCAAATGTTTCATGGAGTGCCCCCTAGTTCTAGTGTTATGCGATAGGGAAAACAGTTTTTCCTTATCTACTTTGTCCACACCGTGCATGATTTTATAAACTTCAATCAGGTCACCTCTTAGATGCCATCGTTCAAGAGTGAAAAGGCCCAACTGTTGCAGCCTCAGATGGTAAGGAAGGTGTTCCAGTCCCCTAATCATTTTGGTTGCCCTCCTCTGCACTTTTTCCAACTCCATAATATCCTTCTGGAGATATGGCGACCAGAACTGTACACAGTATTCCAGATGGGGCCTCACCATAGATTTATAAAGAGGCAAAATGACACTTGTTGACTTATTTTCTATACCCTTCCTAATGATCCCTAGCATTGAGTTTGCTTTTTTCACTGCTGAGGTGTAGAAATCTGATTCATGTAAAGATCTCTTCTCAATCAGTCTCATGAAGCAGCAGTTTATTGCCCCAGATCTTTTAAGATAGAAACTTAAGAGTCCACGAAGTCCAGCTTCATTAGGCTCAGAGTAAGGAAAGAACAGAGAGAGACAGAAAACACGACTGCAGTCTTTGGCTGAACAAAGGATACTAATCGCTTCTCTTTATTCAAGCAGAGTATACCAGAAACGAAACTTAAGCTACATAATCAATCAGAATGTCAGAACCCAGATAAGGAGAGATAAGGAGCGTTGTCTCTCATGCAAGCAAAGAGGCTTTTGTTTACAAAATGTGTCAGAAGACAGGAGACAGAAACCAGATACATTCCTACACTGAGGCACACTGGGTTGACACCTTCATTGAGCTGTCCACCAGGACACCAAGGTCCCTTTCCTGGTTTGTCGCAGAGTTCAGAACCCATCAGTTTATAAATATAATTGGGTTTTTTTGCCCCAACATGCATCACTCTGCACTTACTAATGTTGAACCTCATTTGCCACTGTTTTGTCCACTCCCCCAGTGCCAAGAGATCCCTCTGGAGCTCCTCACAATCTCTCACAGTTTTCACTACCCTGTATAATTTAGTGTCGTCAGCAAATTTGGCTACCTTGCTTTTTACTCCTACCTCTAGATCATTTATGAAGAGGTTGAAAAGCAGGGGCCCCAGTACTGAACCTTGGGGGACCCCACATTTAACATACATTCCAATCCTCAAGAAAGGAGATATCAAGGAGTGCAGTAACCATTGCTTTAACTCCCTATGCAAGCAAAGTGATGCTCAAGGTATTGAAACAAAAGCTTTCCCCTTATATGGCATGACAAATGCCTGACGTTAAGTAGAAAGCGAAGAGGCACTTGAAATCATATTGCAAATACAGGTGAAACTCGGAAAATTAGAATATCGTGCAAATGTTCACTCAGTTCAGTAATGCAACTTAAAAGGTGAAACAAATATATGAGATAGACCCATTACATGCAAAGCGAGATAGTTCAAGCCTTACTTTGTTATAATATTGATGCTTATGGCTTACAGCTTATGAAAACCCCAACCCAATTTCATGTACCCCATAATCATCACATAATCTTATGTACGCTGTATGCCATGATCGTCACAATCATAACGAATTAAGATATGACATATCTCGCTTTGCATGTAGTGAGTCTATCTCATATATTTGTTTTACCATTTAAGTGAAATGAATGGACATTTGCACGATATTCTAATTTTCTGAGTTTCACCTGTATCTGCTGCCACCTTGGACAGATGATAGAATTTCAGAAGATCAGCCTATGCTTTATAGACTACAGCCAAGTATTTGATTGTGTGGATCATGAGGAATCACGGGTGATTTTGAAAGAAGTGGGTGTGCCTCAGTACTTTATTGTCCTGATGCATAAACCTAAATTGTGAACAAGAAACTAGGTTGCAATGTGACAAAATATGAAGAGACAGAATGGTATTCTATCAGCAACAATGTCAGACAGGAATAGACTAGATTTAGATGAAAAAGAAGTGAAAATTGGTGGAAAACTCCCCAATAATCTAAGATATGCAACTGTTTATAATTTCTAGATATATGGAATATAAAAATATTTCAAACAAATCATTTACCCCTCTGTCAGCTTTCATATAGCTAAGTATTACTATCCATCTTTCACTCTCATATATGATCAAGAAGAGTGGGGACCATCTTGGTCTTGGTCTCCAATGAAACATCTTTACACTTGATAATCTCTTCTAATTCCTTCATTGTGGCCATTCAGCGTCTCAGTCTTGATTTCTTGGCTGCAGTCTCCAGTTGACCTGATGACTGGACCATCTATTTCTTTCATTGCTGCACTTCTGATACTCAGAGCATGACATATGTTGCTGACGAAAAGCCTTGCAAATATTCTGGTCTCCCAGAAAGACAAACAAGTGAAGCCATTCAGTTCTGAAATGTCTCTGGAGGCAAGATTCTGTGGAACAGACAATGACGCTGGGAAGGTTGAAGGAAATAGGAAAAGAGGAAGACAAAATATGAGATGGATTAGCCCCTTAGAGCAGTTCTTAACCTTTTTAAGCTGGGGGCCGGGTCATGCTCCCTCAGATAGCTTTAGGGGCCGAATGGCCATTTTGCCCTTCCTCCACCACATGGCATTTCCTGGTGTGGTGGAGGTGGTGGTGGGGCCACATGAAACGGTGCCACTGGCCACAGGTTGAGAATTTCTGCCTTAAAGAAACCCACTAGCTTGAGTTTACAAGAGTTGAGCAGGGTGTTGAGGAAAGGACGTTTTTCGGTATCATTCATATTTAGGTTTGTCTTAAGTTGGAGGCAACTTAATGGCACATAACAACATAAAAGAAACAAAGGTGATACATACAAGAAATCTCAAACAAACTACAGATGAAAATTACAAAACAGCTTTACATTTTTAATGCAGAAAATTTTTATTCATTTCCTCATCACATTGGTCCTGAGAACATCAACATGATAGACTAACGTATCAGTATTGATCTGTTTAAAATCAGATTTTTTGGGAACTAAATATTTTAGTATATCTTCCAGAAAAATAAGGTAAAGGTAGCCCTTGCTCAAAAGCTAGTTGTATCTGACTCTAGGGTTCAGTGCTCATCTGTTTATAACCAAAGGGCCAGTGTTGCCTGCATCTGCAGACGTTTCTGTGGACAAGTGGCAGGCATGCCTCAACACTGGAGTGCACGGAACATTGTTTACCTTCCCACCAAAGTGGTCCCTATTTATCTACTTGCACTTTCATGTTTTCAAACAGCTAGGTTGACAGGAGCTGGGACAGAGATGGGAGCTCACTCTGTCATGCAGTACCTGGGAATTGAACTCCGACCTTCCAGTCAGCGAGTTCAGTGTCTTAACCCTAAGCTTGAATAATTAACAGTGTCTTAACCTTAAGCTTGGACAATTGTGTGAGAGAAATATAGCTGTGACCAATATCCTGTGCTTGAGTGCCATCTAGGCATCAGAAGCGGCAAAGCAAGAAGTCATCATGTTCTTGAGAAGTTCACTGTTCTGCCTGCAAAACTTCAGAGCAAGCCAGAGAGGTTAAGAGCCTCTGGTTCATCTATTACCAAACCAAAGAATAGGGAAAGCCTCCTCAGATGCAGATGTGGTAAGTCTTCCCTGGGAAGTGAGAGCTCCAAAAGGATCTACCAGTCCAGATGTCAGAGTCCAGGTGTTGTTGGAATAATTGAGTTGGAAGGGGCCGATGAGGACATAGAATCCAACTTCCTGCTCGGTGCAGGAATCCAGATCGAAGCAGATCTGAGTGGTGGTTGTCCAATTCTCCCTTGAATGCCTCCAACATTCAAGTACTTACCACCTGCCACCTTACTGATAGGCCCTCATTCTACTGTACAGTATTTATATTCTCCCTGTTCCCCAAACATCATCTGTAAAAGAGAGTGGCAAAGAGTACTGAAGAAATGTGTAAAAGGAACAACAATGATATAAGATGAAATACAGGACAAAAGAGAAATAGCCCTTTCTGTAAGGGTAATGATTCAGTCCTCTGCAATACCACTTTAGTGCTAAAGCATCTCCACAGGAAATGAGAAATTGAAATAAATGAGGAAAAATGATAACGGAAAAGAACAATTAAGATGAAATGAAATTAAAACTGTTCCTCCAATGTGTTTTGAATGTTGGCAACCTTTCCAGAACATTGTGTCATTGCGTAAAACCAAAGAGCAATGCAATGGACCATAAAAGGATCTGTAAAGGTGGATTTAATGAAGGAAAAATCAGCAGAGGCAAAGGCGAGACCACAGGAAGGAAGGAAGGAAGGAAGGAAGGAGAGAGAGAGAGAGAGAGAGAGAGAGAGAGAGAGAGAGAGAGAGAAGGAAGGGCCTGCAGGTTGGATTGGAATGCCAGTCGCATTGCATCACATCACCAGTATGGATGATGAAATGCCTATCAAACATGCAAGCCCAATGTGAGCAATCATTATGATCTCAATTGACTTCCAACATTTATTAAAGCTGCAAAACAAATTGCATCAAATCCACTTTTCAGTGTACAGTAGTCACTTTTATAACAGGGACTCAAATCAAGGGAGCCACATTGTTAGTTTTCAAGACCTCAGCAGAGCAGATGATAGGACTTTTCAGAGGTCAGTAATTTAAACTGTCAGCATTATGTCATAAGCAATAATGATGAGGGAGGAGTAGGAAATGAAAAAGACTTAAGGTAAAATGGATTGACTCAATAAAGGAAGCTACAGCTGTTAGTTTGTAAGACTTGAGCAGAACTGGTTGTCTTCTTTTCCTACTGCAGCCCCAATAGGTGATGTTGGCAAAAACATTCATAAACTAGAGGGTTTTTGAAGAATTGAATATATATCACAAGTCAAACTCTGGATGAGCTCAGTCTACTCCCTGTCTCCAAGAATGAAGTGGGATTGTCCATGTGCATTGTATAGTAAAGGTTTCCCTTGCTCGAAGCCAATCATATCTGACTCCAGGGTGCAGTGCTCATCTCTGTTTCAAAGCCAAAGAGCCAGTGATGTCTGCTTCTGCAGACGTTTCCGTAGTCATGTGATAGGCATGACTAGACACCGGAGCACATGGAACGCTGTTATCTTCCCACCGAAGTGGTCCCTATTTATCTACTTGCAATTTCTTGCTTTCGAATTGTTAGGTTGGCAGGAGCTGGGATGGGATGGGAGCTCCCATCTTTGGATGGGAGCTCATTCTGCCTTGCAGTACTCAGGAATCGTATCTAATCATAAAAAAATATAAGTACAAATTGTTTTTGCTTTAATAAATCTTGCTTTTATCATACTATTCACCTAGTATTGCCTGCCATTATCTCCTCAGCAATTCTCAGAATGATTTTATGGAGCTGAGACTATATGACTTCTTTCCCAAGTGGGTGGGGTATGAATGCAACAAATAAAAATAAATAAATAAAAACCAAATTGCTGTAATCCAATGTTTGAACATCCCTGTTAATCTTCCAGTCTGGGTCAATCTTTCTGACAGTACTAGTTTCCACATATTATAGAATAAGTCCTAGATGGAGCATTCAACTGCAAATTTCAAACATCGGGCTTCTTCAAAACGTATTGTTATTACTGTTAAGATAATTATTGTATTTTCTGGCGTATAAGACTACATTTTAACCCCGAAAAATCTGTGCCAAAGTCGGGGGTCGTGTTATAGGACAGGTACTTAATTGCAGCTTGTTTCCCCTTGCTTCATATGTCCGGCGCATATGGTGGGGGGTGCCGCGGCCGAGTCCCTGCTCTGTGCGGGGAGTATGAAGCAAGGGGAAGCAAGCTGCACACATCTTCCTGTACCTCAAGGAAGAGAACGTGAGCGTGGATTGGCTCTCCACCAGAACCTGCCCATTCGACTCGGAGGGCTGCGCGTCTTCGGGTTGAGTGTGGGTTAATTTTTATTTGGTGTGCATTGGAAGAGAGGTAGTCTTATACGGCAAGTATATTCCAAACTCTATATTTTAACTGGAAAAGTTGGGGGTCGTCTTATACGCCCAGTCGTCTTATACGCCGGAAAATACGGTAGTTCTTTGTGAGGGGTTACAAATAATCAGTGATGGAAAGGAATGTTAATCAGTTCTCTGGAACAATAATGTTGGAAATTAGATGTGATATGATCTCAAGATTCCTGCCCAAAAGTTCTGGCCTCTTAATCAGGTAATCCCTCCCTCCACATAGAGAGCAGTGATACAAAACTGCCACAACCCCAGCAACATTGCATCTACCAGCACATTTCAGCAAATGTTCCCCTTATCTCCAAAACCAGACAGCAGCAATATGAGGAAATAAGACTCTGACATAAACTATAAAACTGTGCTGCCCACAAAACAGCCAAAACAGCTGGTGCTCAACTCTGCTTCAGCAACTTTATTAAAAACTGTGAGCAACAACTGACACAGAAACATCTCACTCCTCCATCTGTGAGGGGTTATTTCATTTTCATGCATGTTTTTAAAACAGCTGAGGAGACAAGGAGAGTCCTACACTAACACACCCCTCTAAAGGAAGCCTGCCTTCTCTCAGACGTCTAAATCACACACATTTTAAAGAAACAAAAGTTACATTTATTACTATGGATCACTAGGTTATGTGGTATGCCTCAGAGAGACTACCACAGGGCAAACACTACTTTAATTCAATTCAATTTATTAGATTTCTATGTCGCCCACTTGGCAACAACAGGGCAGAGGGTGTTATTCAAATGTCTTTGGCACAACTATCAAAATCATCTTACATACTAGAGTGGTACCCCATATAACGAACTCTTCGTATAATGAAAAATTCATACAACGAAGCCTTTTTGTATGAAAAAAATGTTCATTATACGGATCGCTATTGGTGATACCCCGTGTCACAGATGCAGGGAGGCGACCACTGCCTTCATACACCCTCGCCCCTGTCTTTCTCAGGGGAGGACGACCTTTCTGCCAACCCGGCAGGCTCTCAGAGCAAGTTAACTCCAATTCCACCTCCGCCCCTCCTTGAAAAGGGACATGAACACAAAAAAAAAAACCTCTGCCTGCAATGTACTGCTCAGAAAGGCTCAGAGGATCACTGTTCGGCACTAAGTGCTGAAAGTCTTACCGTCAGAGTGTTGGCATCAGGGAGCAAATAATTCCAATTCAAAGTCCAAGATAGATTTTATTTTATACTAGCAAGGGTTGCCTGGCGTTGCCAGGCTTTTTTTTGGGGGGTTTTCTTTTTAAAAAAATATGAGAAATGGTTTTGGATGATTTTTGTTGTATGTGTATTTAAATTAGTTATGTTATTTTTAAAAAATATTGTTTTTTTATACGTAGGTAGTGTTTTAAACTGTTATTAAAAAATTTGGATTTTAAAAAGAGAAAAGGTTGATATATTTTTTCCCAATAATTGCATTTTTAAAAATAATGTTTTCCTCTGTGGTTTTTGGTGATAGGTGTACTTTGGATAAGATTTTTTTTAAAATGTGTAAGTGTATGTTTTGTGTTGATTGTTGGAGATCAATTTGAATTCATTGAGTGTAATTTTTCCTGTGGCCACTTGGTGGTGCTGTTGCGTAATGTGGAACGATCCCCCACACCCCTCCTTAAAACAACTCCGTTTTTAAAGAGAAGAAAAGACGGAGTTTTTTTAAGGAGGGGTGGTGGGGGATCGATCCTCTCTGCCTCATCTTTTGTTTCCAGATGGGTTGGGGCAATATAGTCCTTTTATCCCCACAAACCTCCCAACACTAGGGTAGGCAGCGGTGAGGGGGATCGCCACCCCCTCCCACTGATGTTAAAGGGGAAACTCCATTCGGGAGCTTCAGGCGCCGCGGGTGAGTAAAAGAAAGCCGGCTGCTGTTTGCTTGCCTGTGAGCTGTTTTTCTTTTTAATTTTTCGGGCGCCGTTTTCCTCAGCGTTCTGCGTGGGCGCGCAGGACGCTGGGGCTTGTAGTTATCGGTTGGTGCTTTGGGTTTTTGCTGGGTTTTTAAAAAATGCTTTTGTTGCGATTGGCTGCGGCGCGTGTCCGAACGCTGCGCCGTGCGAGAGCCTCTCAGCGTGATTGGCTCTGGCGCGGCGCAGTGCAAGGAATGTTGGGAAGTGAAGTTTTTTCCCTTTCTTGCCGTTTGTGGGGCTGAGGCCCCCGTGCCGGATTTTTAAATCCTTCGTTGACCTGCGTAGGCAATTCGGCCGTGCGCACAAAGGGTGGGTGCGGGTCAGTAGGGCGACGCATAGCAACCTATAGCCAGTTCCAACGGTGAACACTTGATTTTATAGGTTAAGATTTCCATACAATAGAAAAGCATAGGTGTTAAGAAGAAAATCAGCAAAGTCCCACTTCCAGAAAAATGGCAAAGTCCAACACTCCATTCCTCAGAAAATCGGCTAAGTTGTTGAGATGTTCCTATCAGGATATTTTCTAAGTCCATTCCATGGTGAAATCCATTTTATTTTCCAACTTTGCACCACCAAGGGCCCATCTGGTGTTCAGGTGATAATCAGGAGCAACTCCTTTAGCTTTCCCCACTCCGACTGACTGCTAAGCCAATGGGCTCTAACTTTTATAGGGAAGAAAACCCCTCCTAAGAGGTTTGGTCAAGATAAGAGCATCCTATGGCAAGAAGGGCCACTCATATCTTGATAAGGGAATCCTATCAAAATTTATCCTCCCATTTAATAAGAAAATCCAATCTGATTAGGGCACACCTGCCCTCTAGGTGGATTTTCTGTTTATTGGCTATTGAAAAGCATTACTTCGCAGGAATCCCCTTATTTGGAGACTTCCTGGAAGCTGCAGGAAGTTTGGCTACCTCCTTTCTCCTCAAGGAGGGGGGGGGAGACAGAGGTTATCTTCGGGCAGAAGCTCAATGTTAGCTAATACAGAGAGTTCACTATAGTACAAACTGGTGCTCCTGCCCCTCCCATCAGAGGTTCAGAGAAATTACTAAAAAAACAGATCTTCAAGTTGCCTGGCTGGACATGCCTGAAATTGTCAGCAAAAGACGGCCACAGATAGGCCTGACTGAAAAGAGCAGGAAAGTGAAATCTGACAGAGCCAGATTGCGAAACCCCGTACAACAAATCTTTTGGGGGGTATTGCCAATAGTGATCTGTATAACGAACATCCGTATAACCGGGGGCGGGGGGGAGTATAGCGAAGAGCTCTGTGGGAAGGACTTTTTTTTGTTATACGGGGTTCTACTGTACTTGTAGTGCACCCTGCTGTAAATTGTGTGAACAGGCATGTAGGTTGATTCTAAGGTATTCATGGGTCCACGCAAGGCACATATGTACAAACTCAGTCTCATGTATGCTCAAGATAATTTGTTCCTTAGGACAGTGAACATACAGTATTTTATTTCATTTTTCATTTTCTTTTCAAAACTTTGAATGTTTGTGGCACCTTAAAGGCTGAAACATCTCTTTAGACTATAACCCACCTAATTTCGTGTCAGAAATTATTCTGGGTTGAAAGGATTTTTGCTGGAGAATCTGTGCTCAGAGGACACCCAAATGAGGCCCCTTTCATGTCCCCAAGATCTTTTCCCACCAAAGTGGTCCCTATTTATCTCCCTGCAATTTCTAGCTTTGTCTGCTAGTTTGGCAGGAGCTGGGACAGAGATGGGCGCTCATTCCGTCATGCAGTACCCAGGTCTCAAACTGCTGACTTGCTGCTTTCCAGCTAATAAGGCGAGCTTCGTAACCACTGAGCCATCAGACTCCCTACCTATTCAGATCTATGGCACAGATTTTTTTTAAAATTACACAAAGAGTAGGGAGAGTGGAATATAAAAAGAAATACTGTAAATACTCAAGTCGATTTTTTTTCAACACCTAAAAATGTGCAGAAAAAAGCAGACTCAGCTTATACTTGAGTCATCTGCTCTGTTTTCCCGGCTGCGTGGGAGATTTGCATGGTTTCCCAAACACACACATATACCACACACACCCAGCCCGGCAGCAAAGAAAGGTTCCAGCAGGCTCCCAGCACCCACGCCAATGACATGATGGGAGAAGCTGGCAGCAAAGACTTCTGTTCTCCTCACACAGCACGTGGGGAGGTCCCCTCTCCTTGCCAGGGTGTCCCCCGTCTGGGTTGGCATGCCTCTTAAAGCGGCCACTTTTAGCCAAGCTCACCTGGGTTGCCCGTCCGCCACAGGGTCCTGCTTGGCTGCAAGCGAGAGTGAGAGGCTTGAGTGAGGCTTCGAGTCGCAGCTCCCACATTCTGCCTTGGTGCTATAAATCTGGCCCACTCACCCCCTTCCCCAGCAGCACAAGCACTGGTTGTGTGGCACCGCTGTCACTTAGCATGCCCCTCACTCAGATAGTTAGACCCATCCCACATATACACACATACATAGGCAGACTCTCCCCATCCTCCTTCCAATGGGCATTTAAGCAACCCAAAAAACCACCCTAGGCTTATACTCAAATCAATCAGTTCTCCTGGTTTCTCAGGTAAAATTAAGTACCTTAGCTTATATTTGGATCAGCTTATACTCAAGTATATACAATAATGCAAAATATCCAGAAAAACTTCACCAGTTGTGGCTGAGAGATGTCTCACAGTCTTTAGACAATGACAGTTTACACTGATTGATGACACTCTCAAGGACAAGCAAGCAGGTTAACACATGTAGCACTCTTAGCTATCATACATATGAAGAGCTGGCACAGGAGTGAACATGGTGTCCCTCCGTGCTGCTCTCTGACTCAACAATTCCTTTGCACAGGCTCCTTAGAAGACTGAACAGGGGGAAGGGAAGGAGCTATTTTGACTATTCCTAAACTCCTGATAAGTATCTTGTTTAATGTTCAAACACCATTTGCCATAACATCACTCTGTCCCCAAATGAAGGGCCAGAATATTTTTTTTCAAAGCTGCTCTTTCTCTGTGGTGGAGACACAAAGGGCCTCTCCCCTACTCTAAGAAAACTGGCCAGACTAGGTTTGGCAGTGGGAGAGACAGAAATTATCTGGCTTTTTTTTCTTTTTCCATGTACCTATTTAATGAGAGTGCGTTCAGGCCACCACCTTCTTGCCTTTCTCCCGCAGAAAAACGATTCTTGTCGTAGTGGAAACGAACATCCTGCTTCACACTATGTTCTGCTGACGCAGGTTGGAATCAAATATATTTCATGTAACACAATGAGAAAGTTTGAAATTTCACTCTTCCCAACTCTAATACCATCTTCCAGCTCTTGTAGGACTAGTAAAAAAACAAACAAACAAACAGCCAGAGCATTTTCCGACATGGACAGGTCATCTGCTAAGTTGCAGGAAACATCCTGCTTTGGTATGTATGGTGAGAAGTAGTGTGGGAATACTCATTCTTCCAATCACACATAAGGCTGTAAACATAAACAAAACTGACCAAGCAGCTCCGATTATTAAGTACTCCTGTATTTTGCCATTTGGGGAAAACTGGAAAGAGAGACTTTTAAAGGAAGGCAAAGGAACAGCCACATGGTTTTTTTAAAAAATCAAGCCAAGCATGCTTCATGTAGAATTTTAGTATATGTGACTTTTCTCCAATTATGATTCTTTTGATCACCTCTCTCTCTCCTCAGCAATAGGCCTAGTAATATTTTACAGTGATTTTTAACATACTTGTTTAAGTCAGACAGAAGGGAAAATTACAAACTAGTTTTAAACTTTACTTTGTTTAATCTAAGATAAATCTCTAGCAATCTCTCCAACAGTAGCACTGAGGTAGGCCATGGGTGGGACACATGCACCCCTGAGGGCATTGTAGTTGCCTCCCCCAGGCACCAGCCTAGAGAGCCTTAAGAGTTTTAAAATATATATTTCATTAATAACAGCTCCTGGGGGTTTCCTGGAGAGAGATAAAATGTTACATCAGGGTCTTGATGGGGTTTTCTCATTACCCCACCACCATCACACAGCACTTCCTGTTTATTTATTTAAACCTGCTAAACACAGCCATCTTGGGGTCCTGTATGAACTCTGGCAGGGAAACTTTAAATTCCTTCACTTTGAATTGAACTATAAATCTTTTATCCTTCCTTCCTGATCTGAAGGAAAGAGAAAATTTTTTTTTTAAGTTAAAGGTCCTTACAATGATGATTTGTCAAGTCAGTTTTGACTTATGGCGACCTCTTTCAGGCAGAGTAGTCAGAAGTGGTTGACCATTGCCTTCTTCTGGTCACATTCTGGGATTGTGCAGTTTGCCCAAATCCACACAGGCTGGCTCTGAACTTCCAACCTCTCACTCCATTGCCAGGTATCTAACTCACTGAGCAATCCAGCCAATTGGAAGCCCTTATAGAGGGGAGGGGGAATGGTCAGATCAGCAGAAGGATGTGATAAGATTGGAATGTCAGGCTTTTCATCTTGTTTCTTTTGGAAGCTAAATTTACATTTTCCCTGTCAACCTGAGAGCTCATGCATTCTCACATCTGTGGAAAAGTTGGAAATGCTGATTAATACAAGAGCCATTATTTTGCCTTGACCCCTCAGACAAGGATTTTAAAAGCAACTTTTTATTTTCCTTCTTTGACCAACACTTCAGGCTGATTTCTCAAATTCAGTGATGTGGGAACAAGTCTGGCCAGGTTATCCTGCTATGGTAATAGAGACCATACTGCCCGTGACTTAACATGGATCATCAGGCAGTGGTTAACTAACCTGATAACCCTGACGATTAACGGCCTTGGGTGGCAAAGTCCTCAGGGAAGCGTGGTGGTCCCCAAGTGGATTAAATCCCACTTGAATCCATCTTGAGGAAGGGTAGCAGCTTCATCAGTACTGGCCTGGGGCTGATGAGGACTTTGTGTGCCAAAAGTGCTCAGGACCAGAAAGTGACTCACAGAACTGAATCAATGGTATGGGTGTCATGCTGTGATGCAGAAGGCAAATGGAAGGCCACAGGATTACATTGTTCCCAGGACAATCTTCATGGCTGATTGCAATGAGGGTAGCCATTATTCAGAATCGGATACGGCAGAAGACGTAATGATGTGGGAACTTAGTCTTTGTATTATTTTAATAATGAAATCCTGAGAGTAGGGTAAAAAGTAGATCTAGAAGTCTTTCCTTCTCTTTCTCTGCATGCCTTATACAAGAGAGACCCCTTTATTATTCATTTCTGGAGTTCAAGTGGGTTTCCAAGTTATTCAGATCACTCCCATTGTCTCTCAGGTGAACAAGATCTTTCCATGAAAGTCTTCTTTGCACCAAATATTTTTAAAAATTCTAATTAGTCCACAAATGAGCTAGCTCCCTTTGTTTTCCTTCATATTCTGCCCCACCCCAACATCTGCTCATATAAGGTAGAAATCAAGGGGAAAATCCAAAATCTGGTTTATTATTATTTCTACTATCTCCATTAATGACATTGAAAAGCCTGAACGATATTTGGTTAGGAAACTTTAGGTGTTTGTAAACCTTCCATCTGCTTTCCCATATTCTCTATCCTATTCCTTCCACATTTTAATCATCCCAGGATCCAGAGTGCCATTTATAATGCACCCACCCCCTCCATTTCCCTGCTCTCGTTAAGCTACACACAAACCTCGTTAGAAAAATACACCCACTGTATTACTCTCTGCTGTTTGGAGTTGGAATTAGTTGTGGTTAGTCTATTTTGTATATTTTGTTTCTAGTGGATCGCTGATTGTTTTAAATGGCTAATGTTTTTTAATGTACTCATTATCTTTGGAAGTATTATTCCAGTTTTAGTTGCTTTCAAGAGCCTTAACAGAAGTCTTTGATGTTTCACCTTTGGAGTAGCAGGTTTTATTCTGCAGATTTTAACATAAAAAGATGCTCAGGTTATATGTATATAATGTGCCATTGAACAACATCTACCACGATATGCTTCCTGTTTTAAAAGCTTTGACACAAATGACTTTCAATGACCAAAATCTCACCAAGTCCTTATGAAACCATTATATTAAGAACAAAAACATCAACAGAAGTGTACAACAAGAGACAACCACAGAAAAAGAAGGCAACCTCATGGCATTTAGTCCCAATTGAAGCTGTTTTCAAAGCTCTTATGAGACAGAGTATCTGCAGGCTCAAACAAAATCCCCCCCCCCTCCCCCTGTGGCCAAAACCAGTGAACAACTGGACAGTGGAAGTTACCCACTAAGCTGGAAGCTTTCTGAAAAGCTTGGGTTGCTTTCATGTGTTCATCTTCCGCAAGCTAAGGGAAAAACACCCACCAGATGTGGCCAAGCGTGCAGAGGCTCCCAGGGCTACTGCAGGGCTACAAGGAACACAAAATGTTGGAGACCCTTGAAGCTCAGCAGTGAACATCAAGGCATTATGACTTATGGCTCTGTGATCAGTACAAGTGCTCATGTTATATAAGGTGACAGCTTTGGTTTGAAAAGCCTCAGCCATCTTCTTCTCTGAAAGAGCTTCTCCTGCACAGGAAGAAGAAAGAAGTCAGTTCAGTATTCTGACAAGCTGCAGACATGTTACATAGGGCTGTTTCACCCTGTATCATTTATTAACTGATTAGTCATCTGACCGTATCAGGTTAAAATGTGATAAAATACATTAGATAAAATGTGATTACAAGAACAGAATAAAAACAGATTAAAAGTAAAATCACAATAAAACGAGATATTAAATTTACTCAATAAAATGCATCACCTTTGCATCCAACCCCTATCTGATCAATAAAACATCTTCTCTTTTGAATGGCCCCAACTATAAACTTGACAGTTCTAATATTTACATATTTATTTGTGCCCTGAAGCAAGTTAATCTTCCATTAGGGTCCCAGTATTTCATTTGGCCTAGTAATGTCTGTAGATACTGGACTCTTATTGTGGCATATAATTGCCAACTAAACAGAACATGTGCACCCTTTCCCACTCTAAACAGGGGTAGCACTTTCTCATGGATTCTCCATCCATCCCTGGGTTAATTTGTTAGAGCTACACAGGAGGGACAAGTTTTAAAGTCTGAGCCAAATGGGTGGAGCGAGCTATACAGTTAATTTTCAGCTGAATACCACTCTCACAACTGGAAATCAATATTTATGTTGTGGCAGATGAGAGGTGAGACACATAATATGCCCATTGCTTTGTTCACGTGGACAAATATGATTCAAAAAGAACAGAAGTCAAACAACTAGGTCAGGTGGTAGAAATTGTGTGACCCACTAATCCCGCTCCCCCCCCAAAAAAAAACAAACCTGGGCCGGGGTGAAGCTCCCTCACTTCTCAAGGTTCTAAATATCTCTACTATCACCTCCAAAGGGAATAAGATCTGGTTACTTCCAGTGTTGGAGAGAAAGGAAGGGTTTGGCCTGCTTAGTTTGGAGAAGGAAAGGGTAAAGGCAGTCCCTAGTAGACCCTACACAATTACAAGCAGTGGTGGGATTCAGCAGGTTCACCCCAGTTCGCAAGAACCGGTAGCAGAAATTCCGACTGGCCCCGCCCATCCATAATATAGTCATAATTCCAGTGCAGCGCAGGGCTTTCCCCCTGACCACACCCATCATATCACGCCCACAGAGTAGGTAGTTAAAAAAATGAATCCCACCACTGATTACAACCCCCCCGAGTGAAAAGGTGTCATTGTCACCTGTGGGGACAACATAATTACAGCGTCATACAGAAAGAGATTATGGATCACATTTCACCACTCAGATTTGAAGTGGGATGAAGCAAGCACAGTCTAATGTTAGCGAAGTAAAAGGATGAGATCATTGCTCCAACAATTCATGTAAGTAGCATTAAGCACATAAGCAACCTTTGCTGTAAACTCACCTCCCTGAGCGTCATCAAAAACAGAACTTGAGTGAAGAGGCCGGGAATTGCCAATGTTCGTGTCTAAATCAATTTTGCTTGGCTCACATGATATCCTTGAATGGTCAATGGAGACATAAAACTCTTCTAGTATTTGTGACAAAGGACCAGCTGTAATTCCAATAGTGTTTTGTCTCTGCAGACAAAAAAAAAAGGGCAGAATTCTGATTGTATCCATAAGGAAATCCATATGATTTGTACTACTATAACCCAAAGAAAGTGATGTAGGATTAATTTATACATATTTGGCCACTGCAATTTGAAACAAAAACAAGGTAAGGTCGCCCTTGCTCAAAAGCCAGTCGTATCTGCCTCTAGGGTTCAGTGCTCATCTCTATTTACAGCCAAAGAGCCAGCGCTATCTGCATATGTTTCCGTGGACATGTGGAAGGTGTGACTAGACACCAGAGTGCACGGAACACTGTTTACCTTCCCACCAAAGTGGTACCTATTTATCTACTTGCAATTTCTTGCTTTGGAACTGCTAGGTTGGCAGGAGCAAGGACAGAGATGGGCACTCACTCCGTCATGCAGCACTTGGGTTTCAAACTGCTGACCTTCCAGTTGTCAAGTTCAGCATCTTAACCGCTAAGCCACCACAGTCCCAAAAACAAAGTACATGTTGGGATAACCGTAATCTCCCATGCACTAACACTGAGTATCAGTGGGAGGGGGAAGCTTTACAGCCTAATGTGATTGTCCTTGGCCACTAACTTAATTAGTAAAGTTCTCTTCCCTGCCTCTGACATCTAAAGAAAGCTCCCACCCTCTCCTCCTGTTGGCTTTCTTGCCTTCATGGTTTTTATTGATAGCCCTCTCTTCTCTATCTGGCTCTCTCTGACCAAGCAGCAATCATGGAGGTTCTCTCCACATGCTGTAAACTCCATTTACCCTTTTTTATCCTTTTGACTCTAACTAAAATGGTTTGTTGTTTAGTTGCATAGTCAAGTCCGATGCTTTGTGACCCCAAGGACTACCACACACCAGTCTCCTGTCATCCACCATCCACCGGAGTCTCCCCAGATCTACACCCACTGCATCAATGATGCTGTCTAATCCTCTCATCCTCCTTCTCCTTTTGCCTTCAATCTTTCCTAGCATCAGAGTCTTCTCCAGTGAGTCCTCTCTTCTCATTTGCTGGCCAAAGTATTTGAGCGTCAGGTTCAGTATTTGTCCTTCCAAGGAGCAGTCGTGGTTGATTTCCTTTAGGATTTACTGATTTATCTCCTTGCAGTCCAGGGGACTCTCAAGAGTCTTCTCCAGCACCACAGTTCAAAGGTGTCTATTCTTCTGCGCTCAGCCTTCCTCATGACCATAAGCTCTCACAGCCATACATTACTACTGGGAAGACCATGGCTTTAACTATGCGGACTTTTGTTGGCAGGGTGATGTCTCTACTAAAAATGGTAAATGTAAATAAAGGTATGTTTTTTCTACTTTAAATGCTTTTTTCATATAAAGTGCAAGGTTGTGCTGGGGAAACCAAAAGGGGAGGCAGTGATGAGAATGGGCTAATCTCTCCACATTTTCTGTGCTGTTTTTTATTCCTCATACACTGCTAACTAGGAAGAATAGCCAAAATTCTCCAATCATATACACAGTGAACTCACACTGAGAAGGGTCAATTCACCCAGCTCCCCAACATGTGCTCATTGCCTGCATATTTCATATCTTATGCTCTTTATGTGCAGTGGTGACCCTGATCATCTGACAGCTATGGTGGCAGGGATGCATTCCCTTGGCTGGTTCAACCATGCCACAAAAGTGTCGGCTAGCGGTCCAGAACGGTTCTCCATTCTGGAACCGCAGATCAGCTAAGTGAGGTAACCTGGCCAGTGCATTGCTCTGACATGGCCAACTTCAACATCTCAGCCAGCTGTGTCACCGTATTTAAAATGGCTAAAGGAACGTCAAAAACACAGGCCTCAGTCCCCCATGTGCCATCGGACCCTGCTACGGTAGTGGTAGGGACGTCCCGATGGCGAGAGCCTGCTAAAATCTCATGGGAGACATGCGAAGTGCGGATCAACCAGGTAAGTAAGTATGCTCTTTGCTGTGCATTCAATATCATCTGGAAAGGCAGACTCCCTTGCTCATTTTTATTTCCTTAATCAATACAGGCCTCCAAAAAACTACAACAATTGATTTCACACTGTTATTATAGCAAAGAGAATAGAACCTTGTTTGAACAGATATGGATATTTCAGGAAATACACTTATGGTTAAAAGCTGAAATAATTCATTACAGTGGAAAAATTGAACATTCTAATACCAAGTGTTTACAGAGTTGCCATTTTACTAAAGCTTTGTTGACTTGAAACAGGAAGGACTGGAATGACAGGGTTGAGGGAGGAGGATCTTGTGCCATGGGGAAAAAAAACTGCCTGACTTCTGAGTAAGCTACTGTATTTTTCAGACCATAAGACGCGCTGGACTATAAGACACACCTGATCCCCGGTATGGTTTGGGGAAAGCATTCCCCAAACCAAGCCGGGGATCACAGCGTCTGATCCCCGGCTTGGTTTGGGGGAATGCGCATGGGCCTTGCAGAACAGAATTTGGACTATAAGACGCACCCTCATTTCCTCCCCACTTTTTTGGGTGGAGTGCATCTTATGGTCTGAAAAATATGGTACTTACTCCTAGGCAACCTCTGCCATTGAAAAAAACTAAGGGCTTGATCATGGAGGGAAACAGATCACATTTGGGACAGCTCGTGGAGTCATCTAATAGAATCACATGCTAGCCTGACCCCCACCAATCCATGCCCAAGGCTACTATTTTATGGGGCCAGGCTGAGCAATTCCTGCCTAGAAGAGGGAAGGGTTGCTTTAAGAGAGAGCACTCCCTGCAAAGCAACCCTTTCCAGTATGATCATACATGCATTTTCCCCACTATCTGATCACATCCTAAGTCAAGAGAAAGTATGAAGATGGGAGAGTAATAAGGTTTTGCACATGAGCACAGTTAGGAATTTTGGGTACACAGGTGATTAGGTACAAAAGCCCTTACCCTTGGAGGCGTCTGCTAGCACGTCAAATTACTCACAGGATAAGATTTCATCTTCCTTGACTAGAACAGACATGAAACTGCCAAAATGAAGCCACGTTTTGGTGAATTCATTTCTGTAGTTCCTTTCGTCTGACCTAGTGTAAGAAAGATTAGCCTGTATAAGGTGGTCATTGCCTTGGGTACACCCAATTATGGTTCAAACATAGCCCAATCTTTGAGGAGGCTGTTTCCCAGGATTAGATTTAAAAGACAGAAAGCACACACAGGCAATTTAGCTTAGCAAAATGAGAAAACACATGCTAGAACTTTGAACAGAACCGTTGAGTCCAAGAAATTCTGCAACCAATGCTGGTCTTCTTACAAACAACCACAAAAACTGGCATATAATAGTAAGGTTACTGCAATCTGGTCAGGTTATCCTGCTGAGGTAATAAAGTAGACCCTACTGCCAGCAACTCAATGCTGATCATCAGGTGGTGCTGACAACCCTGTGGACTAATGGCCTTGGGTGGCAAAATCCACAGGGAAAGGTGATGGTCCCCAAGTGAATTAAATCCTACTTGAATCCATCTTGATGGAGGGCCACAGTTTCATCAATAATGGCCTGGGGCTGAAGAGGACTATGTGTATCAAAAGGGCTCAGAATCAGAAAGTGACTTGCGGAACTAAACCAGTGGAACTATGGGTGTCATGATGCAATGCAGAAGGCAAATGGAAGGCCACTGCATTATGTGGTTCCCAAGACAATCTTCATGGCTGATCGCCATGATGTTCGCCAATATCTGGAATCGGATACAGCACAAGAAGATGATGTAAGGTTACTAACTGTAAGGTAAAACAACTAAAAACAAACAAACATTATTTACCGCAGTTTTTTCAGGGGAGTTCTGGATTTCGCCCTGTTCTTGTTGATGGCATTTTTCTCTCTCAATGACACTGGCAAGATCCACATTCTGCCATGCAAAATGTGCAAAAGCAAGTGAAGATGAATCCAATCTTAAGACAATATCATTTCTTATCCAAAAATGTGGTAAGAGCAAATTGAAGCAAAGAAGGGTAGGTTACCTACTGTAAATGTAGTTCTCTGAGTGGAACTGTGAGCATTCATACTCTGGGATGCTTCCACACATGCGTGGACAGCCAGTTCTTCAAAGCTGTGTTTTCTCAGTGTGCCTAGTGATGGCGTCCCGTACCCTTTCCCCCAGTTTCATTATTACTGCCGCGTGGTGAGGGCAGCTTCCAATGACAGAGGGGAGGTAGGGCGGGACATATGAATGCTCACAGTTCTACTCGGAGAACTACATTTATGGTAGGTAACCTACCCTTCTCCGTCGTGGGCTGTGAGCATCCATACTCTGGGTGATTCCCAAGCACCACTTACCAGGATGGAGGGAGCATCATTGGAGAGCCGCCAATAGAACTCACCTCCCAAAGGCTGCCTCGCGAGCCTGCCTCACGTCCAGTCGGTAGTGTTGCATGAACGTGGAAGGTTGAGCCCAGGTGGCAGCTTGGCAGATGTCATGCAGGGAGATACCTCTAGCGAAGGCGACAGACATAGAGATGGCACTTGTAAGGTGTGCGCGGGGAGCCACCGGAGGTCTTGGTGGGCCAAGTGGTAAGCAAGAGTAATGGTCTGCACGATCCACTTGGAGAGATGCTGAGAGGATACTGGAGATCCATAGCAAATCAGGAGGTGCAGTGATTTTCTAAAGTCCTTGGTCTTGTGCAGGTAGAAGGCCGATGCCTTCTTGACATCGAGTGAGTGTAGCACTCTTTCCACATCTGAGGTAGGTGTAGAAAAGAAGGTTGGAAGGACTATGTGCTGTTGCAGGTGGAATGCTGAAACTACCTTGGGCAAAATACAATGTCCTGATGGAGCACTACCTTGTCAGGAAAGAATTTAGTATATGGAAGGTCTGCCCGGAGGGCTGACATTTCGCTGACTCTGCGACCTGATGTTATGGCTAAGAGGAAAGCAGTTTTGAACGAAATAAGGTGTAGGGGAGCCGTGGCCATTGGTTCAAATGGCTTCCTGGTACGTTGGTCAAGCACAAGCTGTAATGACCACCGGGATATTGGCAGTTTCACATCAGGGTAAGAATTAACTAATCCCTTCAGGAAAGTCTTAACTCTAGGGTATCGGAAGAGGTGTTTGGCTTCCAAGTGAGAGGGCTGGTGTGCCACAATGGCAGACAGGCAGACCCTAAGGGTGGATAGAGTGAGGCCAGATTGCTTTAAATGGAGTAGAAACTTGAGCACTGTAGAGGCTAGGGGAGATTGCCGGCCTATCCAAGGACAGGGCAAATTGCTGGAATTTAGCCCACTTGGCTCGATAGGATTTACGTGTAGAAGGTTTTGTAGAGTCGGCAAGAATGCGCATCAGCGATGGAGAATTCTCCACACTGTCAGGTGAAGGGCTTCTATGTCTGGATGGAAGAGCTCCATCCCATGCAGGGACAGGAGATCGTGACGTTTGGGTAGATGCTGATATTGCAGTGCAGCATCTCGAAGTGCTGTGAACCAGGACTGTCTGGGTGACCGTGGCGAAATTAGTATAGCGTCCACTAGAAGATGGATGAGAAGGGATACTACCCGAGTGTAGGAGAGGAAGAGGGGGAAACAGGTAAATCCTGCCCTGAGTCCAATCCTGTAAAAATGCATCACCTAAGGAGGCCGGGTCGTCACCCTGGAGGAAAAGAGAGGCAATTTCGTGATGAGATGTGTCGCAAAGAGATCGACCGAAGGCGTCCCCCATTGCTGAGTCTGTGTGAGAAAGACCTCCTGATTCAGTTCCCACTCGTGGGACTGTGTGTGAGTCCGGCTCAGAGAGTCTGCTAGAAGGTTGTGTTTCCCTGCCAGATGTATTGCTATGGGGAAGATTGACCGAGGTATGCACCACTCCCAGAGCTCTAGTGCAAGAGAAAGGAGATGCTGCGAACGAGTCCCTCCTTGCTTGTTGATATAATACATGGTGGTTGTGTCTAAATCTAAATCTAGGGTATTAGAAACAGAATCCAGAGACGCAGCAGGACTCTGAGAAATAGAGCTAGGCATGGTAGCAACAGGGGAAGAGACAGCCAGAGAATTACCCTCGTTGGGTAATTTACCTGAGGGTTTGACCTTTTTTGAATGTTTAGTGGCCTCAGACTTTTTCTTTTTTTGAGGGCACTGATGAATCCAAGATAGCCGCTTGCATTTTTGGCGCACTTTCTTTGGGCGGGAAAAGAGATTTGCGCCACAAGTAAGCTGCTAAGAAAGCTGCCCTAGTTTTAAGTGCTGCTTTAGAAATTTTTTTGCAGTGGGGACAATTTTTTATGGCTAAATGAGCCTCACCTAGGCAAAATAAACACAGGGGATGGCCGTCCAAAATAGGGATTTTGCCCGCGCAATTAGAGCAATTTTTAAAACTGTTAACCACCATAAGCCAACCGTGGAAAAGGGTCCGCAAACAAGGGCTATTAAAATGAAAAGGAGCCAAAAGGCAGGGTGGACGGTAAAATCAAAAGTGAGGGAAGAAACGCTTTCCCTCTCTCTCACTACCTCCCTATAATCCTTTTTTCCCCCGGAGCCTGCACTACGAAGGCAGTGAGTAAAAAGACAGACGCGGGCTTAGACAAGGGTTGTCTGTACAACAAAAACTAAACGATAAAGAGCAAACTTCTTTTTAAAGAAACTACGACAGAGCCCGCGCCAAGCAGCCAGCCCGAAAGGGCGAGTACAGGCTCTCCAGCGCAAAAAGGTAAATAAAGTCAAAACACAGTCCAATTAACACACAAAACGAATGCCTAACCACTACATAACTATATACAAAGATAAAGTCAAGAACAAGCCTTGTAACTGATCTTCTTTTCAGCACAATGGGAGCTCTGAAGAACACGACCGATCACCGTGGAGGAAAAATTGAAACTGGGGGAAAGGGGGTGGGACGCTGGCGCTAGGCACACTGGGAAAGAGGCTTGCTTTAACACAGCTTTGAAGAACCAGCCAGCCATGCATGCGTGGAAGCATCCTAGAGCATGGATGCTCACAGTCCACGACGGAGAAGAGCAGGATATATACATATTCCGCTCTATCCTCACCCTCCCCATTTTCAGTAGATCTCAAGAATGTATTGGAAACCCTGGCTAGGTAGCCACGAAGAACTAAAAAGGAAAACAAACAAACTTAATCCAAGTGAGCTATGAATATTCTTGGGAAAGGGATCAATTGCTTTGGAGATGGGGATACAACAGCTCATCTTGGATGAGACTACACTTTCCCAGGAAAATTGGATTTGCAGGACAGGGATAACCTTGAACCCAAAACAGCTTTTGGGTTGGCCCTACAGATGCTGTTGGGCAGTAACCCACCCATTAACTCTGCTAGGATAGTTCTACTGCACTGGGAACTGCAAACCAACAAAATTTGGCAGTCTGCATTTTACCCATCTGTGTTAAAGAATCCATATGCGTCAATGGAATCAAAGAGAATCTTCTAGCAGTTTGGGATACTGAGCCACTTCATAAAAGTAGGCTGTACTTTCTGGAAAAGTCAAATCTCACCAGCTATTCCTACCTTAGTTATCACCAGCCGTCACTGCTATAAAGTACCTTGCGAGACTACCCTTGAGAATGAACCTTGGACATTCTCCAACTTGTATGAAAAACCTCTGCATAACAGAAGCATTATCACTCCAGTTTTATTTCGACTGCAATAGTTGCCTATTTGTTTCTGAATTCACACCAAAGTTTTGGTTCAAAACTATAAAGTCCCGGCTTACTACCTGATGACCACCCTTTCTTTGCTTGTACATTTTCTCCAATATTTAATGTCCTGCTCTAGAAACCCCTGCACAACTGGTATTTAGTGGAAGTTCACTGAAGGGCTATTTCATTACATGAAATACCCTCCATAGACAGAGGCCTGCCAAGCCCTGATATTTTACCCTTCCCGGTAACAGGTGTAGACTGGTTTATTCAGGTAGGATTCGGCGGCAGCTGTAGTTGGCTGGCACATTTTTTCGCCACTAATTCTATGTTGTTGGTTTGCATTCATATTTTCCAGCTCATTACTACTGACATAGTTAACCTAGGCTTGTGGTTTTATTATTATTATGTTCTACTGTTTTTAAAGTGTATTTTGTCTATTTACAATTTCTCCGTGAAAAAAGGTAAGGGTAAATGCTTGAAAGCCAGTCATATCGGACTCTAGGGTGCAGTGCTCATCTCAGTTTATAGCCAAAAAGCCAATGCTATCTGCATCTGCAGACATTTTTGTGGTCATGTGGCAGACATGACTAGACACCAGAGTGCATGGCACACTGTTACCTTTCTCGCCAAAGTGGTAACTATTTATCTACTTGCAATTTCTTGCTTTCGAACTGCAAGGTGGCAGCAGGAGCTGGGACAGAGATGGAAGCTCACTTTGTCATGCAGCACTCGGGTCTCAAACTACTGACCTGCCAACCTTCCAGTCATCAGATTCAGCATCTTAACCACTAAGCCACTTCAGTCCCTCAATGAAACAAACAGGGCAGCTAAAATATAAATCTGTTTGGATAAAAGAACACTGTAAATATGGCTCAGTGATTTGATAACTGAAGACTATAAATTATAACCACTTGCCCACATCCGTCCTCTCAACAGCAAACCCACCTTCTTTAGCACCACATCTTGGCTGTGCTGAGCCTCCTTCTTGCTTCCATCATCATTTGGAGGCTGGAGGTCAACGTTTACAGCATCAGAGCCCAACGTATCCACAGCCTCTTCATTCTTCCTGTAATAATTGGAGAGTATCCAGTCCTCGTCCCAAATTTCACTGCAGAAATTCACTGGCTCCAGGTATGGCATCTCAAGCTCTGAGCCCAGGCTTGCTGCATTCTAGAAAAGGATTCAGGACAGTATTGCAGCACAGCCAACTCCAGGAAGGAAAATCATTTTTACTTAAGATGATTTGTTAACCATAGGGTCATGAAAGATTTGGTTATGGACCCTCAACTAATATACAGCTAAACACTACATTAAGAAGTTATGCCTGGTTCTCATTTCTCATTCCTTTTGTGTGCGTATTTGTGTGACTATTTAAATTCTAAACCTAAAGCTCAGGACTGTCTTTTATTGCTCAATAAACTGCTCTGTGAACTTTTTGGTTGACGAGGAGCAGAGATGAGCAAGAGTGCAAAAGAATGAATGAGTGAATGAATGAACAACTTTGAATATGTATAGAAATCTTTCATTCTTCTTAGTAAATGAGTTATACTGATATGAACATGCCTTTAAATATTTCACACTAGCTGATTCCCCAGCCTTGGCTGGGGTATGTTTGTTGTATGTGTAGGTTTTCTGGCCCCGATTCACCCCAACACACACACACACTGTGTGTGTTTCTCTCTCTCTCATTCAGGCACACACATCCACACACACACACCAGTGACTTACCTGGAACCCACTGTCTCATGCATTTTCTTGCGCACACACACACACAGACACACACTCCCTGTCTCTCACTCACACAGCAGTGATGCACATTGAAAGTGTCTCATTCCTGGGCTATAGAGGCTTACATGGAATGGGTTGTTTCATCCACATCTGTTTTATAGATGTAGGTTTTCTCAGGAATTCCAGCACCTTTCCTTATCAGTCATTCACTCTCAACCAATCACAGTCCAACATGCAAATAAGTTCTTTCCAATTCTATTTCCAGGCCTTGTTGTTAAACTGCCATTTTCTCCCAAGGTACCTTGAGAGTTGTAGTTCCCATTCCTTTTCCCATTTTGTGGGGCGCAGGGCCCACCTCAGGCCCTAGGACCCACATCTTGATCATCTCTCCCACGCCAGGTAAGTGTGTGCACAGTTTGGACAGGGACAGTTAAGGGGTGTGGAAGCCTTTCCAGGACCCACATGGGGACATTTCTCTTTTATAGGTATAGATGACATAGGCATGGAGTAAGGAACTTTCCTGGAGGACAAAACGTACTCCAAGAAAACGTTATAAACAAATGGCCTACTCATCTGCCCTGAGAAGTACATGCACCAAATTCTGATTCCACCTGTCAAAAGGAGTTCTCCAGATCTATCCATCTAATAAGAACCATTTAGGAACTTTGAATGCTGTTGTAACGAAAACTATGTGCCCTGTTAATACAATTTTAAAATTCTTTAAAATATATACACTTTATTATTATTATCAAGAAATTACCACTTCCTGTACTTTAGCTTCTAAAATCTTATTTTTGTTCAGAACTTGAATTCTGAAAACAACATTTGACAAAGCATTTTTTTCTTGGAAGCCACATGAATGATGAGAAGTATCAGCAAAGCAGTTGTGTACCTGTTTCAACTTTTCAGGTTCATAAGATGCCAAATAATCTCTTTTATCAAATCCCTAGAAAAAGCAAATTTCTGTCAGTCGCATTAGCAGTCTTTATCTACTGAATATAATTTTAACCTCCCCCTCCCCCCAAAAAAGGTCTATATTTACCAAAATTATATCTGACAACAATGGTGACGCTCCAATGGTGACACTCTTTCCACCAGCCCAAGATTCCCCATCCACTCACATTGACTTATTGCTTTGTAAGCTGCTGTTGAAAATCCCCTGCAACTTCAAAGGCAGCCTGCCATGTTTTGGGGAAAATGTTGCTAGATCCTTATGTGATCCTAAGCAACTCTTTGGCTCTTTGCTAATATTTTTAAGGCCCATTAAGGTATTTTTAAATTACACTGTAAACCACCTAGGTTACAAGCCTTGAAAGGAAAACAGGTAGCATATCAAGTGCATAATTACTCATCTGCATTCTTCTCCTGCGTTACAGGCTGACTGCCACTGAACTAGCTGCGATGAAACACTCGTCACCTTCTGTACTTTATGGCCCATTAATGGCCTTTGAAGAATGTGAATTCTACTATGACAGAAATAAAAAGCTCACTTATATGTTGTTCTTCCATGTCTAGGCCAGAGGGATACTGTTGAAAGGAACAAAATTAAGTTGTATGACCCATCCATAAACTCAAACAAATGCAAGAGGGAGATGACACCTTTTTAGGTCACTTTAAAAATTCCAAACTTTGCAACCTTTTGTAACTCATGGTTACTTCTTCAGGCTTCATGGTATGGAGCCCCAGCCAGATTTATTCTTAGATGTTATGAGGAAATAGACAGCGGCTTACATCTTTTTACAATCAAAAGGTAGGAAGTCAAGAGCACCAATATGATGAACTTCCACTACGTAATATTCCTAATTGACTTTGATTTGGACTGATCTGGACTAATTTGACATGCCTAGGGTAAAGTAAATTAATTGCCCAATTCTCGAGGACTGGGTTTGAATTGTACCAACCACCCTGGCCAAATAGAATATGTGGGGTGGGGAATATACAAATCCCTGGCTTCCTATCTTTGGATTGTAAAAAGATGTAAGCTGCTGTCTTTTTTTAAAAAAATTTTTTTATTGATTTTTACTAATACACAAAATCAAGAAAAAACATAAGACATACATTGACTAACAAAAACATAAAAAATATTAAGCACTCTTTTTATATAAAAAAAAGTAATTCAAAGAGGAGAAAATATATAGAATTGATAGCTAAACCCCTTACATTCTCTAACATATATCAACATTCTAATAGTAATAAACTTAATTGCATTACTACTAAGCATCCTCCTCTCCTCTACACTTCACCTTCGCAACAAATTCTACAACTAGTGAGACTAAAAAAGAAGAAAAAGGAAAAAAAAGAAAAAGAAAAAAATCACCATGTGATATATTACAATGCCAAAGGAGAGCTGCATCCTGGTCTCTTATCATTATAACCAAAAATTCAATTGATCCGGTACTGGCATATAACCTCCTCTTTTCTTTAATGTATAATCAAGAAATGGTTTCCAAATTTTCCCAAAATTATTTTCTCTTACAATTCCTTTCTTTTTATTTAATTCCCATGTCAATTTATCATTCAGGGCCAGTTGCCACGTTTCCCTATACCATTCATCCAATTTTATTTTCTTTGAATCCTTCCAGTTTTTTGCTATACACTGTCTTCCTGTAGACATAAATATCACAATTAATTCTTTTTCCTCCCTGTCTAACTTTAAACTATCTAAATCTGTAAGCATGGCGGCACTAGGTCCAATCTTTATCTTTTTCCCTAACATATCAACTATTTATTTTTTGATTTCTTTCCAAAAATCTTCTATTTCTTTACAATTCCACGACATGTGTTTGTAAGTTCCCACACTTTTGTTACATCTCCAACACAACTTATTTTTAGTCCTATCCATCTGATTCAATCTCACCGGAGTCAAGTACCATCTCCACATCATTTTATAATTATGTTCCTTAACTCTGACTGACAGTGTTCTCATTATTCTCCGTTTCCACAAAGCTCTCCATTTTATTTCCGGAATCTTTATGTTTAGATCATCTTCCCACAAGGTTCTCAAAATATCTATATTATCCTCTTTATTTAATATTTTATAGATTTTAGCAACCAGGCCCTTTGAGCCAATCTTCCCTTGTCTTATTTTGAACAACAACTCTTCAAATTCCATCATGTCCCTTTCCAAGTTATATCCTTTTTTGTATTTATTATTCCAATTATTTAATCTCGCAATTTGAAACCAATTTAGCTTTAAATCTCCATAAATCGCTGCTCTTTTCTGCTCAGCCGTACAAATTTGAATCCAATATCTCAACATACAAACATCCTTATCTATCAATACTGATCTCAATTCCTCATCTATCTTAATTGGAAAATCTTTTATATCCTCAATCTCTATTAAAGGAGAAATCCCAGGGGCCAGTTTCCCTTTCATCTTTTTCCATACTTCCCACATTGCTCTTAACATTTTATTTTTAATATTTACTTTTCCCCATTCTTTGTCCAAAAAAGCTGCCTTTCCTATTTGTTGGAGATCCTCCATCTCTAAATCCTCCCAAATCACTTGCTCTTTCATCAAAACCTTAACAACATTTTAAACTGGAAGGCATTATAATAACTCTTTAATTTAGGTATCCCTAAACCTTCTTCTTTTTGTGGTACATAGCACCAGCTTTTAGGAATTCTAGCTCTTTTCCCACTGTTACAAAATTTATTTATTATATCTTGAAAATCTTTAATTTCTCTATCCTTAAGGTAGATCGGTAAGACATCAAACAAGAAATTTATTTTTGGCAATAACATCATCTTACATAGAGCCACTCTCCCAAACCAGGACAATTTCAATTTATTAAAATGTGAAATTTACTCTTTAATCACCTTCAATTGTTTGTCATAATTCAATTTTTTAATATTTTCCAATTTATTTGATAGAATAACTCCCAAATATTTTAAATTATCTCCAATCTGAATTTTATATTCCTGCCGAATTTCTTGTTCTTCTTCCTTATTCACATTACATAATATCATTTCTGATTTTTCCCAATTAATTTTCAACCCCGTCATATCCTCAAAATCATTAAAATGCACTTGAATCCTTTCTAATGTCTTCTTCGGGTATTTCATTATGAACAGTGTATCATTCGCATACAGACTAATTTTATTTCCCACCAGACCTTCTACATTATCATCCCTTCTTATCATTTCTGCTAACACTTCCATAGCCATTATAAATAAGATTGGAGATAACCGACACCCCTGTCTTGTACCAGCTTCTAATCTAATATCTTCAGTATAAACATCATTAACTCTAACCTTTGCATTCCCTTGCTGATATAATAGTTTCCATAAGATAGAATTACAGGTATCTCATTGATTGTGGTCCATTGAAGGGAATCAAATGCTTTGAAGATATCCAATGATAACAATCCTATCTTCTCCTTTCTCCTATTGGCCATATCCAATAAATCGAGTGCTCTACTCGTTAAGTCTGCCATATGTCTACCTTTTAAAAACCCAACTTGATCTTTATTTATATATCTAACCATAAAACTGTTTAATCTATTTGCTAATATGTTTGTGAATATTTTGACATCCTGATTTATTAGATAGAGATATAGGTCTAAAAGATTCAATTTTTTATGTATCTTTTCCCGGTTTGGGGACGAGAACAATTATTGATCTGGACCAAAAAATTGGGAGTATCCCCCCTTCCAATATGAAATTAAACAACTTTTTAAATCTTGTGATAATTAAATCTTTAAACTCTTTATAAAACTCTGACGTTAACCCGTCTTCACCTGGTGACTTGCACCCTTTTAATTTATTTATCACATCTTCAATTTCTTTCTCAGAAATTGTATCATTCATTTTATCTATGTGTTCCTGGGCTAATTTTTGTTTTATATACTTCTCCAAATATTCGTTTAATTTATCCACCTTAATCACTTTTTCTGTATACAACTCCTGATAAAATTCCTTTACTATTGCTAATTTATCCATCATTCTATTGCACCTAGCACCTTTTTTGATGTCAATACACCTATCTCACTTTTCTTTCTTTGCTTTAGCAACTCTTGCCAGGAGCTCTGAATTTTTATTACTATTTTCAAAATATTCCCTCTTCAGATATATCAAGTTTCTTTTTACTTTCTCAATATCTTTACCCATCATTTCCTTTTTTAATTTCAACATTGCATCCAAACTTTCTTTGTTATAAGTCCTCAGATGTTCCTCTTGCAAGCACCTTAAATCCTTTTCCATCTTCTGTTTTACCTTCATCTGCCTATACTTAAAATTAGATCGTTTAATACTTTCTCCTCTAAAAATCACCTTCATAGTGTCCCAGACTATACTGTAATTTACCTCTTCGTTATCATTCCATTTCCAACCTTTCTCCCAATTTCTAATAATCTGTTCTCTACATTTAGGATCTTTAAATAGACTAGCATCATATCTCCATGGTTTCCTCCCTTTTTTTTCACTATCCAATCTCAAAACCAAAACCACTTTCGCATGGTCAGATTCTCTGAAAACTCCGACCTCTATCTCTCCCAAATTTTTAACCAAATTATCTGACACCAGTATATAATCAATCCTTGAATATGTATTATATACCTGAGAGAAGAAAGTATATGCCCTTTCCAAACCACGTAGTTCTCTCCATGTATCTTTCAACCCTAACCTCATCATCCATTTATCTAAAACCTGCATCTTTGCCACATTACATCTTACCATGTCAATATTAGTAGAATCACTCACTGATCTTATCAGATTGAAATCCCCTGCTACAATGATTCTTGAACAACTTTCTGCTGCTAAAATACCATAAACTTTATCTTTAAAAAAATTCTTTATGTTCATTTGGAGCATAAATATTTACCAATGTTACCTGCTCATCATCAATTTTACCATTAATTATCAGATATCTCCCCTCCGGATCAGAAATGCTCTTAGTTAACGTAAAACCTATCCTATTTGATATAAAAGTTGCCACTCCCCTCAATTTAGATGTGCCAAATGCCTTTTCATATATCTTAGTCCAACCTAGAAATAACCCATTTACCTCCGCTGATTTTTGATGAGACTCCTGTAAAAAACAACATCAGGCTTATCTTTCCTGAGCGCAACTTCTATCCTTTTCCTCTTCACCTGGCAGCCAGTACCTTTCACATTCCATGTCAATATCTTCACATTTTTCATGTTAAATCAACAACCTTTTTATTTCTATGACAACCCCAATTCCCCTTTGGCATATGTGAACCCACAATTAAATCCCTTATCCCCTTACCAGTGAACATCGAAAAAGAAAAGTAAAAAAAACATATAACAACAATACAATGAATTAATCACCCTCCCGACATTTTCAAAGAAAAAGAGGCCTTCGCATTTCAAAGAGGGGAGGGGGGGAAGCATTCCATCAGGGAATCTGAGTGTCACCTAATCTATTAGCTGCATTAATAACACTTTAAACACCTCCTTCAGCACCCCTGGACATATCCTCACTCTCATCATTTCTTCCAAATCTCAGGCCTCCAGAGAGAATCAAAGCATCTTTTAATTCATTCCATTCTTTTGTTCTGTTCTCAAGTAATTTTGCCTCAACCAAAATATCCAGAACATATGCCTCCTCTTGTACCAAATATCTTCTTCCCAAATGCCAGAAAGTCATTTGTTTTTGAGATTTCCAATTATATTTCACCCCCTTATCCCTCAACCACTTGGTTACAGGTTTCATTTTTTGACGCCATATTCTTTATTCAACTGGTATATCATTATAAATTTCTATATCCACTCCATCGATCTTCAACACCGTTGAATCAGACTGTCTAATGTATGACATCAACCTCATGTTATCCGCCAGACAAGCAAATTTAACCAAGATGTTTCTAGGACTAGTTTTACCCCTTCTTTGTCCCAAGCGAAAAACACTTACAATGTCTTCTGATGATATCTTATATCCCATCTCCAAGCTGCCCAACCAGTGCACTAGTCTATCTCTTATTTTATCTGGATTTCCCTCTGGAATATTACGAATCACTATATTTGCACGTCGCTGTTGTTCTTCAAGTATTTTGACACGTTTTTCTAAAGTATCCACCTTAATATCGCTCCTCTTCTGTTTCTCTTTCATCAGCTCTACCTCATCTTTAATCTCTTTTTGCTCCTTTTTAATTTGTTCTTGTTCCAATTTCAGTTGAACTTGTCCCTTTTTTAAATCATCAAAATTTTATTCAGATTTATCTGTCATTTCATTTCTCTGACTTTCGGCCTCTGCAAGCCCTACCTTAATCATGGACTCCATTGCTTTTAACATATCACACACTATTTGAAATTCAGTCCTAGGCCCCATTGTATGTTTTGTCGTCTTTCTGATTGCCCCTGCTGGTGGTGTTTTTCCAGCGGTACCTGTTGTTGCTTCACTTAATATTGATGTTACTGGCAGTGCCGAGGTTGCTTCCATTACAGATATAACTGGTGTTGTTATTATTGGAGTTGTTAAAGTTGTTGTTGTCATCGTTATAGGTACTGTAGTTGATGCCATTGTTGTTATAACCGAAGTAGTTGTGTCTGTTGCTGTTGAGGTCATTCTTGTTACTGATGTTGTTACCACCCCTGTAGTGTCTGAAATTGTTGTTATTAATGAAACAGTTGATGCAGTTGTTTTGGCTGGTGTCACGGCCGTCATTGCTAAAGATGCCTGAACTTTTTGGTTGTTGTTTCTGCTGTTGTAATATCTTCCTTATTCTCTCTTGCTCTTCTGTGTCTTCAACCTCCTGTTGTAATGTCTTCTTCATCTGTTTATTCACTTCTTCTGCCCGAACGAGTCTCTGATAACTTCTGTCAGAGGATGTTTCTCGATCCCTTACACAACCCGCAGTTTTTTCCTTCTCTTTTCCTCTTCCACGTCGCTTCATCCACTTAAACTTACTCTTCAGAAAACAATTCAGATACCACTTCTGAGCAATTCATAAAAAGTACTTTTCTCTTATCTTCTAAATCAATTATAAACAAACTAAATCCATCTTATTAGCCCACCTCTAGGAATATTATCCACAATAGTATATAATTTATACAATTTTCTCACTTATAATTCTTGTACCTTAATAATAAAAAAACTTGACCATAAAAACACAATAGATTAAAAAACCTTCATCATTAAAAATACCATGAATAGAAAGTGAGAAAAGAGGTGAGAAAAATACTGCAATATGGTTAAAAAGTATCAAAAGTCATTGGTTACATTTCACACTCTTCTTATAACCCAAGAAATAAAAAAGAAACAAAAAACCCAACAATTATTTTTGTTATACACAGTATTTAAATCAAAATTAAATCCATTCCAGGTTTAAATAGACCACATTCACCCAAGTTTCCCAGTTCTTTATATAATCAATAGTTAATCCAAATTGTCCAGTTATATCTTATAATTTTAAATCTTAAGTCTGTGTGGTACTTAAATGCTCGACTTTAAATCAGATAAAACTTTCTAATAAAAAATTAAATTATTTGAGTTCTTTCTGATCAAAAATGTAGTTTATGTCAGTCCATAATAGCTCATATATTTTCAGATCATTCAATGTCCTTGTAATATTTAAAAAAGAAAAAAATTGTTAACCAAGACAATAATTTCTGATATTAACATAAAATTAGCTCATATGATCTCATACTCTCAGTCTCATCTCCCCCAAAATCCCGATCTATCCTATGCCACCTTAAAAATTCTTAAAGGGGTGTGAATGAAGAGTGGAACTCAGAGGAGAAGGAAAACACATACTAAACAAAAAGCACGTGACTTCTCTCTTCTTCAACTTCTCATCTTTATTCCGCCATCTTAGATAAACTTAAAAATCATATATAAAAGTCAATTTTAAATTCCAAAAAAAGTATCCTCTGTATAAAAAATTTAAAAAATCACGACCGAGTCCACCGCCTCTTTCAGATCTTAATTTCCCATTGTTTTAACTCACTTTCGTCTTTCCAACTACCAAAAAACAGTCAGTCCCTACACAGTCACACAGGAGAAAAATTTCATTGAAGCTCAACCTCTCACCAACTCTATTGGCATCAAAAATTTGAAGTAAATCCTCTCAACAGAGATCCCATGCAAGCACAGACTCCAGAGGAACGAACCCCCTTTCCCGGCTCTCACAGCGCTCACAGCTCCATTCGGCTCCAATTAGGTGCCAGCTGGGCCGACTGAGGTTTGCTTCAGCTCCCCCTGTCTGAACCCAATCAGACTTACCCCACTTGCTTGGTCTGCCGTTACCGCTTGTCCACTCTTCCGTCTGGGTTCGTCTTCCCCGTCTGCCAAGTCGCCAGCCTCAGGAAAGTTCATCAAAATTCAGCAACCCAGCCGGCCAGACTCCACTCCAACCACCAAGACCTCCAGTCACTTCTTTCCTCTCAGCCCCGCTCACAGCTCAAACATCTACCAGACTCCAATCCCTTTCGTTCTGCTCCAGTTCCGGTCTCCAACTCCAACTCAAGCCTCATCCAAACTTTCCATCACCACACACCGCACAGCAACAATTTCAGCCCGATCAACCAAGCAGGGGCTCAAAAGGATGGGTAAGAATCATCCGCAAGCTCCCATTTGCTTGTCTCTGACCTTCCAGCAACAAACAGGCAAGATTATTGTGCTTATTCCTTTATTTTCAGGCAGTTTGGATCTCTTTTTTTACATTTTATTCCACTATATGTGGCTCCCCTTTTCGGCAGCAAAAGAAAAAGTTTCTGCTCAATTTGCCATCTTGGAACCCCCCCCCCCAAATAACATCTAAGAATAAACCTGACTTTGATTCCATGCCATGAAGCTTGAAGAAGTAACCATGAATTACGAAAGTTTGCAAAGTTTGGAATGTTTAAAGTGACCCCCTCCTGCATTTGTTAAAATGAAGGCACCCATTGGTGAGTTCATTCTGCAGTTCCCTTCGCCTGACCTAGTGTGAAAAAGATTAGCCAGCAGAGGCATAATGTTGCAATTATGTGTTAATTTACAGTCAGTCAGGGGGCACGGGATAGAACAAGGGACCAGGAGACACTGAATGTCTGATGTCACTATTAGCTTGCCCAAATCTCAACTGATTAACCAGTGGAGAAGGCACATCACACGTGTCTGCAGAATATGGAGAATGAAGGAGAGTAAATTCTTAGTAACTGTGATAAGTCTGTGTCTCACCTAGAGTGCTTCTTTTCACCTGAGTGGTATATATACCACTGTTTGAGAAATACTGTTATAGGAAATTTATCCATTAGCATCAGCTGTATGTTGTCCAGATTCACCTTTGTTTACTCATCAGTACTATTGCAGGTACCAGATACTGATAGGGAGAGATGCTCTGCCAGGTGTCTGGTCTGGAAGAGAAATCCCCAGAGGGGTATCATCACTGAACCAAGGAGATCTTGGCTTCTAAAGCCTCAGATGATCTCACTTGGGAGCTTCATAAACATACGAAACATTTTTAGCAACAACAATGAACCTAATTATATAAAAAAGAAAAGAGTCCAGTTAGCGTCACCCACCAATCACGATATCCCTAGTAGTGTCAGGAAGACACAGAGAGCAGTAGGTTAGTTAAAGACTTGACAGTGTGATTAGTTGTTCAGATCTACAGGTGAAACTCAAAAAATTAGAATATCGTGCAAATGTTCATTCATTTCAGTAATGCAATTTTAAAGGTGAAACAAATATATGATATAGACACATTACATGCAAAGCAAGATATGTCAAGCCTTACTTTGTTATAATTGTGATGATTATGGGGTATAGCTTATGAAAACCCCAAATCCACAATCTCAGAAAATTAGAATATTACATGAAATCATTAACACAAGGATTGGAAACAGAGCAATATTGGACCTCTGAAAAGTATAAGCATGCATATGTACTCAGTACTTGGTTTGGTCCCCTTTTGCATCAATTACTGTCTCAATGCGGCGTGGCATGGATGCTATCAGCCTGTGGCACTGCTAAGGTGTTATGGAAGACCAGGATGCTTCAATAGCGGCCTTCAGCTCTGCTGCATTGTTTGGTCTCATGTCTTTCATCTTCCTCTTAGCAATGCCCCATAGATTCTCTATGGGGTTCAGGTCGGGTGAGTTTGCTGGCCAATCAAGCACAGTAATCATGGTCATTGAACCAGGTTTTGGTACTTCTGGCAGTGTGGGAAGGTGCCAAGTCCTGCTGGAAATCAAGTCAACATCACCATAAAGCTCGTCTGCGGAAGGAAACATGAAGTGTTCCAAAATCTCCTGGTAGACAGCTGTGTTGACCCTGGACTGAATGAAGCACAGTGGACCAACACCAGTAGATGACATGGCTCCCCAAATTAACACAGACTGTGGAAACTTCACACTGGACTTCAAGCATCTTGCATTGTGTGCCTCTCCATTCTTCCTCCAGACTCTGGGACCTTGGTTCCCAAATGAGATGAAAAAGTTGCTCTCATCAGAAAAGAGGACTTTGGACCACTGAGCAACAGACCAGTTCTTTTTTTCTTTAGCCCAGGTAAGATGCTTCCGACATTGTTTGTTGTTCAGGAGCGGCTTGACAAGGGGAATATGACATTTGAAGCCCATATCCAGGATCTGTCTGTGTGTGGTGGATCTTGATGCATTAACTCCAGCCTCAGTCCACTCCTTGTGAAAGTCCCCAACACTTTTGAATGGCCTTTTCCTGACAGTCCTCTTCAGGCTGCAGTCATCCCTGCTGCTTGTGCACCTTTTTCTTCCACACCTTTCCCTTCCACATTGTTGTTGTTCAGTCGCACAGTCGATTCCGACCTATAGACCATTGTTCTCCAGGCGCCTCTGTCCTCCACCATCCCCCTCAGCACTCCCAGTTCTGTACCCATTGTGTCTACAATCCCATCTAGCCATCTCATCTTTGGCCTCCCCCTTCTTCTTTTGCCCTCCACCTTTCCCAACATCAAGGCCTTCTCAAGCGAATCCTCCCTTCTCATTTGGTGTCCAAAGTACTTCAGCTTCGTCTTTACTATTAGACCTTCCAATGAGCAGTCAGGGTTGATTTCTTCTAAGATTGACCTATTTGTTCTCCTCGCTGTCCAGGGTACCCTCAAAACTCTCCTCCAACACCACATTTCAAAGGCATCTATTCTTCTGCGCTCAGCCTTCCTAATGGTCCCGCTCTCACACCCATACATTACCACTGGGAATACCATTGCTTTGACTATTCTAATTTTTGTTTTCAATGTGATATCTCTGCTTTTCACTATGTTCCCCAGGTTTCTCATGGCTTGTCTCCCAAGAATCAGTCGCCTTTTTATTTCATGGCTGCAATCCCCATCTGCAGTGATCTTTGATCCAAGGAATGTAAAATCTGTCACTGCTTCTACTTCTTCCCCATCTATTTTCCAGGAACTGATGGGGCCTGTTGCCATTATCTTGGTTTTCTTGATATTTAGTCTCAAGCCAGCTTTTGCACTCTCCTCCTTCAGCCCAATCAACAGATTCTTTAGATCTTCCTCACTTTCTGCCATTAGGGTGGTATCGTCTGCATATCTCAGATTGTTGATGTTTCTCCCAGCAATTTTAATCCCATATTGTGATTCCTCCATCCCTGCATTGCGCATTATGTGCTCTGTGTATAGATTGAATAAACAGGGTGATAAAATGCAGCCTTGTCTTACTCCTTTTCCTATTCCAAACCAATCTGTCATTCCGTGTTCTGTCCTAACTGTTGCTTCTTGGTTCATGTACAGATTTCTCAGGAGACATATGAGGTGCTCTGGTATTCCCATCTCTTTAATTACTTGCCACATCTTGTTGTGGTCCACACAGTCAAATGCCTTAGTGTAGTCAATAAAACAAAAGTAAACTTGTTTCTGGTATTCCTTTGTTTTCTCCATGATCCAACGTATGTTGGCAATATGGTCTCTAGTCCCCCTACCTCTTCTGAAACCGGCCTGCACCTCTGGTAGTTCTCTCTCCACATGTTGCTGAAGTCTATCCTGTATTATCTTGAGCATCACCTTGCTGGCGTGTGGGATGAGTGCAATTGTTCGATAATTTGAGCATTCTTTGGCATTGCCCTTTTTTGGGATTGGGACGTATACTGATCTTTTCCAATCCTGTGGCCACTGTTCTGTTTTCCAAATTTGCTGGCATATTGAATGTAGTAATTTGACACCATCATCTTTTAGAGCTTTGAAAAATTCCACTGGGACACCATCATCTCCACTAGCTTTGTTGTTTGCAGTGCTCTTTAGGGCCTTTATAACTTCGCTCTCCAGAATGTCTGGCTCAAGTTCAATTTTTTCATCATTGTGGTTATCAGGGGTGTTGAGGTCCTTTTTGTAGAGTTCCTCTGTGTACTCTTTCCATCTTTTCTTAATCTCTTCTGCATCAGCTAGCTCTTTTCCGTCTTTGTCCCTTATCATGGTCATTTTTGCTTTAAATGTTCCCTTTATTTCCCCAATTTTTCTGAAGAGATCTCTAGTCCTGCCTCTTTTGTTGTTTTCCTCCATTTCTTTGCACTGTTCTTTTAGATAGTTTTCCTTATCTCTCCTTGCTTTTCTTTGAAATTCTGTGTTCAAATAATTGTACTTTTTCTTTTCTCTTTTGACTTTTGCATTCCTTCTTTCCTCTGCTATTTTAAGAGCCTCATCAGACAACCATTTTGCTTTCTTATGCTTCTTTTCTTTTGGTATGGTTTTCTTTGCTGCTTCCTGCATGATGTCCCTTATCTCTGTCCATAATTCTTCTGGCACTCTGTCTATTGAGTCTAGGCCATTATATCTGTTCATCACCTCCACCGTGTATTCTTTAGGGATACTTTCTAGGTGATATCTGTCTGGTCTCCTTGTTTTCCCTATTTTCTTTAGTCTTAACCTGAATTTTGCGATCAGTAGGTTGTGATCTGAGCCACAGTCTGCTCCGGGTCTTGTTTTTGCTGACTGTATGGAGGTTCTCCATCTTTGGCTGCAGAGTATGTAGTCAATCTGGTTTCGGTGTTGGCCATCTGGTGATGTCCATGTGTAAAGTCGCCTCTTGTGTTGCTGGAAGAGAGTGTTTGCTATGACCAGTGCGTTCTCTTGGCAGAACTCTATCAATCTTTGCCCTGCTTCATTTTGTGTTCCAAGACCAAATTTGCCTGTTATTCCCTCCACTTTTTGATTTCCTACTTTGGCATTCCAGTCTCCTAATATAATTTGGACATCATTTCTTGGTGTCTGTTCTATGAGGTGTTCTAGGTCCTCATAGAACTGGTCCATTGTGGCTTCATCTGCACCAGTGGTTGGTGCGTATATTTGAATCACAGTGACATTGAAGGGTTTGCCTTGAATTCTGACTGACATCATTCTGTCATTTTTGAGGTTGTATCCCATTACTGCTTTTCTCACTCTTTTATTGACAATTATGGCTACTCCATTTCTTCTAAGGTTTTCTTGTCCACAATAGTAGATATGATGGTTTCCAGAGCTGAATTCACCCATCCCTGTCCATTTGAGTTCACTGATGCCCAAGATGTCAATGCTTATTCTTTCCATCTCATTTTTTACCACTTCCAGTTTACCTTGGTTCATTGATCTCACATTCCATGTCCCTATGCAGTATTGTTCCTTGCAACATTGCATTTCTCCCCCCCCCCTTTCCTGTCCCTCCCCTTCCTCCACTCTGTGGTGCTAAGCATCCTGTATCACCTAGCCTGCTCCTTTGTTTTGCCTTTTGTTTTGGTCAATAGGGTTCTCTTGGCAAGCTTTGTGGCGTGGTTTGCCAGTGTCTACGCCATTTTTCCCCCTCATACAGTTTATCACAGTTTTTAAAAGTGTAGAACATTTTAAACAACATATTATCATGCATATTATTACACTTTAAACACAGTCTCTATGTCAGTTGCTATATTAAGTCGGCATAAAGTCTTTAGGTGAGTTATTATATTAAGTCATCAAAATTTTTCATATCAGCTACTTATCCTTTGCATGGGTCTCTGAGTCTCGCCCCCTGGTTTTCCTCCTCTGCCTTCTTCTGTCAATTGGCGCTCGGTTGTTGCCAGGAGGCTGGAGATGGTGGCTCCCGGGCTCGGAAGGGCTCTCGGTGGGGCGAATTGCTGGCCTCCCCCCGCCCGGCTGGTCCTCCTCCTCTTCCCTGGCCCGGCTGGAGATGGTGGCTCCCGGGCTCGGAAGGGCTCTCGGTGGGGCGAATGGCTGGCCTCCCCCCGCCTGGCTGGTCCTCCTCCTCTTCCCTGGCCTGGCTGGAGATGGTGGCTCCCGGCCTCGGAAGGGCTCGCGGTGGGGCAAATGGCTGGCCTCCCCCCGCCCGGCTGGTCTTCCTCCTCTTCCCTGGCCCGGCTGGAGATGGTGGCTCCCGGGCTCGGAAGGGCTCTCGGTGGGGCGAATGGCTGGCCTCCCCCCGCCTGGCTGGTCCTCCTCCTCTTCCCTGGCCCGGCTGGAGATGGTGGCTCCCGGGCTCGGAAGGGCTCTCGGTGGGGCGAATGGCTGGCCTCCCCCCGCCTGGCTGGTCCTCCTCCTCTTCCCTGGCCCGGCTGGAGATGGTGGCTCCCAGGCTCGGAAGGGCTCGCGGTGGGGCAAATGGCTGGCCTCCCCCCGCCCGGCTGGTCTTCCTCCTCTTCCCTGGCCCAGCTGGAGATGGTGGCTCCCGGGCTCGGAAGGGCTCGCGGTGGGGCAAATGGCTGGCCTCCCCCCGCCCGGCTGGTCTTCCTCCTCTTCCCTGGCCCGGCTGGAGATGGTGGCTCCCGGGCTGGAGATGGTGGCTCCCTTCCACATAACTTTCTGTTAATGTGCTTTGATACAGCACTTTGGGAACATGCAGCTTCTTTTGCAATTACCTTTTGGGGCTTCTTTCCCTCCTTATGGAGGGTGTCAATAATGGTTTTCTGCACAACTGTCAGGTCAGCAGTCTTTCCCATAATTGTGATTCCTACTGAACCAGCCTGAGAGACCATTTAAAGGTTCAGGAACCCTTTGCAGGTGTTATGGATTCATTAGCTGATTAAAGTGGGACACTTTGAGCCTAGAATATGGAACCTTTTCTCAGTATTCTAATTTTCTGAGATAGTGAATTTGGGGTTTTCATAAGCTGTACCCCATAATCATCACAATTATAACAAAGCAAGGCTTGACATATCTCGCTTTGCATGTAATGAGTCTATCTCATATATTTGTTTTACCTTTAAAGTTGCATTACTGAAATGAATGAACATTTCCTTGATATTCTAATTTTTTGAGTTTTGCCTGTATTTAGACTCGGAGATCTCAACCTTTTTAAGACGGGGGCCAAGTCACGCTCTCTCAGACAGCTTTGGGGACCAGACAGCCATTTGCTCTTCCTGCACCACATGGCACTTATGGGTGTGGTGGAGGCAGTGGGGGCCCACATGAAATGGTGTTGTGGGCCGCATCCGGCCTGCAGGCCGCAGGTTGAGAATCCCTGATTTAGATGCATGACAAATTCCCGTAATTTTGGAAGTTCCTAACATTTCAGCAAGATGTGCTGAGAGGCAACTGTCCCTTCACCTAGACCCATGATATAATCTTTGCAAATGCCTTTAAAATTGGAGTAGCAAAATCACAGCATTATCAGGATTTATTCTTTAGCATAGGGAGTTGAGAAGTGTTAAAAAGTTAGACTAGAACATTCAAAAAAGCTTAACATTTCTCACCTGGGAGACCACTTCATTACTGCAAGGTTGTGAATATGTTGTTTCCACAAGATCATCAGGAAATTTCGGTTGAAGCACAGAAGCATTTGCCTCTGTACCCTCCAGACTAGATTTTAAATACAAGGAGGATGGGTTCAACTTTTGGAAACCCTGTTAAAACATAAGAGTAAAGAAAGGTCTTCCATAACTATCTATTAAAAGATTTTCCATCAGCAATAAACAAATTACTGCTTAGAATAACCTTCTCAATCCTTGGGTCTGTAGACTCATTCCAATTCCTAGTTCAACACTGTTCTGAAACAAAATGGTTGCCACAACAAGAGTTTATTCCAGGGTGACCAAACTTTTCAGGCCACAAGCCAGTCATGTGGCTCTGTGGGCTGGTCATGTGGTCCCTCCCACCTGTTTTGCAACAGGATGAGATAAATTTTAGGCTGCCATTTTCTCTGTTTAAACCATGGGTGCCCAAACTATGGCCCACAAGCCGGATCCAGCCCACGGGCCGCAGTTTGGGCGCCCCTGGTTTATTCAATTCAGATATCACACTACGCAACTGCTCAGCTCATGTAATGTAATGAAATGTAATGTAAGCTTAAATGTAAGGTGATGTGACCTATGAAATGTTAAAATTCATATTAAAACAGATTATTTTTGGAAAACAAAATGATGGCATAATGGAAATATAATGATAATTATCATCATGTTTAAAAAAACCTGGGTGTTATTTTTTTAAAATCATCAACAATATTTAGCTGATCTGTAAGCAACAAATCCATCCTTTGGCACAGGGCAGTCTCAGAAACTTTAACATGCTGAAGGGGTTTGCACGTGTCAGTGAAACTAACAGCAATGGTCACCAGGAGGCCAAACTCCATGATGAGCCTGGATTCTTTGCAGGATCACCCAAGGTGGAACAGTCATTGCAGAGACACCAGACTAAGATGCCTCCACCCTCTTTAAGACTGCTACTGGGAATCAACAGCAGCTGAAATCACACTGGTAGAGGAGACAACACCAATGACACTCAAGCTAAATTTTGTTAATGCTACACAGTAGTTGTTTATGGGGTACACAGAGCCTCCTCGAAGACTGTGGTTCAAGGTTGACTCAACCTTTCATTCTTCTGAGGCCAGTAAAATGAGTACCCAGCATGCTGGGGGCAAAAAGTTAAGTTGTACTTACCAGTAATTACTTTCATTCTTCGAGTATGTATTCTATGAATTCACACTTTTGGGTTCTGCGCCTGCGCGAAGCCATTACCGGAGTTTTCAAGATAATTGGATTAAAAGTTTTGATATTGGGACTGCCCACCGTACCACCCACTCTTAGGTGCCATTTTGCACTCTTTCCTCGGTTAATACTTAAGCTGTACACAGGATAACACATAGTATTGCGTTCATGCAGCTCAAGCGGGGAGAAAGGGTGGGAAAGTGTGAATTCACAGAATACATACTCAAAGAAGGAAAGTTATTACTGGTAAGTACAATTTTACTTTCTCCTTCGTGTATTCTGTGAATCCCCACTTTTGGGAGATTAGCAAGGTCACACTTACTTGGTAGGCGGGCAGCTGGATGAGATGAATCCACAATCACATGCAGTCACGTTAGGTAGGATGCACCCTCACAGGTGCGGAGCCTGGAGCCCTCTGGCAAGGACGAAACAACCAAGTCTGGCATCTGCAGTGGCTCTTGTGTCCTTCTGGTAATGTCTGACAAATGTGGAAGGCCTGGACCAGGTGGCCACCTTACAAATGTCCTCCAGAGGCATGCCCTCCAAAAAGGCAGTGGAAGTAGCAATGGCTCTAGTAAAATGTGCTCTGATGTGAGGAGGAGGCAGAGAAGAAAGTTTGTAGGCAAAATAAATGACCGCTGATACCCATTTCAAGAACTTCTGTGATGTAATGGGTTCTTCCTTGGACTTCCCACATACGACACAAAGTGGCAATGTATCTTCCTGAACTCCCTTGTCCTGCTGATGTAAAACAATAAAGTCTTTTTTACATCAAGTGTGTGCCATGCTCTTTCTTGGTGTGAGGTTAGGTTTGGAAAGAAGGTTGGCAAGGAGATAGACTGTCCTAGGTGAAATTTGGAGACCACCTTTGGCTGGAAAGTGATGTCAGGATGGAGGACCACCCTGTCATAAAAGAATGTTGTGAATGGCGAGTCCGAACGAAGTGCTGTCGGTTCACTCGCTCTTCTAGCAGACGTGATAGCTACCAGGAAGGCAGATTTCCAAGTCAGTAGACGTATATCAGCAGTAGTCAATGGCTCAAAAGGGAGGAATGCATTACGGAGGCCTTTCAGGAATCTCTTCACTGTCTAATCCCTGAATGGTGTCGACACTACAGAGTCCACTGGGGAGTGTGCCACAATGGCCGCTAAATGGACACTTTGAGGCAAAGACTCCTTGCAATAAGTAGTTTTATAATATCCAGTTCCAACAGGTTGTGTTCAAAATTTAATGTTCACATATACTCCAAGTGATAAGTGTTCCTTCTCCCAAATTCAACAAATATATATTTCAAAAAATGTTCCAAATACTCAATATTCGGTAAAAAGCTTTTTGAAAGATTATTTCTTCATCAGGAATTTTCTTCTACACAATGTTCTGCGAACTAGTAAAGAAACAATCTATAAACAATACTCTTTAAATGATACAGAATAAGAACAATATCATAATACTTCAAAGATGTCTGCAGTCAGACCAGAGCATAACTTTAAATAGCCTTCATGCCGTAAGTACAAGAACAAACAAAACAAGTGCAGATAAGATTATATAACATCAACTGCTTACCGGATTAGCTTAGAAAATATATTTTTGTTGGATGATGAAGATGAAATACTGAATGCTTTAAAAAAATGGTTGAAGATGGAATATTGAGTATTTGGAACATTTTTTGAAATATATATTTGTTGAATTTGGAAGAAGGAACACTTATATCACTTGGAGTATATGTGAGCATTAAATTTTTGAACACATCCTGTTGGAACTGGATATTATAAAACTACTTATTGCAAGGAGTCATTGCCTCAAACTGTTTTTTTCTTTGTTTGTAACCTTCACCATTTGGCCATGTATCTTTTGTGCTAAATGGACCCTGACAGACGCAAGTCACGGCCAAGTGTACCAAATACTCTATAATGTCCTGGAGGCTACAGTGGCTGGGTTCACTGACTTTGGGTCAAGGAAGGCATGAAACCGTCTATATTTGGAGGCATATGACTTCCTCATGGAAGGCCTCCTGCTCATGTCTAATATTCTTGACAGTCTGAGGTTATCCTCCACGCCGTGAGTTGCAGACTCGGTAGATCAGAATGGAGCAGTTGACCCGTCTCCATATGGAACAGCAATGGAGAGTTTGGAAGAGTGAGCGATTGTAATGACAGCTATAGTAGAAGAGGATACCACGGCTGTCTGGGCCATGCCAGGGCTATCAGAATCGCTTGAGCTTGATGGTGAAGCTTCTGGATGAGAGGTAACGGAGGGTATGCATAGAAGTAATCCATGTCCCAACATATTATGAAGGTGTCTCTTTCCGAACCCCTTTCTATCCCTGCTCTGGAGCAGTACCTCAGGCATTTTCTGTTTGTGTCTGACACAAACAGGTCAAAATCTGGAACTTCCCATTGTGTGCAAATGGACTGAAACACCGACTCATCCAGTTCCCATTTGTGGGAAGTTGAACTCATCCTGCTCAGGCCGTCTGCAAGGACTTCAATTTTTCTTGGATGTGGACTCCAATGGGAAAAACGTGTTGCTCCAAACACCAATCCCATAGTTGAACTGCTAAGTACAGGAGAGTCATTGATTTCATTCCTCCCTGCTTGTTGATATAGGCTATTGCTGTTGTGCTGTCTGACACGATTTGGACCACTTTGCCCAACAATATGGTTTCAAAGGATCTCAGCGCCTTCCAAACGGCAAGCAGTTCCAGGTAATTGATATGAAAATGAGCCTCCTCCGGCGTCCACTGATTGTTCACTGTCAATGCTCCGCAAGCAGCACCCCATCCATGGTTGCTTACATCGGTTAGGATCTGAATTGTTGGTTGTGGGGAGTAAAAAAATTTTCCCATCACCACATTTAGAGGGGAGGTCCACCACATCAGCTGGTCCACCAGTTCTGGTGTTGGAGTTAGCTGCTTGGTAGAGCGTTCTGCAAGCGGATCAAAATTGTAGAAAAGCCATGACTGGAGTGAACATATCTTTAGTTTGGCGTGCAGAATCACTGCAGTGGTCGACGGCATCAGTCCTAAAAGTCTTTGAGCCTTTCTCGCCCATTTATGTGCCCTGCACAAAGGTGATGTCCTGAAGGCGCTTTGGAGAAGCATAGGCTCTCACATGGGTCGAGCTGAGTATTGCTCCAATGTACTCGATGCGTTGTAACGGATTCAGTTTCGACTTGTCGAAGTTGATCCATAGACCGAGACTCTCCATGAATCTTACCATGTAAGCGATGTCTCGAATGGCCTTCGATCTCATGTGCAATGCAACGAGCCAGTCATCGATATAAAGGAATACCCATATACCCTTCTGACAAAGATGGGCTGCCACCGGTGCCATGCATTTCATGAAGACCCGAGGCCCCATTGACAGGCAGAAGGGGAGACATCGATATTGGTAGACTTGGTTCCCGATTTGGAAACAGAGGAGCTTCCTGTGCTCCTTGCAGATATTGACGTGAAAATACGTGTCCTTGAGGTCTATAACTGCAAACCAGTCCCCCTTGTTGATGAGGGGAAGGACAGTGTGGAGCGTAACCATCCAGAATTTTCTCATTTGGATATGTTTGTTCACGCGTCGCAGATCTATGATGGGATGGAGTCCTCTGTCCTTCTTTTCCACCACAAAGTACCTTGAGTAGAAACCATCGGCCGATTTTGAAGGAGGCACGATTTCTATGGCTCCTTTCATCAACAGTGTCGACCCCTCTTCTTGTAGATGAACGGAGGGAGGCATGTATCAGAGCCTACCAACTCGAGGAACCCTGTCGAATTCGATGGTGTTAGCCAGTAGATAAAATATTTGAAACCCACCGTTCGTTTATAACGCCCTTCCATGAGTGTAGTAAAATCCGGAGGTGGATGTACAGAAGTTGGAGAAAGAGAGTCTCAGTCTGAGGGAAGTCAAACCCTTTGCTTAGACTTCCTCTTGAAGCGTTTACTACCTTGTTGGCTGTAAGGCTGGTACCACTGGCGGCCGTGTTGGCGACGTGGAGGTAGAACATAGGACGCTGGCTATCAGATTGCTACCTGGGAGCTGACTGTTGGAAAGCCTGTCCCTGTTGGCAACCATAAAAAGGCTGATACCTTGGATGAGAGGTGGACTGTCCAGGGGATGCCAGACCAAAGAATTTGGTAGTAGTTCTAGTCTGTCTCAGCTTTGTCTGTGTCCTGCGCAAACAGACTTTGACCATCAAACAGCAGATCTTCAATAAGTTTCTTGGTGGGTTCCTCTAACTCAGTGGACCGCAGCCAAGTGTGACGACACAGCATGCTGGAAGTAGACATGTCCTTTGCAGCTGCATCACTTATGTGACGGGATAGCCTCATTTGCTGTAAGGAGAGGTATTCTCCCTCCTCACATAAGGATTGAAAATCCGCATGGAGATCGACGAGCAGCTTCACTAAAAAGGACTTAGCTCGCTCCCACAAATGTGAATTGTAGGGGCCCATCGTGGTAGCATAGTTCACCACGCAAAGGGACAGCAATGCGGTTGCATAAACCTTACGCCCCAAGGCGTCAAGCTTTTTCCCTTCTGCCAAGGATGGAATGGGGAATCTACGGATGGCTGTCTTGCTTTGCGAGTCCCTAATGACCATGGAGTTTGGCAGGGGATGGGCCTGCAAGAACTCCATGTTGTCCTCCAAGAGTTTGTACAGACCGTCCACTCTCGTCGAGACCATGTGGAATGAGACTAGCTTTTTCTGCAAGGTCTTGGCTGAATGCAGAAATGACGGTAGCATGCCAATATGGATGGGCTGTATTGCCTTCTTATCGAGCTTGGCCGTGACATCCTTGAACTTCAATGGTGGGTGATCGGCTTGGCAGTCCCAAGTCAAGTCAACATGGCTGTACGGAACCTCTGGTCCTCACCACGAGGCGGTTTGGTAGTGCCTATGATGGTATCAGGCGTCTTGTCCGCCTCCACCTCTACATGAGGACTCAGAATCGTCTGTTGAAGGTAGAGGGATCTGTGCATCCACGTCAGAAACGCACCAGTAGTGCCTGGGCCTGGTGCTCGACGATGCCGGGGAGGGCAGCAGAGCAATCTCCTCTCCTTGGCCTGGAGCAATAATCCTGGAGGAATCCCGTGTGGAAGAAAGATGATGATGGACACTTACAGGTTGGTGATGGGCACTCACAAGGTTGTGCTATTGAGTGGCAGCCAAAGTTGTGGCTAGAAGTTGGTTGCCAATCTTCCGAGTAACAGATTCAAGAAGTGGTGCTAGAAACTCCAGCTGAATTTCTCGAAGTGGAGCAGATGGAGCCTCACAAGGGGATGGAGTATGTTGAGCTGGAGGCGAAATGGAAGCTTGATGATAGAGCTGTCTCAAGGCGGGGGTGGAACGGGTGAAGGCAAATGGTGAAGAGGCACCGGTGGAGGTGGGGGAGACCCAGAGAGATCCATCCTTTGTACCTTGGACGGGGACTCGGAGGAAGAACGTCCCTCAAATGCCGACGACCTTGACGTCTGGTCAGGAGAGAACCAATGAGGAAAGACAGCCGAAGAGGGCAAAAAAGAAGCAAACGGTTGTGGTGATTGAGGCGGTTGAGGTGTGGAAAACAGAATGGTGGCTTGCCTTCTTAGTCTTTTTCTTATCACCGGTATTGTCTTTCTTCTCCTTCCTCGTGGTTTCCTCAGCCATCCTTCCCCTTTCTCTTTCCTTGGCCGCCATCTTGGGCATCAGAATTTGGGTGGGAATCTGGGAGGTCTGGGAGGCCAAAGCCGGGGACAAAGTTGCATCATCAGGTGCACTTGTAGGCGATTCTTCCTATTTTTGATGGCCAGACGAATGAAATTCTTGCAGTGGGCACAGGTTTGGATTTGGTGACTCTCTCCAAGACAAATCAGGTACTCACTATGCCCATCAGTCAAAGGAAATTTCTTATTGCAGCCTGTGCAATGTTTAAGGATGCTGTTGTCATCAAAGGTCGGGGATGACGAGAAGGTCAGTCCAAATGTCCACTGCGAGAAGAACAAATGGTCGGAATGCCAGTCCTTTCCGAGGAAAAGACCTATGACGAAAAAATGGGTATTTATGCCGCCCGATCCACAAGGGACGAATGGCAGAGGAAAAATTGTTCAAAGAAGATGGCTGCTTCCCTGGCAAGGAAGAAGCAGCCATGAGGTGAAATTTTGCAAAATCACTGAAAACTGCTCCCCCACAAGGAAAAACAGGTGAGGAGTGGGTGATCTTGTCCTGGGAACAAGATCACCAGAATTATTATTATTATTTGAAAATGAGAAGTCTTTTCCTCAGAAACAACGGGGGGGGGGAATGAAGAGAGCTCTCAATGGACTCCTGCTGCTACAGTGGAAAGAAGAGAACTGAGGAAAGAGTGTGAAATGGCGCCTAAGGGTGGGTGGTCCTAATATCAAAAATTTTAATCCAATTAGCTTGAAAGCTCCGGTAACAGCTCCGCGCAGGCACAGAACCTAAAAGTGGGGATTCACAGAATACACAAAGGAGAATGCTAATTAAATGTGAACAATTTAGAGCAGAGGTTCCCAACCTATGGCCCACGATGCCATTCATCCAGCCCGTCGCCACCTCCACCGCACCCAGAAGTAGAAGCAGGCACATTTATGACAGCTGTAAAATGCACCCACGCATGCACAAACGCGCCTGTGGCTTTTGTAAACATGAAAGTGGGTGCATTTATGATAGCCGTAAATGCACCTGCTTCTGGGGGGCATAGTCTGGCCTGCTCAGATGCTCCAAGGGCATGGTCAGGCCTGCAGCGTAAAAAGTTTGGCCACCCCTGGTTTAGAGAGTGTACTAAGAGCTATGGGGTGGTATATAAGTGTGATTGCTTTGCTTTGCTAAATGTATACTGGAAACTGTAAAGCAAGAAATGGAATATCACCAGATGGTCAATATAGAAATCAAACAGCCTACCTAATTGGAAGCAAAAAAAATGAAGCTCTATTCTCCCTGCCAAAACAAAACCTGGAGTGGATTGTGGTGCTGATCATGATCTGTTAATATCAAACATTAGAATAAAGTTGAAAAAACAATAAAAGAATCCTATTGCCAAAATATGTGGCTAATGTTGCTGGTGAATTTAAAATCCACATAGCAAACAAATTTGCATTACTAAACTCTGTGGACTGCGAACCAGATGAACTGTGGATTGAAATGAGAGATATTATTAAGGAAAAATGTAAAAAAAAACAAAAAACAATTCCTGTGGTAAAAAGAAAAGAAAACACTTCATGGATACTGGAAGACACACTTAGAATGGTAAAGCTTAGAATGAAGCAAAAATACAAGAGAACAGGAATAGAGTCAAAAACCGCAATGCAGCTTTTTAGCAACTGCCAAGTAGAGACAACGAGAACTATGACCACAAACAGTGCAAAAAAATAAACGAGATCAACAAAAGGGGAGAAACAAGAGATCATGTTCAGAAGATTCAAGAAATCAGAGAAATTTAAGCCTAAAAGCATCCTATCTTACCAGGAGATAAGCTATCGTTAGGACAAACTATGGAGAGAGAGAGAGAGAGAGAGAATGGATTCCTATTGGCAAAGGTGCCAGACAATGGTGCACTTTATCCTATTACCTAGTCCATCTATACATAAAATATATACAGAGAGCCAGGCTAGATTAAGGTGAAGAAGTGAAAATTGGTGGAAAGAACATCAATAATTTAAGATATACAGATGTCACCATCCAACTAGCAGAATTCAGATGACTTGAAATGACTATTAATGAAAGTAAAATATCTCAAAGCATAACTGTAATTGAACATTAAGATGACAAAAATCATGACTACAGAATAACTATAACTGTGCACCATCAAGTCAATCCTGAATTTTGTGGAAACTCTTTCTAGGGTTTTCTACATAGAAAGCACTCTGAAGTAGGTTATCATTCCCTTCTTTTGGGGGATTCCTGGAAGAGTGCAGTTTACCCAAGTCATTTTGGACTGATGGTAACCTTTATCAGGGTTTTCTAGGTTGAGAATACACAGAAATTTACCATTCCCTTCTTTTGGAGACACCCTGAGTCTGTGCAATTCACTCTTGGCTACACAGGCTTCCTCTTCTCCCAGGAGGCACGGTGGGGAATTGAACTTCCAACCTCTACCTCCACAGTCAGAAACCTAATGCACAGAGCTATCCACCCAGCTACCCAGAGGGACTGCATCTTTAATGGAAGAAACTGAAATAGTGAAATAGTTTTTGCATTCCTTGGTTCCAAACAACAATCCAAAGGGAGACTGCAACCAAAAATAATCAGAACACTGATATTTGGAAAGAGAGCAAAGAAGGAATGAGAAAAGATAATCAAATGTAAGGATTTCCCACTGGAGATAAAGACCATCCAAACACTTGTATTCCTGATCACCATGTGAAAACTGGATGGGAAAGAAAGCTAACAGGAACAAATTTGATTTGTTTAAAATATGGTATTGGAGAACTTTACAGATATCCTGGATTGCCAGGAAGGCAGATGAAATCAAGAGCTGAACAGGGTTGTTGAGGGCAGAACATTTTGGAGATCACTCATCCATAGGGTTGCCATGAGTCAGAAGCACCCTGGCACCATTTAACTATCTTCTTTACTTCCTTTTTTACCCCACTGGGTTTCAAGGGAATCATACAACCCTAACAACAATAACAGATACTTGGGGCACTGTCTCCTCTAATTTATCAAAAATAATCTCACAGCTCCTGCTCCCAAAACACACTTAATCTAGTACTGTATCACTTTCCCTCTAGTTTCCTCCACACACACAGACCTCACACAAATAGCTTGTCCTCCATTTACCTTGGAAGGTATGTTTTCTCTGCAGACGATCGCATGGCCCTCTAATCTCAGCACATTGTGGAAGTAAATATCTTCATTTGAGTTGGTGTCACAAAGGAAAAGGTAAAGGATGCCATCTATGTACTCATTCACCAGGCCCACCAGCAGCTTTAGTCCACACAGGCTTTGGAACTGAAGGGTGGCACTGACAGTCCAATCATCCTTGATGGGGAAAGAAGGAAAATTGCAACCCAAACAGGGGGAAAAAAAACAACAAGTTCAATTTGCCTGACATCTGACTCCATCACTCTAGCACTGAGAGATGCACGAGACCTGTTGGTTCTCATAAGACAGTGATGGCGATCCTTGGTACTCCAGGTGTTCTTGAACTTCAATTCCCAGAAGCCCTGATCAGCAGAAGTGCTGATATGGGCTTCTGGGAATTGAAGTCCATGAACACCTGGAGTGCCAAGGTTGGCCATCACTGTTTCTATTTTTAGAGACTTCTAATAAAAAAATTATTACAATTCTAATAACAAAAATAAACATTACATCAAATACATCAATGTATCAACATAAACGAACACATAAACAAACACAAAACACCCAGTGATATTTACAATGCCCTATAGACTAAGTACAGTATATTCTTTGTTTCCTACTTTATTTCCAAAAACCAAGTTGATCAGGCATTGGTTTTCCTCCTTGGCCCTTATTTAATGTGTATTCCAAAAAATATTTCCAGATCTCATAAAATTTATTTTCTTTAATCATTTTTAAATGTAGTTCTGAAGTAAGTTTATCGTTAAGTGCAATCGTCCACATTTCATTATACCACTCTTCAATTTAAAGCATTTTTTTCTTCCTTCCAGTTTCAGGCAATGCATTGTCTCGCCGTTGTTAACATTATAGATAATAACTCTTTTTTTATACTTATCCATTCTAACATCATCAACATCTGTTAACTGGACCATACATGCATTCAGTTTAATATCTATATCAAAGATTTTTTTTGATTTCATTTTCAACTTTTGTCCAAAATTGTCTTATAATGCCACAGTGCCACCACATATGAGAATAAAAGCTCAGGGCATTTTTACATCTCCAACAAAATTGCGACTTTGTATTATCCATTTGACTTAAATGGATTGGTGTCAGATGCCATTTCCACAGGAGTTTGTAATTGTGCTCTTTTACCCTGATGGATAGTGTTCTCATTATTCTTTTCTTCCACATGTTTGACCATTTTGTCCTATCAATTTTAATTCCTAAATCCTGTTCCCAATCTATCCTCAGTACATCCTGTGCTTTATCATCCTGATTTAATAATTTATATATCTTATTAACAAGTCCTTTTATGCCCATATGGCCCGTTCTTAACTTACGGTATATATCATGTCTTCAAATGATGCCCTATTTCTTTCCGGGCTAAATTCTCCTAAATACTTTTTATTCCAATTACTTACCCTAATTATTTGTAACCAATTTAAATTTAATTGCCTAAATAAATCTGATTTTTTCGCCTTGTCCTTACATTTTTCTAACCAATTTTTTTAACAAAAGCACATCATTTCTTACTAAAATTTCTTCTATTTTTTATCTACATTTATTGGGAATGATTTCACATCTTTCAATTCGATAATTGGTGATAGACCAGGAGCCAATTTTCTCTTCAGAGTTGACCATGTATGTAATAATTCCTTTAGCAGTTTATTTTTCAAATTACTTAAGGTCTTCGTTCTATCTACAAAAATTACCTTTCCCACATTTAATAATTCACGCATTTCTATCCTTTCCCATATAATTTCTTCCCTCATTAATAATTTGCAAATACTCCTTAATTTAAACGCTATATAATAATTTTTAATATTTGGTATTCCTAACCCACCTAACTTCTGCGGAGTATACCAGAGAAGTTTCGGAATTCTTGCTCTCTTTCCTCCGTTACAATAATTGTTGATAAGAGTCTGAATTTTTTTTAACTCTTTCTCCCTAATTTGAATTTGTAAGTTATCAAACAAAAAGTTCAACCTAGGCAACAACTTCATCTTACAAAGTGCTATTCGTCCGAACCAAGATAAATTCTATTTTGTATATTGCCGTATTTTTTCTATCAATTCCACTTCTATTTTATCATAATTCATTTTCTTAAAGTCTTCAAACTTTTTTGTAATGTTTATCCCCAAATACTTAATATTATTTTTAATTTGTATTTTAAACGTATTCCTAATTCTTTCCAACTCTTCTTCTTTTTCATTGAAAAACAGTGCCTCGGACTTGTCCCAATTAACTCTTAAACCCGTTGCATCCTGAAATTCACTAAGATGTTGCTGAATCAGGGCTAGAGATTTTTGAGGATTTTTAATGGTAATTAGTGTGTGGTCTGCATATAGATTGATCTTAACTCCCTCCACCCCATCTAATTCATTATCTTCTCTTATTGCGTTGGCTAGCAACTCCATTGCCATAATAAAAAGCATGGGAGATAAGGGGTCCCCTTGTCTAGTCCCTGCACCCAATTGACTATCATCTGTAGTTGTGTCATTTATTTTCACTTTAGCTGTACCCTTTGAGTATAATTGATCAATCACTCCTTTAAACTTTATCTCAAATCCATAACTATCGATTATCTTTTTTATTGAAATCCATTGGAGTGGGTCGAAGGCTTTAAACATATCAAGAGATAATATCCCCACTTTTTGTTTATTTTGCTGAACACCGCTTATAAGATCCAGAACCCTTCTCGTTAGATCTGACATGTTTCTACCTTTCATGAATCCCACTTGATCATCTTTGATATATTTATTCATAAACTTATTCAGCCTATTGGTTAAAACTGCTGTAAATACTTTCACATCCTGATTTATAAGTGCTATCGGTCTATATGATTCTATCCTTTCTAAATTTTTACCAGGTTTGGGAATTAGGGTTATAATAGATCTGTACCATGAGGGTGGTATATTTCCTCCATCCATAACATGATTAAATATTCTCATTAACCTAGGCACCACTACCTCTTTAAATTCTTTATAAAATTCCCCTGGAATCCCATCCTCTCCCGGGGCCTTTCCAATTTTCAATTTTTCAATAACATCAATAATTTCTTTCTCTGTTATTTTTTCTTCCAGACCACGCTGGAGCTGAGACTGAAACCAAGCGAAGATGAGCTGTTTGGAATCTGAAACTGCAGTGTGAGCATTCTGGAGAGGAGAAGGGTGGATGGGGAAACAGATTGGAAGGGTGTGCAGAGATCGTGGAGAGGAGTAAGGGAGTAGAGTCGGTTTGAACCCCTTCAGAGCGAGTTTGGAGTTTGCACCGAGTGAATTTCAAGTGTCTGTCTTGTGAGAGATCAGAGTGAAAGCCTCGGATGTGAGCGGCAAGTGGTGTGAGATCTTTCCAGCTGAAGAACAAAACTGATCCAAGACCTTCTATAAGTGGCTGAGGAATTAAAGTGTGGAGTTTTGTTGGAAGCTGCCTTGTGGGACTGCGAGCAATTGAAATGAGTAAAGAAAGTGGGGACTGGGAGGCAACAGATCCTTCTCGGGGAGATCGAAAGTGAACCCCGATTAGGTCTAGGAGTCCCCGAACCGGAGCTTGTGAAAGAGGCTTGCGATCCCGTGGAGAGAGAGGGCTTGCAAAAAGGACAGAGATCTCGGAACTGTAGTGTAACATCTTGGAGCTCATGTACTTGCCTGGAGTTTGCTTTCCTTTTTCATTCCCTGACTGTCTGACATTGTCTGATACAGCTTGACTTTATTTACCATATAAAAGCTCGAGAACTGACAGGAATAAAGAGGGAGAACTGTGGGAAAGAAGTAAAGAAGGTAAAAAGTGAAAGCGAGGTTTTTCTCTTTCTTTTTTCTCACTGATCTTCCCCCTCATTTTGGACTTTAGCCCTGGACTGAGCTTTGAATTATATTAATACAGGACTGACTGTTTTTTCTTCCCCATCTAACTCTTTGTGCCCGCTTTGCGCATTGGATTCTCTGTGAGTTCCCTCGTGTGATTGACTCTTCAGGTGTTGCTGATTAAGTTCATAATGATGACGGGAGTCTGAGTGCTGTGCCTAGCTAGAGACATCATTGGACTGCAGCCAAGGAACTGCCTATCTACACAACTGTCCTTGTTGCTTCTATAAAGTGAACTTGTAGCAAAGAAGCAGAAAGTATTTTTAAAAATAGGTTTTGATTGTAACAAAGCTTCATAAAATTTGTGTAATAATTTAAAAGCTGATTACCTTACTTATCTTAATTATTCTGTGAATATTATTTCATCACTTTTCTAATTTGTTTTTTATTCATTTATTTAATTAAATTCATTGTTTTAAGTGTCATAACATATATAGGAGAAGTAACATAGCTTTTGCTGATTGTTATAAGTTCTGTTATTTGGATTTCTCACCTATTACAGTATAGTATATAGTTATTTTTTTCAAATTACTAGGGGGGGAGGTGATCAGCTTTATAAAGAGTTGACACTGTAATGTTATTAGAACTGTATAAATAATTAAGTATTATTGAATGAATCGGAAAGGGAGAGGAAAAAAGGTGGTGCAAGACCAAGATATACATCCTGTTTGGACAAGAATAGGTAGATTGATGAGAATGGAAATTGAAGAAAGGCCCAGAAGAAGATCCCTTCAGGACAAGATTGCTGAGATAGAAGATCTTGAGAAGAGCGGAAGTAGAAGAACAAAGGAGATGACAAAAAGAGCAACGAAAACAAGAAGAACAGCAGCAACAGGTACACCATTTAGAGGAAGAACAACATTTACAGCAACAAAATATGAATGAACCAGAAAGCAGTCAAGGGGCTATAAAGAAGAAAGTGGTTTGAAAAATGGCTGAAGGCCAAATAACTAGTGGATTATCAAATGAGAAGAATAAACAAGAAATTTGTGAGGGGCGGGAGACAGCAGGCCAGAATGGAGCCTCAGGTGTATAGTGGGAGTATAGAAATGAGGTTGGACAAATTGGAGAATTTTTAACAAGCAAAATTTCAGACAATGGAGGAACAGCGCACACGGGATAATCAGAATTTCATCAAAATGCAGCAAGAAAGTCTTGAGAACTTTCAACAAAAAATGTTGTTAATGGTCAAGGGTATGTTGGAAGCAACACAGGTAGACACAAGAAAAATTATGAAGTATCAGAGTTAAAAGAAGGTATGAATATGAACATTAAAAAAGTTGAGACATTGACAAAGGAAGTTCAGGAAGTTCAAGAAAAGGCAAGATAAAGAGAGATGAAGTTGGATGATCAAGGGAAAATATTAGAGTTCCTAGAGGAGCAAGCAAGAAAGCGAAATTTGATAATTAGAAATATCTTGGAGAAGGTACTGGATCGGCTGAAGTTTAGAATCCTGAGTTGGTTGAATGATTTGAAACTAAGGAAGTTTGATAATGAAGATACAGTGAGTGTTTTTAGATTAGGATCTAAAAAGTCAATAATTGGTAATAGAAATGTGCTTGTAAAGTTTACAAATGAAGGAATTAAGATAAGTGTGATGCAGCATATAAAGAAAAATGGTGCAACTGTTTTAAAGCTAGATGGGGATTCTATTGAATTCTTCAATGATATTTCAATGGAAGAAAGAGTATGGAGAACTCAAATTAAACCACTCACAAAGAAATTAAGGGGGAAAGGAATTGAGTATCACTGGATGTTTTCAAAAAAATTGAAATTTACCAACTTAGGGAAAACATTTGTAATAAGAGAAGGATCGTTTGTTCTAGATGTCCTGGTTGAAGCAATAATCATAGAGAATAATAATAAAGAGTGGGAGGATCTCAAAGAAGCTTTGATAATAGCTGGAATACATACAACTCACTCCAAAGAAAATGAAGAATATAGTAGTAGAAAATGTGGCAGAAAAATTAACTAACAAAAGGTTAGGGGACACTGAAGACAGGACACATAATGTATAAGAATACTCACTTACTCCATTCCCCCCTCCCCTCCTTGATTTTCAGGGGTGAATCTTTTTTTTGTATGGAAAAGGTGGGGAGGGTAATGAATTTGTTTTTTTCATGTATTCTTTGTTATGTTTTTTTCTATGTTGTCTTATATTGGGAAAAGGGATGTATTGTTTGTAGTACACGCGCCCTGTTGAGACTAAGTAGAGAAATTTGTTTAAACATGAAGAGTATTAAAATACTTTCGTGGAATGTGAAAGGCACTGGTAATCAATTAAAGAGAAAACGTTTAGAATTGGCCATTAAAAAAGATAAACCTGACATAATTTTTTTGCAAGAGACCCATCAAAAAACAGATAATATTAATACTATAAAATTGGGGTGGATTGATTTGTATGAGAAGTCTTTTGGGAGTACTAAAGCAAAGGGGGTGGCAATACTAATTTCAAAAAGGGTTGGTTTTACAAAGATTAACGGTATAGTTGACCCACAGGAAAGGTACCTCATTGTAAATGGTTTAATTGATAATGTGGAAATAACATTTGTAAATGTATATGCCCCAAATGAAAAGCAAGGAGAATTTTTAGAAAATCTGCATCAAATTTTGGAGAAAAGGAAATTAGGAAGAATAATAGTTGCAGGCAATTTTAAATTTATTAGTTCTGAACAGGACACTACAGTATAAAAAGACAAATAAGCACAACTAAAAAAAATTATAGGTTTGTGGATCAGGAAGCTAGGACTTAAGGATGTATGGAGAGAAATTAAAGGACAAAAAGGTTACACTTTTTATTCTCAAGAACATAATTCCTATTCGAGAATTGATTATGTATTGATGTCAGAAAATTTGATTGGCCATCACTGTTATAAGACCTATATAGTTGGAGAACACAAGGCTGCTTACTGATGCTCTCCAATGATGTTAAAGGTGGACAGCCTCCTCAGCATCCTTTCTACAATCTCACAGCTTTTTTTTCTTGAGTCCCATACAGTACTCACAAAGTAGGCTCTAACTCACTCTGAACTATTTCGTTCTTCCACAAGTATGCCCTTGTGTGTGTGTGTGTGTGTGTGTGTGTGTGTGTGTGTGTGTGTGTGTGTGTGTGATATTTCCAGACAATGGCTGGAATCCTATTGGTGCGTGTATCAAAGTCTGAGTGACACGCGACAAAGTGCCAGGACGCATTTTATTGCACAACCAGGCATGTAATCAGGCACAGAACAAAATTCACCCCACACCTCTGCCCAGCAGCCCAATGGGAGCGCTTCTTCCCTCTCCCAGCACAGTTTGCCCCGTCCCTCTGCCCAGCAGACCAATGGGATCATTTACTTCTTCCCCTGTTGCTGTGTTGGCGCTTTGCGATAAATAAGTGTTTTTTGGGTAGCTATTTGGGCACTTGGTCTCTAAAAGGTTCACGATCACTGCCCTACACAAACACCAATAGAATTTTGTCTAACAGAAAATTAAATAGCCAATCTATTCATTACAAGTATAAAAACAATTTACAGCAGAATCACACTTAGTTGGTTCATTCCACTGTCAACGGATTAGTAATCTCAAATATAAATCTGGGTATAACATAAACATCAAATACTTTTATGCTCAATAGGAAAGTAGTACAACAATGTAAAAATCAAAATGCCATACTTCATTTTATTTAACCAATCTCAGTTAATGCACAACTATTTCATGATATAAACAAGCTAAGAAACCTTTAGCTAAACTCTGGTACCCAAGTACAGTAAAACCCATACTTACGGGGAAAAAATCTGTTCCATAGGCTTTTTGCTTAAATCGGTTATTTTTGTAACTCGAAGCAAACCCATAGGAAAAATGAAAATTTTATGTAAATCGAAGCAAACCCAGAGGGAAAGGAATTTTTACGTAACTCGAAGCAACCCCATAGGAAAAAGAACCTTTATGTAACTCGAAGCAAACCCATAGGAAATCGTGTAAATCGGGACATGGTTTTAGCATAAAATCATTACGTAAGTCGAATTTTATGTAACTCGAGGCATTTGTTAGTCGGGGTTCTACTGTAGTCTTAAGTCTTCTAGAATTACTTCTCTTAGTAAATCATATACAGTAAAGGCAAATCAATTGATGAGTGTCTCTACCAGCCACAGGTTCTGATTTCCAATAGTTTATTCTATATCCATAGTCATAACAGGTAAGAACAGGAACTTCAAAGAACTTGTATTTGCAAGTTGAGGTCCAGTGCATTTTATTTTATAGAACAGTTGCTTCCAAAGCTCAGTTGTTAAATTTTCTCAGTCAAATGTAGTTCACTGCCTACTGGAGATCGGGGAAAAGTGCATACTGTACATCCCAATTTCTTTGCAGCTGCCTTTGTTATGTGAATTACCAAGGGTTTCTCGTTCTCGTTCTCTCTCTCTCTGCGTGTGTCCATCCTCCCAGCCTCCCACCTGTTTGAATACCAGCAATCTCACATTTTGCAATGAGTTTAAAGCCCTTTGTCAAGGGATGAGACATTTTATTGGCAGACTTTTTATACAATTAAAATCATATTGTGCATGATAATACTTTGTTTTAAAACTGTTTAAACTGTGATAACATGTGTGATGGGAAAAGACTGGCGTAGAGACCGGCAAGGCACGCCACAAAGTTTGCCAAGAGAACCCTATGGACCAAAACAAAAGGCAAAACAAGGGGATGCTCAGCACAGCAGATCTGAAAAGGGGGAGGAATACGAAAGGGAGAGGAGAAATACAGTGTTGCAGGGAACAATACTGCATAGGGACATGGAATGTGAGGTCTATGAATCAAGGAAAACTGGAAGTGGTAAAAAATGAGATGGAAAGAATAAGCATTGACATCTTGGGCATCAGTGAGCTAAAATGGACAGGGATGGGTGAATTCAGCTCTGGAAACCATCATATCTACTACTGCGGGCAAGAAAACCTTAGAAGAAATGGAGTAGCCATAATTGTCAATAAAAGAGTGAGAAAAGCAGTAATGGGATACAATCTCAAAAATGACAGAATGATGTCAGTCAGATTTCAAGGCAAACCTTTCAATGTCACTGTGATCCAAATATACGCACCAACCACTGGTGCAGATGAAGCCACAATGGACCAGTTCTATGAGGACTTACAACACCTCATAGAACAGACACCAAGAAATGATGTCCAAATTATATTAGGAGACTGGAATGCCAAAGTAGGAAATCAAAAAGTGGAGGGAATAACAGGCAAATTTGGTCTTGGAACACAGAATGAAGCAGGGCAAAGATTGATAGAGTTCTGCCAAGAGAACGCACTGGTCATAGCAAACACTCTCTTCCAGCAACACAAGAGGCGACTTTACACATGGACATCACCAGATGGCCAACACCGAAACCAGATTGACTACATACTCTGCAGCCAAAGATGGAGAACCTCCATACAGTCAGCAAAAACAAGACCTGGAGCAGACTGTGGCTCAGATCACAACCTACTGATCGCAAAATTCAGGCTTAGACTAAAGAAAATAGGGAAAACATGGAGACCAGAAAGATATCACCTAGACAGCATCCCTAAAGAATACACGGTGGAGGTGATGAACAGATTTAATGGCTTAGACTCGGTAGACAGAGTACCAGAAGAATTATGGACGGAGATGAGGGACATCATGCAGGAAGCAGCAAAGAAAACCATACCAAAAGAAAAGAAGCATAAGAAAGCAAAGTGGTCGTCTGATGAGGCTCTTAAAATAGCAGAGGAAAGAAGGAACGCAAAAGTCAAAGGAGAAAGGAAAAACTACAATCATTTGAACACAGAATTTCAAAGAAAAGCAAGGAGAGATAAGGAAAACTACCTAAAAGAACAGTGCAGAGAAATGGAGGAAAACAACAAAAGAGGCAGAACCAGAGATCTTTTCAAAAAAATCGAGGAAATCAAGGGAACATTTAAAGCAAAAATGACCATGATAAGGGACAAAGACGGAAAGGAGCTAGCTGATGCAGAAGAAATTAAGAAAAGATGGAAAGACTACACAGAGGAACTTTACAAAAAGGACCTCAACACTCCTGATAATCACAATGATGAAGAAATTGAACTTGAGCCAGACATCCTGGAGAGCGAAGTCATAAAGGCCCTAAAGAGCACTGCAAACAACAAAGCTAGTGGAGATGATGGTATCCCAGTTGAATTTTTCAAAGCGCTAAAAGATGATGGCGTCAAATTACTGCATTCAATATGTCAGCAGATTTGGAAAACAAAACAGTGGCCACAGGATTGGAAAAGATCAGTATACGTCCCAATCCCAAAAAAAGGGCAATGCCAAAGAATGTTCAAATTATCTAACAATCACGCTCATCCCACATGCCAGCAAGGTGATGCTCAAGATAATACAGGATAGACCTCAGCAGCATGTGGAGAGAGAATTACCAGAGGTGCAGGCTGGTTTCAGAAGAGGCAGGGGGACTAGAGACCACATCGCCAACATACGTTGGATCATGGAGAAAACAAAGGAATACCAGAAACAAGTTTACTTTTGTTTTATTGACTACACTAAGGCATTTGACTGTGTGGACCACAACAAGATGTGGCAAGTAATTAAACAGATGGGAATACCAGAGCACCTCATATGCCTCCTGAGAAATCTGTACATGAACCAAGAAGCAACAGTTAGGACAGAACATGGAATAACAGAGTGGTTTGGAATAGGAAAAGGAGTAAAACAAGGCTGCATTTTGTCACCATGCTTATTCAACCTATACACAGAGCACATAATGCGCAGTGCAGGGATGGAGGAATCACAATATGGGATTAAAATCGCTGGGAGAAACATCAATAATCTGAGATATGCAGACGATACCACCCTAATGGCAGAAAGTGAGGAAGACCTAAAGAATCTCTTGATTGGGCTGAAGGAGGAGAGTGCAAAAGCTGGCTTGAGACTCAATATCAAGAAAACCAAGATAATGGCAACAGGCCCAATCAGCTCCTGGAAAATAGACGGGGAAGAGGTAGAAGCAGTGACAGATTTTACTTTCTTAGGATCAAAGATCACTGCAGATGGGGATTGTAGCCATGAAATAAAAAGGCGACTGATTCTTGGGAGACAAGCGATGAGAAACCTGGGGAACATAGTGAAAAGCAGAGACATCACATTGCAAACAAAAATTAGAATAGTCAAGGCAATGGTTTTCCCAGTGTAATGTATGGATGTGAGAGCTGGACAATTAGGAAGGCTGAACGCAGAAGAATAGATGCCTTTGAAATGTGGTGTTGGAGGAGGGTTTTGAGAGTCCCCTGGACAGCGAGGAGAACAAATAGGTCAATCTTAGAAGAAATTAACCCTGACTGCTCATTGGAAGGTCAAATAGTAAAGATGAAGCTAAAATACTTTGGACATCAAATGAGAAGGGAGGATTCACTTGAGAAGGCATTGATGTTGGGAAAGGTGGAGGGCAAAAGAAGAAGGGGGAGGCCACGGATGAGATGGCTAGATGGTATTGTAGACACAATGGGCACAGAGCTGGGAGGGCTGAGGGGGATGGTGGAGGACAGAGGCGCCTGGAGGAAAATGGTCCATGGGGTCGCAAAGGGTCGGAGTCGACTGTGCGACTGAACAACAAAAAAAAAACCACACTTAGCACCAACAAAGTAAAAACAAGTTTTGTAATGGTTTTCCTGAAATTCTACTTCACACACCCTAAGTACCTTTATCTTTGACAGAGACAAGACAAAAAAAACTATAAACAAATAAGAACTACATACATACCATCTTGGGTTTCACCCACGCTAAGGAACAAGGGATAGCTTGGGCAGGTAGCTTTGCATAGCAAGATCTGTAACATAAATCATATAATGGGTTATAAAGGATAAGAATCAGTATAATATAATACTGATATATATTATCAGTACAGTATATATATAATACCAGTCTGGTCAGGTTATCCTGCTATGGTAATAAAGTAGGCCATACTGCCAGCAATTCAATGTTTGGCATCAGGCATCGATCAACTAACCTGACAACCCTGAGGACTAACAACCTTGGGTGCTGAAGTCCACAGGGAAGGGTGATGGCCCCCAAATGAATTAAATCCCACTTGAATCCATCTTGATGAAGGGCAGCAGTTTCATCAATACTGGCCGGGGACTGATGAGGACTTTGTGTGCCAAAAGGGCTCAGGATCAGTAAGTGACCCCCAGAACTGGATCAGTGGTATGGGGGCCATGCTGCGATGAGAAGGCAGAAGAAGGGCCCCTGCATTATATTCTCAGGACAGTCTTCATGGCACAGGTACACAGAAAGAGCCTCCTTGAAGATTATTTTTGAGCCACAATTGAGCGTAGCCTGGTAATGGTAACCTTGTGTTGCCAGCTAATCTTTCTCACACCAGGTCAGGCAAAAGAAACTGCAGAATGGACTCATTTTAGCAGTTTCATGCCTGGCCTAGACACGAAAGTATACTGTAATCCTGTGCCACCTCTCACCTGCAGTCCCAATCCAAGTTGTACTTAAAATAATGAATATGAATAATAATGAATGAAATAATGAAAAGAAAATTTGGCCCATGGATTGTGGCCCAAAGGAAACAAAAGAGTAGGGCTTCACTTGTGCCTCACTCCACTTTGAAGGGGGTGAACAGAAAGAGCCCAGGGGGCAATCCCAGAGCTCTGCTGGAAAATGGTAAATTCCTCTAAGTATGAAGAAGGGGCCTGGTCTGATTAATACATTCATATGGCAAATAACAAAAAGCATGTCATAGAGCAGGGGTTCCCAACCTACAGCCCACGGGCTGGCCCCCAACGCCATCTCATCCGGCCTGTTACTGCCTCTGCCACACCCGGAAAGTAGAAGCAGGCATGTTTACATCATCCGTAAAACACGCCCAAGCAAACACACCCACGACTGTCATAAATGTGGGAGTGGGCGCATTTACATCAGCTGTAAATGCGCCCACTTCTGCTTCTGAGGGGCGTGGTAAGGCCCACAGCAAAAAAAGGTTAGCCACCTGGCACAGAGCAGGGGTTCCCAACCTTTTTATGCCGCAGGCCTGCCCACACACCCCGGACAGCTGAGTAGGCAGGACCACACACCCCGAAAGCAGAAGTACCCTTAAATACACTGGGAAAATGGAGTGCATCATGTACTGTATATAGTGGCCTACAGTGGCCTATTTTGGTAATAACGGGGTGCGTCTTATACACAGATGCATCTTATACGCCAGCAAATATGATAAATGTGCCTGCTCCTGCATTTGCGACAGCCACAGGCACATTTACAGCTGACATAACCACATTTACACATGCATGGGTGTGTTTTACGGCTGTCATAAGTGTGCCTTGCTTCTACTACCGGGTGTGGTGGTGGTGGGCCACATGAAATTGTGTCGGAGGCCATAGGTTGGGAACCCATCATAGAGTCACCATTTGACTCTCTGTCTAGTTCTGGAAACCTCCTATCTAACATGGCAGATACTAGGGAAAGCGTCTTTAGGGTTCCCCTCAGAAGCAAGAAGGGAAACTTGGTCATAGTTTAAGCTGCAGTCTTGAGGGAATTGAAGTCCAGGTACTCCTTGAGGCCTAAGGTTGATAAACCCTAGCCTAGAGGAAAAAGGCTAGTCCTCCAGGTGTTCTGGAACTTCAGTTCTCAGAAGCCCAGGCTCCCCTCAAGGCTGCATGTTCTCCACCTCTGGGTACAAAACCACTCCCAGGACCGATCAAGGTGCTGTCCCTGAAAATAAATTCTCTTGAATTCTCTTGGGGAGACAAGGGTGTCTTATTTGACCACACTGAAAAGCAAAAGGGGTCAAGACCTGCCATGTCAGCATGTCAGTCTTGAGCCCCACAGAGGAAGTTCTTCAGGGAAGTTCTTTCAGAATACCACTGAGGCCCTCCTCAATCAACTGCCTGCTAGTTGTATGAACCCTCAGTTCTGCATGGAGTGAATAACCCTGTTCTCCTTGGAGACTGTGAAAAACTAGATATATCACCAGACCTCTCTCTTATTTGCCTGGATGGCTTGGATGTGCTGAAGACACTTCATAGCTCCTGGAGTTGTCGAGTTGACCATATGAAAGTTGTAAAGCTCCAGTGCCATTTTACATTTCAGTGTGGGATTTCCTCTAAGTATCTGAGGATTTCCACAAACAACAGCAACAGCAACTGTATTGCAAAATGAGGATAGGGGAAACTTGTTTCCATGATGAGAGGGTTTGTTAACCCTGGATTTGGCATTTTACCATCATTTTGATTTGGTGTCCTAAGAGAAAATAATGTAAACATACTCAATTGTGCCTTGTGTTGTTTTCTCTCTCCTTTAATTGAATACTGGACATTGTTTGATCAATCCTTTCTGCAGAACGCTGACAGAGATTGGTAAGCAGTGGGAGACTAAGGTGGCAATTCTCAGCAGCTTACACACAATTTACTTACTTGAGAAACCTTAGCGAAGATTTCTGAACTACCTCCGTGTTTCCAAAGTCTGGATAAAATACTTCCACTTCTTGTTCACTCAGTACTCGGTGAACAATAACTCGGTACCACCATGTGTTTTCTGAAGACCTTACACAACAAAGGTGGCCAGACTGGATTAAGTCTTCAGGTATGACATAGCGGTCAGTAACATTTTTATTAGAATAACATCGTCTGAAAGACAGAATTCAAACAGGCTGCTAATGATGCAAGTCCTCTACTTCATTAACTAGTATCCCACCCAGACATGCTTGCATTTGCACTGTCATGATCTTGAGTATCTATGGCAACCTTATTTGAAGCTACTAGAGCTCTTTCACACACTCACATTCCTTGGGATGAGTTCTTCACAGCTGCAGTACCACGAGGTTACTGAGTGACAGCTAGGTCAGCTGACTACACCACGAGGGAGATGACATCTCCTCTCATGTCAATCACAAAACCCAGCTGCACTAACACCTGCAGATTGGGGCATCCCAAGAATGCAATGGTGGGAGGGAAATCTGCTCCTCTTGTGTATATAAGCAGAGCCCTTTCCCTCAGTTTTTCGGTCCCCTTGGGTAGAAGGCAGACTTGTCTGTCTCCCCAGGCTGGACTCAAACTTCCCATCGGGGCATGGCACATACCCAAGATGTGCCCCTCCAATCAAAGGGAACCCTACTAACTAAAAATTGCTATGTACTTTGTCTTTGTCTGTCTCTGTTCTTTTTCAGATGCTAATGGAAAATAAAACTCTTTGTGAGTAATACCAACTGAGTGGATGTCAGTTTATCAGGCTATATCCAAGTACTTTGCTCTATGCCCCCACATGCTACCATGATGCTAAACCACCGCATACTCCCTGTAATCGACAGGTGGACTTCTTTGAAGCCGATTGTGGCGCAGTACGGTGAGGCGACCTTAGGCTGCACTGGGAGTGTGCAGATAAAGGAAATTATCGCAGCCTAAAGGATCGGTATATGCCTCCTGTAAGACAGTGCCCGGTCGAGCGTTCAAGACAAGCACAAAGTCTGACTCACGGAGTCAGGATTCAACCTGTCTTGGAAAGGGCCAAGCTCCCCTTGAAGATCAGGTTCCAAGTCTAAGAGCAGCCTAAGCACCTCCGGACTCCCAGATGGCAACAACAGCAAAAAGTCCTTTTGTACAGCTCAGTTTTGTATGTCAACCAGGACCTACCCCAAATTAGCCTGATTCATGCTGCACTTGTCCTTCTGGGAACAATAAATATACTTCATTGTCACAAGAACAAAGGAACAAAAATGGGTGAAGCCAGCCTAATATGTCAATGAGTGCTAAATTTTGAGCCGTATGTAGCATTCTAAGGATCTTGCCACCACAAGAATATACTTGATCAATTGTCTTGATTTTACATAAATATAACTTAGCCAAATGTAAGTTATTCTTCTCATTTAATTGCCCAGTTCTCATTTGAACCTACTGGACATGTGGCATCTTTTAAAGAACTTTGAGTGTCAACATGAACTAGTACTATCATCAATAGTACTATCACACAAATGTCAACATGCCACAAGCACATAAACTTACAAAACAAAACTGAGTTCTTATTTGCCTGGCAACCCTACTCAGAATACATACAAAGGCCAGACTTCCAACTTTCTGACAGAAATGGAAAAATGTATGCTCACTTCATTTCAATCATCATGTCTATCAGTTTATCAGAGGTTTCCTCACTCTGGATTTGGACAAAGAATTGTGAAGGAGATACAATGTGTTCCACAAATAATCCCACCAGAACATTGCTTTCAAACTCAGGGAGTCTGTAAAGGCTTCCACCCTGGACAGCATCAGGTGGGATTTCTTCTTCCATTATTTCCTGCTTCAGTTGAAGCTCTTCCATTCCCAGGTGCTGAAAATACAAGGAAATAATAGATGAAATCCATGATCATGCAGGACCCAAGACAAATTACCAAGGCTAGAAAATCCCAGTGTCTGGCCAAATGAAGAATACCGAGTAATTCTTCAGTCCTGTTTTTCCCAGCATGACACACACAGCACTGAATGCAGGTACTCCAACTTCAACAAAGAGATAGGACCACACACATCCCATCCCTCCCCCGCTTCACCTAGCCCGTTCCTTACTCCCAAATCCTTTAAAAATCTCAGATAAAGGTTCTTCCATAACAGGACTGTTGAAACATCAAGGTTTACTCTCCATTTCCTGCCCCTCAATTTGTCAATACTTGAATCTCCTCACTGTCGTCAGCTGCTACTCGTATCCGAGCATACATTCTTTCCTGGAAGTCATTTTCTCAGCTGACGGAAGTGTCTCTGGTGACTCCATAAACCGATCCTAGCATGGAACATGCGACCACACACAGTACAGTGAATAGATGGTGGGAAGCGCGGTTGAGTTTGGTTAAGCTTCCGTGCTTGTCAATTAGTCTCTTCATGCCTGCGGCGTTTCTCTTCAAAGTGATCAGTAGCGGCAGAGATGGTCTGGTGCCAAAGTGGGTGATCTTCGGCCGCTGTCTCCCAGGTTTGTGGGTTTATACCTGACACCTTAATGGTTTGTTTCAGCTGGTCCTTATAACACTTCAAAGGAGCTCCACAGGTCTTGTGCCACAGCTACGTTCCCCATAAAGGATTTGGCGAGAAAGCCTGAAATCATCCATATGGCGAACACGCCCTACACATCTAAGACAGTGGCCTATGATGGAAGCTTCAATGCTGTTTAGATTTACCTTCTCAAGGACTGTGATGTTAGTGACATAGTCATCCCACTTGATGTTCAGGATGGATCCTAGCTTGTTGGTGAAAGCACTCAAGCTTTTTGATGTCTTGGTGATAGAGGGTCCATGTTTCACAGCCATACAATAGCTTGAATCTATATGGCAGGCAGCAACCACGTCACAAAGCAGAGAGTAATTATGAAGAGTTGACTTCAACAAACTTGGCAAAATGCTTGGTAAAAGTTATGCAAATGTCCTTGTTGGACTTGTATTTTAACAAGCAAACAAGCTATGCACTAAAACACTATAGATGGTTCAGATGGGGCCCAGTAGGTTCAATAAGGCCTAGTATGTATTTTCCAGATTACTTTATTTTACTGTCAATAATACAAAGTATACACAATCATCAAATAATCCCCAAAGCAGTACCACTTTTTTTTAGAAATCTAGAACATTCCTAGTATCCTTCCCTGCCCACACCCGCAAACGACAGAAAACGTTGACAGCACAGCTGATGCCTTCCAAGAGCAAATGTGCTCAGATCTCTTTGGCTCAGTTCTACATTTGACCCAAGCATTTGCACCTCATCCAACCCCCATCACTTTCCTTGATGCTCTTGATTAAAAGAATGTTTTGCAAATCACAAGATTGTCCTGACAATATCCTGGGATCATCAAAGTAGCAAAAGGTCAAGGTGATGCAATGTTTGAGCGTGCTGCCATTCCAAGTCACCTGCAGGCTTCTTGATGCCTCACAGTTTTTCAAATGAAAAACACAGAGTTGGGTTTTAAGGCAGTTTGGCTTCAATTGGTTATCCCTATAATATACTGTATAGCCATTCAATTCAAAGCCTTAGTCAGTTTTTTCTTAACAGCCTCAAAGATTGCACACTGTGTGGCAATTGCCAGGTCATTAGCATAAAGAAAGCTCCTAGTGGCTTCTGGCAGTGGTTGAACATTAGTATATATATTAAATAGCATGGGGCTAGCACACTGCCCTGTGGGAGGCCATTTCTTTGATTTCTCCATCGGCTGTGTTGTCCTTGGAAATCGACAAAAAAACTACAGTTTTCCAATAAACTATGCATGATTTTTGTGATTTTAAAATTCTTTGTGATGTGGGAGGCTTTCTTCAGCAGGGTTGCATGGATGACTGTGTCATAAGCTGCAGTGAGATCTATAAACACTACACCTGTGATTTCCTTCAGTTCAAAACCATTTTCTATATGCTGTGTTAACGTTAAGAATTTGTGCTATACAATCTTTACAAGGTCTGCAACCAGCTTGCTGTGGTATAAGCAGGGTTTCTACTATTGCAGTCAGTTCAGAATTAAATAGTCATGGAGGGCGTGGCATCATGGCGGATTGACCAGCAGCTTTTTTCGTTAGTTCTGAAGGGTGAGACGTGAGAAGCAGTAAAAAGGGGATGTTTCAAAGACTCAAATTGGACTTAAAATAATGTGAAACGAACCCAGAAGATGACAGCATTTGAGTAAAGTAAATAGGTGGCTTGATTGACCAGAGATCGTGAAGATATCAGGTGGATTATTAAGCGAGAGACAGCGAGAGACAGCCGTTCCCCAGGTGATGTGACAGGGTGGCTTCGGAGCATAAGTTGATTAAAAAAACCTGTTAGCCATTGGATCCTCCTTTGGCACTTTTTGGAGCCGATTAAAGCAAGACAAGGTGAAAAATTTCTGGTCCTCAGCTTTTGGCTTCTTCAAACTTTCATATTTGACTCCGCAGACTCCCGCGATCGAGAGGAGCCTGGGGTAAACCCAGGCTGACTCCGTCAGGGAGCGGGGATAGATGAATGCTTAGAGAGAAGCTGAGAATTGGAGCTGATTGCTTACTAAGATTACTGCAGATCCAATGAGAATTGGAAAAAAGGGGGGAAACTGACTTGCAAAAAGTTAAAGGCTGCACAGCCAGATAAAGTTTGCAGGGTTTTTTCCTTGATCGAGCAGCGTGGGCCACTATAAAACATTGCATTTGGTTAAGATTGAGGCAAGAAAGCAAGCCAGCAGTGAATCAAAGAGGAACAGAGGAGACGTGGCGGAGTAGGCGATTGGGAGAACGACAGGACGCGAGACCTTTTAGACCAGCAAGAGGCATTCGGCATGGAAAAACTTTTAATGGTGATAACGGCTACGGGCTGGGAAGATAAATAAAATTGTACAAGCTTTGAAGACTACAGTAAAATAAACTGTCCGGGGAAATAAAAGGGCACTTTGTGCGGAACACTGGCTTCAATTGTGAACGGTGGAACAGTGACTTTTTTCAACTCTTAGTGGACTTGGACTGTAGGTAGATGAGAAGGATATTTGGAAATTTGCAGACAAAATAAATTGTTGTTGGACAATTGAATAAAAAAACGAATAGAAACAGGACAGTGTCTTAGTGAGAATCTAAAATAGTGGGGGGCGTGGCATGGAGACGACCTGAGCAGCAGCGTTTCTTCGTCTCTGCTTGGAAAAGGGGAGCCACAAATGTGGATATATGTGTGCAAAACTCAAGAAATTTTTGAATGAATAATTGGAAGAAGTGTCTAAAGATGTTAGTGGTCTGAAAATACTAGTTTCCTGGTTGAAAACTTGTACTATAGAACCTGCAGAGCTGCGGAGCCCAGGGACGGAGTTGGTGTGTTCAAACGCCCAAGTGCTCAAACGGCAAGTCGGGAGCCTTGGAGGCTCGGAGACTCAGAGGCTTGGAGTTCCAGAGATCGCAGTGGCAGTTTATCAGTATCGTGAGTTTTTTTTCAAGGGATATTGACAGTGTACTCCAATAAGTGGGTGAAAACAAAGAAAAAAACTTTTTTAAAAAAAGATTGGAGGCTGTAAGGCTGTGTTGGATCCTGCTGTTGGGGAGGTGAGGCGAGGTGGATGAACTTGAACTTGAAAGGAGAGACGCGGCGAGTGAGGATTAAAGGCAGAACGAGAACCGGAACAAAGGTGAAATCGGCACTAAGAAGGAAGTGGAAAACAGTTGACAAAGAGTGATTTAAAAAAAATTTGGGCCCGGATTGCTGGAACAGGAACTGTTGGTGTTGTGGGCTGAGCGTGATTTGCTCCCCACTCCTCCCCTGTTGTTATTATTGTTATTCCTAAGCAGTCATTTTGGGTAGCCCGAGGAACAAAGCACACTGTGACCTGAACTTTTATTCTGTGAGTTGAAGAGCGGTGAGGGAGTGCAGTGTGGTTTTGGAATTTAAAGAGTACTATTAAATTTGACTCGCATACCATCCTGTTTGACTGTAAAGAAGGAAGATCCTGTGGTTCCATTGGTGCTTTTTGGTGCTTCTTTGATTTGAATGGACAAATGGACAAAGGCCCCGGGAGTGGAGACAGGTGGGAGCCGCCGGAGCCGCCGCCGGAGCCGCCGCAGCTGCCTTCGCTCTCCGGGCCCGCCCGCCCGGAGAGCAGAAAAGGATGCCGCCGACGCCGGCCCCTCGAGGAGCTCCCTGTCTCGCCCGGGAGCCCATGCCATCGGCCCCGGGAGTGGAGACAGGTGGGAGCCGCCGGAGCCGCCGCCGGAGCCGCCGCCGGAGCCGCCGCAGCTGCCTTCGCTCTCCGGGCCCGCCCGCCCGGAGAGCAGAAAAGGACGCCGCCGACACCGGCCCCTCGAGGAGCTCCCTGTCTCGCCCGGGAGCCCATGCCATCGGCCCCGGGAGTGGAGACAGGTGGGAGCCGGCGGAGCCGCCGCCGGAGCCGCCGCAGCTGCCTTCGCTCTCCGGGCCCGCCCGCCCGGGGAGCAGAAAAGGACGCCGCCGACGCCAGCCCCTCGAGGAGCTCCCTGTCTCGCCCGGGAGCCCATGCCATCGGCCCCGGGAGTGGAGACAGGTGGGAGCCGCCGGAGCCGCCGCAGCTGCCTTCGTTCTCCGGGCCCGCCCGCCCGGAGAGCAGAAAAGGATGCCGACGACGCCGGCCCCTCGAGGAGCTCCCTGTCTCGCCCGGGAGCCCGCGCCATCGGCCCCGGGAGTGGGGACAGAAGCAGCAGGACTTGGTCGCCGCCTCCGGTCTCCCCTGCGGATGGGGCGGAGACCTCTGCAGCATCGGACACCGGGAACCACCACCACCACCGGCGTCCCAGGCTATGCCCTCGGCCAGGGCTTGAAAAGCCATGGAGGCGGCAGGACCTTCGTTACTACCACTTTTCACTTTTGGACTTGTTGGGGCCGGAGAGAGATGTGTGAGATGTTATTGCATTACTGAGATGTTACTGTGTTACTGTACTCCATTATATTGTGTACTTTATTTTTTCCTGTATTGTATCATTGTTTGATATGTTGTGAGCCGCCCTGAGTCGGCGTATGCTGAGTGGGCGGCATACAAATCAAATAAATGAAAAAATGAAATGAAATATAGGCATTTTGCTTCATACTGAGAGTCTTGAACATTTTTCTTTGGAATAAAGGGGTGCTGAGAACGAGGAATAAAGTTTTGAACTAGAGACGGTTATAGTGTTTCATCGTTAAGAAGAAAGAAGAAACTGAAGTACTGTTCTTCAGATAACAGCAGTTAATCACTGAAGCACGTTACAGCTGGTGTCTTCAGGGTTTTACTAGACTCAAGGACAGCTCTCTATTTTATCTTATCTTGAAACGCAGCTGTGTTACAAAGTTATTTTGAGAGTGCCAACTTAAATAGAAAGCTGAGCAGTCCTAGAATCATTTTGGAAACAGAAAATAGTAAGTCATATAATATTACAATACTAAGCAGAGTAAATGGTTGACCGCATCATCTGATTAGATAGGTGTATGGAGAATAAAATTGTTAAGTGTGTATAAGGGTTAGATTAGTGAAATTAGAATATTGTATACTGTTTGGTGATAAAGTAGTGTAGTATTATAGAATTATCTGCTATTAAATTCGGATGAATCGTAGAGAGAAGGGTAAATTGTTAAGGCAAGAGATAGAATTAGACCCAGTTTGGTTAAGGACAGGTAGGCTAGTAAGAGCTGAAAGTGAAGGCAGGAGGAAATCTTTACGGGATGAGATCAAAGAGGCTGAAGAACTGAGAATTTTTAGAGCAGATATGGAAGCAAGGAAGAAGTGTCAAGAAAAGCAACAATCTAAACAATAATCAGAAGTAGAACAGATTGAGCAGGTGAATACTGATGAAGAAGACAGAGCTCAGGGGGCTATAAAAAAGAAAGTAATGGTAGAGAAGGTGCTTGAAATTAGGGAAAGGGATAAGACTCAGGAAACAGATATGAATGACTCTAGGAGTTCCATTGAAGTAAAGCTTGCAGGGTTGGAGAAGTTTCTCCAAACAAAATTTGAAACATTAGAAGAGCAGCGAGTTCGAGACAATCAAGAATATATTAAGCTACAACAAGAAAGTTTTAACACATTCCAACAAAAAATGTTGATGATGATGTCAGGGTTGATGGAATCTACCAAAGCTGAAGTAGCAAGTATTATGAAAGAAGTATCTGAATTAAAGGAAGGGATGTGCATGAGCACAAAAGAGGTTGAAGTATTGACCAAAGAAGTACAGGTGGTGCGAGAAAAAGTGAAGGAAGAGGAAGTGAAGGTAGATGACCATCAGGCAAGAATAGAATTTTTGGAAAATCAACATAGAAAATGTAATGTGATAATTCGAAATATTCTTGAGGGCAGACTGGATCAGTTAAAGATCAGATTATTGGGATGGTTAAATGATTTAAAGATGGGGAGGAGCTTTGTGGCTGAGGATATAATAACTGTACATAGGTTAGGTGCAAAGAAGCATGACAATGGAAACAGAAATGTGTTGGTGAGATTTGTGAGTGAAGGTTTGAAGTTGACCTTAATGCAGCATATCAGGAATTCCGGTTCGGAGGCATTGAAGTTAGAGGGAAATAACAGAGGTTTACAATGATATTTCTGTTGAATAACGGACTTGGCGAATGCAGTTAAAACCAATTACAAAAAAACTAAGAGAAAAAGGGATTTCATATTTTTGGCTCTCATCAAAAAAATTAAAAGTTGTAAATTCTGGAAAGTCATATATGATAAAAGAAGGATATGTTTTAGATGTTTTAGTGGACGCGAAAATAATTGAAAGTAACACCAAGGAATGGGAAGACCTTAAAGATGAGTTGATATTATCAGGAATGTATATGACTCATGATAAGAATTGTTAATAGGAATAAATTGTCTAGGCACATTATATTTGAGACATGTAAAGCACACATTAAGAAGGGAGGATAAAGTATATGGTTGTGGCATGTAAAGTTGATTTAAGAGTTATGTTGATATTATGCAGGATGATTAGGAGCCAGGCTCACATAATTGCACACTCCCCCCCTCCCCTCCTTGATTTTCAAGGGTGTTCTTTCTAGGAAAGGTGGGGAGGGTGAAGAAGTTTTGTTATATGTTTTGTGTTCAGTTATTGTATTATTTGTGGGATGGGTTATGTAGTATGTCGAGCACTTGCCAATGGGAGACAGGGATTGGGTTAATAGGATGTAACATAAATAAGTATGAAGAAAATTAAAATTGTATCATGGAATGTTAAAGGCATTGGCAGCATAATTAAGAGGAAACGTGTGGAAGCGGCTATTAGGAGAAATAATCCTGATGTGATTTGTTTACAAGAGACCCATCAGAAAAATGATAATGTAAACAACTTGTATCTAAGGGGAATAGAGCATTATGAGAAAGCATTTGGTAATTCAAAGTCGAGTAAAGGTAAAGGTAAAGGTTTCCCTTGCTCGAAAGCCAGTCGTATCCGACTCTAGGGTGCAGTGCTCATCTCTGTTTCTAAGCCGAAGAGCCAGCGCTGTCTGCTCCTGCAGACGTTTCCGTGGTCATGTGGCAGGCATGACTAGACACCGGAGCGCATGGAACGCTGTTACCTTCCCACCGAAGTGGTCCCTATTTATCTACTTGCAATTTCTTGCTTTCGAACTGCTAGGTTGGCAGGGGTCGCAATATTAATTTCTAAAAAATTGGGTTTTCCAAAACTAAAGTCTGTTATTGACCCTGAAGGGAGATATGTCATAATTAGAGGAATGGTTAATGAGGAGGAAATATTAATTGCTAATATCTATGTACCAAATGAGAAGCAAGAGGAATTCTTAGATGGTGTATCTCAAAAGATAAGAAATGAAAATGTAACTAAATTAATCATTGCCGGAGACTTTAATCTAATTAGATCGGGTCTAGACACCACAAATGTGTTGAGACACGGGCATAACTCTGTTATAGATAGGTGGTTAAAAATAATGGGATTACGGGATGTATGGAGAGATATCATGGGTTCAGAAAGGGGTTTTACTTTTTTTTCACAAGCTCACAACTCCTATTCAAGGATTGATTACTTTTTGACTTCAGAAAACTTGATAAGTAAAGTTGAAGATATTAAAATTGGATTATTTAAAGAATCGGACCATGCTGAAATGTGTTTAGAAATTAGAATTGATGGTAAGAAAAAATGTATTGGGGCATGGAGATATGATACAAAATTGTTTAGGGATCAAAAGAGTAAGGAAATAATAATTAAAAAGTGGAATGAATGCTGGGAGATAAATGACAATAATGATGTTAATGATGGAGTTTTATGGGACACCATGAAGGCAATTTTCAGGGGGGAAAGTATAAAACTTTCATGTAGGAATAATAGACAGGAAAATAAAAATTTAAAATTAATAGAGGACGAAGTAAGGAAGTTGCAAGAAGAACATGTAAGATCAGGTGATAGAAATGTGTTTAATAAATTACAGGGTTTGAAAATGAAAATTATTGAGTATGGTAATAAAAATTCTAAACTACTGGCTAAAGTTGCAGAGGAAAAGAAAAATAGTAGAAATATTCAGATTTTGATAAACAGTAATGGGGAAAGATGTAACAAAATGAAAGATAAGATACACATTGCTAGTAATTTTTATAGGGAGCTTTATTCTAAAAAGGAGATAAACGATGTTGAATTTAAAAGTTATTTAAATAAATGGTCAAGGATAAAATTGGATCAAGAACATAGGAATTATATGGACGAAAGAATAACCTCTAAAGAAATTACTGATGTTATAGATAGGTTAAGGGTGGGTAAAACCCCTGGTGAAGACGGTTTGTCTGTGGAATTTTATAAGGATTTCAAGGAAGTTTTGATACCAAGGATTGAAAGGGTATTTAATTATGTAATGGATGGAGGTATAGTACCGGCATCATGGTATAACTCAGTTATTATTTTAATACGAAAAGTAGGAAAAAACGTGGAAAACATCGAATCATATAGACCGATCTCGCTGATGAATCAGGATGTAAAGATTTTTACTGCGGTTCTGGCCAATAGGTTAAATAAATTTTTAGGTAACTATATTCAAAAAGATCAAGCAGGGTTTTTGCGAGGTCGGTTCATGTCAGAACTGACAAGGAGGATACTTGACATGTCAATCATTGCACAGTAGCAAAGAGATCACACAGGTTTTATTTCATTAGATATATTCAAAGCTTTCGATTCCATCCAGTGGATTACCATAAAACAAATTATAGTAAAATATGGATTCGGTTCGAAATTTTGTGGAGTAATTGGGCAGTTATATCAAAGGGGATCGGCAAGAGTAAAAATAAATGATGAATTAACAGAGGAAATTAAGTTGGAAGCTGGCACAAGACAAGGGGATCCACTATCATCTTCACTGTTTATAATGGTCATGGAATTAATTGCTAATGTGGTAAGAGAAGATACAGACATGATAGGTCTAAATGGGATAAAAATTAGCCAGTATGCAGATGACACATTATTAACGTTAAAAAATCCTGAAAAGTCATTGGAAAAAGTATATGCACACTTAGAAAAATTTTATAGGGTGACAGGGCTTAAAGTTAACTGGGACAAATCAGAGGCAATTTTTTTTTATGGGAATGTTGAAGCACAAGAAGTTATAAAATCCAGATTTAAACTACAGATTAGGTCTAGTATTAAGTATTTAGGAATAAACATTTCAAACAAGTACGATGATTTAAAGAGATTGAATTATGACAAATTGGAAAAGGAGTTAAAGGAAAAGATTATAAGATACAAAAAACTAAATTTATCCTGGTTTGGTCGAGTATCGTTGTGTAAAATGAAATTGTTACCTAAAATAATTTTTTTATTTGATACTCTCCAAATTAATATTAAAAGGAAGGAACTAAATGTATTTCAAAATTTAATAAATAATTATTGCAATAACGGGAAAAAAGCTAGAATATCGAAAACGTTGTGGTATCTTTCACAAAAAAAGGGTGGTTTAGGAATCCCGAACATCACAAATTATTATTGGGCATTTCAACTGAAAAATATTTGTAAAATTTTAATAAGGAAAAAATTGATATGGGGGGAGATTGAATTACGTGAAAAATTGGGAGACGAATCACTAATATTTCTAGGCAAAGAAACAGTTAAAATTAATACCGCGAATAAAATGCTAAAGACACTCTTTAGAACATGGACACTATTGAAAAACAAATTATCCCCAGGGTTATCACCAATTTTGGAGTTAAGGGATTTAAAATCATTCCCACTACTCTTAGACCATAGGACTGAAGAAATAATGAAAAGATATAAAGTAACTTTATTAAAGGAATGGTTAGATGTTTGTGAGGATGAGGAGAAAATGTCAGAAATGTGTAAACAGTTGAAACTAAATTGGCTTCAAGTTGCCGCACTGAATAGTTGGAATAAAAAATACAGGGAAGAAATAGGCTTAGACAGGAACATGACAAAATTTGAGGAGCTAGTATATAAGTTAAGAAATGGTCAAATAGAAATTAAAGGATTAGTTAGTAAATTATATAAAGTATTGGATGATTCTAACGAATCCCAAAAAGCATTAAGAGGAATATGGGAACAAGATTTAAATGTTAAAATCACAGATGAATGTTGGAATAGAAAGTGGAAAAGAAGAATCATGAAAACGTTATCAGTAAGGATTAAGGAGCATAACCACAAGTTATTATGGAAATGGTATATGACCCCTGTGCGATTACATTTAATTGACAAGACAAAATTAAATATATGTTGGAGGTGTAAGGAGGATATAGGAACGTATGAGCATATGTGGTGGGGGTGTGAGAAGTTGAGGCCATTCTGGACGAGTGTAGAGTATGAAATTGGGAAAATTTTGAATGAAAAGGTTAAATTGGACGCAGTTATAGTATTACTAACGGATGTTGATAAGGTGGAATATAGTAAAAGGGAATTAATGGCAGTCATGTTATCAGGTGCCAGACACTGTATAGCGCGGCAATGGAAGAATGATGTCACTCCAAAAATTGACGAATGGTACAATGAGTTATGGACTATTGCTTTAAACGATAAGCTCACCTGGGAACTAAATTTAAGAAAAGGACTAATAAAAGAAAATAAATTTCAGCACACGTGGAGATGTTTTATAGACTATATACTGCATAAGGATCAAGGTCAGAAGCCAACGCCGGATCAGCATTCCTTTTGGAAAGGAATCATATAAGAATTAAGTAACTCTGTCCCATATGGCAATGTAAATAGCACATGGTGAATGTCCTCTATTAAATTGATGTGTTTGTTTCTGTTATTATGTAATGTGTAGATTTAAATAAAATTTAAAAATATTAAAATAAAATAAAAAATAAAAATAAAATAGTGGTTTGAGAAAAGGAGCCGAGCAACAAGGAAAGTGTCCACTAAGGGAAGATACAAGGTTTCAAGGACTCAGAACTCTGCCAGCTGGAGATATAGTTATATAAATCTCCCTTATCTCATGTACTGTAACACCTGGGTTAGTTGGTGACATAGTTATTTAAGTCTCCCTTATCCTTGTGTACTGAATACCTGGATTTATTCTGAAGGGACGGGGGAATAAGGGAGGGGAATGATTGGAAACTGTCTTTAAAAATAATTAACTTTGGGACTGCTCTATATACATAAACTCTGTGCACTTTTCTTTAGAGCTCTCAATTATCTATTAAGTAATATATCTAAGATTATAGTTATAAGACTTTGGAGACTCCAATAATATAGGACTGTGGTATTAATGACAAAAAAAATATTTCTAAGCAAGACATGACTTGGGCAAGAATAGGAAGGTTAGAGAGAAGGGAACAGGAGGAAGGAAGGAAGAGGTCACTGCAGGAAGAGATTAAAGAGATCCAGGAATTAGAACAATTGAGGAAAGAGGTTGAGGAAAGAAAGTTAAGAATTAAGCAACAAGAAGAACGAGAGCAACTAGAGAGATACGAGGAACAAGAAGGTGGGAGTGGAAAAGAGGGAAATAGAGAAGTGAGAGAAATTCAAATTGCCACCAAACAAAGGGAAAGTTAGGGGAGGGAAGAGGGAAAGTTAGGGGAGCAGAAGAAGAGCCAATTGGTGATAGAGGTTCAAGTCCAGATATGAATGATTTTAGGGAGAATTTGGAAGCCAGGTTTGACAAATTAGAGGAAGAACTTCAAATTAAGCTGAAAACATTGGAAGATCAGCGTTCAAAAGACAATCTGAAATGTCAAAAAGAAGTAAAGGAAAGCATTACTCAGGCATTTAAAAATACTAAGAAAGAATGTACCAATTTGTTGAAGGAAACAGATGAATTGAAAGAGGGAGTTAATGCAATTGGGAAAGAGATCTGGGAAATGAAACATGAATTAAAAGAGGTTAAGGAACAAATGCAGTTAAAAGAAGAAAGACAGAAACAATATGATAGAAGGATGGAAAACTGGAGGATCAAGTGAGAAGAAATAATTTGGTTATTAGGAATATACCGGGGAAAAATCATGATAATCTGATACAAAGATTGGTGGATTGGATCAACAAATTGGAATTAGGAGAAGAGATGGGACTAGAAGATATAGAAAGTGTGTATAGGCTAGGCCAGAAAAAAGAATCGGGAAAGACCAAGAAATGTCTTATTAAAATTTACTAATTTGGGTCAAAAATTAAAATTAATGAAACATGCTAATTCTTTGGGATCTGAAGCTTTAAAAATGGACGGAGCAAAATTGGAGATATATAAAGATATAGCTTTAGAATAACGTGTTTGGAGGTTGCAGATAAAGCCAATTACAAAAAAAACTGCGGGGAAAAAGGAGTGCAATATAAATGGAGGTTACATAAACAGCCATTTTGCTTTCTTTGTTTTCTTTGAGGGTTGAGCTGTTTTTGAAAGGGTTTTTTGTTTTAATTGTTGGATTCTGAGTCTTCTTTGGAGGATTATCCCTTGGATTACTGGATTGGATCATAGTTGGTCGTTGGGTTTTTCTCTTTCTCTATTTTTTCCCTTTTTTTTAGAGGCTCCGTTTCTCTGTTTCTCCCTCCCCCTTCTCCTGCCTCCTTTGGATATTTCTCTGTTCTTTCTGGATACATTTTTGGATACAACGTGAATGGAATTCTTTGGTTACTTTGAATCAAGATAAGCCTTGGGATCACCCTATTTTTTGAATTTACAGTGGAATACAACTTAAATGGAGATTTCCCTTCTCTTTTTTGTCTATTGAACCAGATATATGCAGAAGTTCATGCAAGCTGGATTATAATAAAGAAGAACAGCTTGAATAGACTATGGCACATTGGCTGCACTGTGGATTATAAAAAATTTATTTTTCTATCTGGTATATTTTACCTCTTGTCAGCTTGGAAAAGCGAAGTTGGGTTTTTGGGTTTTGTTCCTCCATCTCGTAATTTTTGTTTTGGATATACAGTGGCTGGAAATTTCAAGTGATTGTGATGCGAGAGTGTGGGAGTGCTGGAGCAGTTTCAAAGAAAGGGTTCAGCAAGAGCCAAGAGTGCTGCAGCATTAAAGCTTCTGGTTGAAGTCACCATGGATAAGGTTACAAGGGGAAAAGTGAAGGAGGAGGAGCATGTAGTGAAACCTAAGAAGAAGGATAAAGTACCAATTGAGGAAGCTCCTCCATCATCATCATCATCACCTGAACCTGATGATCAGACTCAAATAATGGTTGAATTTGGCAAATTGTTCCAGAAATTTGAGAAGATGGAAGAGGCGAGAGTGAAGGATAAAAATGAAATTTTGAAAAAACAGGACAAAGTGGTTACAACTGTTATGGATTTCTCTAAAAAGTTGATTTAAGCTTACAAAAAATAGAGGGAAAGGTTTAGTTGGTGCAAAATGAGATGAAATCAATGAAAGGGGAAATGAAAGGGATACAGGAGGAAATAAAGGAGAATAAGATGAATGTGGATGAACAGGAAAAAAGGATTGATGTCATGGAAGAATTGATGAGAAAACAAAATACTGTGATTCGTCATATGTTGGAAAGGACGCCAGACCAGCTTAGAGATAGAATTGTTCAATGGTTAAATGATTTGAAAATGGGGAAAGATTTTGTACAGGAGGACATTGTAAGTGCATATAGAGTGGGGCCTAGAAGGGGTAAAGGTGCACAAAGAAATGTTTTGGTAAAATTTGCAAATTGGGGGGATAAGCTTAAAATAATGGTATTCTTAAAACAAGCTGGTTCTGGCGTTCTGAAAATTGATGGGTCTGATGTGGAAGTATACAATGATATTTCCATCAAGGAGCGTGTTTGGAGGTATAAGATGAAACCGGTAACTAAATTGTTGGTGAAAAAAGGTGTAAGATATAATTGGAGATTTCCACAACAGTTAAGATTCTTCTATGGAAAAAAAATGCAAGTCATTGATGCAGGGACTGATCCATTGGAGTATTTGAGCTTATTAGATTTGGTCAAGGCGGGTTCAAATGAATGGGTAGCTTTAAGAAAAGAACTTTTGGATTCAGGAGCTATAAGAAGAGATTATGAAGGTGTAGATGAGGGTGGAGCTACAGGAGGAGGGTCACAAGGAGGAGCAGACGATGAATTATCATTAATTGTAGTGGAGGAAGAGTTGAGCAAAGGGTAGAAAATAAAAGGATTGTATTAAGATTTTTTTCTTTTATGAGATAAGGTTTTTTTAAAATTGTTTCTACAATGGGGATGGTGCGCTGGAGCAATATTTACCAAGTACATCTGGCATGTTCCCCCCTCCCCTCTTTGGAGAACGAAGGCGGCTTTTTTTTGACAAGGAAAGTGGGGAGGTTGATATTGTGTGTTTTTTGTTTTTTGTTTTATTTTAATTATTGTGGGTTAGAGGTAGCACGCCTAATGGAGAGCTCAGAAGGGTGTTATATTAAAGTATGAGAAGTATTAAAGTCTTAACGTGGAATGTGAAAGGTACAGGATCTGTGCTTAAGAGGAGGATAGAATCAGCTTTGAGGAAGGACAAACCGGACATAGTCTTTCTACAAGAAACTCATCAAAAAACACAGGATACAAACAAATTTTTTTTAGGTTGGACGCAACACTATGAAAAGGCATTTGGTACATCAAAAGCAAGAGGAGTTGCAACTTTGATTTCCACCAGATTGGGATTCGAGATAACAAAAAGTATCTCGGATCCAGAAGGTAGATACTTGATAGTGAAAGGGAAGATAGATGACGAGGAAATAACTTTGGTGAATATTTATGCTCCAAATGAACATCAAGCTGAGTTTTTAGAAAAAATCCGTAAAATTGTGGTATTAGACAAATCGGCAAAGATGATAGTGGCAGGTGACTTTATAATTTAGTAAGATCAAATTTGGATTGTACAAATATAACAAGGTGTGGAACAGGTATTAAACGGAACATTTTGGACAGTTGGATGGTTGCATTAGGTCTGAAAGACTCTTGGAGAGAAGTTAAGGGGTCGGAAAGGGCTTATTCTTATTTTTCACATGTTCATAACTCCTATTCTAGAATAGATTATGTATTTGTAACTGAAAATATGATCAAAAACATGGAGGAGATTGAAATTGGAATTTTTAAGAAATCAGATCACACTAAAGTGGTTTTGGAATTGAATTGACAGAATGAAAGTAGAAGGAGGAGGAATTGGAGATATGATGTTAATCTATTTAAAGATCAAAGGTGTAAAGAACAAATTATAGAGAGTTGGATGGAAAGTTGGCAATGGAATGATAACGATGAGGTAAATTTTAATATGGTCTGGGATGCCATGAAGTCGGTTTTTAGAGGTGAAAGTATACAATTGGCAAGTAATAGATATAAAAAGTATAAGCTAGCACAAGACAAAAGCGAAAAGGAGATAAAGCAGTTACAGGAGGAACATTCAAAGACGAAGGACAATAAGATATTTGCCAAATTACAAAGAGTGAAAGCGGAATTGGTTGGTAAAGATATAGAAAAGGTCAAAAGAGATTTGATCTATTTAAAAAGAGAGTATTTTGAATACTGTAATAAAAATTCAAGATTATTGGCAAAAGCAGCAAAAGACAAAAAGGAAAAAGAGAAATTGGAGTTTTGCTTAATAATCAAGGGATAAGATGTAACAAGATTAGAGATAAATGTAAAATTGTGAAGGAATTTTATCAAGCTTTGTATGCAAAAAAAGAGATTGATGTAGAGAAGCTTAAAAAGAAACTAGAGACAAATTTTGACTGAAATAAAACAGGAACATAGGGATAAAATGGAAGAACAAGTTTCTGAACAAGAAGTAAAGGAGGTAATCGCGGGCTTGAAGTTAGGGAAGGCACCTGGTGAGGATGGATTACCGGCTGACTTTTATAAGGAATTCAAAGATGTTGTGGTACCAAAGTTAGTAAAATTATATAATTATATATTGGAGGGTGGACAAATTCCGACTTCATGGTATAGGACCACGATTGTACTGTTGCCAAAACCTGGAAAAAATTTAGAGAAAGTGGAATTTATAGACCACTCTCTCTTATAAATCAAGACGCCAAGATCTTCACAGCAATATTGGCTAACCGTTTAAATAAGTTTATGGGTGACTACCCTGTTTCCCCGAATATAGGACCTCCTCCCATAATAGGACACACACACCCTTTTTCCCCCTGCCTTTGAAATATAAGACCCCATCCAAAAATAAGACCTCCTTACCTCCTGGCTGTAAGGCGGCCAGTGTGGCCCATAAGAAAGCCTGCCGCATCGGAGTCCCGATTGCCTCCCCGCTCACAACCAAGGGAGGTTTCCCCTGGTGAGAGCGGGATCGAGACTTTGACGCGGCAAGCCTTCTTATTGGTCACGCCGGCTGCCTCACAGCTGGTTGTGACTGGGGAAGCGCGATCGAGACTGGTATTCTTCTTAATGGAAAAGTAAGACATCCCCTGAAAATAAGACCTTGTGCTAATTTTGGAGTTTTAAAAAATATAAGACAGTGTCTTATATTTGGGGAAACACGGTATATAAATTTAGATCAAGTGGGGTTTTTAAAGGGGAGGCATATGGCAGACCTGACTAGAAGGGTTTTAGATTTAATAGATAATGTGAATCAAACAAAAGAAAAAGTGGGATTAATATCTTTGGATATTTTTAATGCATTTGATTCCTTACAATGGATTTCGATTAAGGAAATAATTAAAGGATATGGATTTGGCGATAAATTCAAAAGGGTAATTGACTTATTATACCAGAAAGGAACAGCTAGTGTTAGAGTAAATGATGAGATCACAGATGAGGTAAAGTTAGAGGCAGGTACTAGACAGGGCTGTCCCTTGTCCCCTATTTTGTTTATCATGGCAATGGAGATATTGGCAAAAGCTACAAGAGAGAATGAGAAAATAGAAGGGATAATGGGGAATAAAATAAGTATGTATGCAGATGATACATTGATAATTGTAAAACACCCTGAGAGGGTCATGGATAGAATTAGAACACAACTTAATGATTTTGAGGATATTACGGGTTTGAAGATAAATTGGGAAAAATCGGAAATGATGCTGTGTAATATGGGAGAGGGGGAGAGGAGGAAGATAAAGGGCATGAGTAATATTCAAATTAAAGATAAGTTGAAATATTTGGGGATAATCATATCAAATAGATTGGAAGAGCTTAAAAGATTGAATTACGATAGTTTGAAAACGGAAATTAAGATTAGAATACAAAGTTTTCAAAAGTTGAAATTGTCATGGTTTGGGAGAATTGCACTCAGTAAAATGATGTTGTTACCTAGAATTAATTTTTTATTTGATGCATTAGCAATTCAATTGAAGGACAAGGAAATTAATGAGTTTCAAAAGTTGTTTAACAATTTTTGCAATGGGGGTAAAAAGTCTAGACTTCCAAAAAAATTATGGTATTTACCTCAGAAAGAAGGAGGTTTAGGAATGCTGAATTTAGTGGCATATTACCGTGCTTTCCAAATTAAGAATGTTGTGAAGATCTTGGCAAGAGAAAAAATAATCTGGGAGGAGATTGAGATGAAAGATTAGAGGAATATAGGTAAAATGATCTTTTTGGGAGGAAATGTGGGAAAGATAGTTACTAATAATACAATGATGAGGGGATTAATGAATGTGTGGAAAAGATTAAAAGAAGGATTTGGCCCCAAATATCTCTCCAATTTTGGAATTAGCAGATATGGCTTGTTTTCCGCTGAAAATAGATAAAGACATAAAGGAAATATTGGACAAAAATGAAGTTTTATTGGTGAAAGACTGGTTACGGATCTGTAGAGATGAAGGAAGGAAGAAAAAGTTGTTTGAACAGCTGAAAATGAATTGGTTTCAGACATTGAGGATTAATAATTGGAACGGTAAATATTTGAGAGAATTAGATATAGATAGAGAAAAGACAGAATTTGAAGAATTGGTTTTAAAAATTAGAAAAGGGAGACAGAAATATTAAGGGTTTAGTTAGCAAACTTTATGGTTTAATAAATAGGGAGGGTGATCCACAAGAAGATTTGAAATTAAGGTGGGAACAGGATTTGAATATAAAGATAGAAAAAGATTATGGAGAAATAAGTGGAAAAAGAGGATAATGAGAACTATGTCAGTTAGAATTAAAGAACATAATTATAAAATGTTGTGGAGATGGTATCTGACACTAGAGAGGTTACACCAGATTGATTACAAAAAGGATAAATTATGTTGGAGATGTAAAGACACTATAGGAACCTATGAACACATGTGGTAGAGTTGTAAGGTGATAAAGGGTTTTTGGAGTAGAAAAAGAGATTAGTGAAATAATGGGTAAAAAAATTTAACTGGGCTCAGGTACCACTATGCTAACAGATGTGGATGGTATTAATTTAAATAAGGATGAGAAAGAGCTATTAGAAATAATGCTAACAACGGGTAGACAATGTATTGCTAGAAATTGGAAAAATGATGTAATTATACAAACTGAAGAATGGTATAAAGAAATGTGGAATTTAGCATTGAATGATAAATTGGCATGGGAGATAAAAGAAAAAAAGTGTAATTTGAAAGAGAATAGATTTTGGTATATTTGGAAGCCCTTTGTGGAGCACTCACTTATGGGTCCTGAAAGAAACAGACCTGTACCGGATCAAAGTAGTTTTTGGAAGTAAAATAATGAGATCTCCAAGGCAATGTAAATAAACACTGGGTGTAATGTATGTGTAATTTTGATTTTGATAGTTGTTTCTAATTCAAAATATTATTGAATTGCTTAATGAGAAATGGATTTAGTGGTAGTAATAAATGAAGAATCTTAGGAAGAGATCTTGAATAAGGCTAGAAGTTAACTACTAAATCACAATTAAATGATTATTATTTTTCTCTTAAGGGAGGTTTCAATGCATTTGAAATATAAAGATAGATATAAAAATGTATTAGATCAATTATCTGGTACGTTAGTTATTTTTGTGCATTATATGTTTTTTATGATGTATTGCTTTGTATTTTTGTATATGTTTGAAAAATGTAATAAAAATTTATATTAAAAATTAAACAATTAACTTTTGTAGTGCAGGGGAAAACTTTTTGGATTAGGGAAGATTCCTATGGTTTAGACACTCTGACAGGTGCAAAGGCTATAGAAAAGGGATCGAGTGAATGGAAACAACTTAAAGAAACCCTGATAAACGTAGGAACAACTTCCACAGTAGAAAGGGAAGAAGAAGAGGTCACAGAGACGGATGTAGGAGCAGAAGGTGGAAATGAATAAGAGATAAACCAAAGGATTAATATGTTATCAAAGTTGAAATAGCCTCTGAATAATAAAACATTACATATTGAACAAGAAACGGACATAAAGTTATAAGTGATATTCTCCGCCCGCAAACCCCCCACCTCTTTGTTTCCAAAGGTTACTTTTCAATTGGAAAGTGGGGAGGTCAGAAATTTTTTTCTTTTTTTCCGTATTGTATCTTAATGTTTTTGTTTGCACATTGTGGGGGAATTTGCAGTGACAACAGAGTGAGCACTAACTATGAATCTTTAAGAAGTTAAAAATTATTTCATGGAACGTCAAGGGCCTAGGGTATCAAATCAAAAGGAAGGGGCATTGAAAAGAGAGAAAGCAGATGTTATTTTCCTCTAAGAAACACATCAAAAAATGAAAATAAAAAAAATATCTATGTAAAAGGGATGGGAATATATGAGAACAGCTTAGGATCATCTAACTCAAGAGGAGTGGCTATCCTAATATCAAATAAGTTAGATTTTTCAATGTCCAAGTGTATTAAAGACAAGAAAGGCAGATTTCAATTGATAAAAGGTAAGATAGAAGAATTCACATTGGTTAATGTATATGCACCTAACAAGGATCAAGGATTTTTTTTTAGATAGAATTTTGCCTATTATAGAAAAAGAAAGATCAACAAATTTAATCATAGGTGGAGATTTCAATTTAACTAGATCGGAACTAGATACATCAAAACATACAAACAGGAAGACCCAACATAAACTGACGGGAAAATGGATTGGGAAGCTAGGACTCAGAGATGTGTGGAGAACATTAAAAGGCAAAAAAGCGCATATACTTTTTTCCAGCAAAGTATAAATCATACTCTCGATTGGACTATTTTTTTGTGTCGGAAAACTTGCTTCAAAAATTAGAAGATTTCAAGATGGGGAACTTCAGACTTTCAGATCACACAATGATTACATTAGAAATCCAATTAACAAATAAAATATACCAAAATAAAACATGGAGAATGGATACAAAACTGTTACATAATGAAAGGATAAAAAAGACTAGTAATGGATAATGAATTGGAAAAATAATGGGGAAGTGAAATTACACATTCTTTGGGATGCAATGAAGGCCGTGATTAGAGGAGACTACATACAAGAGAAAGCTATCTATGAAAGAGATGAATAAACAAGCCATCAAAAGAGATCAGGATATAAAAGAGTTAGGAAAAAAAATGCAGATATGGGAAGTGAAGTAATTTGGAATAAACTGCAAATATTAAAAAAGGAAACAATAGCCATAGAGGTGGAAAGGGTTAGAAAAGACATGACATATTTAAAAAGAAACGATTTCGAATTTAATAATAAAGATATGAAAAATTTAGCAAAAAAAGTTACACACCAAAAAACAAAGAACAAATAGAGATGTTATTAGATAAGAAAGGTAATAGACAACATAAAATCGAGGCTAAACTAATAATAGCAGAAGAATTTTATGCGGAATTATATAAAGAATGCAAAATTGATGACAAGATATTAAGAGACTATTTAGACAAAAACTTGATATTACAAATAAAAGAACATATAAAGTTAATGGAGCAAGAAAAAAAGATAAAGAAATCGAAGAGGTAATTAGGAATTTTAAAAAAACAGACAAGACACCCGGAGATGACGGCCTTCCATCGGAATTTTATAAAGAATGTAAGGAAGTAATGATTCCAAAACAAAAAAAATTATATACTAGAAGGAGGAGAAATCCTAAAGTCCTGGAGCCACTCAATCACGGCATTAATACCAAAACCAGATAAAGATAAAGAGAGAATAGACGCATACAGGCCAATCTCGTTGCTAAATCAAGATGCAAATTTTTTTACCTCTATAATGAACAACCGGCTTAACAATTTTCTAAATCAATATATTGAAGATGACCAGACAGGCTTTGTTAAAGGCAGACAAATGAGTAAATTAATAAGAAGATTAGATAATATTATTGATACAATTAAAAACAGTAAACAAAAAATTTGCATTTTGGTGTTAGATATTTACAAGGCCTTTGATTCGATACAATGGAAAACGATAAAAGGTATATGTAAAAAATTACAATTTGACCCTAAATTTAGACAAGTAATTGACCAATTATACAAAGAATGCAAGACCAAGATTAAATTGAATAATCAGTTGAGTAAAGAAATTAATATTCATGCAGGAACAAGGCAAGGCTGCCCATTATCCCCATCATTGTTTATATTAGCCATGGAATTACTCCCAAATGATATAAGACAGAACGATGAAATAAGAGGAGTAGGAAATAAAAAATAAAGCTGTTTGCAGATGATACTTTGTTGGTGATTAAGGACCCCTTGGACAATATTAAAAAAATTCAATCACACTTAAATATCTTTGAAAAAGCTACAGGATTAAGGATTAATTAGTCTAAAACAAAAGCCATTACATGCAACTTATCCCAAACGGAAAAAAGAAAGATCACAGGAAAATATAACATTATTATACAGGATAAATTGAAATACTTAGGTATATATGTTATGGGTGATACAAAGGAACTATATAAGATTAATTTCAATAAATTAAGAAGCAATCTAAAACCATAAATAGAACAAATAAAATGGACAAAGGTATCATGGTTTGGGAGGATTAATATCTGTAAAATGAAAATTATGCCCAAATTATTTTTTTATTTGAGAATATCCCAATCAAAATTAAGGAATCGGAACTTTGCGGCTGGCAAAAATTGATAAATGAAGTTTGTAACAATGGGAAAAAACCAAGAATCAGCAAGGGACTATGGTATAAAAAGAATAAACATGGAGGAGTAAACATACCAAATGTTAAAACTTACTATCAATCCTTTCATTTAAAAAGGATCATAAATTTGATGACTCGACAATATGAAGTATCACACGAATCGGAGCATAAGGAGTTCAAAAGGTTAAGGGGAGGGATCTTCCTATTGCAAACAAGTAAGAAACCAATCATTAATAATTTTTCACTTAAAAATATATACAGTATATGGAAAGGAATAAAAAGCAAGTTGGCCCCAAAGCAATCATCTTTAACGGAAATTGTAGATATTCAGGAATGCCCATTAATGCCAACAGAGGAAATAAGAAATACCTTAAGTCAAAATAAAACGTTACTAAATACAGACTGGATCAGGAATTACGATACATATCAAAAAAGAAAAGAAATATATAATAAATTGAGTCTAAAATGGATACAAGAAATGCAGATGGAGGGATGGGATCAATCCTTAAGAAGATTAAAATGGGAAAGGAGTACAACACCACCATTTGAAGATTTGGTAGTATTAGTAAGAAAAGTGAAAATAAAAGTGCAAGGCTTAACGGGTAAAATATACCAATTACTTATTCCAGGAGATGAAGCTCAATGTACACTTTAAAAAAATTGGGAGGAAGATTTAAAAATTATAATTAAAGAGGAAAATTGGGGGGTGGGGGTGGGAAAACAGAATCACAAAAACAATGTCAATTAAGGGAAAGTACTCTGTGTCATGATATACACTGGGGCCTAGTCCATGTGGGAGGAGGTCAGTTCATTTTTCATGAAGCCACTGTGATTTCCAATAGGCAAGCCTCACATGAGGGCTTGTAACAGCATTAATGTCACCTAATTCAATGAGCAGAACTCCTCCCCATAAAGGTCTGACAGTGTAGACTTTCCATCTGAAATAAGTGGGTCTGACATATAAAGACCCACCACAATTATCCCAATAAGTGGGTCTCCTATAAAGACCCATGGATACCAGCTCAGTTAAGGGTTTTGGCCTGTTTTCAGGCATGTCCAGGCTTGCCAAACCAAAGGCAAGCTTAATAACCTGAAGAAGGGGGCCCTGGGAAGTCAGTCTGGGCTTCTGCCCTGTGAGCTTGCTAAAACACAAGAATGCTGTGAGTTTGCAGAGCTTGCAAGATAGCCAGGTGTATATCTTCACTTACATGTTAGGCAGATCCCATGTTCCGCCTCTTAGCAACATGTCCAGTTTGTCTGTTATATAGAACACTCTGTACATGCTAGTCTTTCTCACGTACATCAGCAAGATTTCTTTCTAGTCTAGTCAGCAAGAGTACTTTCCCATGAGGGGGGCGACTCCGAACAATTGCACTCATCCCACATGCCAGCAAGGTGATGCTCAAGATAATACAGGATAGACTTCAGCAACATGTGGAGAGAGAACTATCAGAGGTGCAGGCCGGTTTCAGAAAAGGCAGGGGAACTAGAGACCACATTGGCAACATACGTTGGATCATGGAGAAAGCAAAAGAATACCTACCAGAAACAAGTCTATTTTTGTTTTATTGACTACACCAAGGCTTTTGACTGTGTGGACCACAACAAAATGTGGCAAGTAGTTAAAGAGATGGGAATACCAGAACACCTCATATGCCTCATGAGATATCTGTACACAAACCAAGAAGCAACAGTTAGGACAGAACACGGAATGACAGAGTGGTTTGGAATAGGAAAAGGAGTAAGACAAGGCTGCATTTTATCACCCTGCTTATTCTCTCTTCCCCAGAGCACATAATGTGCAATGCAGGGATGGAGGAATCACAATATTGGATCAAAATTGCTGGGAGAAACATCAACAATTTGAGATATGCAGACGATACCACCCTAATGGCAGAAAGTGAGGAAGACCTAAAGAACCTCCTGATTGGATTGAAGGAGGAGAGTGCAAAAGCTGGCTTGAGACTTAATATCAAGAAAACCAAGATAATGGCAACAGGTCTGATCAGTCCCTGGAAAATAGATGGGGAAGAAGTAGAAGCAGTGACAGATTTTACTTTCTTAGGATCTAAGATCACTGCAGATGGTGACTGTAGCCATGAAATAAAAAGACAACTGATTATGGGGAGACAAGCTATGAGAAAACTGGGGAATATAGTGAAAAGCAGAGACATCACCTTGAAAACAAAAATTCACATAGTCAAAGCAATGGTATTCCCAGTGGTAATGTATGGGTGTGAGAGCTGGACTATCAGGAAGGCTGAGCGCAGAAGAATAGATGCCTTTGAGATGTGGTGTTGGAGGAGAGTCCTGAGAGTCCCTTGGACAGCAAAGAGAACAAATAGGTCAATACTGGAAGAAATCAATCCTGACTGTTCATTGGAGGGACAAATAGTGAAGATGAAGCTAAAGTACTTTAGACATCAAATGAGAAGGGAGGACTCACTTGAGAAGGCCTTGATGCTGGGAAAGGTGGAGGGCAAGAGAAGAAGGGGGCGTCCAAAGATGAGATGGATAGATGGCATTATGGACACAATGGGCACAGAGCTTGGCGGGCTGAGGATAATGGTGGAGGACAGAGGTGCCTGGAGGAAAATGGTCCATGGGGTCACAAAGGATCGGAATTAACTGTGTGATGAACAACAACAACAACCCAGGAACCCTATAAGGGAGAGAAGGAAGGAGAAGGGAAAAAAAGGAGGGCCAGTGAACATCTTTGAGAGGGTGAAACTTTGTCACTCTGGTCCTCAAGATGCCCAGCTAGAAGGGGACCTATGAGGGGCCAGAAGCCCCATTCTCTTACTATTTAGATTGATTATATATGTTTTTATTTTATTAGAAATATGTTTTAAGTGTAGATGTAGAAGTAGTTTAATAAAAATTATTTAAATGGCATCTTCTCTGTCTGCCTGCCTGTGTGCTTATCTGGCGTCAGGAGAAGGGCTGATAAGGAGAAGGCTCTGGCAGGACTCCCAGAAACACAGATCTCTCATAGAGAGAAATGGAAGCTGGCTTGGCTCTGTTCTGCTGGTGAGAAGATCATCAGCGATGGAGGGAGGGGGCAGATCTGAAGCCCTGTGAAAGGGGATTCTCAAACTTGAGACCCCGATCGACCCACCGAGTACCCTGCCTCAGCCATGATACTCTGGAGATGGTATATTACTCCAACAAAAATCCATCAAATGAATTAAAAAACAGATCTGTGTTGGAGATGCAAAAAAGAGAAAAGTACATATATGCACATGTGGTGGTCTTGTAAAGAAACAAACAAATTTTGGAGAGTAATAGAGAAATAAATAAATAATATGCTTAGTTTAACAATAGCCTTGGAACCCAACCATGTTATACTAGGAGAGGTTGAGGAATTAAAATTGGAAGAAGGTAAAAAAGAGTTAATTTTGGCATTATTAATAATTGCCAGACAACTAATAGCGCAAGAATGGAATAGTAAGGAAGAGTTGAATAAGAAAAGATAGTATGCAGGAGTCTGGCAACTAGCATTAAATGAAAAAATGACTAGCCAAATTAGACAAAAACAAGGACTAAAGATAAGGACCTCCTTCTGGGAAATATGGAAACCATTTGTACAACACGCATTAACCAATGAGGAAGGAATCAAGCCTGGCCCATACACGCTCCAGTTCTGGAAGATATAAGTTGGGCCACCTGAAGGACACTGCAATCCCCATCGAGAGCAAGGGTAATGGCTCTCAGTTTAAAAAGAAGACGATAAGTTAAGTGCAAGAATTTTGATATTATTTATGACTACTTAAGCTGGGAGGGAGGTCTTCTATGTTTTTGTCAGTATGTTAAAATGTATTTGTTTTTTTCTCTGTATAAGTGATGTCTTTTTTATTAATAAATTTTAAATTATTATTTTTTTAAAAAAAAGAATTAAATAGTCATATCTATATCTATAAAACAGAGATCTATGTTTGTACGTGCTCCAAAGGCTCCCGCACCCCTGGAACGATCCCACTGAAATTTGGCACATACGTACCTTGGGCTGGTGAGATCAGCACTGTGGGGGTCACAAGTCTCATGGGGGGGGTGTACGCGTCCCAATTATCTATACAATGTGTGTGTTTCCCAGTGATGAATTGGCTGGTGACATAGTCCCAGGTAGGTTGAGATTGTGACATCATCTGACTAGCTCAGCTATAGCCCTCTGAGCTCAGCTGTAGTTTTCATAGTAGGTGGGCATGCGAGATCAGCACTGTGGGGGTCACAAGCCCCATGTGGTGGTGTATGCCATTGGCACCGCTGTTGGAGACTTCTGGTCCACCAGGTGGCCGGACACATGTATGGGAAGGATAAGGGCAGTAAGTGGCCGTTGACTGAGAAGCAGGACGGGTGAGAGAAAAGAGAGATGGAGGAAGGGAGGCAGGAGTGACCCACATATACCCCATGAGTTTTCCAAGAGGGAAAGGCTGGCCTACGTTAAAGAAAAGAAAAACCCGAGCGAAGCCAGGTAATCAGCTAGTATCTTATATAGGTGGCTAAGAAAAGACATGGGCATACATTTTTTCATTATTGGTCCAAAATGTTTAATCTGCTCAACCCAAATCTCATCTATGCCAGCTGCTTTAACCTTTCTTACACTTGCCTATTGCCTCTTCCAGCTCTCCTATGGTAAAGAGGGTAGTCATAGCATTTGTCTTCAATTCCTCATTCCATCTTGTCCTCTATTTGTTTTTCAGTGGGTTGTTTTTCCATGGGTTGGAATCTGGTTTTGCTTTTAGTAATAGCTGGTGGGCAATTTGGTTTACTGAGAGAATAGCATGTAGCAGTTTTGGTTACATCATTATTAAGACGATTAAGTAGTCTCCATGTTTTTTGACTGCTCACGCTGTGTCAATTTCTTCTATGAGCTTAATCCATTTCCCCCTTTTGTGCTCTGAGATCATTGACCTGCTCTCTGGCTTTAATGGATTTGCATCAAAAAGGGTAAAATATTCATTCAATAAGTCAACAGTTTCATGCGTTAGACATTGGATGTAGGAAGTCCTGCATCCTTGAGGGATAGATTCCCTAGAGCATTTCCAGACAGCATCAATAAACATATCGTATGATGTGGGTTCTGGATTAATATCTACCACTCTTCCATCCAAGACCACTGAAAACTTGGGCCAATCAGCCTTTCTAAAGTTGTACCTTCTTTGGTATGTCACAACTTGTGGTCGAACAGCGGCTGTGATCTCACATAGAATGGGGCGGTGTTAGGTATTTGGTACTGGCTCCCTACTGACTTTAAGCATTGATGTGCTACATTCTCTCTTATGAAAATAAGATCTGGGTTATAACCTCTCCTCCATCTGCCACTGTTAAAAGATGCTGGTAATTTGCTGTTATAGATGAGTGATAGTTGATAGGATTCTGCCCATTTTACAACAGCTTGTCTACTTTCATCCTTGTCTTCATAACCCCACAAGTCATTGTAGCTATTATTATTATTATTATTATTATTATTATTATTATTATTATTATTATTATTATTATTATTATTATTATTATTATTATTATTATTATTATTATTATTATTATTATTATTATTATTATTATTATTATTATTATTATTATTATTATTATTTCCAACTCATATGCTGCTCCACTCGCAGAGTGACTCTGGGCGGCTTACAGAGAAACAACGCATCAGAATTACAAAATGTCAATACAAAATTACGAAATATCAAAATTACAAAATATCTCGTCATAAAATGACATAAACATTTCAGAACATTCACTAAATAACAGTAGACAAAGATCTCTCGAACTCAACTCCACCCACTAAATCCATTTCCCTCAGGCCAAACTGGCTGAGGGAGGGTCATTGTACGCAAGGGAGAAGACCCGCACAGCTGGGTCTTCCCTCCCCTCAAGGCGGGCGACCAAGGGCTAAAGACCAGAGGGGGGTGCTGGCATGGATCACCTATTATGAACCGTACAGGTTCATTCCAAAAGTTTGATGATTCGGAGAAGGAACATTTTAATAGGTGGTGGTTTATAGACAGATGTCACTGTGCATTCACTGAACTCAGTTGTTACTATTTCAACATTATTCTCCTCTGCCACTGCTGTAGAGAGAATCTGGAGATCTGTTCTGGCAAACACTGCGCTTCCGCATTGCCAATGGCATCGTTCAGCGATTAATCGCATTCCAGGAACCTTTGGGTGATGTTGGTTTTCATCCCTGTGTGTTTCTTGCACACATAATAGATCACATTTATGTTTATTGCAGAGCTCGTGGGTGAAGTTTTCTTTAACTGTTGAAAGAATATTCCTTCAATGTTTCAACCCAGAAGTAGAAATGATAAACCATTGGAATTCTACTACAACATCCACCTTCAACCCATCACAATGTTAGCACTTCAGACCACAGAATTTTAAAATTCACAAAATAGAATACAGAACCACACAGAATAAACACACATCAGGATACTTAAAAAAGAACTTTGCCAGAGGTAGCCAGTGAAATAGTTATTAGTACTTCTTATAACAAGTTTAAAGTGAAGACAATGTCTGGTTCCAAATGAGGGAGCAAAATGAAAAATAATGGCCTCTTCTCTGTGGATTCTGATTGCTCAAGTGGTACAGAAACCTAATTGACAGTGTTAGCAACATCATCCTATTATCAAAAATACAATAGATGAACAGATTGCAGGAGAGAGGCTCCTTGTACTAGGCGATTCAATAATTAGAAATACAGAGAAATGGATTTGTGATGCACATGATAACCGCATGGTGACTTGCCTGCCAGGTGCAAAAGTTGCAGACATCACAAGAAATCTAGATAGATTGTTAGAGAGAACTGGGAATGAGCCAGTTGTCATGGTACACGTTGGTACCAATGATGTTGGGAAGGCCAAGCGGACTGTCCTGGAAGCTAAATTCAGGTTGTTAGGAAGAAGATTGAAGTCCCAGACTTCCAAGGTAGCATTTTCAGAAGTGCTGCCTGTCCCTCGCGCAGGACCTACCAGGCAGGCAGAGCTCAGAAGCCTCAATGCGTGGATGAGGCGGTGGTGTCGAGAGGAGGGTTTCAGATTTGTCAGGAACTGGAGAACATTTTGGGACAAGCCAAATCTGTTCAGGAGGGATGGGTTGCATTTGAACCATGATGGGACCAGATTGCTGGCACTCAACATCAAAAAGGCTGCAGAGCAGCTTTTAAACTGATAACTGGGGGAAAGCCGACAGGAGCTGGGCAGCATCCGGTTCGGGAACGTGTGTACTTGAGTAGTGAGGAGGATGCAAAAATTACTGAGCAGAGCGAGGAGCTAGTCACTAGCATTCTAGCAGAAGGATGCAAGAGGCAGTCTAACAATGCAACTGGACACAAAAGACTGTGTCAGAAAAGCATATATAAATGCTTGTATACAAATGCCAGAAGCCTCCGGAACAAAATAGGGGAGCTGGAATACTTAGCAATAAATGAGAATATTGATATTATTGGTATCACTGAAACTTGGTGGACGGATGATAACCAATGGGATACAGTTATCCCAGGCTACAAACTGTACAGGAAAGATAGGAAGGGGCAAACGGGAGGTGGTGTGGCCTTGTATGTCAAAGAAGTGATAAAATCGTATGAATTGGAATATCTAGGTGATTTGGAGTCACCATTAGAAGCTCTGTGGGTAAGAGTACCAGGCCACAAGGATGGTCTAACAGTAGGCATATACTATCGGCCTCCGACCCAAACTCTTGAGGGTGACTGGCAGTTGGAGAATGTTGTAAAGGAGGCATCCAAGAAGGGAAGCCTGGTTATAATGGGGGACTTCAATTACCCTCACCTAGACTGGGTGAACTGTTGTTCAGCACATGATAAAGAGATAAAGTTCCTAGATATGCTAAATGATTGTTCCCTGGGACAGATGGTTGAAGACCCAACTAGAGGTACAAGAATCCTTGACTTGATCCTGAGTAATACTCAGGATCTGGTGCAAGATGTTAATGTGACTGATCCAATAGGGAACAGTGACCACAACTCAATTATGTTTAACTTGATCATAGACCGCAAGTCACTGATAAAATCTAACACAGAGACCTTAAATTTTCAAAAAGGAAATTTCCCAAAGTTGAGGAAACTAGTAAAAAAGAAGCTGAAAGGGAAAATTGAGAGAGTCCAAACACTCCAAGAGACATGGAGGCTGTTTACAAAAACAATAACAGAGGCTCAATTGGAATGCATACCCAAAAGGAAAAAGGGCACTGCCAGGTCCAAGATGACTCCGATGTGGCTTACAGGAGCTGTTCGGGAAGTGATCAAGAGTAAGAAAAGCTCATTTAGAAGATGGAAGGCTTGTCCGAATGAGGACAGCAGGCAGGAACATAAATTCTGGCAGAACAAATGCAAGGCAACAATCAGGAAAGCAAAGCAAGACTTTGAGGAGCGTATAGCTAAAAATACTCAGAGAAATAACAAAGACTTCTTTAAGTACATTAGAAGTAAGAACCCAACTAGGAAGGCCATTGGACCATTAGATGACAATGGAAGGCAAGGGGTTATTAAAGAGGAAACAGAGATTGCAGAGAGACTCAATGAATTCTTTGCTTCAGTATTCACTGAAGAAGACAGAGGCCACATGCCCAAAACAGAGCCTATCTTCGTAGGGAGGGAAACCGAAGAATTAAGCCAGATAGAAATAACCAGGGAGGAGGTCCTTGCATGTCTTGTTAAGCTAAACACTAACAAATCACCAGGACCAGATGGCATGCATCCACGAGTTCTCAGGGAACTTAAAGGTGAAATTGCTGATCTCCTAGCCAAAATATATAATCTTTTCCTCAAATCAGGCTTTGTGCCTGATGACTGGAAGGTTGCGAATGTAACACCAATTTTCAAAAAAGGATCCAGGGGTGATCCAGGAAATTACCGACCTGTCAGTTTGACATGTGTCCCAGGTAAAGTAATGGAAACCATCCTAAAAGATAGAATTAATAGGCACATAGAAGAGAAGGCGCTGCTAAAGGAGAGCCAACATGGCTTTTGCAAGGGCAAATCATGCCTCACTAATCTGTTGGAATTTTTTGAGAGTGTCAACAAGCATGTGGATAAGGGGGATCCAGTTGACATTGTTTATCTGGACTTTCAGAAGGCTTTTGACAAGGTCCCACACCAAAGGCTCTTGAATAAACTTACCAGTCATGGAATAAAGGGACAGGTCTTGTCCTGGATCAGCAACTGGCTAAGGGACAGGAAACAGAGGGTAGCACTAAATGGACACTTCTCCAAGTGGAGGGAAGTAAAGAGTGGGGTCCCCCAAGGTTCAGTACTGGGACCCCTGCTTTTCAACCTCTTCATAAATGATCTAGAGGTAGGAGTAAAATGCAAGGTAGCCAAATTTGCTGACGACACTAAATTATACAGGGTAGTGAAAACTGTGAGAGATTGTGAGGAGCTCCAGAGGGATCTCTCGACACTGGGGGAGTGGGCAAAACAGTGGCAAATGAGTTTCAACATTAGTAAGTGCAGAGTGATGCATGTTGGGGCAAAGAACCCCAATTACATTTATAAACTGATGGGGTCTGAACTCTCTGCGACAAACCAGGAAAGGGACCTTGGTGTCCTGGTGGACAGCTCAATGAAGGTGTCAACCCAGTGTGCCTCAGCAGTGAAAAAAGCAAACTCAATGCTAGGGATCATTAGGAAGGGTATAGAAAATAAGTCAGCAAGTGTCATTTTGCCTCTTTATAAATCTATGGTGAGGCCCCATCTGGAATACTGTGTACAGTTCTGGTCGCCATACCTCCAGAAGGATATTATGGAGCTGGAAAAAGTGCAGAGGAGGGCAACCAGAATGATTAGGGGACTGGAACACCTTCCTTACCATCTGAGGCTGCAACGGTTGGGCCTCTTCACTCTTGAACTACGACGTCTAAGAGGTGACCTGATTGAAGTTTATAAAATCATGCACGGTGTGGACAAAGTAGATAAGGAAAAACTGTTTTCCCTATCGCATAACACTAGAACTAGGGGACACTCGATGAAACTTTTGGGTACTAGTTCTCAAACAAATAAGAGAAAGTACTTTTTCACCCAGAGGATTACTGGTCTATGGAACTCCCTGCCAGAAGAAGTGGTGACAGCTGTCAGTCTTGACAGCTTTAAGAAAGGATTAGACAAGTTCATGGAGGACAAGAGTATCAATGGCTATAAATATGGATACTTAAGGACAACCTGCGGGTTGGAGAGATAGGCAGGATATCTCTCAATATCATTTCCAGGGAATCCTAAGCAGGTGAAGGCATCTGCTTGGGAATACCCTGAAGGAAATGGTGAGCCACTGTGTGAGACAGAATGCTGGACTGGATGGGCTGTGGCCTGTTCCAGCAAGGCTGTTCTTATGTTCTTATGTAATCCCTACCTCTCATTTTACCAGTCTTTTAAATTTAATATTAGAGAATGCTTGCAGACTTATTACTCCCTTGCCACAGCTAGCCAAAAAACTACACGGGCTTCCCACAGAAACGTCTAATTTTGACCACTCTTACCGTCTACGTTATTACAATGTGTAGCTCACTGGGAAAAAAAAGAGTTTCTCATCTTCACCTGTCTTTTTTGTGAAACTGGCACCCTGTGTAAAGGAATATTTCTTTCCTCTTCCCCAAACAACCCTGCGTGTCGCACGTTTCATGAACAGTGAGGTTAGCACAAAATGCCAAAAAAGGGACTATAAAAAACCCCAAGGTTGTTAAGTAGTAACTGAGAGGGAGAGCCCTACAGCCCCACAAAAATACTGGCCAGGGAAAGCCAAAGAGCAGAAAAAGTGCATTCCCAAATGAGGCCCTGACTGCAGGCATGCTCCCATGGCCAAGATGGCCTTGCCCTTGTTTTCTTCTTCTCTGAGCAACACACACCAGTCCATGACACAACTAACTGCTTCAGGAATTATCTGTGGTCTTGAAGGCAGCCAGTACACAGTCAAGGTGGAGGAGGCACGAAGTCTGCTGTTCAAGAAAATGAGCCTACAAGCCCAAGGCACCCTTAAACCTTCTTCAGTGCTTTGTATTCTGGCTAATAAAAGCATTTAGAAATAATAAAAGTAACATTACATGCCACCACATTCACACATCTAGGCCAGAGGTTCTCAAACTAAGGCCTATGGGCAGGATCTGGCCCCCGGCACCATCTCGTGTGCCCCCCCCCCTTCCAAGTACATTTGAGAAACAAAATGCCCATCCCTTTGAAGCTATTGGGACAAAATGGCCACCCCCATCGTGCAGACAGGCCAAAATTGCTATCTGGCCCTCGAAGCTGACTGAGAGAGCATGACCCGACCCCCAGCTTGAAAAGGTTGGGAACCCCTGATATAGGCTATTAAACTATTAACCATTGGTTACTGCTAGCCTTCCATTCTAGAATACTTAGCAACCACAATCTTACTGCAATGTTATCCTACCGGAATCACCGTCTTTGTCACTATAGTGAACTCAGTCTCTTGATTCTTAGAATCTTCCAAAGGAAAATCCCAGCAGGGCAGGTTAAGCTTATCAGAGGTCTCCTCGTGTTGTAATGAACCTGGCTGGGCAATCTCACCGATTGCTTGTTCATCTGTAGGAACAACAAATGCTTATATTGGAAGACACAAACAACCTGTATGTTCAAAAATTAATACAAACAGCTCTCAAAATTATCAAACAGCATGAAAGGAAGACTGCACCCGGAAACAGGAACAAAGCCACACTACTTATGGTATTAGTAATCATCTGACTGTTCTTGGAGGTGGGAGGACAAAAACAATCACAGGTTCTCAACCTAGAACATGTCCATGATCAAGACCTTGCACAGATTGTCTGCAGAAAACTGCCTCTGTCCACCTGTTCTAGAGCTTTAGGTGCAAAAAGCAGCTTCCAAAGGACAACCATTGCCCAGTCCTGATCATGAGCAAGAGCATGATCAAGATTAGAGGACTCAACAGGGCCAAACCTCACAGTAAATTTGAATACCAACCAGGGATCTTCTGTTCTTACCAGTTGTAAAAAGCCATATTGATTTCTATACTTCTCTGTTACGCTAGCTAACCATTGTGTACTATTGTGCCTGATGTGTATAAATTGATACCATGAAATTTCACTCTTATGTCTGACAAAGTGGACTTGCTCTACGAAAGCTCACATTAAAATGCAGCAGTTAGTTTTTAAGGGGGCCACAATGTTTTTTCTCTTTGTTTTGTTTCCTCTCTGATTAGATTCTTTTTCATCTATAAGTGGAGCAACCAAATTATGCACTCATGTAGTAATTCCACCTACCTCACCTTCTCTTTTCCCTGTGTTGGAGAAACACAGGAAAACTAAAAACATCATGAGAGCAGTGTCTGGAATACACATGCCCACAGAGACTGAATTTGTGAACAAGGCAACACGTTTTCAAATAAAAGCATTGTGGGAAAATACCCTAGATCCTCCTCGCACACGAGGAACATGAAAAAGAGAGGGTTTTAGAATCCATGATTTCAGTCATATTTGAGCTGGACTAGGGAAAATCCTCTGGTCAAGGCCATAGAAGATTTGGGATTCACCAGCCTAAGTTGTAGAAGCATGAAATGTAAATAAATAATATAAATAAAATTATATTGCATCCAGGCCTCAACCTGCCCACCTTCCTTGCTGAGCAAGGACAGACTGTCACTCCTGCCTTGCTAACGGGCTACGGCAGATCATACCACCATTCATTTCAGATGAAAAGACCTGTGTGTGTACAAACATATCCTACACGAAGTACCGTATTTGCCAGCCTATAAGACACATCAGAGTATAAGATGCACCCTGTTATTATCAAACTAGCCCACTATAGGCCACTATACAGGTGAAACTCAGAAAATTAGAATATTGTGCAAATGTTCATTCAGTTCAATAATGCAACTTAAAAGGTGAAACAAATATATGGGATACTCTCATTACATGCAAAGTGAGATAGTTCAAGCCTTACTTTGTTATAATATTGATGTTTATGGCTTAAGTTTATGAAAACCCAACCCCCCAATCTCATGCACCCCATAATCATCACATAATCTTATGTATGCTGTACATGATCATCACAATTATAACGAATTAAGGCATGACATATTTCGCTTTGCATGTAGTGAGTCTATCTCGTATATTTGTTTCACCCTCTAAGTGAAATGAATGAACATTTGCATGATATTCTAATTTTTTGAGTTTCACCTGTATACAGTACAAGTATTTTAAGGGGTGGGTCTTATACTCCAGCAAATAGGGTATATCAGAGAGTAAATAAATCAAAACAAAAAAGACAAAAAGGTTGTGGCACCTTAAAGACTAACTCCTGTATTTAAATGTGAACAGGAGTTAGTCTTTAAGGTGCCACAACTTTGTCTTTTTTGTTGTTTTGTTTTATTTGCTCTCTGATATACTTGCACAGACTAACACTAAGTATGTTCAGCTTTCACACAATTACCTGAACAGTATTTTGGCTCAAGATAAGAAGACAGTGACATCAACACTTCTAGGGCGAGGATTTGATACGTTTTTAGCTCTCTTCCCCCCCACAACCAGTCAGGGTCTATTGCAGGGGTGCCCAAACTATGGCCTAGGGACCGCATCCGGGCCCTGACACCAATTCATCTGGCCCGCGAAGCCCTTGTCGCTCCTGGAAGCAGGAGTAAAACATGCCCGTATAGACACGTTTTACTTCCACTTCCAGGAGTGACAAGGGCTTCACAGGCCGGATGAATTGGCATTTTTTGACGAATCCAGGCCCCAGGCCATAGTAACCGGCTCCCTGAACCATGTGACCAGCCCGCGACCCAAAAGGTTGGGGCACCCCTGGTTTATTGCTTTGTCATCAGACAGTGACACCAATTCATAGAAATATTTTCAGCAATTTGCCTGGGGGGAAAAACCACTCCCGAGTTCTTTTAGGAAATTTATTCACAGACGTAAAACTGTGACAGGCCCCGATTTAATTCAGTCCACACATCAGATGTACCAGCACGAAGGGTAATTTGGCTATTAGTAAATAATAAATAATGATGTAGTGCTTCTACAGAGATGGAATGTGTGGCCTTGGATTTCTTGAGAGAAAATGGCCACACACTGATTTGTCTCTTAGCAAACATATAATTGTGTGCCAAGATAGAACAGGACATCAAGAAATCAAAATGTACTCAAATATTTCAAATCCACGCTTATGTTTCCAAGAAAAAAACTGGGGGGAGGGGGAGGAATCACCTGCCTTCTTCAAAGAATTTGTTCATGCGGAGTCCCAAACTTACCGTTTGTTACAGAGAGTGAATCCACATCAAAGATGAGCCAGTCTTGCTCCCCTTCTTTGCGTTCAATATGCAAAACATCACTAAGAGCACCAATAAGCTCCATCAGGTTTAAGAAACCCAACTTCCTTATTGGCAATGTTTCTTTGAACTGCATCTAGATAGAAAGAAAAGGCTAGAAATCAAAGTTGCCTGCAACAGTTAAATAGTAAGGATAACAAACCACACCTCCTAAAATAAAGTTACAAAAATTTAGCCTGCATACTAATAAAATCAATTGTATCTAGAAAAGGTGGCGGGGGGAGGTTGAGAAGACATATCCTTGAGACAGAAGAACTGTCAAAAGGAAATCTCTACTGTGAAAAAACATCTCTGCTTTCCACCAAAGGATGTTTTAGCTCAATAAACATCCTTAGCAAAGCAATTTTGTTTTCTTTCTGTATCTAATACAAGATTATATCCCTGAGGTCATAAATAGCCCCAAGTAAAGGAAAATTAGAGACTGCAGTGGCTTAGTGGTTAAGACTCCATACTTGATGACTGGAAGGTCAGCAGTTCGAGACCCGAGTGCTGCATGACAGAGTGAGCTCCCATCTCTGTCCCAGCTGCTGCCAACCTAGCAGTTCGAAAGCAAAAATTTGCAAGTAGATAAAGAGATACTGCTTTGGCAGAAAAGGTAACAGCGTTCCATGTATCTAGTCATGCCTGCAACATGACCAGGGAAATGTCTGCTAACACAGACAGCGCTAGCTCTTTGGCTGTCAAGGGAGATGAGCACCACACCCTAGACTTAGATACAACTGGCTTTCAAGCAAGGGAGACCTTTAACTTTACGAAAGGAAAATTGGAAGTTATAAAAACAGAGGCTGATATCTTGTTGCCTAGTTTAGTAAGACATAACTAGAGTAGGACCCCTGTATCAGCACAAATTTAATGAGTCAACAACCCCTTGGTGAGTTTTACTGATTCAATGGTCCTACTCTAGTTGGGATTTACTATGCTCAGCAACAAGACTTCAGCAAGAATTTCTGGAGGTTCAGACTGTGATTTGACACAGTGATTACAACAGAACTTATTTGTGTTGCAACACTGGTTTCAGGAGATGTATTCCAGCTCCTGAAGGAAAATGAGCTTGTGAAATGCCAATACCTAAGGAAGAAATCTTACCTCAAATTCACTTGGCAATTTTGAAGCAAGTAAGCCTTCTGGATGTTGTACCACAATCTACATTAGAGAGGAGGAAGAAAAAGAAGAAATTTATTCAAGTGCCTACTGAAGTGACATTCCAAATAGCCAATGATGAATTTTGTCCATGAAATAAACTCTGGGATTTTTTTAAAAAACCTGAGTGTTTCCAAAATGTAGTCAAACCAGAATCAATGAATCTTACCAGCTAACAAAAATACTGTAATTCTGTATAGAGCTTCTATACTTTATATTAGTTACTCTATGACTCCCTAAAAATTGTCATTATTTACAGAGTTTTCTAAAACATAATTCTAGGGTACGAGTAGAAGGAAACAAGGGCTGGATCTTAAGTAAAATTCAGTCAGGCATTCTTTCAAACATACAAGTTATAGGGCTCTTCAAAGCTCATGCACATAGTAGCAAAACATGATTTTATCTTTAAATTTCAAACTAAACTGTCTTCATCAAAATACTTACCATTCTGATTTTCTCCTTGAGTTCTGAGCTGACTATTCCTCCAGGTCCTTTCTCGAAAAGTGCCATTTTCAACTCTTTCTCTAGCTTGATGAAAGACGATGAATGAGGGGAAATAAACATTATTTGTTTTTGAAATTTACTGAGCATACAAAAACAAATAGTAAAATGCTAAAATATAAAATTATAATCAAAACATAAATACATGTTAACTGTATCATTAAAGACACAACACATTTGGAAAACTAACAAAGAGCAAAACTAGTCAGAGTAAAACCTATAGCCCAGTCGAGATGTACTTTAGACCTTGCAAAAATTCCCAAGTTAATGAAACTCTGGGTTGTTGTGTATGGATGCCCAGTGGAGCTACACTCAATTTATCCAACAAAATTTCCTTTGGAACCTGGGGGGCAGGGACTGCAAAATTTTAGCACTCTTCTCAGTTTTTCGATTATATCTTCTAAACCATGCATTTCTTGTGTACTACATGTAATTAGAAAGTTGTAGAGCATTAGAATTTTTAACCCCATATGTACTGAGATACAGGGCTTTGAAAAAGTGTTAAATTTCTCAAATTTGTAAAAAAAAACTGCTAAAAAAGCTTCATGCAAGATCAACCCAAAAGACATCCTGTTTCTTCACGCAGTCAGCGGTTTCGACACCACTTCAACCCCCTTTGGACAAGGGAAGAAGAAAGTGTGCAAGCTGTATGAGAAGAACAGTTCCCTACACTTTTTGGCTGCTGCTTTTAAACACTCGGAAGCCACCCCCTCCCAGATTTCTGAGACAGGGGAGAAGTTTTGGGTAGCACTGTATGGGGGGGGGGGGGACATGGAGACTGACACGTTGGACAACTGTTTACCAAGTCGGTGGCCAAACCCACAATCCAGTTGGCCAGACTCCCTCCTACCAAAGACGCTGCCACCCACCGTATTTTTCGCACGTACAGTGATACCTCATACAACGTCCAAACTTGGTTCCTCAAGTTTGGACTTTATATGGATTTGGACTTTGTATGAGGCATGCAAAATTCTAGCCACGATGCCTCATACAACGTCCAAATCCTTGCCGCGATGCCTCGTACAACGTTGTTTCCATAGAGATACATTGTACTGTAACAGCACAGATTTCAGGGCAAAGTCAAGGAAACAGACTGGAAACTGACAGAACTTTAAGAAATCATTGTCTAAAGGCTAAATACATTACAAAAACATGTCCAACAACCCTGATTGTCCAAGAACCTGAAGAATGCTGCAAAAATCCCAGGAATGCTTCTAAAAATTCTGATGAAAAAATCCAAAATCACGCTCAAAACCACTCCTAAACACTCTTCGCCTCATGCAAAACCCAATACAATACAATAAAACAGCATTAATGCTGGCTATGCACGTGAGTCTCCTAGGCAAGTATCTTCCTGACACTCCAATTAGTACATCTCACCAGCAGAGTAATGCAAGATTACATCCCTTACACAAGCACTGCCCATGCACAAGCGGTGCCTTGCAGAGAAAACCTGACTTAACAAAGCCCTGGCTACTTCCCTGCGCAAAAACATCAATGCCAAACTGCTCATGCTAGTCCATTGTACTAATAGTTTGACAGAACAGGATTCTGCTCCTGTTCTTTTGAGAAGTCAGGAAATCAATTACTGTGTAATAGCATCATGTGAATACCTTGTTAAAAACAATCACAAATGTGAACCATTTTTATATCAAATTCCTAGTATGGAAGCAACATAAGCCAACAACTTGTCTATCAACTTTAGGTGCTCTCTTTGGAAAGAATTTACCTTTTACTCTGCCAGATGCTATTTCTAATTAGCTACCTGCATTTGCAACAATAGCTTTTGCAGGGAGCTGCATGGGATTTAAAAGTATAATCTTTTAAAAGAATCAGAAAGGAGGTTCTTGTCTTGCATAAGTCTCTCTTAGTGAGATATTTCAGTTTCCTCAAGGTGTAAAAAGTAAAAGGAGTTCAACAGTCTGGGACCAAGAATCTCTTCAATGAGCAACTCATACGTGGACCCACGAGAGAATTACATTCTAGCACAGAAGCAGCACTGGTTCATTTTCACCTGTCATCATGAGTGCAGCAGCTGTTTGAGAGCCAGAAAACTTTCAACTATAGTGTCCAAATCCTACAGCATCTTCCTCAAAGAGGTAATATCCCATCCTTTTACTGTAGAGGTAGGAATCTTTTGCAGGTTGGTGGGCCATTTTTTGCTCCCAGGGATTCTCCAAAAGCCCCTAAGACAACCCAAAAAACAAAACAAAAAAACCCCAAACTCTAAGTGGTTGGAAATCCACTTCTAGTTTTGAAAAACCATTATTTTGGGCCATTAAATGGTGCAGGGAAGTTTGTAATTACTTAAAACACAGATTGACTTAATATGCACCACTCCAACTCCTATCACAGTAACTCTCAAATCTTCTCTTGGCAAATAACTTTCCAGAGTGCTACCTACTTGTTTTACTCTCTCATCAGGTTTCATTAACAGGGATTCCATTTCCAACTGTACATGTGAAGTATCAGATTCCTGGTTTGGAACATGTGGATTTTCCACAGGCAGGACAGATGCTGAAGAAGGGGTCCTCACTGCTGGTGCTCGAACAGGAGATTGCTTGGTTTGCATCTGTTTATCTGGCTGAACTACAACGTTGCCTTAATAAAGCCAAAGGAAGACTTTCAGTCATGTTATCAGTTGACACCCTTTTATTTTAACTAGGCAGGCAACACTAGGAGACCCACACTCATTTCCCTGTACTTCCTCCTCAGGAGCAGTACCTTAGCTTAAGCCAGTAGCAGATCACAAAGCCAGCCACTTCCTTGACAACTCATACATTTTCCAAGAAGCACCAGATGACCTCCTCATCAGCTAAGATCTGTGAGGCTTAGATATTTATTAGCCTCTGGGATAGTTTCCCTGTCCTGTTAAAGAAAGGAAAGCTACTCTCCATTGAAGTCATTGTGAACCCTGATTTTAACGTATTTTTTTCATTTATCCCACAATATTTGAATACAGATTTCCAACAACACGACCTTTGAACAAGTTTATAGTTTAGTCCTATTAGCTTCTACTCACATGCAAGCCCTAATACCTTTAGTGGAATTTATCCTGAAATAAGAATTCCCAGGAGTATTTGACGCTGGACCCCTGTCCATCCCGTCCCTTTCCAGATTTATACTACTGAGACCTTAAAGAAATGCACAAACCAGGATCAATTACCCATTTAGAACATTTGTGCGCATTCTTGACCACAATTACCATCAAGCTTCAATGGAGTGCAAGCTTTATAACATACAGAACGTGTATTAAGGCTAATTCAAAACAAATATCTATACAGTACTTTGCCTTATCCTTATCACTCCACTCTTGTTAGCAACTGGGTTCAATCAGCTGTTGTTACTAACACATTTATTTATTTAGTGTTACTAACACAGATATGCCCTGTTTCATAAGACACAGAACTTATGGCCAGAAGGGAATCAACACTTCCACCATCACACTGTGACTGGTCTTCAGCAGCAAACAATTTCTCCCAGAACACCCCCTCCTTAAAACAACACTATAACCCAGGAGTACTGATCTATACACTAGCTGATATTCTGTGGTTTAGTGTAGTAAGCTGTACTACAGCAGACCCATTGAATCAGTCAGGATTGATGAGTTAACTCTTCTATCAGTTTCCCTATTACAAACAGGCCTTATGGAGGCCTTAACTCATCAAATCTCCACTAATTCAGTGGGCCTATCTAATGTAACTTACTACTCTAAGAAAAAGGATTTCAGCGGTTGAGTGGCTAGAGTTTCTGCTTTAAACTGGAAAAATATATAAGGTTCTTACCAGGTGGGGCTCTTTATAGGACATAAAGAAAAAGAGGCCACAAACCATTAAGAAAGATTCTTTTACACACACATACACACACACACGCTGAATTAATCATCTGCCGTCTTACATATTGGTAGTTTCACTGTTTTTTTCTGAGGGGAAGGACTCTTTTTTAGCATCAGCATAGAACCTGTCCTTGTTTGCACAACTGTGATGATATCTGAAGCTGCATTTAACACTTCAGACATTGAGAAGAACCCATAACGAAAAAATTCAAATGTCCGTCCAAAGCGCTGCATAAAGGCATGATCAAAATCCGAGAGTAGGACAGGTGAAATGCTCAGCAACTCCTTCAGTTCACTTCTTACAGCTGCTGGCAAAGTAGGAGGAACTCGGCCCTGCCGAGGTAATCCTGAGCGCCAAGACAATCCAGAACGAGGACCAGAACGAAAACAGAAATCCAGCCTGCATCTGGGAGGGTGTGGTCTAGGTCGACTCTTCTGCCTGGCAACTAAGCTTGCAATCCCCTTGGTGGCGTCATCTGCAATAGCTAAAAGACATGGTCAAAGTTACATGTTGGCAATTGTTTCTTCCTGCATTCACCTTTTTACTTTTTGCCAGCCTCCTATGAATGTCAACGTTGAAGATGTAAGACTAGTTCTTGTAATATTAGTACAATTAGCCAGCAGAATGCTTTCACCCATCCTCTGGACCACAAACCCCGATCCCCACATACCACCATAATTGCTGCATGTAGAAAGAAACTCCCCACCTCTCCACTGCTTTGCATGCTGCATTCTCCACTTCTAGTTGCATTTTATAACTATCCCTGTTGATCCTATTCAGACATCAATCCCAGAATCTTTCTAGTTCATATTTTTCTCCCAAATGTTTTCATTGTTGTCATTCTTCACTACCTTTTCCCCAGAATTAGATGTCTTTTAGAGCAATACCACCTTAAAACTGTTCTCCGTGAGTCACTCTGGGAGTCTTTCTGGCTAAGAAACAGGGTACAAATATTGGAGAATAACTAAAAACAAGTGTAGAGAAATTATTGATTATGTTGCTGAGACACTAGCTCCTATTATTAAGCAGACACTGCTCCTGGTTTTCAAATAATGGACAATAAAATATACAACTAATAGTGTAATGATTCCATATTGAGGAGGCAGTCTCAGTGTCTTCACTGATTTGTGTTTGAACATGAATTTTCTATCTGTTAAATAACTACTTTAATTCTGATACACCATCTACTAATTACACCATCTACTAACCGCCGCCGCGTTGCCTGCCCCGGGACCCACTTCATCGGCCCGGGGATGCGGGGCAGCTGCGTCGCCCACGCCCCTCCCGTGCTTGAGCCAGGAGGGGTTGAAAAGGAGCAGACGCCGGACTTGCCGCTACCGCCGCCGCGTTGCCTGCCCCGGGACCCACTTCATCGGCCCGGGGATGCGGGGCAGCTGCGTCGCCCACGCCCCTCCCGTGCTTGAGCCAGGAGGGGTTGAAAAGGAGCAGACGCCAGACTTGCCGCTACCGCCGCCGCGTTGCCTGCCCCGGGACCCACTTCATCGGCCCGGGGATGCGGGGCAGCTGCGTCGCCCACGCCCCTCCCGTGCTTGAGCCAGGAGGGGTTGAAAAGGAGCAGACGCCGGACTTGCGGCTACCGCCGCCGCGTTGCCTGCCCCGGGACCCACTTCATCGGCCCGGGGATGCGGGGATGCGGGGCAGCTGCGTCGCCCACGCCCCTCCAGTGCTTGAGCCAGGAGGGGTTGAAAAAGGAGCAGACGCCGGACTTGCCGCTACCGCCGCCGCGTTGCCTGCCCCGGGACCCACTTCATCGGCCCGGGGATGCGGGGCAGCTGCGTCGCCCACGCCCCTCCCGTGCTTGAGCCAGGAGGGGTTGAAAAGGAGCAGACACCGGACTTGCCGCTACCGCCGCCGCGTTGCCTGCCCCGGGACCCACTTCATCGGCCCGGGGATGCGGGGCAGCTGCGTCGCCCACGCCCCTCCCGTGCTTGAGCCAGGAGGGGTTGAAAAGGAGCAGACGCCGGACTTGCCGCTACCGCCGCCGCGTTGCCTGCCCCGGGACCCACTTCATCGGCCCGGGGAAGTGGGGCAGCTGCGTATGAACTTTGTTTAAGTGTATGCTGTATTTTTTCTTTTCTTTTTTGAATTGTATTTTGTAATTTTGAAACTGTGTAATTTTCTATGATATGTTGTGAAGCCGCCCTGAGTCGGCTTAGTGCTGAGTTGGGCGGGGTACAAATTAAATTGATTGATTGATTGATTGAATTCAAGGTCTAATGTGATTTACAGTCTATTGAAAACTATTTGTTACAAATCAATGACTTACAGATTTCACCTTTCCAGATCCCAAACCTCGTTTTATATTTAAACACTGTATTCAGAATGCTAACAGATAATACTCTGCCAGAAAATGCATTCTTGAAAGCATACTTTTGGCTGCTTATGTTCAGAGAGGTCATGAAATTCTTACATACAAACACTGGCAATATTTACCACAGACCACTCCTTGGCCAAGTTCAATTCTCTGTTGTAACATCTACCTTAAATCCTATCCCAAAACATTAACTTTCTATACACTTCCTCCCCCCACCCCCTTGTCCACAAACTAGCTTTTGCACCAACCTTTGAGAATAACAGTGCCATTTCCCTGAGGGCATATATTAACAACATCAGGCATATCCTTCACTAGTTCCATGGTAGAGTGGTAACCCAGAGCACGAAATGGAAGCTGTTTCCCAATCATAGTCTTGAAATCTTGTTCTAACTGAGAAGGGGTGAGGCCTTCCTTTGTTGCTATAAGCAATGACCTCATGTCCTTCTTCAAGGAATTCAGTAGGCGTTCTTGATCAGACATATTAACACTAAAAATACAGAAAAATAAACAGTTTGGTTACAATATGATCCACAACTCCCAGACAATGTTAGCTGTATAAAGACGAGAGAACAGTTTAGGGATGGCAGTAACAGTTCAGAAGGCAGAATGTTTCTAATGTACATTTATATTGAATTTGGAGAAAACAGCACCATAAAACAAGAGTAAATTTTAAAAAGGCTAAATAAATTGAGTACAAACCAATTTAAGTTATTTCCCTTTTCACAGCACAGATAAACCCCCAGCATCCAGACACCATAAAAGCAAATCTGAGACATCACTGGCATAATAAAAACCAAAGTTATGTATCTCAAAGTTCTCTCTGATTAAAAAGGAACACATCTGAATGAGGGCTTCACAATCACTGCTGAAGTGAGCTGGGCACACAGGTATTTTAACTCTGCCTAGATTACACCCATAGTCATGTAGCCGTCACTATGAAGCCTGGCTATTAGTGTCGAGATTTAAGGACTATAAAAACACTTGGCACACGATTCATTCTTTCTCTTTTCCGCTGAATGGTCAAGACAGAAGAAAGACTGACTAAATATGTATTTTTTGCTTTTGGAAAGGAGGAAGGCTATGGGGGACACAGAAGACCATGCACCCAAAATCATTTGAGTACCTTCATGCAAAAAATGTAAAATGCAACAAATAAATACAGGTAAGTCTACACCCGATCATTTTCCCATGGAAGCAGTAGCCTCCATGTCATCACACAATTCTGTGAGCATCCTTGTGCATCTTTTGGGTGTAAAGGTAGAAATATGCAAAACTTAAAAGCAAACATTGTAAAAATTCTTGCACACTGGCGCTCAGAAGCATAGAGGCCGCACATCATCTTCTGCAATGACCAAATATTGTACATGCAAGATTGTTTGTTGTCTGTGCACATCTTTCTGGTTCAGCCATACCTACACAAGGAACTCTATGTAGAAAACTTAGTTTCTATTCATTCCTATGCTAAGGTTTTATGTCAGTGGAACAATTCATCTGAAGCAAAACAGGCATGCTCACGTTATGCTCACATATTTAATTTTGGTCAATGGATGTGTACATTATGTGGCTTCAAGTAGTGAACACTCAGAAGCATGTGAGAGGCTGAAAGAGACGTTTCCCACTGTGACGTCTCTTACCAGTGAATTTTCACGTAGGTGCGTGACAGTCTAAAGCCAGATCTCCATAGTCCTAACCCAAGTTGGCTGCCCGCATCATACGGGCCCAGCAATACTAGCCTGCGTTGCCATGACATGCATGTTCTCAAAAAACGACTCTGCACACAACTCCCCCTCACAATCCCTGACTGCTCTGATTTCCCTTGGAAGGAACCACCCATTGCCTCTGGGCTCCTCCTCCTCCTCTTCAGAGGTGCAGGTCTAGCCCTCAAAACACAACCTTTATCTCCAGAGAAAGCCATCTTTTCAGACAAGCATGGGTGCAATCCTGGCTTGACTGTAAACCAGGGGTGCCCAAACTATGGCCCAGATCCAGCCTCTGACGCCAATTCATCCGGCCCACGAAGCCCTCATCACTCCTGGAAGTGGAAGTAAAACGTGCCCATATGGGCACGTTTCATTTCTGCTTCTAGGAGCAACGAGGGCTTTGAGGGCTGGATGAATTGGCGTCGGGGGCCAGATCCAGCCCCTGGGCCATAGTAACCAGCTCCCTGAACCACGTGACCGGTCCACAGCCCAAAAACTTTGGCCACCCCTGCTGTAAACCATGCTAACTCCAGCGAGGGTTACACCTTACATGTGTAGTATAGGATGGGGTGGCCAGCCTAGCCCTATCAGGGCTCCAAGGGAGGAATAGAGGGCGTGGCTATGCGGGCACACCACTCAAGCATTCCGGCTGCACGTCGGAAGGGGACGCACGTCCAGACACGTGTTTGCCACATCTCTGGAAAATATGCCACCTTGCACCCACCGGTCTTGGGGCTAAAGTCTCCCTTACCCGAAAGCCAGTCGTATCCGACTCTAGGGTTCCGTGCTCATCTGTTTATAGCTAACTAGGCATCTCCGTGGTCATGTGGCAGGCATGACTAGGCACCGGAGTGCATGGAGCGCTACTGAAGTGGAGCTCTTTATCTACTTGCAGGTTCTTGCTTTCAAACTGCTAGGTTGGCAGGCGCCGGGACAGAGACGGAAGCTCACTCCGTCATGCAGCCCTCGGGTCTCGAATGGCTAGCCTACCGACCGACCTTCCAGGCGTCAAATTCGGCGTCTGAAGCACTCAGCCACACTGACACCGCAGTCCTTTCTGGAGCTAAACCACTCCATAAATTCGGGTTCTTTCGCTCCTCCCACCCCCTCCCCATTATTAACCCCAAACCCCTTCCCAATCTCACCTCTTGCGAAGCCAAACCCGCCCCGCCCCCAAACTCAGTTTAATTACCGCCCGCTTTTCCTACCCAACTAATCAAACGCGGTCGCCTCGTCCAGCTGCGCACGCGCAGAACCCAAAGGCGCCACCGCGTGACCGCGCCCACGCGTTCTCTTTGCTCCCTACGACTGCCGGGCTGAGGGGAGCGATGATTCCTCCATGGCCGGGAACCATAGAGAGGGGCACAGCTCAGCACAGAGAGAGAGAGAGGAGAGAGAGAGATATGCTGCCCCCTAGAAATGAAAGGGGCGTGAGGGTGACACTAAGAGAAACAAAGGGCCACAATGTCTTGGGGTTTGGCTTGTTTTTGTTACAGGTGGTGAAAACACATTAAAGTGGTAGCCGTATTAATCTGTGCAAGCATATCAGAGAGCAAACAAAACAACAACAAAGGTTGTGGCACCTTAAAGACTAACTCCTATATTTAAATGTCAACTTTCGTGGATCAAGCCCACTTAGTCAGACATAACAGTGAGATCTCATGGCATCAATTTATACAGGTCAAGTATACAGGCACACAATGGTTGGCCAGCAATTCAATTAAATAAGATCTAGTATATATCCTGTAAAAATCATAATATGTACATAGTATAATAAAAGGTATGATATAAAATATAATAACTGTGTATAAAATACTAAGGCTATCAATGTCAGTAAAATAGCAATATCAGTAAAATGGCAATATCTATATCAGTGATGGTGAACCTATGGCACGCGTGCCAGAGGTGGCACTCAGAGCCCTCTCTGTGGGCACCTATGCAGTCACCCCAGAACAGGATTCTCCCGCCCTCTGCCCAGTAGCCCAATGGGAGCGCTCCTTCCCTCTCCCCAGCACAGAGTTCACCCACCCTTCTGTCCAGTAGCCCAATGGGAGTGTTTCCTTCCTCCTCTGTTGCTATGTTGGCACTTTGCGATAAATAAGTGAGTTTTGGGTTGCAGTTTGGGCACTCGGTCTCTAAAAGGTTCGCCATCACTGATCTATACAGTATTTTTAGCTACAAGGAATACGTTGCAGAATACTGGCCCAATACACACACACAGAGAGAGAGAGATGTGTGTGTGTGTGTGTGTGTGTGTGTGTGTGTGTGTGTGTGTGTGTGTGTGTGTGTGTGTGTGTGTGTGTGTGTGTGTGTGTGTGTGTGTGTGTGTGTGTGTGTGTGCTTAGAACATAATTTAAATATATTATTTAAAAATATATCCATTCAAAGTTAAAAGAAATAGAATAAAATATTTTTTAATTAGTGCTACAATGGGAGATATAGTTTAAAAACATACAGAGGGCCACAGTTGCCAATACATGATTTAATGGTCATGCAGTTCTCTGTTGCTACTGCTTTCTTTCTTCCTGGCCAAGGCTTATCAGGTTTTGAATAATGCTAATCAGTTAAAGTACACACAAGATATCTTGTTACACACATTTATCTCAACTTGCCAAAATATTTGTAGGCAAAGTATGAAAGCAGCACATCCACTTTGTAAAACACATTAACTAAAATAAACAATCCCTTAGTGCACAACAGTATAAATAAATAACTACATGTAGTTAAAGGAATCCTTTTTATAACCATTAAATAATGCTAGTTGGTTTACTATTTTTGACTTGTCAAATACCTACCAAGATATTAATCAAAGCATTTTTCCCTAGCCAGCTTAGACAAGGGAGTTAAAAGATGTGTCATTTGTGCCTACCATAGCAGAGTGGCGAATATTTCTAATTACAAAGGAATTCAAGATAAAATTTATTACTCCCCTCATCCTACTAATTTATCTTCCTTAGACAGCAATATTCAGGGATAAGAACTGCTAACACAGCTTTAACTTAGGAGTCTTACTCCCATCCAGAAGGATTTGTGACAACAGTGCAATAGATGTATTTGTACTGTTATTTTTCAACAATTTAAATACTGCAACACCTTTGATCACTGGTACCAGTATTTTTACCGTAACACTGAATGCAAGGTGTGCATGTGTACGTGTGTGCGCACTCTCTCTCTCTCTCTTCCATTGCTTTTCAAGCAGCTATGGCTTCGTCAGAGATTGGAAGATGTAACAAGTATTGTAGCTACTTGGGTTGAGTAGCTTTGGTAATGAATGCATAATGAGGGCACACATCAAAAATAACATAATACTGTAGCTTTCATGTTCAGGGAATGAAGAAGCAGACAAGTGTTAAAGAAGCAGGCCTCTTTAATAGTTGGGTTTGAACACAGTTTGGATGGGGCAAAACTCGGACTTATATACACTATAAACAGTAACAATAACAATAATACAACAAGCCCATTGGCTAACAGAGTGTGCACATTTTCAATCCACTTATTTGCATAAGAATAGATACATGAGAAAAGATACATTCCGCTCCTGTCAGAAAACACAGTTAACATACATAACATTCTTCCCCCCTAGGTAACAACAAAATCCTTTAACCAGGATGGCGGTCTAGTTTTCCTTCTGGGTTGGAGGCTTGGCTGAGCTGACTCAGGGGCTCGTAGGATGGGCGACCCGACTGGAGTGAGGGATGAATAGAGGGGGGGGGGATTGTAAACCCGAATTAAAGCCCCGTTTGTCAGATGGATGAGCAGGGGATCGCTCAAAACCAAAATCTAATTCTGTGGATGAATAAGACAACTCAGGGTCCCTCCTGTGTGTACTAAGAGTGGAGGGCGACTCTGAACAAAATTGGTCATCATCAATAAAGGAATCCAGAGTGCTAGGCTGGGACAGTGTAGGGGTACACCTGGCCGGAATAGGGGAGTATTCCACAAATTTCCCTTGAAATTGGTTCCTAGAAGGCACTTCTGGGTCAATGTTGGCTGGCTGCTGACTATTACCTCTGCCCCCTGGGTTTAAACGGGTGGGGGCCAACCCTAGCTGTTGTAATGGCCCATGGAGGCTGGAACGGCGGGCCCAAAGGGAAGGCACATGAGACAAATGGGTGGTGAAAGTCCAGTCCCAGCCTAAGCCAGGTGGCACATTTTATACTCTCCTCTCAGGAGTTTGAGTGCCAAGCTTTGACATCACTCAGTAACAGAAGGCTTTATGTGGCATTTCTGTTGGTCAAGATAACACTTGTTTCCTGACATGAGTCAGGAGGTTAAAGGACGACCCACAGTAAACAGAGGTCAGGCGAAACCCATTGTTCTCGCCTATCTTGGAGACCATCTGGTCTCCAGTGAAGCTAGCTTCCTTAGCTGATGACTCAGTGAGTTACTTAACCCAGCCTTATCCATGGCCAGAAACGGAAGGGCGAATTCTACCCTGGAGTCAGCAACTTTTAACTTTTGCCTTTTGCCTTTGCTCCCCAAAACCTCCAGCCAAGGCCTTTATGAATTATGCCAATTAATCTAGCCCGAACCCCAAATGCCTTTCCATCAAAGCCCATGTGCTCAAGCCTGTGTGCTAGCGAGCGAACCCATCGGGAAAGGTTAAGCCAATTTCATATGCGCGGGCATACTACACCTAGCGTTGAGTGTCTGTATTCGTCTTGTGGGTTCAGTACTCTGGGTCTCAATTGATCTGCGTGCCTCCTCCAGATCAGACTAGTGGCTGTTTCGATTCTATAAGAAACAGGACCAGTCTGATCGATCACAAACCCGGGCACCCACGTAGGACCACCAGCTGCATAAATGCGGCAATGTACAGGGTCTCGGATGAGAAACCCTTCTGGTGTTGGATTGCTATATTTATGCCTTTGTCCTCTACCCTGGAGGGATCCAATCTGTCCAGCAAGGATGACAGTTTCCTTCACTGGAGCAATTCAGCAGGGGACAGCCCTGAGGCAAGGGGGGTGAGCCTATATGTGAAAAGAAACTAGCATAACTGGAGCTCCAAATCCCCTTCACCCATACGCCGAAGTGTGTCTTTAGTTGTGCGCACCTGCCACTCTATCTGGCCATTGGTGGCTGGGTGGAATGGGGCAGCAGTGATGTGCCGAATTGCATTCCTTTCCATGAAGGATTGGAATTCTGCAGATGTGAATGTGGACGCATTGTCGGACACTAGCACATCTGGAAGTCCAAATGCTGCAAACAGCTTTCTTAGGTGCATTATCGTGGTGGCTGAAGTGGTATAAGGCACCCTAATTACTTCCAGCCACTTAGAGAATGAATCCACAACCAACAAAATGGATTGGACCTGCAAAATCTAAGTGCAACCTGGACCATGGGCCCCGAGCAGAATCCCATTCCTGAGAGGGAAGGTGGGATTGCTCTGGGTGAGAGGATTGACAACTGGCACAAGTGCCGACCATTTGTTCTGTCTTAGTCCAGTTGAGGCCACCAAAAGTAGCTACGGGCAAGGGCTTTGGAACGGACAATTCATGGGTGACTTGTATGAAGTAGATGTAAAACCTTTTTCCTGAGTTACAGGAATGACCACCCACTGGCCCCATAGAAGGCAACCTCGTTCCACTGACAGTTCCAAACGCTTGCGGTGGAATGTTCTGAATTCCTCGGCTAGAGGAGAGACAGGCCAGCCTTTTTGTACCCAAGACATTACTTTAGTCAACATTACATCCTTGGCTGTAGCCTTGGCTATATCTGAGGGGATGACTGGGGGTGAGTCAAAAGCCTCAATCATAAGGACCTGGTGGTCGCTTTCAATCTCGCAATCGGCTTCCCCGACCCCTGGCAGTGGAGAACGTGACAGGGCATCAGCGTGGCTGATGTTCTTGCCGGGCCTGTGCACCAAAGTAAAACCGTATGCATTTAGGAAAATTGCCCAATGCAACATCCTTGGGGACAGAATTTGAGGCGTGGGCTTCCTGTTCACAAAGATTCCAAGGAGGGGCTTGTGGTCAGTTACGATGATAAAAGGCCTTCCGTAAAGGTAATTGTGGAATTTCTTAGTGCCAGTCACGATTGCGAATGCCTCCCTGTCTGTCTGAGCATAATTTTTCTCAGGCTTTGAGAGTGAACGGGAATAGAATGCTACGGGGGCTTCCCTCCCATCATTTAGTACATGGCATAACACAGCTCCCACCCCACAGGGGATGCATCACACAGAAGTACAACTTCCTTGTTAGGATCAAAATGAGTTAATACAGCATCCGAAGATAGCAGCCTTTCAAGTTCTAGGAACACTTTCTCCTGGCAATGGCCCCAGTGCCAAACAGTATCTTTCTTAAGAAGCTGATGTAATGGTTCAGCAACTGAGGCTTTGCGATGGAGAAAAGCATGATAGAAGTTTAACAATCCTAGAAATGATTGCAATTCGGCTTTACATTTTGGCCTGGGTGCATTTCGCACGGCCGCCACCTTGGAGTCAGAGGGAATGATACCTTGGGGTGTAATTCGGTACCCCAGGAACTCAACTTCCTGTGCCAAAAACACACATTTGTCTCTTCTGAGACATAGACCGGCCCTCTAGAAACGTGAGAGGACTTGATCGAGCCTGGCTGCTAGTCCGACGATGTCCTTAGCGATGATCAGGACATTGTCAAAATATGGCAGGTCACCGGGCAAACCTTTTAAAATACGTTCTACAAGAGATTGAAATATTCTGGGGCCCCATTCACCCCGAATTGTAGTTGAGTTACCTTAAATGCCCCCTATGCGTTACTATGGTCTGGGCTATGGCAGCAGCAGGAGACACAGTCAATTGTTGGTAAGCCTGGGCAAGGTCAAGTTTTGGGAAGCAATTTCCTCCATGCAAGGAGGCAAGAAGGTGGCTTACCACGGGCACAGGATATGTGTTCGGGCGAATAGCATTATTGATGGTACACTTGTAGTCAGCGCATATCCTGACCTCCCCATTTCTTTTCAAAGCAGTCACTATTGGTGTCTCCCACTCTGCAGAGTCCACTGGCACTAGGATGCCCTGCCCCACCAGTTTGTCCAGCTCGGCTTCTATCTTCTCCTTTAAAGCAAAGGGTATCTGGCGTGGCTTCATCCGGATGGGCCGGATGGTTGGCTCAAGCTCAAAGTCCACAGGGGGTCCTTTGTATAACCCTAAACCCTTTTTGAACACCTCAGGATGTGCAGCACAAACGTCCCGGATTGGGTCAGCATCTATTGCGTGAATGCCAGAAAGCCGGATTCCTAGGGGCCTAAAGCATTGGGTCCCAATAAGACAGTTAGTGCCCTGCTTAACTACAACCAATGGCAATGAGGTGCGAATGTTTTTGAATTTGACCAAGAAATTTCCCACCCCCAGGACCGGAATCTGGCAACCTTGCACATCCCGGAGGGAAGTTTTAAAAGATTTGAGCTTGGGCCGAGAGGCAAGGGGAATTCTCAAAAACTCCCGCTGTGGGATTATGGAAAAGGTAGTACCTGAATCCTCCTCCATCTTGAAGGGGACGTCCTGCAGGTTCAGGTCTGTGAAGAAATGCTCGCTGACGATGCCCACTTGGCACACCTCAGGCTCTGGTGACACTTTGGTGGTGGACGTTTTGTGGTGATGACTCTTCTTGGACTCAGATGCTGGAGTTCTTTGCTTTCGCTGTCGGCATACTTTAGCAATGTGCCCTCATCGCCCGCAGTTGTGGCATTCCACAGTCATGCCGGGCTCCACAGCCAACTTGCAAAGGAATTTCTTCTCCTGATCGTCACGGTTCTCTCGATGCTTTCGTCGGACTGCTCGGACTTCTCCCTCTGTGTTGCTGGACTCTAATGAAGAGGTGGAACCAGGCAAAGCTGAGGAGGATGAAGATGAATTTTGCTGAGCTTGCACAGCTGAGTCGTGGCACTGGTGGTGGAGTGGCGATGCCGGAAAAGCTTGATGCCGGACCATGCGGCCTCAGACGCTACCGCCTCTTCTAGGACAGCCTTGAAAGTTAGCGTCTTCCTGATCATGAGGCGACATTGAGCATCTCCGTCCCTCATGCCGGCCAGCAGACGGTCCCGAAGTGCTTCTTCAATGGTGTCCCACTTGCACGGGGCGGCAGCAATGCGCAGAGCGGCAGCGTAGTCTGCAATGGACTCCCCAGGTCGCTGTTCCCTTCTGTGGAAGGCCACCCTGGCCAGGAAGATCAAGACCTCTGGCTGCAGGTGTTTCCTCAGTGCGGACATGATTTCTGCGAGCGGCACCACATCCACGTCCCTTGGGAGAACGAGGTGGGTTGCCAGCTCAAGCGTCTCAGAACCGCACTGAGCGAGGAAACAGGAGTGCTTCTGGTCTTTGTCGGTGATCTTCTGCGAGGCCATTGTGTGGCGGAATTGGCGTTCGTATGTTGCACATTTTTCTGGACGGGCTGGGTCAAATGGGCCGATGTTGCTGTCGTGTGGGGACGCCATCCCATCCTCGTCGCCAGTTTCATGTTCAGGGAATGAAGAAGCAGACAAGTGAAGTAGTGAAATTCAGCTCTTTAATAGTGGGGTTTGAACACAGTTTGGATGGGGCAAAACTCGGACTTATATACACTATAAACAGTAACAGTAACAATAATACAACAAGCCCATTGGCTAACAGAGTGTGCACATTTTCGATCCACTTATTTGCATAAGAATAGATACATGAGAAAGATACATTCCGCTCCTACAACAAGCCCATTGGCTAACAGAGTGTGCACATTTTCAATCCACTTATTTGTATAAAAATAGATACATGAGAAAAGATACATTCCGCACCTGTCAGAAAACACAGTTAACATACATAACAGTAGCTGAAACCCAGTAATGGCTACTTCACACACCCAAAGTCTCAACTAGAATAGGCCCATCGGAATCAATAGAACTTACAGAGAAGTTGACTCACCCAAATCCTCAGTGATTTCAATGAGCCTGTTCTAGTGTGAATTATGAGGGTCATACTCTAAAATCGGGAATAAGACAGCTAAACAGGTAATGTGACAAGTCTAATAACCAGTTAACAATCATTAAATAATTTAAACTAGTAACTAGATTACCAACTAAAACTAGTAACAGGAACAAATTATTTTTAAAAAGTAAAAAACTGCCAGCATTTTAGCAATGAGACAAACTCCAGTATGATCAGGTTTCTAGTTTCTGCTCTGCCAGCAGTAAATGCAGGGTTAAGTCACTCAGCTAGTGTGTGTGGCATTATTACACTGAATTCCTAGTGGACTATCCTGTAAATTCTGTGCAGTAGTTTTTATGAAAGTGATGCATCTCTTATACACTGTGTGAATGTACAGTAGAGGACCAAGTCTCATTGTTGCTCTGTTAAAGTGCCAGCAGATTACAAATGTTATGTAGTGTGGCCCTTATGTTGAAATGAGATGGCATAGTTTCTCCACTGAGAGGAGAAGCCTTCCACTTCAGCCCTGTTGCCTCATAATTTCAGTAAACTAAAAGGCATTATAATGACAAAATTGGATTTCAAGTTCATATATTCCCTCAGCTCACCTTCATTGCTCTCATTGATGTGGCACAGGCAATGCATCAAATGTTTCACTTTGTTGAACATTATGTAGGAAAAGGAACAAATTGTAGCGATGTCTGGCCGCTAGGGCGGCGTTAGGTCCCGGAGGAGACTGATCAATGACAACACGAGGCAACAGGAGCGAGATCAGATCAGTACTTTATTAAGAAAAGGCTGCAACATATATAGAAGGGAAAACGCAACGGTGGCAAGACTGTCATCTGACAGAAATTACATCACCTGTGTACTCAAGTTAATTGGGAACCTCTTTGGGGAAGTTAATTAACTGGGGCAAACATGGACTTAGGAGTCCCATTGTTCAGGGATTAGGCGGGGGTAAACATGGCATCTATTTGTGCCGAGGATTACACGGAAACACGGAGATGAGTGATTTACTCTAATAGGTAACCAGGTTAGATATTAACTTTCTCAGCAGGTCCGTTGGTCAGGTCAAAGGAATTGGGTGAATCAAACCCTATCATTTATCCACCCCCCTTAATTTGTCTGCCCGCAGAGCCCGCGGCTCAAGGAGCGTTCTCCCGAAGCGGCCTCTGCACGAGCCGTTTCCATGCCCGGTGGGCATGGGGAAACCATAACAAATGAAGCATTTTGTTCTCTTCTCCTTCAGTGTCTCTGTTCACCTTTTCCACAAAATGATAGACCTTTGACCAGAGGCAGTAATTCAGAGTTAGTCATATTAGAGAGAGGCTAACCATGTGTTGACAGTTAGCATAGTTGCATACACAGAAGTTAGCTCTAGAGGTTTTTGTACTCCAACTTATGTACGAGCAGGGGTGTGCTGAGCACCTTGGGAGTGGGGTGGACAGGAAGTGATGGGGGCACCTATTGGGGTGTGGTGGGGTGTGGTGGGGAGAAATCCCATACATTCCCATTACCTCTGCCTGCCTCTAGGGAGCACCAGTTGCTGGGGTGCACCGGAATGAGTTCCTTTATACCTGTGGGCCAGCACACCACTTGATACAAGTAAGTGAATTTTTTGGAACATGAAACTTAAATTTACCATGAGTATCCTGACAATTGCTAAATTATAGCCCAGACATTTACCTCACTGCTAAAATAATAACCACACATTCTTACAATTCCTGTTTCAGCTGTTTTCCCCTGTATCCAAATGTTGGATACCTGGTATGGATGGATTTTAATTTTAGTGCAAATGCATAAATATGCCAAAAATTGGGCCTCATTTATATGCCACTGTTTACTTGCAAAATTCAAGGCTGCCTCACATCTGGGGACTAATAATACCCAGAGTTCCCTAAATTTATTTGAGGAATCTGTGCCTTCAGACCACACACATGAACCCAAATTGCCAATACACTACTTCCATCTTGTCCTTTGTAAATAAAAGAAAGCTGCAATCTTAGTTTATATGAGAATAAACCACATTTCCTTGCAAGTAAAGAGCATGACTACCTCGTGTGGTGTAGTGGATAGAGCAATAGAACCCAGCTCATCCATGGAAATTGATTGACTGGAGGAGTGGAACTGGTAAAACCACTCCTTTGGTCATAATTAAATAACTCTGCTGCTCTTCTCTTGACTGGTTTGGTTGCGTGAGTGTTCCATGTAAGTGAAAACATACCCTCCCACCTGAGTGGATTATGTCCTTTCCTCCCTTTTGGACAGCATAAATCTCCAGACTGCATAGCTTCCCACATTCTCAGAGCTGCTTTCCTTAGCAGCCACTGAAATGAAAGCAGAAAGGAAATCTCGGAGCTCCTCCAGGGAGCACAGCGGGAGAAACAGGGAGCCATCAGCTCCAGAGGGCAAGAGGGCCAATGTGGAAGAGAGCCGGAAAACTAACAAAAAGAGGCAGGAGTCCAAAAGTAGGAGAAGGAAAACAGAGACAAAGAGCACCCTTGAGGCTGACAATAAAGTACACACCTCCACAGTGATAGATGTGGATGATGTATCATTTGAGGAGGGGACGGAACTGATGGCTCTGCTTGAAACTGAGAAGCAGGAGGAAGGTAAGCGAATAAGCAGGTTCAGCACCGGAACAAATTGACTTACAAAGCTAAAATCCAGTAATAGGTCATAACTAGAGTAGGCCCACTGAATTAGTTGGGATCTGGTGAGTCTACTCTGTAAGTTCCATTGATTTTAACAGGCCTACTTTAGTTACAACTTACTCTTGTAGATCTACTGGAATGTTCTTATTTTATTAATTTAATATAGCATGACCCACTGAGACCTGAGCTGAATATTATTATTGAAGAACTGTTACCTTCATTTTCTCCGTGTCTCCTCCTTAATGCTTAATTACAGACAAGATTATGTGAGCATTTTCCGTTTCCTTTCTTTCACCCTCTGTCATAGTGGGTGGACAAAACACTGGAGACAATGATATCCCCCCACAGCCCACGGCAGAATGAGAGGGGAACAGAGAAGATCTGGTCAACACTGGCCTCATTTTTTGATAATATATTGTGCGGGGTTTGAAAAAACATGAACATGATGAACAAAACCTGCTTGATGCTGATTTTACTGAAGACAGAAATGCTTGGTGGACCCAGAAGAAAGCAATTTACCGAGGAACGGGGGGGGGGGGGGGGGGACAAAACTGTGGCTCAGCATATACTGTTAGCCAAGTCATAGTTGCACGGACGTCTTCCTTCCAATGAAGTTGCACAGAAGTTACACGCGGACAGGAGGGAAAGAACTTATACATGGAAAGTTGTACTTTAAATTTTGATGAATGATGGACATTCTTGTCTCCTTTAGCAGGGTGAGCTTCAGATTTGAGACTGGCCCCTAGCCAACATGCCTGTTTGTGTGTTTTAATGGTAGGCTTGTGGCTCTAACCTCCATTTTAGATTTCCACAATGCTTCTGTTTTAGTATGGCTCTAAGAGGTCATGGGGCATTTAAATGCCTGTGCGATCCAGCTACCTAGCACTGAGTAGGACACTGAAACATGTTTAATGTGGATCTAAAATAAGTATTAGCAGCGGACAGTGCTGGTGCTGGCAGTTGCAAGGATTCCAGTTGCTGACGGCATCATCTGGGACTTTTTGTTCAGTGAACACAGGGACAGCACTGTCTACAATAACCTGCAGCAGCCATCCAGGGTTTCATCCATGCATCTTTCCTAGCCCTAGATGCTAGGGATTCCACCTAGAACTTTCTATATGCAAAGGACATTCTCTACTACCTTCCCAGCTTCCCTTCCCTCCCCTCCCCACCCCATCTAGGTAATTTTTTTTCCCATTGGGAGAGGCATTTTAGAAGAGATCCTGGAAATGGGAGAGAAGCCTTACTAGAGGGAAGAGGTAATGAACATTGAAGCAGCCCTATCACTTTATTTCTCAGCCTGTGCTTCAGCCTACACTTGAGAGTATTACATAAAGAACCCTGGTTGGCTAGCAAGCAAAATCCTAACAAACGTCAGCTCTATGCTTCCTATGGAATTTCCTGATGAAGGCAGAAATACCCATTGACCTCTATGATGTACCTAAGAGCTACAGACACTCCTATTACAGTAAAACCTTGCATAAAGATTGCCTCACTTAAAGACTAATTCATTTAAAGAGCAGAATTGTCTCTGAATGGTCGCCTCGCTTAACAACTAAAGCCAACCAAAAACTTGCTTAACAACTAAATCGGGGTTTGCAATCCCCCTGCCAGAAGTCACAACTGGTCACTTACAATGGAGTTTCGCTTAAAGAGCAAACTTGCTTAAAGAGCAATTCTGTGGAACACATTATGATCTTTAAGCGAGGTACCACTGTACTTTGTATTCAACCAAAGCAGAGCCCCACTCAATAACGTTGACAACTTCTCCTTCTCCTCCTTTAGCTAACCACCTGGGTTTTGTTAGTAACATAAACAGATTTAATTCTATGGGAAGAGTCCTATGCGATCCTGGAATTTTCCTCTCTTCTATTCAGATTACACTTTAAGGCAAAAATATGTTCCTTCCTTTTATAACACTAGCAGGGGTTGCCCGCCGTTGCCGGGCTTTTTTAAATATTGTTTGTTTTTTAGAAAGGAAAAATGAGTCTCTGTAAATTGTAATAAGTTGTTTATATTTTACATTGGGTTTTTTTGCAAATTTTTTTTGCAATGGTTTTTTTGTAATTGTTTTGTCAGAAATTTGTTTTGTAATTAACTTGTTTGTAAGTTGAAATTGTAATTTTTATAATTTATCTTAGTGTTTTTCAGTTAATTTGTCAGAAAAAAATATTGTTTTAAGTAAATGCAGTTAAAATAATTTATGTGAAAGTCAATGTTTTTAAACTGTGTTTAGATTTTTTGTGTGTGTGTGAAAACTGTAAACATGATTTAATAAATGTTTTAGGAATGTTAGATTATCTCTTAATATTTTTGACTGTTTTTTCTCCTGTGTCCTCTGGGTCGTGCTGTTGCGCTATTTTTCTTTGACTTTCTTTCTGGTCTGGGCGTCGCTTGTATGTAGTCTGTTTCCTCATTTCATTTCCAGCTTTCGTGCCGTAAGGTTGTTTGGGTAAGTTTGCTTGTTTTATTTCTGTTGGGGGGTTGTATTGTAATTTATTTATTTTTGGTTGGGGGGGGGGGTTTCTCTGTGTTTGGTCTTTGTGTTATTTTTGTGTTAGTTTTTGGTTGTTTTTGGTTATGGTTTTCGTGTAACTTTTCACTTTATTGTTTTGGTTTTTTGGGTAAGGGAAGGCACCATGCAGAGATGCGTGCGGTGCCTTTGCTTACTTTGGATTTTTTTCGCTTTCAATGGGGGGGGGAGGCAATAATGCCTTCTCCCTCCCTTGTAAGCGAAACACTTAAAGGCTTGGGGGGACAGACCCCTTTTGTCCCCCCTAACCTTCCAGACTCATGGGACCCAGGAGAGTGGATCGAATCCAGGCCACCCTTTGATATTAAAAGGGAAATCTCAATTGTGGTTTCCCCTTTAATATCAGTGGTGGAGGGGGTTGTGATCCCCTCTCCGCTGGCTTCCTTGGGTTTTGGAGGGTTGGGTGGACAAAAGGGGTGTGTCTCCCCAACTCTTCCGGACCCAGGAGAGCCATCGGAGAGGGGGATTCCCCCCCACAAACTCCGTTTTAAAAACTGTTTTTAAAGAGAAGTAACCGCTTGGTTTCTTCTCTTTAATATGGGGCGTGTGTGTGGGGAGGGGAATTCCCTCTCTGCCAGGTCCCCTGGGGTCAGGAGGGTTGGGGAGACAGACTCCTTTGGTCCCCCCAACCCTCCCAACCCCAGGGGAGCCAGTAGACAGGGGGAGCACAATACCCCCCCCCCAACCCAGTGATATTAAAGGGGAAACTCTGATCAGGAGCTTCAGGCGCCGTTGGGGAGGGGGGCTTTGTTTCCCGTGGCTTGGCGGACTTGCTCTCCCGGTGTTTTTATTTTTTATTTTTTGCGCACCTCAGCGTTCTGTGCGCTCATGGCGCGCAGGACGCTGGGGCTTGTAGTTATGGGTTTGTGCTTTGAGTTTGTGCTGCGTTTTTTTAATGGTTGTCTTTTGATTGGGCGCGGCGTGTTTCTGAACGTTCCTTGCGTCGCGCCATGCGAAAGCCTCTCAGCCTGATTGGCTCTGACGTGGCGCGGCGCAAGGAATGTTGGGAAATGAAGTTGTTTCCCTTTTTCGCGTTTGTGGGGCTGTTGCCCCACTGCCAGTTTTCTCAATCCTTCGTTGACCTAAGGACCCAGATCGGCCGTGTGCACAAAGGGTGAGTGCAGGCAAGTAGCGCGAGGCATAGCAACCTATAGCAAGTTCCAACGGTTAACCCTTGGTTTTATAGGTTAAGATTACTGTTCTAGCTCCTGCCAACCTAGCAGTTCGAAAGCAAGAAATTGCAAGTACATAAATAGGTACCACTTTGGTGGGAAGGTAACAGCATTCCGTGTGCTCCCTAGAGTCGGATACGACTGGCTTTTGAGCAATACTTTCTAGCGAATACTTATTTTTAAGAGTTAGGTGCCTAGACACTGAAGCTTTTGTTGTTGTCGTTAAGGGAGCATTGATGCACGATATGAAATCAACATCTCATCTACTGAGGGTCTCTGTCTGTTTCCCTTTAGGGATAAAGTCCCCAGGCCTAGGTGTTTGTGAGTGGCTTCTTGTCATCTTTTCTCTCCTTTTCATCATAGTCACATTCCCCATTTCCATCTGGTTCTGCATGAAGGTAAGGTGTTTTCTATAAAGGATGGGTTGCATGTATGAGAGAGAGAGAGAGAGAGAGAAGAGTTTTGAATTGAGAAACAAAAATGAATCTGAGTGGGAATAAGTGGTCTGCCCAGCTTTGAATCTAAGCACACAAAGAATCAGCAGCAGGTAGAAGCATTCTTAATTGTGGCATGGGAGATTTTTTGACTGCTCAGCTGATTTGTAAAATGAATGAATAGTTTTTTTTTAATCATGCCAGAAACACACAAAGGTGCTTTCTGGGTTGAAAGGATTTTTGCTGGAGGATGCCCAAATGAGGCTCCTTTCATGTCCCCAAGATCTTTTCCCACCGAAGTGGTCCCTATTTATCTACTTGCAATTTCTTGCTTTCAAACAGCTAGGTTGGGCAGGAGCTGGGACAGAGATGGAAGCTTACTCTGTCATGCAGCACTCAGGTCTTGAACTTGCCAACCTTCCAGCTAACAAGATGAGTTTCTTAACCATTGAGCCACTACAGTCCCAGTTAATGAATATGTGAAGGAAAGGTATTGCATGTGTGTTGTGTTGAATCTTTGTCTCTGTGTGTGTCAGCATGTTTGTGTGTGTGTGTGTGTGAGAGAGAGAATATCTGCTTTTGTCCATGATTCTACCTATCACAGTTATCTATGCCCACCATTGATAGATGGCTAGATGGCATTGGTGACGCAATGGGCACAAAGCTGGGCGGGTTGAGGAGGATGGTGGAGGATAGGGGTGCCTGGCATGCAATGGTCCATGGGGTTGTAAAGGGTCAGAATCGACTGTGCAACTGAACAACAACACAACAACCATTGATAGCTTTATCTTCTGCCCTACAAACGACAATGAGTGGTGAAGATATTGTCTTCTGGATAACATTAAGGGCAAGGAAATGTTTTTGGTAATTAAAATCTATTTCATTACATCCCAAGACATTTGATCCCCCAACCCACCCAAAACGGATAAGTTTGAATATCATCCTGCTTTTACAAACTGTGTCAGGCTAGCCCTGTCATTAAACAGCATGAGACTACAGATCTAGGGTCTGGGGAATAGTGACAAAATATTGGGAGAACGGAGGGTGCATGTGTGCCCTATGGTCTGTTCTGATCCCCCCTAAGCTAGCTTGCTGCTGTCAGGTATAGTGGAAGATTCTGTGCCATCATCAGTGCTGAAGTAAAATTCAAATGCCACTCCAATAGTTTTACTTGAATGGAGCAAGAGAGGCTACCATCTCATCCATTCCCCCAAATAACAAAGTATCACAGGCTGTTTCTGAACAGAGCATTCACATTCACAAATCAACAAAACATTCACCTCCATTTTTTCTCTTTGACAGATTGTATGGGAGTATGAGAGAGCGATTTTATTCCGGTTTGGACGAATCCTCAAAGGGAGGCCCAGAGGTCCTGGTGAGTAGGGTATATAGAACCACCGTTACTTTTGTCACGGCCTCGGGTTAGGTATGCACGTGCCATCAGGTACTGAATGAGGTAAGCATTGCTAGTCCCCTGGCATTCTTTATGCAGTACTCTCCTGCGTAGGCTGAAACACAGGCGGGTAAATAAAGTGATAGGGCTGCCTCAACCTTTATCAGAAATCAGGAGGCTTTTTCATTGTCACAATAAGTCCAAGGCATCTTTTCTGCAACACATGAGGAGAGGAATCTTGCTTACATTATATTCATAGGAAACACACCCTGAGGAGAATGTTCTTGGCTATGTTTTCTAGCTGTACAATTCTCCAGTGCCTGTATATGCCTATCTCTGCTTGTATCAGAGGAAAGTTGAGCACATTCTGGAAACACACCTAGTGCCGCTGTACATTGTTTGAGGGAAGAGGCTCATTCTCTTTCCTCCCCCCCTCCCCCCCCCAAAAAAGAGTGTAAATCACTCCGTAGGAGGCTTAAGAAGCTCCCTTAATCAGAGAACAGTTGTGTCAGCACAGTTTTTCTAACACAATAAATAGGAACAAGAGCAACTTACATCTCACGGTAGTTAGGCAGTAATGTAATTCATCGCCTTAGGACTCCCTGTGAATGTGTACAAGAAGTTTGAAGTTTCTTGCATGTTTCTCATAAACTGAGAAAAATGACAATCAAATGAGACATTAAGAAAGTCTTTCTCTCTTTGAACAATATTGAATAACTGGTTGATTCAGACCCTTAATATCTCTGTGATATACAATTGCATTGTGCTGAGGTACAGAGTCTAACTAACCTATCTTTGAATGCTTTTATTCTGATATTAATTTTAAAAAATAGGGGAGAGAAAACAAGATATTAAGGGGAATGCATAGTCCATGTGAGTAATTTGTTTTCCCGCCCATAATGGAGTAACCTCAGAGATAACTTCTTGAGGAATCAGTCAAAGTACATTTATGTAGACTTTCCATTAACCAAAGGCATGGTTAAATAGAAATGCTGAGGAGAAAAAAAGGGCTTTCTGTGACAAACCTGAAGGAACACTCCCTATAAATACAGGCAGAATATTTTTATTTTGTTTGAGCCAAAGGAAGAATGAGAAGATCAATATTTCTTTGTCATGGAATAAAAGATATGGGATGAGAAGAGAAAGAGTCCTAAAAGAAGTCATCTCACGAATTTCATAGCCATTTCAAAAATCTATAAAACCTTATTCAGCAGAGGCAATAAGGGGACCTGTGTGTGTGTGTGTGTGTGTGTGTGTGTGTGTGAGAGAGAGAGAGAGAGAGAGAGAGAGAACTATTTTCTTTCTCCCCAGCTAAGCAGATGTGAGTTGTACTAGTTATTCCCAACCAGTCATTCCCAGGTGCTTTGGGCTTCCTCTTCATCAGCCTCAACCAGGATGGCCAAAGGTCAGGAATGACAGAAGCTGAAATCCAAAACATGTGGAAGTCATAACTTTGGGAAAGCTGTATACAATCAAAGTTTGAAGGTTGAGCCAATTGACTTTTCTTTTTTCATTCCCATTTTTTTTATATGAAGGAAGTGGAGAGAGGTCACACATGCTTATTGCAAAGAATTGGGGAAATTGAATACAGAACTGCATAATACATGTTTGAAACATTAAGTAGAAGAAGCTTGCAGAAAAACATATGAATTCTTTTTGTGGTCTCCAACTTGTAAGTGTTATGTTTTCTTTCTCCTAACAGGCTTGTTCTTCCTCCTTCCTTGTCTGGACACTTATCACAAAATAGACCTTCGCCTTAAAATTTTAGAAATTCCTTTCTATGAGGTAAGTAAGGCCAATTATGGCCTAAACCATTTGCCTCTCTAAAACTCATTTATAACATGTTCTCATGTTCTCAGGAAAATAGACTGAGCTGCTAGATAGGCAAATTTCTACAACATAGAAGCAAGTTATGCTTTTCTCCACTCCTGGGAACTAGAAATCCACCATTAAAATCATGCCTCAGCTATGAGTTTACTGCTCAGTTTTAGGTAAGACACTATGTCTCACCCTCACCTCCCACTCCATCCTCTAGCACAGTGGTGTCCAAACTTTATTTTTCATGGGCCAGTCCCACCCCCGACATGCAGTTGCGGGGGGGGGGGGCAGAGGCAGGCTGTTCCCACTGCTGACAGTTTTGACGGCAGCGGCGGCGATCGCGCTTTGTCCCAGCTGCTCCGAGCACCCTCTGGCTCGGTCCCATTCCCTCTGCAGCCTTTGTCAAAGCCGATCGCCATGTTGGGGAAATTTTCAGAGCCTCCTCTGTTTCAAAATCCACGGTGCTGGAAAAGTAAACCTGGTGCGCTGTGCTGACGTCATCCCAGGCACGCAAGGGGACTCTCCTAGCGCTGCGGATTTTGAAATGGAGGAAGCTCTGAAAATTTCCCCAGGGCAGCGAACGGCTTTGGCAAAGGCTGCAGAGGGAATGGGACTGAGCCAGAGGCTGCTCGGAGCAGCTGGGAAAAAGCATGATCGCCGCTGCCACCGTTGATGTCAGGCAGTGGGGGTGGCTGGAGGGGCAGTCCGCAGTGAGCCCGGGTACTCAACTGCAGGCCACATTAATGATATGCATGGGCTTAATTGGGCCCATGGACCATAGTTTGGGTGCCCCTGCTCTAGCATAATACAACATAATACTAGTGATCTAGTATCAAACATGCACCAACAAGAACTTAAGTTTGGCCAATGACAAAGCCAAGAAAGTGGCTTCATTTTGGCAGTCCAGGGTTTGATAAGGACACAAAAGAATAATGATTGCCAAATTGCTAACTGTTGTCAAATTACATAACTTATGTGAAATGATTTGAACATTTGGAAGTGCTATATAACATCTAAGCATTATTTATTCTTCAGCAGTACACTGAAAAATTGAGTTAGCACAGTTGCTGACCACATACATTGTGGTTTTACCAAACAGAATTTATGCCACTTGTTCTATTAATTCGAGAAAGCTGCCTGGCCCAATCAGTGGATGGTGGCATCAGATCTCTTTGTTATTTCTCTACTAACCCCATCTTTCCCCATCTCGTTATTCTGGTTGGTCAACTGCAGTGTCTTTTGCTTGCCCTAGATCATAACCAAAGACATGATAAGTCTAGAAATAGATACTGTCTGCTACTATCGAATGGAGAATCCCACACTCCTCGTGACCACTCTGACCAATCTATCTAATGCAGTACAGCTGCTTGTGCAGACCATCACAAAGCGCTTGTTGGCACATCGGTCCCTCACTGACATCCTCATGGAAAGGAAGTGCCTCAGCCAGGATATAAAGGTAGGCAGAAATGTGGTTTTTGTACAACTCTGTATAGTGGGAAAGGGACTGCAGTGACTGAAGTGGTTAAGACGCTGACTGGAAGACAGTAGGTCAGCAGTTCAATACCCGAGTAGTGCACAATGGAATGTAGTGCACAATGGAATGAGCTCCCGTCTCTGTCCCAGCTCCTGCCAACCTAGCAGCTTAAAAGCAAGCAATTGCAAGTAGATAAATAGGGACAGGTTTTCACCAATTCGCCAGAACCAGTAGCAGAAATTCTGGCTGGCCCCGTGCATCCAAGTTTTGAAATAAAGTACAGTGGTACCTCACTTAAAGAGCATAATGCATTCCACGGGGTTGCTCTTTAAGAGCCGGGATGGGTGGTCGGGCTCCCACCCCCACCCCTCCTGCAAGTTCAGGCGGGCCGCTGCTGTTCTTTGGCCTGCCCCCTCCCCTCCCAGGTGGGGCCGTCTGTCTGTCTGTCTGTCTATTTATCTATCTATCTATCTATCTATCTTCACTAATCTACTCTTCCTTCCTTCCTTTCTTTTTCTTTCTTTCTTTTGTTCTTCCTTCCTTTCTTCCATCCATCCTTCCATCCTTTCTTTCTTTCTATCTTTCTTCCATCCTTCCATCCTTCCTTCCATCCTTCCTTTCTTTCTTCCATCCATCCATCCATCCTTTCTTTCTTTCTTCCATCCTTCATTTCTTCCTTCCATCTTTCCTTCCATCCTTCTTTCCTTCCTTTCTTCCACCCTTCCTTCCTTCCTTCCTTTCTTTCTATCTATCTTCCTTCCTTCTTTCTTTCCTTCCTTCCTTCCTTTCTTCCTTCCATCCTTCCTTCCTTCCTTCCACCCTACCTTCCTTCCTTCCTTCCTTTCTTCCATCCATCCTTCCATCCTTCCTTCCTTCCTTTCTTTCGGAGCCCTGGTGGAGCAAAACTGTGGTCATAAGGACTGCAGTGGCTCAAGTGGCTAAGACACTGACTGGGAGATGGAAGGTCAGCAGTTCAATTCCCAAGTACTGCAGGATGGAATGAGCTCCCATCTTTGTCCCAGCTCCTGCCAACCTAGCAGTTCAAAAGCAAGAAATTGCAAGCAGATAAATAGGGACCACTTCGGTGGGGAGGTAACAGCATTCTGTGTGCTCCGGTGTCTAGTCATGCCTGCCACAATACCACGGAAACGTCTGCAGAAGCAAACAGCGCTGGCTCTTTGGCTTTGAAACAGAGATGAGCACTGTACCCTAGAGTCGGATACAACTGGCTTTCGAGCAAGGGAAACCTTTACCTTTTAATTATGTTCATGTTGATATAAAAGTCTGTTTTTAGGCATAATGTGTGGCACCTTAAAGACTAACTTTTGTATTTTAATGTGAGCTTTTGTGGATCAAGGCCACTGGCTCTTTGGCTGTAATCAGAAATGAGTACTGAACTCTAAAGTTGGATCCAACTGGCTTTCAAGCATGGCTTAAAGACTTAACTTCTGTATTTTAATGTGAGGTTTTGTGGATCAGGCCCACTGGCTCTTGGCTGTAATCAGAGATGAGCACTGAACTCTAAAGTTGGATACAACTGGCTTTCAAGCAAGGCTTAAAGACTAACTTCTGTATTTTAATGTGAGCTTTTGTGAATCAAAGCCACTGGCTCTTTGGCTGTAATGAGAGATGAGCACTGAACTCTAAAGTTGGATACAACTGCCCATCGATCTCTTTTGGGAAATTGTGTATTCCAGCCGCCGCTGTCACCCCAACGAGTGAGAAAGCCAAGAAAAGTGTGTGTGTGTGTGCGGGGGTGCAATAGGACTGCTCAGTACGGGGCCCAGAAATTTCTGATGGCAGCCCTGGCCCACAGAAATATCTGCAGATGCAGACAGAGCTGGCTCTTTGGCTATAAACAGAGATGAGCACCGAACCCTAGAGTCGGATATGACAGGCTTTTGAGAAAGGGTGGCCTTTACTGTATAGTGGGAAAATTTCTTTCACTGAATAGAAGGCATTTCCATTAAATGTTATAAGCAGGACTAGGGCAAAGTATTTGAACCAGTGCAAGGCTACTGCAAGATATTGTAGCTTTGATCTTGAGTACAGTGTACTGAAAGTGGCTTCTCAGACACTAACTCATAAAAACTGCCTTTTGTTGAATCAGACCAAAAGTAAAACTAGATATTTAAGTTAGCTTGGGCTTGATCAAGCTAAATAGGGTAATTTCAAAGTGCGACATGCTATTGATCAATTCTTGTTTTTCATGCAAGCACTTGGTGGTTTCAGGACAAGAAACCACACAGACTGCAAAGCAAGTTCTTGATTTCCTTCCTTACTCCCTGTATCCCTTCCCACATTCTTCATGAAGAAGCAGTTTTTTAAAAATTGGGAAATGATATACAGTGGAACCCTGGATAACGACAGCACCGGATAACAACAAAACTGGATAACGACGCCAAATTTGGCGAAAAGCTGTGCACTGGATAGCGACAATTGTCATTATCCGATGCTGTCATTTTTCTCACCCACCGCCCCTGCCGGCAGGGAACTCTGCTTCCCTGCGGCCCTCTGGGGGGAGAACCAGCTGAGCATGTGACTGGTTCTCTTCCCCCCCCCAGAGGGCCACAGGGTGGGTCTGCGCTCTCTCTGCGGCCCTCCGGGGGAGAACCAGCCGAGCGCATGGTCGCTTCTCCCCCCCAGAAGGCCGCAGGGTGGGTCTGCGCACCCCTGCCCCTGTGGATTGGTGCTCACCCGCCGCTGCTGTAACACACGCCCTTCCACTTCCCGGAGTGACCGGTTCCCGGCCGGCAGCGGGGGTGGGGTGGATTGGCGCGCACATGGTGCCACTATAAAACATGCCCTTCCGTTTCCGAGGGGTGGATCGGTGCTCACATGGCGCCGCTGTAAAAAACACCCTTCTGCTTCCAGGCGCTCACATGGCACCGCTGTAAAACACGCCGTTCTGCTTCTACAAGATGGGAACACAATTGCATTTTCTAGACATCTCTTAAAGCAGGAGTGACCAACCTTGGTGCTCCAGGTATTCTTGAACTTCAATTCCCAGAATCCCTGATCAGGAGGTGTGCTGACTTGGGTTTCTGGGAACTGAAGTTCAAGAATACCTGGAGCACCAAGGTTGGCCATCCCTATCTTTAAGCAAGTAATGAGCTAAGTGATTAATGGTTCAAAAATTGTTGGAAATGACTGGGTGCAGCTCAGCATACAGTCAAGAAGATGCATGTCTTTGCATAGGGAGGGGGAGAAAGGACCACCTCAGTTTTGTTGAACCATCCTTTACCTGCTCTAACTTGTGCTGACTCTCCTTTGCCCTTAGATTTCTATTCCTATGGTTGCTAATGTGCCTTCTGTCCCTCTCACACCTTACTTTTGTTTTGTTCTCTAGAGATGAAAGGGACAGCAATGCTCTTGGCATCTCCAACCTACTTAACTAGAAACAGGATTTCCTACCGTAAGCGTACTTCTCTTTTGCAGGTAGCTGTTGATGCCATCACCTGTCAATGGGGGATCAAAGTGGAACAAACAGAAATGTAGGTATGACATGTGTGATTTGCAGGAAAAAAATAAGTAACAAGATGTTACAAGAGAAAGACAATAAACGGCTTCTTGTGGTGAAGAGAACTCATCCTCCAGACATTTTAGAGTACAACTGGGCGGGCCTTATGGGCCAAAAAATTTTATTGGCCATACCGGTAGTTTTCCTACCTGTCTCACCTTTCTCTACCACTAATGCCATATACTAAGAATACTGTAATCTCTCTCCTCCTTGGATTTTTCCAAATGCATTATTTCAGGGAATGAGGTCATTGCGTGCAAGTCAATGTTTTGTTTGCTCTCCAGAAGTCTCAAATGAAAGTTGAACAAAAAAAACCATAAGAATAAAACCCTCTTTAAAAGCAGATGTAAAACCTATTGTTCAACCCAAAAGATGGGTAAAATAATACTAATCTGACATACTATCAAAAACTGAAATAGTACAGGGCCTTATATATGGAACCTTATAGAAATATACGTAACCATAGCCTACTGGTAAGCAGCAGTCTAGGTGTTTAGAGGCACTTTGAGCTAAATGTTTTAATAGTTGCAATTTTATTATGACACACTCAGATTACAAAAAGAAAAATAAGGTATTTGGGCTGCTGGGCAGAGGGGCAGGGTGCTGTGCTGGGGGAGGGAGGAAGTGCTCCCATTGGGCTGCTGGGCAGAGGGGTAGGGCAAACTCTGTGCTGGGGTTACTGCTAGATGCCCACAGAGTGGGCTCCGAGTGCCACCTCTGGCACACGTGCCATAAGTTCGCCACTACTGGTATAGGCAGTAAAAGCTGTCAGATATTACATCCACTTTCCTGCTTCCTTATTTGTGGAATGACTACTGCCTTAGGTAAGTAAAAGAAAGTAATAAAGGAACTGGGTTTCTCCAGAGCATTTTCTTGATGTAGTGAGCTATGAGAGAATGACTTCTAGAAGATAAAGGTTAGAATTTACCACTCGCCAAAGTGATTTACAAACAATAACTAAGAAGGTTCAGGCTCTGAAGGGAGGATTCCACACTATCAGGTCCCACTAAATCCAGATGTTGTGTGGATCCAGATCTGTTCAGAGGAATGCTGTATCTGGAGTTTTCTAGTATATAACAAAGACAAAACATTCCAAACCTTTTAAAATAAATAAATTCAGGAGACATATTCTCACAGTTGGATGAACTAGAAGAGAAATGGAAAACTTTGTGTCTTTGAAAAAAATTTTTTGGCTATTATTGTAAGGTTAGTGAAATGGTAGGACTAGTAAGTATTTGCTCTCTGGGCACGTTTTACTTCCGCTTCCAGGAGCGACGAGGGTGGCACAGGCTGGATGAATTGCAGTAAACCCATTCGTGTGGATGCACAGGGGGCTTGGGCTTCTGGGAATTGAAGTCCAAGAACATCTGGAGTGCCAAGGTCCGCCATCATGGTCCTAGAATCTACTGGATCATTTTGCTGTAGAAGTTCTTTGACTGAATTCTGACCATTTCCCTTGATTAGGAATGCTAGCAGTTGCTCTCTGCCAGGGCCACTGATTTCAATGCAGTTATGACTCCCTCAATGCTACCTACCAAGTCTGCATTAACAACATTAACATCAACTACACCATGCAGTAGTATTCTTTCTCCTGCTGCTAAGAGAGGCAATGTGCCAAAAAAAATGATCTCCAAATATTGCCAGATAATTTCCCCTGATGCCAGCCAAGGAAAGCACAGATTTTGTTGTTGCTGTTCAGTCGCACAGATGAGTCCGACCCTCTGCAACCCCATAGACCACCGCATGCCAGGCACCCATATTCTCCACCAGCCTCCTCAGCCTGCCCACCTTTATGCCCAGTCAGCAGTCGGGGTTGGTTTCTTTTAAGATGGACCTGTTTGTTCTCCTTGCTGTCCAGGGTACTCTCAAAATTCTCCAACACCACATTTAAAGGCATCTATTTGTTTGCGCTTAGCTTTTCTTATGGTCCAGTTCTCACAACCATACATTACTACCGGAAATACCATTGCTTTGACTATGCGGACTTTTGTGTGCAAGGCGATGTCTCTACTTTTAATTATGTTCCCCAGGTTTCTTATAGCTTGTGTCCCAAGAATCAGTTGCCTTTTTATTTCATGGCTGCACTCTCCATCTGCAGTGATCTTGGATTATGAATGAATTATTCAAGTATACACAACTATATATATCCCACCAACCATTTAAAATTTATTTGGGAAATTCCAGTACATTCAAATGCTTTTTCTTGTGATAGAACACAGAGGAACAAACCTGATGCAGAAATCCATCTCACTGTCAATGGAAGAGTAATAATGCAGCAGTAACTGTTGCTGAATGAGAAGCTGGCATGCTCAGGGGACACAATGCTTGGAGCTAACTGGCCTAGGTCAACTATCCCATTTATTTTGGTAGTAAGCCTGCCAGTTGTGTGGATGTTGAAGAACCCTCATTTTCTCCATGCTCAATGTCCTACATTTTGTTCCTGAACTAATTGGTTTCCATTGGCTCCAATTTGGGATGGCAGCCAAGTATTTTTGTAAAATATTTTTTATTAAGTTTTCAAAAAATTATGACTAAATCAAAACAAAAAAAATACAATACAGATACAAAAAGATCATAAAGACAATAAACAATACAAATACAAAAACTTCATAAAACAATAAACAATAATAATATAAATACAATAGTAATAAAAACTCTACCAACATAATACCTCTCCATCCTTCACTAAATCTCGGTTGATATACTCCATTTCATTATATACAACATAAAACTTACATTTGCAATATCCTCTACTTCTTGTAACATTGGATCTACAAATCATCCTCAATTATTTATACCTATACTCATTTATATTTACCTTTTTTAATCTACCCCAAACTTATTCATTATTACAGTATTACCATAATTCTACCCAGACAAAGCACAAAGAAAATACAATAATGAAAATATAATAGACACAAAATCACTACTATTATACAATGCCCTGGAGGATGCAGGATATCACAGTGATCGTTACTATATCCAAAAACACAAATGATCTGGTACTGGCCCAACCCTGCAACTCCAACCAATTTAGACTCCACAAATAGTTGCCAAATTTTCCAAAATCTGTTTTCTTTAATTATACCCTTTTTAATTCAATTCCCATGTGAACTTATAATTTAATGCAAGATTCCACATTTCCTTATACCAATCTTCATTTTTCAAAGTTACATTACTTTACCAATTTCTTGCAATACATTGTCTACTCGTTGTCAATATTATAGCCAATAACTCTTTTTATCCACATCTAAATTTATGTTATCCATGTCCGTAAACAAAGCGGTACTTGACCCCAGTTTAATTCTCATTCCCAAAATACTACAAATTTCCTTCTTAATTCTTCAAAAATCTTTTACCACATTACAACTCCACCACATATGTTCATATGTTTCCACTGTATTCATGCATCTCCAACACATTTATTTTTATTTTTATCCATCTGATGTAACCTCATTGGGGTCAAGTACCATCTCCATAACATTTTATAATTATGTTCTTTTATTCTGACTGACATAGTTCTCATAATCCTTTTTTCCATTTGTTTCCGCATTCCATTTTTGTAATTTTGACATTCAGATCCTGCTCCCAGAGATTTCTTAATATATCTTGTGAATTGTCTTCTTTATTTAATATGTTATAATCCTACCCACAATGCCCTTAATTCCCATTTCTCCCTTTCTTATCTTTAATACCAAATCCTCAAATTCAGTCCTACCTCTTTCCAAACTGGTTTCCTTCAAATATTTACTATTCCACTTATTCACTAATGCAATCTGAAACCAATTCATCCTCATTTGCATATATACTTCTAATTTCTTTGCTCTAGCTTTTCAAATCCGTATCCAGTCTTTCAACAAGGAAACATTTCTAAAAAAAACTTTCTTCACCCTCTTATCTATTTTTATTGGAAAGTTTTTCATGTCCTCCAGTTCTATAATCGGGGATATATCAGGGGCTAATTCTTTCTTTACCTTCTTCCATACTTCCATCATTGTTTTTACCATTTTATTTTTAATTATTATTTTACCTACGTCTTTGTCTAAAAACACTGCTTTACCAATTTGAGCTAATTCTCTCATCTCAATATCCTCCTATATCACCGTTTCCATCATTAAAACCTTCACAATATTTTTTTACTTGAAAAGCTCTATAGTAATTCTTAACATTCGGCAGTCCCAATCCCCCTTCTTTCTGGGATAAATACCACAGATTCTTTGCAATTCTAGATTTCCCACCACCACCATTACAATAGTTGTTTAATAAATTTTGGAACTCCTTAATTTCTTTATCCTTAAGTTGGATTGGCAGGGCATCAAACAAAAAATTAAGCCTCAGTAGTAACATCATTTTACACAATGCTACCCTGCCGAACCAAGACAACTTTAATTTATTATATTGCAGTATTTTATCCTTAATGTCCCTTTTTTGTCTCCCATAATTTAGTCTCATAAGATCTTCCAACTTATTTGAAATGTTTATCCCCAGATACTTCAAACTTTCTCTAACTTGTATCATGTACCTATCTTTTATTTTCTCCTGTTCTTTTTTATCTGTATTACACAATATCATTTCAGATTTATCCCAGTTTATCCTTAGACCTGTCATCTCTTCAAATTGCTTCAAATGTACCTGAATCCTTTCCAACACCTTCATAGGATTTTTTCTAATCATCAGGGTATCATCAGCATACAAATTTATCTTATTACCTACTATACCCTCAATATTTTTATCCTTTCTTATGGCATTTGCTAGCAATTCCATTGCCATAACAAATAAGATTGGTGATAATGGGCAACCCTGTCTTGTTCCTGATTCCAGCTTTATATCTTCCGTAAAAGTGTCATTAACCCTGACCTTGGCGGACCCATGCCGATACAATTGTTCAATCGTTCTTTTAAACTTATTCCTAAATCCCATCCATTTAATTATCTCATTAATTGTTTCCCATTGAAGCGAGTCAAACACCTTGAAAATATCTAGTGAGTTGACAGCTTTAAGAAAGGATTAGACAAGTTCATGGAGGACAAGGGTATCAATGGCTATAATTATGGATACCTAAGGACAACCTCCGGGTTGGAGAGATAGGCAGGATATCTCTAAATGCCATTTCCAGTTAATCCTAAACTGGTGAAGGCATCTGCTTGGGAATACCCTGAAGCAAATGGTGAGCCACTGTGTGAGACAGAATGCTGGACTGGATGGGCTGTGGCCTGTTCCAGCAAGGCTGTTCTTATGTTCTTATGTAAAGTAATCCCACTTTCTCCTTACTTTGATCTGTAATATCTATCAAATCTAGAACTCTCCTTGTCAGGTCCGCCATATGCCCTCCTTTCAAAAAACCTGTTTGATCTTTATTAATATAATTGCCTATAAAACTGTTTAGTCTATTTGCTAATATTGCTGTGAAATGTTTTGCGTCTTGACTCTACTTTCTCTAAATCTTTCTCAGGTTTTGGTAGTACAGTAAAACAATTATGGATCCATACCATGAAGTCGGGATCTGGCCTCCATCCAAAATATAATTAAATAACTTCAATAATCTTAAAACCACCTTATCCTTAAACTCTTTATAAAATTCAGCCGGTAACCCATCCTCACCTGGAGATTTGTCTGTTTTCAAATTGGCTATCACGTCTTTTATTTCTTTCTCCATTATTCACTCTTCCAGCCTATTTATATGCTCCTGATTTATTTTATTTCCAATTTGTTCTTCTGGCAGCCAAGTCTTCAGGATGCCTATTTTCATTTCAGTAAAGATATACGGCTGCCAGCTGAGATTCGGGAAACATTGACTGCACAAGCAGAAGCCCAGAAGCGGGCTGCGGTGAGGGTAAGCCAACTACATGCTAGTGCTGGGTATTTATTTATTTTATTACTGGAAGCCCCAGTGGTTGTTGGGAAAGTGTAAGAGATAGCTCTATTTTTGAGCTCTTTTCAGGCATTGGCAAATTTTTGAACCAGCTAGCCATAGTTTAGAACAGTTGTGGCGAACCTATGGCATGCATGCCAGAGGTGGCACACGAAGGCCTCTCTGCGGGCATGCACACCATCATAGGCAAGCCCCACCAGCTTGTCCAGTGCCCAGTGTGGCTGCATGGGACTTGTCCAGGAGGTGGGGGTGATGGCGGGGTTGTGGTGGAGGGGCCAAGCATGGTGGTGGGGGCTTGTCCAGGGGGTAGCAAAAAAAGCTTAGTGGTGCGGGGGCAGCTTGAAGCATACCATGTATGTGGGTATGCACGCAGCCACGTGACATCACTGGCAGACATGATGCTTGCTGCCCAGTTCCCTTGGGCACTTCAGTCTCGAAAAGGTTTGCCATCACTAGTTTAGAAGCAGAAAGTAAACTTTATTAGGTTTTTCCTATCATTTTTTGTCTCTGCCGTAGTACTCTCATATAAGCTGAGAACAAGGAGCTGTTTTACCCCTTTCTCTTTCTGGGTATTTTTATTGCCAACACAAATAGCATAAACGGCATCTACCTAGATGATTTGGGCAGCAGCTCTCGTAAGAGGTAATGGGCCCAAACATTTGGAAAGCTATAGTGGCCCACTTTGATTAAATGTACTGTATCTTAGCTGCTCAAGGCCAAGGTCAAGAGCTTTTCTAAAACAGAGACAGCAGTGGAGTGAGAGAGAAAATAAACCACAGAGTCTTGGAAAAGGTGCTTCATTAAACATCTTAGACACTTCTCTAAAAAAGAAAATCAAGAAATCCTGCCAGTGAATCAGTTCAAATGAGAGAAAGAAACCGCTTGAGGCAGAAGTATCTTTCAAGTATCTTTTATTGCAAAAATGCAAAGGAGTGAAAAAATAACATAAGTATCATCAAAACTTTATAATCATTTGCATGGTTTTATAATTCTGAGCATGTTGTCACTTTAAAAATCAAGCCATTTCTGCCTCCTTACTGTATCTTTAAAAGAAAAAGAAAATTATTTCTCATGAATACATCACTTGACACACAAATATATATTGCAAACAATGCACCATATGTTTTAATGTCTTTAAGCTCATCATGATAGAATGTACTCCTCCCTGAAGCTAGTAGATGCGTTAAAAAAAACCCTCTTGGTACGTATTATGTTTAGATATCTTGGTTTAAGGCTCACAGCCAAACTATAATGTGTTGTCAGAGTGTATGATTTTGTTTTCATTCTATTGTCTACAGAAAAATACTTAAGATGAAGAAAAATTATTTTGAAAAACTGGCAATACCGGAACAGTTTTGATGATACATATGTTATTTCTTCACTCCTTCACATTTTTGCAGTAAAAGATACTTGAAAGATACTTCTGCCTCAAATGGTTTCTTTCTCTCATTTGCATCTACACCGTTTGGCTCTGTTTTTGTGTTTAAGTGAATCAGTTCAAGGCAGGGGAAGGGTGATCTAAAGGACTCTTCCCTGAAATGTGCATTGTGTGAAGCTGAGACATTGGGTCTAATGAATGTTACCAGCTCTTCAGCTCTTGATCTGTTTGTATTTGTTGGCTGGAATCCTGTTGATGTTTACATAAGGCTTGAGTTAGATTGTGGCTAATTGGGACTAATCAACAACGTGCCAAATTGTACCTCAGTTTTTCATGAGACCAAGACATATCCCAGCACCTTGTCAGTTACTCATAATTAAGGCCAGCAAATTACAGACTTTATTAAATGAACACTGATGAGATTTGGCCCATTACATATTGATACAAATTTAGGATTAAACAGTAGCTAGAAATAAGGGACTTCAGTGGTTTGTGGTTAATTTAATTTAAATTGTTTTTATATTGGTTTTAACTTGTTTCATTGTATGGTCAGTGAGGTGCTCGCTGGCCTATGTACACCGCCCATAGTCCACCGGATTAGGGTGGTATATAAATCTATTAAAAAAAATAAGATGTAGAACTTGAAAACTGGTCACCAGGTCAGCAGTTCCCGTCTCTATCCAACTCCTGTCAACCTAGCAGTGTGAAAGCAAGAAATTGCAAGTAGATAGATAGGTAACACTTTGGTGGGGAAGGTAAGATCATTTCTTGCACTCTTTTGTTTAGTTAGGCCAGCCGCCCGACCATGGAAACGTTTGCAGACACAGACAGTGCTGGCTCTTTGGCTATAAACTGAGGTGAGCACTGAAACCTAGAGTCGGATATGACTGGCTTTTGAGCAAGGGTGACCTAAAAATAAGTAGCCAAAAGAGATGAAAAACTAGACGAGTTATATTCTAAAATGAAGCCATTTTGGATTTCATCCTGCAAAATAGAAATCAGAATTAGAATTCTATGCAGCAAAATTTTTGCAGTTGTGGCTTTTGACAGCAGACCATATAAATTCATTCACATTTTAAAATGATTCAGTTGACTTTAAAGAATTGTATTTAGTGCCCTGAATAATTCCGTATTCTTCTCTGATATTCCCCACAACCCCGTTATGTGTGGCATAATTTTCGCAATAAAAAATAGTTGCAGCGCTAGATTAACCAGTGTGGACTAGAAGATTACCATTCAAGTATTTCAGGATTATTAAGCCTTTAGTTTCTTGTTTGCATGTTCCGTATCCATCACCACAAGGGAATTTTGTTACCCCTTATTAATTACCTTCTGTTTCCTCGTACAGAAATTTTAATAGTGGTTTCCTTACATAAGAACAGCCTTTCTGGAACAGGCCACAGCCCATCCAGCCCAGCATTCTGTCTCACACAGTGGCTCACCATTTGCTTCAGGGTATTCCCAAGCAGATGCCTTTACCTGCTTAGGATTCCCTGGAAATGGCATTGAGAGATATCCTGCCTATCTCTCCAACCTGGAGGTTGTCCTTAGGTATCCATAATTATAGCCATTGATACCCTTGTCCTCCATGAACTTGTCTAATCCTTTCTTGAAGCTGTCAAGACTGACAGCTGTCACCACTTCATCTGGCAGGGAGTTCCATAGACCAGTGATCCTCTGGGTGAAAAAGTACTTTCTCTTATTTGTTTGAGAACTAGTACTCAAAAGTTCTAGTGTTATGCGATAGGGAAAACAGTTTTTCCTTATCTACTTTGTCTACACCGTGCATGATTTTATAAACTTCAATCAGGTCACCTCTTTGACGCCGTCGTTCAAGAGTGAAGAGGCCCAACCATTGCAGCCTCAGATGGTAAGGAAGGTGTTCCAGTCCCCTAATCATTCTGGTTGCCCTCCTCTGCACTTTTCCAGTTCCATAATATGTTTCTGGAGGTATGGCGACCAGAACTGTACACAGTATTCCAGATGGGGCCTCACCATAGATTTATAAAGAGGCAAAATGACACTTGCTGACTTATTTTCTATACCCTTCCTAATGATCCCTAGCATTGAGTTTGCTTTTTTTCACTGCTGAGGCACACTGGGCTGACACCTTCATTGAGCTGTCCACTAGGACATCAAGGTCCCTTTCCTGGTTTGTCGCAGAGAGTTCAGACCCCATCAGATCAGTTTATAAATGTAATTGGGGTTTTTTGCCCCAACGTGCATCACTCTGCACTTACTAGTGTTGAAGCTCATTTGCCACTGTTTTGCCCACTCCCCCAATGTCAAGAGATCCCTCTGGAGCTCCTCACATTCTCTCACAGTTTTCACTATCCTGTATAATTTAGTGTCGTCAGCAAATTTGGCTACCTTGCTATTGAATCACCTAGTCATCATTCCATCTTCTAAATGAGCTTTTCTTGCTTTTGATCACTTCCCGAACAGCTCCTGTAAGCCACATCGGAGTCCTCTTGGACCTGGCAGTGTCCTTTTTCCTTTTGGGTATGCATTCCAATTTGTGCCTCTGTTATTGTTTTTGTAAACAGCTTCCATGGCTCTTGGAGTGTTTGGACTCTCTCAATTTTCCCTTTCAGCTTCTTTTTTACTAGTTTCCTTATTTTTGGGAAAATTCCTTTTTGAAAATTTAAGGTCTCTGTGTTAGATTTTATCAGTGATTTGTGGTCTATGATCAAGTTAAACATAATTGAGTTGTGGTCACTGTTCCCTATTGGATCAGTCATATTAACATCTTGCACCAGATCCTGAGTATTACTCAGGATCAAGTCAAGGATTCTTGTACCTCTATTTGGGTATTCAACCATCTGTCCCAGGGAACAATCATTTAGCATATCTAGGAACTTTATCTCTTTATCATGTGCTGAACAACAGTTCACCCAGTCTATATGAGGGCAATTAAAGTCCCCCATTATAACCAGACTTCCCTTCTTGGATGCCTCCTTTACAACATTCTCCAACTGCCAGTCTCCCTCAGGGGTTTGGGTTGGAGGCCGATAATATATGCCTACTGTGAGACCATCCTTGTGGCCTGGTACTTACCTACAGAGTTTCTAATGGTGACTCCAGATCACCTAGATATTCCAATTCGTATGATTTTATCACTTCTTTGATATACAAGGCTACACCACCTCCCGTTTGCCCCTTCCTATCCTTCCTGTACAGTTTGTAGCCTGGGATAACTATCCCATTGGTTATCATCCGTCCACCAGGTTTCGGTGATGCCAATAATATCAATATTTTTATCTATTGCTAAGTATTCCAGCTCCCCTATTTTGTTCTGAAGGCTTCTGGCATTTTGCATACAAGCATTTATATATGCTTTTCAGATACAGTCTTTTGAGTCCAGTTGCATTGTTAGACTGCCTCTTGCATCTGTTGCTCTTACATCATCATGGTTGTGAGGAAGTCCAGGACATGTGTTGTTTTAATCTAACAGACAACAGTAGGACTGTTGAACCGTCTATTAAGGCACTGAAGAACATCACGGATGGCATCAGGCAAGATATAATGCCCTCCTGGTGGGATGCACTCTGGTCCTGGCTCCCTACAGGATCCTGGGTTCGAGTTTTAATGCATTACCTTACAGTAGGAATAGCCATGCTTTTATTGGTTTGCTGTGGTCTCCAGTGTATCCTATCTATCATGGATAGGTGTCGGCCTAGACGATTGTCCCAACAATGGTGCATACGTGTTACGCTTGCATAGGGTTAGTACTCATCAATATAGAAATGAGTGATTGTAACTGCAAGGCCAAATGCAATATTGAATGTTGAAGAATTAGCCATATGAAAGTTTTCATGAAAGAAAATCTTTCAAGGAGGGAAAATGTGATAAGAATGCTTGCTAAAGCTTGCTTTAGGATAAGGCCTCTGTATTCATTGTAAAGGCCATGTAATCCGAATGCATGTTTCATACAGTTTGATTCACTTTTGCTCTAGTTAGATGAAGCAAGTAAGCAACGGGTCATCATAGTTCACCATACAACAGTGAAAAATAAGTTATGTCTGGAGCCAAAGGAAATGACAAGGAACTGGGGCATGGGAGACAAAAATAAGTTGCTAAGAACCAATAAGAATGTAACAATTTTAAATTTACTGGAATGTATCCATATATGGAAGATGGATATAGCTTCCTTATCTGTAACCGATTTAACTATAAAAGTATGCTGATTCATGCTATTCGGGGTTCAGGGTCTGACTTATGAAAGTCACTCTGAACCTGCACGTAATAAATTGTTCCAGTATCTGCTTGAAGCCTCGGAATGCTGTCTTAGTCCCTTGAATTCCACAACACTTCTGCTAGAGTGCTGGTGACTAGCTTCTCGCTCTGCTCAGTAATTTTTGCATCCTCCTCACTGCTCAAATACACACTTTCCCAAGCCAGATGCTGCCCAGCTCCTGTCAGCTTTCCCCCAGTTATCAGTTTAAAAGCTGCTCTGCAGCCTTTTTGATGTTGAGTGCCAGCAATCGGCTCCCATCATGGTTCAAGTGCAACCATCCCTCCTGAACAGATTTGGCTTATCCCAAAATGTTTTCCAGTTCCTAACAAATCTGAAGCCCTCCTCTCGACACCACCACACATTGAGACTTCTGAGCTCTGCCTGCCTGGTAGGTCTTGCATGGGGAACAGGCAGCACTTCTGAAAATGCTACCTTGGAAGTCCAGGACTTCAATCTTCTTCCTAACAACCTGAATTTGGTTTCCAGGACTGACCGCTTGGCCTTCCCAATGTCATTGGTACCAAAATGTACCATGACCACTGGCTCCTTCCCAGTTCTCTCTAACAAACTATCTACATTTCTCGTGATGCCTGTAACTTTTGCACCTGACAGGCAAGTCACCATACGGTTATCATGTACATCACAAATCCATCTCTGTATTTCTAATTATTGCATCACCTAGTACAAGGAGCCTCTCTCCTGCAATCTGTTCATCTACATGCACCTCATCAACTATATTAAGGAAGAGGACTTCAGTTTGTTCCTGTTGTTATTTTCCTGTATCTCATCAAGTGTGATGAAGGAGAGATCCTCAGGTGGAACCAGTTGTTCCTCTATGTGTTCCTCATCAGGTGTGATGAAGGAAAGAGCCTCAAATTGATTATGTAATTTCAGACTCTCAGAGTGATCCCTTGCCCTTCTACTTCTTTGAGTCACATTCCTCCATGCATCTACCTCCTGAGTTAGTGAAGTGACTTCTTCCTCAGAACTGTGCCCTGTCTCTTCTTTGTCCACGATAGTCTGATCTGTTCTGTCCAAGAACAGTTCAAGCTCCTTAATTAGTTGATGGTTAGATATGTGGGCCTCTAGCTGCTGGACCTTCTCTTCTAGTAGTGCAACCAGCTTGCACTTGCTGCAAGTGTAGTTTTCAATGTGCTTTGGCATGATCACAAACATAGCACAAGTGTTGCAGGTAACTATAGCTGATCCCTCAGAATCCATTTTAACAAGTGCAGTATTCTGGGCCTCAAAAATTTACACGTTTATTACCTTTCTATCTAGTAAGAAAATATTCTTCCTTTGTTTTTTGTTTGAAATCTTGGTGCGCGAGCCTCTAAAGCAGCTCTACTCCAACTGCAAGCACGCCCAAAACTTACCAGTGCTCACTTCCTTTGTTTGGCTCTCCTCAGCAGCAGCTCTGCTTAAGAGTACATGCTGAATCAAAAAGGCTGACGCTGAAACAGTGTTGCCAGCCTGTACGGTAATTTCGTCCGTACGGCTGAAGCCAAATTTCCATATTTATCCATATGGGCAGGGTAGGTGGAGTCATGGGTGGAGTCATGGGCGGAGTCTTGGTGGAGACTTTTAAAAATATTTTTCAGTATTTTTTTTTAATTCCTGGGAGAAAGTTCGTGTCCGTACGGTCGTTCACCGTCCGTACGGAGGGCCAAAATACCATTTCAGGGATCAAGTTCGGCACCTGAATTCCATATTTTTTTCTATATGGATTCTGTATTCTGTACGGAGGGCTAAATTTCCGTATGAAATGGAAATTTCCGTACAGGCTGGCAACCCTGCGCTGAAAGAGCTCAGAGCTTTTAAAGGCTAGTGTGGCTCTGCCCCTCTGAGTCACAATTTAGGGAAGGGCCTGGTGTGGCTCCGCCCTCTGCTTCCTGTTTCAGGAAGCTTCTAGCTGCTTCCTCTGTTTGAACAGAGGTGGCTCTTAGCAGTTTAAATTATCAATTTAAATTAGTGGAGGCCTCTAAAGCAGCTCTACTCCAACTGCAAGCTCGCCCAAAACTTACCAGTGCTCAGTTCCTTTGTTTGGCTCTCCTCAGCAGCAGCTCTGCTTAAGAGCACATGCAGAATCAAAAATTCCTTGCATTATTTAGCTCTTGTTATTTTTTAATGTGAAAAATCTCATGATTTTTTAAAAATGCAAGGGAACAGTAATTAATTTCACTGCTTTTAGTCACAGAACTGAAGCTAATAAGAGATTGAATGAAACAAATTCGAGCTAACATCTGTACATAGGAAGCTTTTAATGAACATTGTGAACAGCTTGTACAGAATGGAATTTATAAGTACAGTAAACCCCCTACTTATGTAAAAAGTCCATTCCATAGGCTTTTGCTTAAATCGTTTTTTTATGTAACTCGAAGCAAACCCATAGGAACAATTTTTAAACATAAATTGAAGCAAACCCATAGGAAAAATGAAATTTTTATGTAAATCGAAGCAAACCCATAAGGAAATGACTTTTTACGTAACTCGAAGCAAACCCATAGGAAAAAGAATCTATATGTAACGCGAAGCAAATCCGTAGGAAATTGTGCAAATCGGGACATGATTTTAGCACAAAATCATTATGTAAGTCGAATTTTATGTAACTTGAGGCATATGCAAGTTGGGGTTTTATTGTAAATATTGAAGAAGGTATAATATAGATAGTATAGCACCATATTGTGCTGCATAGAATGTCTTTTAATACTCAGTCCAGCTGAGGTAAATGTTTCCCTTGCTCGAAAGTCAGTCATATCTGACTTTAGGGTTCAGAGCTGGGACAAAAGTTCTTGTCAGGAGCTCATTCCGTCCTGCAGTACTCGGGAATCGAACTGCTGACCTCCCGCCTTCCAGTCAGCATCTTAGCCACCGGAGCCACTGCAGTCCCTCCAGCTGAGGTAAAAAGATATATCTCTTGTGGAGAGAGAAATGAACTGAAATGGGTGTGCATTTTAGATGATAGCTGCTGAAGGAGAAAGGGCCACCTCTGAAGCTTTGAAGATGGCAGCTGAGATGCTTTCCCACTCACCAGATGCAATCACCCTCCGTTATCTTCACACGTTGCAAAATTTGTCTGCAGAGAAGCCTTCTACCTTCATTCTTCCTTTACCTCTGGATGTTTTGAACCTCTCATCTGTAGTAAACCTGAAATCCACAGACTACAACCCTTCTTTTGATATTGCCAATATCCCAGAAGCACCAAAGGACAAGGACTCTCCAATGCTGTAGGAATCCAAAAATTCAAGCTGTGCATGATGATGGTATAACTGACCCTATGGTATACTCCTTCCGCTTTCAAATGGTTTATTTCAGAAAGGTCTTCTCTACATTTCAGTAAGCATCAAGCCCATGAATTTCTAAAGGGGGATGATTTGTAATGGGAAGTTATAGTTGATGTCTGGTGATTTTTATCTCATTCACACACAGAGAGCGAGCACAATTTAAATATCTTATCATTGTGCAACAGAGAGTGTTAGATATCAACTGTGGAGACCTGGATTCAAACCCTTATCCAGCTACAAAGCTCACTAGATGACTATTAGCCAGTCGTCCATCCCTCAGAACGTTCTTGTCAGGATAAAATTGTAGAAGAAAATTAAACGGGAATGTTTGCCTTGAAAATATTGTTACCCTCTTGAAAGGCAGGTACATTGCATGAAATGAACATAGAAGTGTTGGCGATGAGCCGCTAAATAATAAAAACAAGCAGACCTCTGGAAAATATTAAGTGGCAGCCTTACATGTACTTGCTGCTTCTTGGGCTTGGGCAATCTGTCTGGCCCATTCACGAAATAAAAACAAGAAACACAGCATAAAGACTTGCAGTAAAAGCAGTTTGTTGTTTATGTAAACTGTTAATCAGCTCAGGTAACCAGTGTTGAACTGCTACAGGTGCCCACAGGTGCCCAGGTACCGGTAGTGGAAATTCCCACAGGCCATGGCCACCTCCCTACCCCAGGCCATGGTGTAGGGAGTCCAAGTGGGCGTGGCCCAGTTAGCCACGCCCATGGTGGGAGTAGTAAATTTTTTGCAGCGCATCACTGCAGGTAACAGCTTTCTTTGTATATCATTAATACCCAGAAAGGACACACACAAGATGTACTGCCTCCTTCAGCTGAGGGTGAAGGAATGTGCCATTTCAGTCAGCATGCCTAAAACCTCTGGTTTATTTTCTAATAATATGTGTATTTCCTGTCCTTTATACAAGAAGTAAAAAGTAAAAATGAACTGGTGATTTGTAGCAAATTCACAGAAAACAGGGGAGGAAAGAGTCTTCATGCTCCCAATCCTCCAGAACTGAAAATAAGTTAGTTATTTCCTTGATCATTTATTCTGCAGTTCCTTCGAGAACCTTTTCCTGAAGTCTCTACTTAAACTAGAGTTGCCATAATTCTCTCCCACAAAACTAGGACAGAATTATACTTGACAAAATGGGTGGGTTATCTACAAAATAGCCTTATTTTAAACAAACATAATATAATGACAGCTATAAAACACTTTATTAAGTATATCAATACATAAAAGAATTTATTTACAACAGTTAATTCTTACTGTAAGATGACATGTTGTACTTCTGAGAAGTTGTGTCATGGTCAACTTTTAACATCCTCAGTTCCAGGAAAAACACTGGTCGCACTTATTGGGTGGTCGTGTGAGGCGAGAACGTTAAGATTTGTTTCCAGGTGTACTTCAACTCCAATGTGGCAGGAAATCACTCGTTTGATGGCGAGAGTTCAAATTTATTTTAATGGTGTGTTATAATACACAATCAGTAAGTTTTAAAAATCTGGGACTTTAACATGATTTTTATTGAACTGGCCAGGACAATTTTTCCGACCTTGAATCCAGGACAATCCCGGTTTTCCAGGACGTATGGCAACCCTAATCTAAACAAAACAATTTGTTAAAAAATCTTCTGAATACAGTATTCAAAAAATAAGATTGAGTGGAGAAGCTCCAGTTGAGGACAGGAATTTTTTTTAACAAAAATAATCTAATGTCACTATAATGTGGTTTTGCCATGAGGTAAAGACCTTATGGTGGCAGGCCTTGCAACATATTTTCAGATTGTATTGTTTTAATCTGAATTTCTGGTTTTATAGCAATTCCTCTGTGTATTTGTGTGGGCTTGTAAATGTGAGCTCATCCCCCCCCCCAAAAAAAAAAACTTGTATGTCACGCTTGGGATTCTTTGGGAAGAAGTCTCCTATTATATTTTTGAAATTATTAAAAATAAGTTATAATCTGATCATATTGCAGAATGAGATGGCTACCAAATCTGACTGTAGTTGTATGTGCGTTTTTCTACATTCTGAAGTTGAAGAAATAACACTGGCTTTCAGGACCACAGTTTTGTATTTGTATTTGGACTAGCAGCAAACTCAGTAAGAGGGAGGTCACACAACTGAATGATGAGATGCAGGAACCTGCAAGCCAAGCCAGAAGCTATAAGAAGCACGCCGTTTTTTGGGACAACTGTGTAGAGACAAGAGTTAAGTTTGAGCCAGGAAAAATAACAAGCCTTTTTTTTTGTTTATTTGGTGAGCTAAAGTAATGCCACCTGACCCAACTGGGAACATACAATTTCATCTATGGTAGCTTCTATATGGATTTCAACCACAGTAACCATGAGCCACAATAATCCAAATGTGCAATGCAAAGGAAGCACATATATAAACATAGACTTGTCTTTTCTACTTCTAGTACATTTGGACTAGCAGCAAACAACACAGGGATTGATACATTTCAGACATTTCTGTAGGAATGGGGCTCTATGTCAGAAAGGTAGTGTGCTAGTCACCTGCAGAAGTGGAAACATGCCTAGATCATTGGTGGGCATAAAAAAAAATTCCTACCGCACTATGGGTGTGGCCATGTGACTGGGAGGGCATGGCCTGTTGGTCATGTAACTGCTCTCTATAGAGCTATGAAAATAGAAGCCTCTTCTATTTTCATCACTCTTTAGCGAATTTCTGAATAAGGGTGAAATGACTTCAGAGGTTCGCTATAGAGTGATGAAAATAGAAGAGGCTTCTATTTTCATAGCTCTATAGCGAAGAGCCCCCTCTGAAGCCATTTCCCCTTCCTCCAAGGCTATTTCTTGGCTCGGTTTCACCCTGAAGTGCCTCTACAACCACTCTGGAATGGCTGGGGGTGCACTTTTCGGTGAAACCGAGCCCAGGAAAAGCCTTGGAGGAAGGGGAAAATGGAGCCAGCCCCCTCCGAAGCCTCTTCTAGGAGGAGGAGGAGGGGTGGGGAGGTGGGCGAGGCCAGCCACTTTTACTACTGGTACGCACATACTGGTGCGAACCTGCTGATGCCCACCACTGGCTTAGATGCATGAACGGATCCAAGCAACATGTTTCTAAGCAACTGTGGAGTGTTTCCATGGAAAAGTGCTTTAGATGTGCATTTTTTCACTAACTATCCCAGTAGCCTCAGTCAGTGCAGGACATGTAACATCCTTAATTGGAATCACTAAAGACAATGTAATTGGCGAGATCTCCAACTATGAGTGTATCAAAATAAGTTTTAAAAACTACTGGGGCTCAACTTGGAATTTTTAGAACAATGGATAGCGGCAGCCCAAGATGTATTGGTACCTGGTATCGAATACTGAAATGGTTACAAAAATATAAGCAGCTATATTATTGTATCATGCTGAGTTGTGCAGTAAGCAGTTGCATAGTGTGCTGTATGGCACTGCTTTATCTGGACTCAGACTACTAAAGAACTAACAATTTGATGTCTTTTAATGATCCTCCAAAGACTTCCCTGTAAAGTGAATTGCAGGTGATACAAAGCCTAGTATAATGAAACCACTGGAAACCATTGTTGCTGTCCACAATATACATTTGGACATATATTTTTCATCTTGCAACAGGCCCTGGAGAAATTGGCTATGTAGGTTTTGAACACACTTCTATCAGAATTGGACAAAAAAAAATGAACAACCTGGTTGGAAACGGTGACACCACTATAAGTGCCATGTACCCTGCCTCCAGTTTTGCATCTCTTCTTAAACATGTTATTTCATTTTCATTAGATGATTAGTGGATACAGGTCTTCTTGAACATACAAAATGGCTCTTTACACAGTTCGAAGCCCAACCCCACATTGTACAACTTCACCATTCAAACATAATGTTTCTAATTTAACAATTTTAGTGGCCAGATTGACTTTTCCCTTCTCCAGGACTAGAGCTGAGATCTTCTGGTTTAAAAATATTTCTTAAAAGAACAAATAAGTGGGCTCCTCTCTTTCCCTGACTACCACCACCACAGAAGCAAATGATGACCACTTCCTCTCTTAATAACTTAACTATTATCCAGTTTTCCAAATAGAGTTAAACAGCTACAGTCAATTTGGGGGAAAGCTCTTTGAAAACATTACAACTTGTAATATACACATCTCCTTCCAAAGGAATCCTCTTCCTGGTGGATTCAGTGGTCCCTGACTACCAGTAGAAAGTCCCAGGTTAATTCCCTGGCATCATGTAATAAAGTTCTCAGTTAAATGGAGATTCTAGGCAGCTGCTGCCAGAGAAAGGGGAATATTTTACCATTCCAGGTGGTAATGTATTGATATGAAATACTTCACTTCAAAAGAGAAGGAATAATATTCAGAGAAACCAAGGCATAATTCTTCTTACTCCCAGATGGTGTCTTTGACCAGGAGTTTGTAACATCACAATCAGGTATATCCAGTATCCAAAGTGGAAAATACCGCTTTAACATATGACAGCTTTTCCAATTTCAGGGCTTGTTCTGTTATTCTCTGAAAGGCATGTTACGGTGGGAGTGCAGAGGCTTACAGCAAAAGAATAATGTTTGCCTATCCCTAAGACATACTTCAGACAAGTATTCGGGAAGAATGCAGTACTGGGCAGGAAAATCAGACTGGAGTCTGAAATCAAAAATATTTTGGAAATTTAAAGTTAGTCATCTTTTATTCATGACTTTGGCAGCCAGGAACCTCTTCCTAGGGATCGCATCTGTGAACAAGCATAAAAGGAGGCACCCCCTCCCTCTCCTTATGCTCTGTGTTTAACACAGAAGATTCGGGGAAACTTTTGCTGGCATGCAGACAAATAAAACGATTTTACCACTGATTTATTCAGGGGACTTGACAAAAGGAAAAAATCTGGATCTCAACTACAGTAGACTTTGAGGTGCTTCAAAGCACTGAGAAACTCTCTTGCTTACTTTTAACCGTCAAAAGCCAAGTGTGAGGTAAATAATTAATTTTGCCCTTTGCTTACATTCCAGAGAAGGAGGAATTCTCTTATATCTCATGACAGGCTTTAAGAGTGACCAAAAGTAGCTCAAAGCTCTTAGCATTATGTTTATCACCCAAATGTGATGTGAAAAGAATAGCCTTCTCAAGAATTCTTAAAATCAAAGGAATGGTAAATAATTCACTCTCCCTGCACTGTCCTTTGGAGACACTCAGAAAGAGAGATTCTGACAGCTTTGTCCCACATTACACAAATTGACACTGGCCCCTCCTTCTCATGTTCTCTACAATACACCCTTAGGAGAGGAGAAGACATAAATCTCAATAACTGCTATATAGTAAAACCTGGCTGGTGCAACACCCCCCAAAGTATCTATATTGGAATCTGAAGAAACAGAGCAAAACAAACCCCAATTTCACCTTAAAATTATTCTTAAATCTCTCCTCCAGCTGAATACACTAATATGTGAGAGCCATCCCAGTGCAGACTCTGAATATTTTCTAAATAAATAATAAAAAAATTGGGAAATAATCCCACAGTGTATGGTGAGCTCATGTCTATATAATGTACTTATATACTAACACCAAAGAGAATTCCAAGAGGTCACAATGCTCCAGAGATGTGCAACCAACAGAGTGCGCCCAATTGTCAACCACAAACGGGAGCCAAAGGCTTTCATGAGGTCACCTTCTTCAGCGCTTGCTTTTGCTGGGCTTCTTCGAACGTAATGTGCTTGCTTTGGGAGAAGAGCGTGCTGGTGTCTTTTTCTTAGAAGAGACTTCTACAATGAGAGACATATAGAAGTATTAAATATCTGAATTTCAACTGGCACTTATCATGAGAAGCAGCAAAGATCAGTGAAAAAAGTATTGAGTCTGGAAATAGAAGAGCTAAGTCCAAACTCCAGATCAGGAAAATATCATACATTTCCTAATCGCCTATCCAGGTCTTTACAGGGGCAGAATTGACAAGAAATCACAGCCAGAACTAATACCACAACAACTGTTTCTTCATGGAATATGCATTTGCAAATATATTTCAGCACATCTGTATCACTGCAGGGGAAATTAGATTACAGTAGAACCTCGGATAAAGTCCAAACTCCCTTCCACAAGTTTGGACTTTATCCGATTTTGGACTTTATCCAAATCAAATGGGCGATGCATCGGATAACGTCAAAAAATGGACTTTATCTGAGGTTCCTATACCAAATACCTCGGAAAACGTCCATTTTTTAGCGGTTTTGGACTTTATGCAATGCATCATGTGCATGAAAACCACAACTTTATCCGAATCAGACTTTACCCGAATTGGACTTTATCCAAGGTACCACTGTACAACAGTTATGCTCCAACAGAATTTAACACAGCTCCACTTATTTTAACAAAGTTAAATCTATCGACCAAAATCCTTTTTGGAAAAACTATGTGCATACGTGCAGTCACATGGCAGCTTCCTCTTGTCTCTTGCCAAGCACTGTGACTGTGCAATAGCTAGACAACAGCACAAGGAATAATAGAATACTGTAACTGAGTTGGAATGGCAGTAAACTCTCTGGGTGGCTTTGAGGTAATCATCAAAACTTAATCTAACCCTATCTTATAGTTTCCTGGCTGTTGATAAAACTGTGGAGGTGGGGGGAGTATACTGTCTTGAACCCTTTGGAAAATGGGCAGGATATAAATAAAATAAACATTTTAAAATACAGTAAAACCTCGCATTAAGAGCGCCTCGCTTAGAGACTAACTCACTTAAAGAGCAGAATTTTCTATGAATGGTCACCTCGCTTAACAACTAAAACAACTAAACTGGGGTTCACAATCCCCCCGCCAGAAGTCACAATTGGTCACTTACAATGGTGTTTTGCTTAAAAGGCAAACTCGCTTAAAGAGCAATCCCGTGGAATGCATTATGCTCTTCAAGTGAGGTACTGTACCACTGTATGCTCTTTATCTCCATTCTGCAAATGAGGAGCTTAGGCTGAGAGGCAGTATTTTGCCTAAGTACATTTTCTGAGGGAGGTTAAGATGTAAACCAAGGATTTCCCCGCTCACCAACAGCATGCTTTGCCAGCAATCTGGGCTGGTGCACAACATGCTTATTCATCACCCAAAGGCAACAGCCATCAAGTGAAAGCATGGATGTGTGCATATGAAAGAGAAAGATTGTTTCATCACAAATTAATGTTCATTTCACTTTAGAGCACAAGGCTCCTTGTGTGGGACATTCACATATTCAGGCCAGGTTCGTGTGGCAGAACAAAGTGGTAGAATGGGCCATGCAACTCAGTGGAACTGAGAGAATGGTATGTATCCCATGTAAAACCCACAGCATTTCAGAATAGAAAGTTAGCCTCCCCTATGCACTGCAACACTCATTTTCAGTTAGCAAGTTCTTTACAAATTGGATCCTTTCAAATACCGTATTTTCCGGTGTATAAGACGACTGGGCGTATAAGACGACCCCCAACTTTTCCAGTTAAAATATAGAGTTTGGAATATACTTGCTGTATAAGACTACCTCTCTTCCAATGCACACCAAATAAAAATTAACCCACACTCAACCCGAAGACGCGCAGCCCTCCGAGTCGAATGGGCAGGTTCTGGTGGAGAGCCAATCCACGCTCACGTTCTCCTCCTCGAGGTACAGGAAGATGTATGCAGCTTGCTTCCCCTTGCTTCATACTCCCCGCACAGAGCAGGGACTTAGCCGCGGCACCCCCCACCATATGCGCCGGACATATGAAGCAAGGGGAAACAAGCTGCAGTTAAGTACCTGTCCTATAAAACGACCCCCGACTTTGGCACAGATTTTTCGGGGTTAAAAAGTAGTCTTATACGCCAGAAAATACAGTAATTTCTCCATAATCTAGAAGAATGGTCAAATCTATCACCGTCTGCTGCCGCCTGTGCAGGTTAAATTACAGCAAACAAGTGTCAAACATGCAATCATCAGCAACAGAGGACCAAGCAAGGAATACATAGCTGAGAAACGGACCTCAGTCAATGCTAAAATCATGATTTTATCATAGTATTTAGAATGGATTGGCCAAATCAGCTCTCAACAATTTTCATCTTTTGTGTGGAAACACAGACTGCCATTCAAAGAGCTGTTAAATAGTAAACACATTTCATGTCAGAAATTACAGTACTCTGGGTTGAAAGGATTTTTGCTCGAGAAACTCCACTCTGGGTAAGCCCGAATGAGGTTCCTTCATGTCCCCAAGATCTGTTGTGCAGAGCTGTTATAACAAAGGAAGAAGAAAAGGCATCCATGCAGGAAACCTGATTCCTCTGCTACTCCAATTGGTTTATATGTATATTTCCTTTGAATTCCTCTGCTAAGCAGCTGTATTAGATGGGCCCCTCACTCTAATGTTCCCTTCCCATCAGTCCTGAATCTCTGAACGAATCAGCAATCATGGAGAATTGGCTGCACACATTTACTTATCAAGACCAGAATCACAAGGATAGGATATCATGTGGCACAGCTGTCACTGGACCATACTATTTCAAACAACAGGTGGGAGGGGGGAGGAAAGACTGCATGGCTGAATGTTCCAGTGATGGCAAACCTTGGCACTCCAGCTGTTCTTGGACTTCAATTCCCAGAAACCCAAGTCCCCGTGAATCCACACGAGTGGGTTTACTGTGCGGACACGCAGTAAACCCATTTGAGTAGATTCACAAGGACTTGGGCTTCTGGGAATTGTGGGAATTGAAGTCCAACAGCTGGAGTGCCAGTAAACCCATTCGTGTGGATTCACAGAGACTTGGGCTTCTGGGAATTGAAGTTCAAGAAGAGCTGAAATGCCAAGGTTCGCCACCACTGCCCTAGTCTAAGCACGCACTTCTTTTGCATGCAAAATAGTTGTCAGTCTATATTTTTTACCCTACCTTTTTACCTTGCATGTACAAATAGATGTTTGTTTTCTTGCTTTGCACTGCAAATTTATAGATAGGTATGAAGCTCTTTGTTACAACTAATGTTTTAAATTAAACATATGCTTGACCGTGCTTTATCCATACCTGGTTTACCCTGTGCGTCTATTTCTACTGAAGCCTCCACTACTGGCTCCTCCACACCCTCCAGATCCTGGATCTTTGTAAGAGCTTCTTCCAGCTCCTCATGAAGGAGTTCTGATTTTTCCTCAGCTTGCTGTGCCCTCTTTTCAGCCTCCCTGAAAAAAAAGAAGTAGGGGGAAAGGTGGGAGCACACTGAAATCCATTACCAAGTAAGACAGAAAGACAGATCAAAGCAGAACTACCACATAAAATGCAGGGCACATCCAAACGGCACAGCTGGATCCACTGAAAAAATATCAGCTCCCATTCAGGGGAGAGAAGCAATGTGCCATTTGGCATGTTTCTCTTATCCAAACAGATAAACTGGAGGCAAAGCGGGATTCACACCGGGGCTCTCAGATCCAAGCAGCTGGAGGGCACAAAGATCAATGCAATGAAAGCAGTGCCTCCTGAGGGAAACTGACTACTGTAGTTCCAAACTAGAGGCTGTCTCAGCTCTTCATTTTGCTTCCTGATTGCAATTTTTAAAATTTAAAAATGTTTAATAGACTAAAAACATGACACATTAAAAATCCATTTAAAAAATAGAAGGAAAAAAATGTGACATTACATGTGTTCCCCACAATCCTCAGGAAAATTTAGACCATGGTTTCGAACCTTTTTTTGGCCATGCCCCACCTAAGCATCTCTAAAATCCTGATGCTTCTCTCCCTCCTGTGACATATAATTCTTATTATTCAAAAAGCGAACTCCTATTCACGTGGAGATAGCCTAAAAGGCCATTATCTTATTCTAACACATTCTCGAATTGCCCGTCTTAAAAATCATATGTTGGGAACCACAAATTTAGACAAACCAAACTTTTTTTTCCTTCTCTTTAGTTACTATACATAATTTCTCTCAAAAAATACATATGTTTCTTTCACTTTTCAATAGGAGAAATTCTATAAGGTTTCCTCATTCCCAAAAGCACTGATCAGCCATTGTACTGACTGAGGCTTCTGGGAATCAAAGTCCAAGAAACAAAGGTTGAGAAACACGGGTATAGATTCTCATAGCCTGCATCCCCAGTGGAGGATTGCTGGTCACCAGTTAAACCTCTCTCATCCCCTAGCCTATAAATTCAAGCCTCTCTGAGAAGACAAATACACAGCTGTCTTAGCCTGTTCTCCTCAGCGATACTAATACTCACAGGAGGCGCTCCTCCAGAATTTCCAATGAAGCCAGCATCTGAAATTCCTTTTTTGAGTATTTTGTTGTCCATTGACTAGCATATAATTCCCTCTAAAATAAGAAAAGCAAAAGCCTTATTTATGGGACTGAAAAGGGAATCAATTACTATGCTATTTTCTGTATCAAAATGGTATTCTGCTCTGGGATAACGTTATTGTAAGCTGACTAGTCTCTGGACAAAATCTGGGTTCAGCCATAAACAGGGAGCATATAAGCCTAGGGAGAAGTATATGGACTCTTAAAACTTAATAAAGAAAAAGGGAGGTATAAATGCAAAAATATTTTGGTCAACTATTATAAAGATTCAGAGTCATAATTGTAAGACTATGGTATGCAATCCACATAATGTCAAAGTCTCCTAAATGTTATACTATCGTTTTGAGGTCACTGTAATTTATTTGGGGACTGTGGTGGTTAAGTCCCTGAACTTGACAATTGGAAGGTCGACAGTCAGCAGTTTGAGAGTCAAGTGCTGTACAATGTAGCTCCCGTCTCTATCTCAGCTCCTCCTGCCAACCAAGTATTCCAAAAGGAAGAAATTGCACATAGATAAATAGGTAACACTTTGGTGGGAAGGTAACAGTGTTCCATATGCTGTGGCATCTAGTCATGCCTGCCACATGACCATGGAAACATCTGCAAACACAAACAATGCTTGCGCTTTGGCTATAAATGGTGGCCAAACTTTTTGGGCTGCAGGCCAGTCACATGGTTCCTCCCACCAGGAGCAAAACGCACCCATGCATGCGCAAAATGCTGCCGCAAATGCACCTGCGGCTGTCATAAATGCATTTCATTTATGCTTCCGGGAGCGGCACGGATTAGGAACCGCAGGCCAGATCCAGCCCATGGGCTGTAGTTTGGGAACCCCTGCTCTAAAGTCAGATAAAACTAGAGCAGCCTTTACTTAGTATATTTGGGATAAAGACTAGAAACTTAGTTTTTATTATTATATGTCTATATAATTTTTAAACTACAAAATTGGCTGATAACTATCCTATATATGAAGTGTTTTAAAATAGTTCTGATGCTATAATTATTTGATTATTTTATTTTAATATTTTACTAATACTGTTTTTACCACTGCAATGATCTGCTGATTGAGCAATAAACATTTTTGACTTTGACTACTGGGAAGATCATTGCTTTAACTATGCAGACTTTTGTTAGCAGAGTGATATCTCTACTTTTTTCTTATGCTACCTACGTTTGCCATAGCTTGCCTCCCATGGTAAAAGTCTCCCTTACTCGAAAGCCAGTCGTATCCAACTCTAGGGTTCAGTGCTCATCTCTGTTTCATAGCCAAAGAGCCAGCGCTATCTGCGTTTGCAGACATTTCTTTGGTCATGTGGCAGGTATGACTAGTCATCGGAGCGCATAGAACGCTGTTTACCTCCCAACCAAAGTGGTCCCTATTTATATAATTGCAATTTCTTTCTTTTGAACTGCTAGGTTGGCAGGAGCTGGGACAGAGATGAGAGCTCACTCTGAGAAAGTAAACTCTGTCTTCCCCTTCTATTTGCCAGAGAGTGATTGGGCCGGATGCCATGATCTTGGGCTTTTTAATGTTGAGTTTCAAGCCAGCTTTTACATTCTCCTCTTTTATCAAGATGCTCTTTAGATCTTCACTTTCTGCCCTTAGGGTGGTGTCATCTGCATATTGTTGATATTCCACACTCAGTCTGCAATCTTAGTTCTGACTTGTTATTCATTTATCCCTGCATTACAAATGATGTAGTCTGCATATAAGTCTTCTTCTTCCGTGTCTACGCCAGACGTGAAACTGCCAAAATGAAGCCACCTTTTGTTGGGTTCATTCTGCAGTTTCCTTCACCTGACTTAGTGTGAGAAAGATTAGGTGGAAACACAAGATTTCCGTTACCAGGGTACACCTGATTATGGCTTATGTCTGGCCAGATATCACGCTATGGTAATGGAGTAGACCGTACAGCCAGCAACTCAACACTGAGTGTTGGGCAGGGGTAAATAACCTGACTCCATAAAGGGACCAACATCTATGGGCCATCATAAATTTTACATTCCAGGTTCCTATGCACTATTGTTCTTTACAGCATCAGACTTTTCACCATCAGACACATCCATAGCTGAGCATCCTTTTGGCTTTGGTTCAGCCACTTCACTCTTTCTGGGTCTACTTGTACTTGCCCTCCGACCTGACAGGCACATCTTCTGGCACCATATCTTTTAGCCTTTTGACACTGTCCATGTGTTTTCTTGGCAAGGATACTGGAATGGGTTGCCAGTTCCTTCTCCAGTGGTTGTGTTTAGTTTTCATTCTCTACCATGGCCTGTGAATCTCTACATGGCATAGCCCATAACCTCATTGAACCACACAAGCTTCCTCACCATGGCAGGGCAACGATCCTTACGGAGAGGGAAACGTTATCAGACACTTGCTGCACCTCTGTCTGCCCCCCTCTTGTTCCTGGGGGTGGGTGGTGGGTGGAGGAGTGTGGAGGGAATGAATGGGTTGGTTTTAAGGGAGTGGGGGAGAGTGGAGGGAATGAATGGGTTGGTTTTAAGGGGGTGGGGGAGAGTGGGAGGAAATGATTGCCTTGCCAGCCGGGTAGGAGGGGCAGCATTCTGTCTGGGGTATTTGAGGAGGTTCCAGGGGCCAATATAGGGGTTGTGACGGGCATGGGGCGATATAGTGGGTACCGTGGGGCGGGCTGCTCTTGGGGAACAAGGGACCGATGGTTAGTATCCGTCCCTCGTTCCAGCCCCCCGGTTACATCTCTGGGCCCTGAGCAGTCGATCCAGGGTGGCTCTGCCCTTAGGCTGGTGCTGATGAATGCCAGGTCAGTTTGTAATAAGGCTCCCCTGATACAGGATGCCATTTGGGGGGAGAGGGGGGGCGACCTAGCATGCATCTCCAAGACCTGGCTGAGACCAGAGGATGGGGTTCCTCTGCCGGAATTGTGTCCGGCCGGGTTCGGTATTTGACACCAGCCTAGGGAAGAGGGTAAGGGCGGTGGTGTGGCCATTATAGCCAGGGAGTCACTGGGAGCCGCCAGGGCCACCGCTCCACAAATTCTGGGTTGTGAGACTCTGCTCCTGCAGTTGGGCCCTAAAGGTCAGTTGGGAATCTTATTCCTGTACCTGCCCCCTTGCAGGGTAAGGGACTCCCTACCTGAGCTCCTTGAAGCCGTCTCGGTGTTGGCATTGGAGTTCCCTAGGCTGATGGTTGTGGGGGATTTGAATTTGCCGTCGCTGGGGACTGGCTCCGAGGTTGCACAGGAGTTCATGGCTTCCATGGCAGCCATGGGCCTGACTCAAGTAATTCACGGCCCGACCAGGGGCAGTGGTCATACACCGGATTTAATTTTCTTGTTGGAGCAGTGGCAGAGTGATCTGGGTTTACAGAATTTAGATATAACACCTGTGCCATGGTCAGATCACTATTTGGTGACTCTGGATTTCCTGGGGGTGATGCTTCACTGTAGGGAGACGGGGCCTATTAAACTGGCCCGTCCCCAGCGACTAATGGATCCTGTTGGATTCCAGAGGGAACTGGGGGATCTTCCTCTGGATTGATGACATGATTCATCTGAGGCACTTGCTGACCTGTGTTGTAGGGTGACAGTGGCAGCCTTGGATGAAATCGCGCCACTGCGGCCTCTCCGAGCCCGTGGGGCACGACCATCTCTGTGGTTCACAGAACTGCGTGAGCTTAAACGGGCGAAGAGACGCCTAGAGCGCTGCTGGGTGAAGACTCAGAGCGATTCTGATTGGACACTAGTTAGAGCCGCTATTAGGGCCTACCTAGTGGCGATGGGGAGTGGTGAGGCGACAATACTTCACCATCCTTATTGCCTCCGCTGATAATCGCTCAGCCACCCTGTTCTGGGTGACCAACTCCCTCTTTGGCAAGGGGCGGGTAGTGCCCAGTTGGCAGGGGTCGGCTGAGGACTTTGCTGACCATCTGGTGGAGAAAATCGATCGGATTTGCTCGGGGTTTAATCCTGGCATGGATGGGGAGGGTCCGGAGGAAACTGGAGCACAGTCTTGCCATGTCATTTGGGATCGGTTTGATCCAGTTGGCCCTGATGAAGTGGACAGACTCCCTGGAGCTGTTCGTGCCACTTCTTGTCCATTGGACCCCTGACCCTCTTGGTTGGTGAAGGCCTCCAAGACGGTGACAGGTGGCTGGGTCGAGGCGATAATTAATGCATCTTTGTGGGAGGGGGTGTTTCCTGCACCATTAAAACATGCCTTGGTGCACCCCCTCCTGAAAAAAACGTCCCTAGACCCAGCCGTTCTGTCCAATTGCAGGCCTGTCTCCAACCTCCTCTTTATGAGGAAGGTACTGGAGAAGGCAGTGGCGCATCAGTTGCAGGGGGTACTGGATGAAGCGGATTATCTAGACCCCTTTCAGTCTGGTTTCAGTCCCGGATACGGTACTGAGATGGCATTGGTTGCGCTGATGGATGATCTCTGGCAGGAGCGAGATGAAGGTCGTCCGTCTGTTCTTGCTCTCCTTGACCTCTCTGCGGCTTTCGATACCATCGACCATGGTATCCTCCTAGAACGGCTCCGAGGATTGGGGATCCAGGGCACTGTGTGGTCCTGGTTTTCCTCATTTCTGAAGGGCCGGATCCAGTCAGTGTGGTTGGAGAGTGGGAGGTTGAGCCCTAGGCCCCTCAAATATGGGGTGCCTCAGGGTTTGGTGCTCTCCCCTCTCCTATTTAACATCTACATGAAGCCACTGTGTGAGATCATCCATTCCCACGGGGTGTGGTACCATCAGTACGCGGATAACACTCAGTTGTACATCTCAGCCCGTGGTGATCCCAGCGATGCTATCGAAGTCCTGTCTGGGTGTCTGAAAGCTGTGGGGGTCTGGATGGGGGCCAACGGGCTGCAAATGAATCCCAGCAAGACTGAGTGGCTATGGATTGGGAATTACCATCTTTGGTTTTGGATGGGGCTGTTTTGCCCCAGACAAACCCGGTGCGCAACTTGTGGGTCCTCCTGGACTCGCGGCTGCTGCTAGAAGAACAGGTGGCAGCCGTGGCCAGGAGGGCTTTCACACAGCTTCGATTAATTCACCAGTTGCGCCCGTTCCTGGACAGGGACTCCCTGGTCATGGTCACTCATGCTCTGGTCACCTCCAGACTAGATTATTGTAATGCGCTCTACATGGGGCTGCCCTTGATGACCATTTGGAGGCTACAGCTGGTCCTGAATGCGGTGGCCCGGGTGGTGATGGTGTGTGGACGTTATGCCCATGCCTCGCCACTGCTTTGGGAGCTGCACTGGTTACCAGTTTGCCTCTGGGTGCAATTCAAAGTGCTGGGTTTGACCTTTAAAGCCCTATATGACAGTGGGCCAGGCTACCTAAGAGACCGCATCGCCCTAAGGATGTCTGTCTGTCCAACCAGGGCGGACCGGAGGGGCTCTCTTACTGTACCATCCGCTAGAGGGGCTCGCCTCTCTAGCACAAGGAGGAGGGCCTTCTCTGTGTCCACACTGGCACTAAGAACTTAAAACCTGGCTGGCAGGCCAAGTATGGGGTGTAGGTCGAAGGGTGACTTCCGTTGGGTGGCTGGTATAGTGAAATTCTGGCCCCCTCGGTCCCTACACCCTTTTTTAGGGGGAGGGTAGTTTTTTAGGCAGTTTTTAATCATGTTTTTATTATGATTGTGAACCACCCTGCGTTGGCCTTGGCCAAGTGGGCGGTATAGAAATTGAAATAATAAATAAATAAAAGTAAGAGACACACATTATGGGAAAGGTGAAGTGTACATAGAAGACTCTTCTTAAACTCCAGAAAATTAAACATTTGCTGTTTGAAATAAAATTCTATATGTATAAACCACAGAAACCATGAAAAATAATCATATACACATACCCCCGAGACAGTGATTTCTTCCACATTCAGAGGCTTGACATGCACATTAGAATCATGGCCTATGTATCTGATTGGGTATGTGATCTCAGCACTCTCCTCATGCTCATATGTGGCGGTACTAGGCAAAGGTGGCATTTCCTGTAAGGAAAAAGAAAGAAGTAAACAAGACAATGTGGTTCCTTCTGTGTGCCAGAATATATATTCAAGAATAAAAAAGATCAACACAATTTTGTTGATTTTTGTATTTATAAGGCCTATATCCTCAATTGTGATTCAGAATGTCCATGTGTGTGTATGTTCACAGACAGCTTGCAGGAGCCTCACAATAGATAGACCTCAAAGAATGGCTCACTGCTGCTAGAAAAATAGGAAACACCAGCAGATCACAGTTTCCCAGGAATGGGCACGCTTCAAGGTGATTAATTTTACAGAACCAAGAAAGTCCTTGAATAAGAATTATCAGCACCTCTCTCAAAACTCCCATTGAATTCCCACTATTCTTTGAAGGAAAGATCTATCACTTTAAGTGATATAATAACTGTGTGCCATCAAGTCAATTTGGACTTATGGCAACCTTTCCAAAGTTGTCTAGTGTATGAAAGGAGTGAGTTCTCCTTTAGGTAAAGGTCACCCTTGGGATTGCAGTGGCACAAGTGGCTAAGACGCTGAATAGAAGGCGGCAGGTCAGCAGTTTGATACCCGAATACTGCATGACGGGATGAGCTTCCATCTTTGTCCCAGCTCCAGCCAACCTAGCAGTTTGAAAGCAAGAAATTGCAAGTACAGTAGATAAATACTTCGGTGGGAAGGTAACAGCGTTCTGTGCGTTCCGGTGTCTAGTCATGCCTGCCACATGACCACGGAAACGTCTGCAAACACAGACAGTGCTGGCTCTTTGGCTATGAAACAGAGATGAGCACTGAACCCCAGAGTCAGATACGACTGGCTTTTGAGTAAGGGAGACCTTTACCTTTACCGTGGGAGGCAAGCTATGGCAACCCTAGGCAGCATAATAAAAAGTAGAGACATTACCCTGTCAACAAAAGCCTGCATAGTTAAAGCAATGATCTTCCCAGTAGTCAAAATCAAAAACATTTATTGCTCATTCAGCAGATCACTGCAATGGTAAAAACAGTATTAGTAAAATATTAAAATAAAATAATCACATAATTATAGCATCAGATCTATTTTAAAAGACTTCATACTTCATACGTAGGATAGCTATCAGCCAGTATAGTAGTTAAAAAATTATATAGACATATAATAATAAAAACTAAGTTTCTAAGTGCCTGCCACATGACCACAGAAACATCTGCGGAAGCAGACAGCACTGGCTCTTTGGCTATAAACAGAGATGAGCACTGAACCTTAGAGTTGGATATAACTGGCTTTCGAGCAAGGGTGACCTTTAGGTAAGGTAAAGGTCAACCTTGCTCGAAAGCTAGTCGTATCCAACTCTAGGGTACAGTGCTCATCTCTGTTTCATAGCCAAAGAGCCAGTGCTGTCTGCGTCTGCAGACATTTCTGTGGTCATGTGGCAGGCATGACTAGACACCGGAGGGCATGGAACGCTGTTTGCCTTCCCACCGAAGTGGTCCCTATTTATCTACTTGTGATTTCTTGCTTTCAAACTGCTAGGTTGGTAGGAGCTGGGACAGAGGCGGGAGCTCACTCCGTCATGCGGTACCCAGGAATCGAACTCCGACCTTCCAGTCAGGAAATTCAGCATCTTAACCACTTGAGCCACTACAGTCCCCAAGAATTCCAGCCTGGCTTAAACAACATGCCATGAACCCTGCCTGATGAAATAAACTTTGATTCATGAAAGCTTGCAATATTTGATTTTTAAAAAGTGATCCTATAAAAGGTATTGCCTTCCTCCTACATTTGTTTGATATTATGTATGGATCACACAGTGTATCTTTGCTTATTGAACTACTGTATTGGTAAAGGTAAAGGTTTCCCTTGCTCGAAAGGCAGTCGTATCCAACTCTAGGGTTCAGTGTTCATCTGTTTCAAAGCCAAAAAGCCAGCGCTGTCTGCTTCTGCAGATGTTTCTGTGGTCATGTGGCAGAGATGACTAGACACAGAACTATTGAGGATACCACAAAGAGCCACATTAATGAATTCTATAGGGACTTTGAACACCAGTGCAGCAAGACCATAGATTTGATGGAGTTCCACTAGGTAATGTTTCTAATTGACTCTGATTTGGACTGATTTGGTTACAATTGGTGTACCTAGTGGGTAAAGTAAATTTGTTGCCCAATTCTGGAGGGCACTGGGTTTGAATTGCACCTCAAAATTGCACAAAGAAAGCTCCTTAGCTTCAAAGAGGGTCATTTGGGAAGGTGATATGCAAATACCTGGCTTCCTGATTTTGGATTGTAAAAGAATATAGTCTGCTGTTTATTTCCCCATGGAACATCTAAGTATTTATTTATTTAGTGATTTATATTGCCGCCCATCTCAAAAGACTCTGGGTGGCACACAAAGAATAAAAACCAGCATCACAGTTAAAAACTCTAAAACCTATAAAAAACCCATTAAAAATGACTATCAAAAATTACTCCAACCCTTACCAATTAAAAGAGAGAGAGTTCTTCCTAGATCAGCCAGCAGGCGGGGGTCACCACATCATTGATGCCCCACACCTGCTTTGCCAGCCAGGTTTTTAGGCCTTTCCTGAAGGGCAGCAACTCCATCTGGAGACGCAACTCAATTGGCAGGAGGTTCCATAGGGCCGAAGCAGACACTAAGAAGGCCCTCTTTCTGGTGCTAGAGAGACGTGCCTCTCTAGCAGATGGAACAATTAGAGAGCCTCTCTGGTCTGCTCTGGTGGGACAGACAGATGTTCTTGGGGTGACACAGTCTGTTAAGTATCCTGGCCCACTACCATGTAGGGCTTTAAAGGTAATTACCATCACCGTGAATTGCATCCAGAGGCACACTAGCAACCCGGAAGCACACTGGCAAGCATACCAGCCTGGCTTAAACAACATGCCATGAATTCACCTGTCTGATGAAATGATCTTTGAATCACAAAAGCTTGCAATGCTTGATTTTTTAAAAAGTGATCCTAGAAAAGGTATCGCCTTCCTCCTACATTTATGTGAAATTCCTGACTCTCCCTTTGTTCATAACAGAATCAATGAAGGCTGATAACACAGGAGCAGTATTACATGAGAGGTTTCCCCCCAATTCTCAGTATTTTCCCACCTTTTGGTCAGCCTCAGCAAATGTAAAAGCCTTTTAAAGAAACATTTTCTAGAGTTCCCTAATGAGCATGGACATCATCCCTGCTAGCTGGGATATTCTGGGAACTTTACTGTTCTATTCAGACAAGTAAAATTTCAAAACTCTTAGTACATTCATGTGTTTTCAAACTACTCTACATAATTATAAGGAGTAGAAATATATTTCTTCTGTTTATAATACATAATTTATAGATGTCAGATTTTAAAAAGTAGCATAAACACACACACACATAACACCACATGAGACACACAGCACTGGTTTAAAAGAAAGAAAGAAAGTTCTGTCCACTAACAATCTCACCTCTGATTCCACCATTTCCTTTTGTTGCACTGCTTTCACTCCATCTTTCAAGTCTTCCATAGAAGCCATTTCTGATTGAATGAGGGACGAGCTTTGTAGGTCATGTTCAGGGTGAGGTGGCAGCTGTTTCTTGGTCTGGAGCGCCTGTGAAAAAGTCCAAGAAGGTTGGTCACCACATTTCTGATCCTGAAATTTCATTATGCTTCAGAAGAAAGAGGCACCTCAGAGGGTTGAGTTTTTAAATGACTACCAGAAATCTTTTACAAATGTAAACCCATCAGAGGGAGACAATATATGACCAATGGACTCTACCTGACTGACTGACTGAGAGCAAAAATATACATTGAAAATAGTCCATCATTAGAAACTGAAGTCTATTATGGTTCCAAAAATATAATTTACATAAACTTTTGTGACTGAACTATACTTGCCAGTGAACCCTGTGACCAATCTCAAAATAAAGCAAGTAGACTCACAAACTACATGGGATACAAAAAAAGGTAGAAGAAATCCCTCCTCTAATGGCAGGTGATCTATAGTTTAGTCCTGTATCTTGCTTAGGAGATTTAACTGTATAATTTTATGGAATACATTGTATTTTTAACATCTAGAGAAGCTGGTATCTGAGGATCCTCCTGAATCCCTCCTCACAGGGGTAATGAATGGCAAATTATGAGATCATTTCAATGAAGCCCATTGCCTATACAAACTATTCAAAGCTTTTGGTTCTGTGAAAACCTGTTAACAGAAAAGGGACAGAATTAGAAAATAACTCTATTGTTTATTTCCAGTGCAGTCTCTCTCACTGTTTGGAAGCAAGCCCAAATACTCTAGAGTAGATTTTGGGGCCTATGGGGAAAAAGATAAATATGTAAAAATTGCCTCCTCCTCTTCCTCTTCTGTCAACAGTGGCTTCCCTTCTCTTCTAAAGCCCTCTTTGATGGTGATAGAAGTAGATAAACTAGATAAAAACTAGTTCTAACATTAATTCATAATACTCTAGAATGAGCATGAAATAGAGTTCCACAGACATTAGAAACCAGTGATGCACTGAGGTTCTCAACAGTTCGTGCGAACCGGTAGCAGAAATTCCCCAGGCCACGCCCACTTGGCTGGCCACGTCCACCTCCCTGCCTTCGGCAGCGGTGGAGGAGGAGAGTGGGCCTTCGGCGGTGGTGGAAGAGGAGAGCGGGAGAGCGGGCCTTCAGAGGTGGCAGCAGTGGGCCTCCAGGCAGCTCCTCTTCCCGCCTGCCGGCGTGCCGGTGGTTCTGGCAGCAGCAATGCCAGAGTTCGCGCCGGGTGGGCAGAAGGTCTGTTGAGGGCTGAGGCCAAGGCAGTATGTGTGGCTGGGAGGAGGGGAGCGCGAAGCTTGCATCGCCTTGGCCTCAGCTCTTGACTGACCTTTTGACCGACCGACACAAATTCCGCCCAGCAGGCATTGCTGCTGCTAGAACCAGTTGTAGCGGGGGAAGAGGAGGTGCCTGGATCATCATCAGCAGTGCCTGCCAGGCGGAGTTTGCACTGGGTGGGAAGAATGTCCTCCTCCCCCTCTCCCTGCACTCCGGATGCGACCAGGAGCCAGGAAGAAGAGGAGGAAGAGCAGCCGCCACTGGCGCTGCTGGAAGGTGGGCAGGGTGAGGTGGTGGGCTGGCTGCCTCCCCCTCCCAGCACTGCCAGAAATGCTTCCTGTTCACCTCGCCCAGGGCAGAAGGCGCATGGGAAGTGCAGAGGTGAAAGTGCACCTTCAGCCCTGGCTGGGTGAGGCAAATGGGAAGTGTTTCTGGCGGCGCTGGAAGGGGGAGGCTGCCAGCTCACCAACCCACCCCGCTCACCTCCCAGCAGTGCCGGCGGCAAAAGTGCGCTTGGACAGTGAGGGGCTGACCCGCCAGCACCTCATCACCATCTCTGGGACAACGGGCAAAGCAAGAGAGAAAGATAGGTTACTTTTCTTTTTCTTGGGGGGTGGTGGTGGTGGTTGAGGCTAAGCCCACAGATAGCCACGCCCACAGATAGCCACGCCCACAGTGTAGGTAGTATTTTTTAGATTGCATCACTGTTATAAAGGGGAGGCATTCTATGAGGAGAATGTTGTCATCTACTCCCTTAGGGACAGTGGTGGGCTCCAAAAAAATTACTACCACACTGTGGGCATGGTATGATGGGCATGGCCAGGGGGAAAGCCCTGCATTGCACTCGAATTAGGACTACTTTATTTCAAAACGTGGATGAGTGGGGCCAGCCAGAATTTCTGCTACCGGTTCTGGTTTACTGGTGTGAACCTGCTGATGCCCACCACTGCGTAGGGATGTCTTAAGTGCTACACAGAAAGGGCACTGCTGTGGGGAAGACCTGCCATTCATGTCCACTATAGTACCTACTAACAGGCTTTGTACAAGACAAGTGCCTAAAAAGATACAATTACTGTCTTTTTACTGGGGAAGAAATGAGAGAATGATACATGTTGGTCATTGTCTTACTCCAAAATTGTATCCTAATAGCTACCATTTGATTCAAAAATTAAATCTTTCAGTACCTCTGGTCCAAACATGCTGACTAGTTCTTCCTGGCCGATGAGGCTGGTAGGAGTGGTCTTCATTCCAGAAAGCAGAAGAGTGCAAGTCTCAATCCAATCCAGGCACTCAGTCTAGAAAAATAAAAAGAGAAATGATAAAGAAGGAAACAAAGATTAAAACAAAATTTGGGGGCAAGGAACAATGCATGGATCATTTCCTGTGAGGGTGACTAACACAGCCAGACTGAGAAGTTCTGGTTGTACTATAAAAAGGCAGTTTTAGCAATTTTCTCTCCCAGTTATCTCAGTTCTCGTTTTCTAATTTGCTTTTATAATGCCAATTCATATCCATTAGTGTGGCCTCAAATGGCATGAGACATAATATTTAGTAGTGGTAAGTGAGCTAGATATTTGTTTAGATGATAATGCACACATATTAGGACACTTGTATAAGAACCTAGATCCAGTCATTCTGGTATTTACACATTACTGCAATTGATTGATTAGATACATATCTGTCAAGCGCGGCTCGGGACAATACGGGACCTGCGCAGAATGGTTCTGCGCAGGTCTTCTACGCATGAACAACAGAGACCAGCAGTAGTGGGGTCCAAGTTAAGTGATTCAGCTTTATTGAAGCTCCACCTGAAGTGCTTTCTTCTTAAAGACACAACATCCCTTCCACCCTAATGTGGGATAAAATCTGCAAACCTTTTTGGGGGGCCACAGTTTCTCTTAGGACACCTTGGCGTGGCTGCACAAGGCTCCTTCACCCGGCTAAAAGTCGGACTGGGAACTGATATTTCCGCAGGAGCCTCCCCGTTGTCAGGAGGTTCCGTGGTGTTCCTGCTGCTGAAACGACCATGGTTGGATCAGTGAGCTGGGGCTCGCTTACATCTTTGGGTCCGAATTCTTGGGACTTACTAAAGAATTCGGGCTTGCAATCTTGTGGTGCTTCTGGGGTCTGTGGCGCTTTTACGGCCATGGCTCTTGGCATCTCGGAATCATGATCCTCATTAACCTCAGGCACTCGTGTCCGGAGTTGGTTGGCATGTCTCCTCCACACCAACCCGTTTTCCATTTGCACCCTGTATGATACCGGTCCCGTTTTCTCAAACACTCCCCCCCCAACCACAAGGGGCCAGCGGCATAAAAGTTTTAGAATACAGCATACTGATATTCAGCCCCTTCTCCTCTACCTGGCTGGGGTCCAGCCGATCTAAAGTAGTGTCCAAGCAGTGGTGTAGTAGCAGTTCTGGGGGGAAAAAACCTGAAACAAGGGGTGATCCGGTAGGTCAGGAGAAACTGACAGATTTACAACTCTAGGTTCTCTGAACCCATACACCTTAACACGTCTTTTATGGATTGGACCTGGCGCTCGATCTGCCCATTGGTGACAGAGTGGAATGGAGTGGCAGTTACATGCCTCACCCCGTTTCTTTGCAAAAATCCCTGAAATTCCCCCAAAATAAACATGGATGCATTATCCGAGACTACTATGTCGGGCAAACCAAAACAAGCAAAAAGTCTTCTCAGTTTTCGAATGGTAAGAGCAGATGAAGTATTGGCTACAGGAATTACTCTGAGCCATTTTGAAAACGCATCCACAATCAAGAGGAACATCGTTCCTCTGAACGGCCCTGTGAAGTCTACATGTGCCCGGGACCATGGGCCTGATGCTGGGTCCCACTCCCTATGTGGGAGATGTGACTCCTCAGGCTTCAAAGCCTGACACTCTCGGCACCTACCAACGCATGACTTGATATCCTTGTCGAGGCCAGACCACCAAAAATAACTCCGGGCGAGAGCCTTTGACTTCTCAATTCCAGGATGGCTGACATGTAGGGTGCGCATAATTTTATTTTGCAATGCAAAGGGAACTACCGGTAAAGCATCACATACCAGCAACAATGGCTTGCCCAGATCATAATGCATTATGAGATCATTCGTTCCCATGGGGTGCGGTACCATCAGTACGCGGATGACACTCAGTTGTACATCTCGGCCCATGGGGACCCCAGTGATGCCGTCAAAGTCCTTTCCAGATGCCTGGAAGCTGTGGGGGTCTGGATGGGGGCTAACGGGCTACAACTGAATCCCAGCAAGACTGAGTGGCTATGGATAGGGGGTCCTGCATTAACCCGGGAGCTACCATCGTTGGTTCTGGATGGGGCTATTTTGCCCCAGACAGACCCGGTGCGCAACTTGGGGGTCCTCCTGGATTCACGGCTACTGCTAGAGGAACAGGTGGCGGCTGTGACCAGGAGGGCTTTCGCCCAACTTCGGGTGATCCGCCAGTTGTGCCCACTCCTGGACCGGGACTCCTTGCTCATGGTCACTCACGCTCTGGTTACCTCCAGACTAGATTATTGCAATGCGCTCTACATGGGGCTGCCCTTGACGACCATTCGGAGGCTACAGCTGGTCCAAAATGCGGCAGCCCAGGTGGTGATGGGGTGTGGGCGTTATGCCCGTGCTTTGCCACTGCTCCGGGAGCTGCACTGGTTGCCAGTTTGTCTCCGGGTGCAATTCAAGGTGCTGGTTTTGACCTTTAAAGCCCTATATGGTAGTGGGCCGGGTTACCTAAGAGACCGCATCGCCCTGAGGACGTCTGTCCGTCCAAACAGAGCGGACCGGAGGGGCTCTCTAATTGTTCCATCAGCCAGAGGGGCTCGCCTCTCTGGCACAAGGAGGAGAGCCTTCTCCGTGTCTGCACCGGCCCTCTGGAACCTCCTGCCAACAGAGCTACGTCTCCGGACGGAATTGCTGCCTTTCAGAAAAGAACTTAAAACCTGGCTGGCGGGTCAAGTGTGGGGTGCAGGTGGAAGGGTAACCGCCATTGGGTGGTTGGTTTAGAAGAACTCTTCCCCATGGTGCCTTTGGATCCTGCAGCCCTTGTTTTTAGGGGGTGGGTAGTTTTAACTGTTTTAACTGTTTTAACTTGTGTTTTTAATTTTTATTGTGAACCGCCCTGAGTTGGCTTTGGCCGAGTGAGCGGTATATAAATGTGATAATTAAATTAAATTAAATTAAATTAAGATAGCATCCAAACTAAACAGCCCTTCTCAATAGACATCTCGTGCTGCTTAGTGAAGAAGACCCTAAAGTCTTCCGACGGCGATGCGACCAGCTAACCATTCAAAACCCAACCTTTAATTCTAGACAGCATGGCATCTTTTCTTGTTTCTTTGGTGATGTGTCTAGCTGATACCGGGGGGGGGGGGGGGACTCTAATACCTCTATCATCAGCACCTGGCAGTCCTGTTCGGGGTTTCCATTTCCGGAAACCATGGAATGAGGCAGAGCATCCGCATGACTTATTTTTGCCCCCCGTCTGTGTACCAGTGAGAAGTGATAAAGCCTGCAGCAGCATAGCCCACCGAAGCATCCTAGGGGATAGAATTTGCAGCGTTGGCTGATCTGACCATCAGTCATGATGGTGACAGGGCAGCAATGATCGCAAGGGCTTCGTGATTGATTTGGGCATAGTTCTGCTCTGTGGACATTAACGACCTTGAATAGTAAGCTATGGGGGCTTCCTTACCCCTTCCCATCTTGTGGCAGAGGACAGCCCCAACCCCAACTGGTAAAGCATCACATACCAACAGCAATGGCTTGCCTGGATCATAATGCGTAAAGATTGCATCCAAAGTGAGTAACCCCTTAATGTTTTGGAACGCATTCTCCTGCCTTGACCCCCATTTCCACACTGCCTGTTTTTTGAGAAGTTGATGCAGCGGCTCTGCTACATTAGCCTTTCCAGGCAGGAAAGCATGGTAAAAATTTAAAAACCCGAGGAACAATTGTAGTTCCGACTTCGACTTGGGTCTGGGGGCATCCTTTACAGCCCTGACCTTATCCTGTGACAGTTTGATTCTGTCTGGCATCACCTGAAAACCCAAAAACTCCACCTCGGTAGAGTAAAAATGACACTTTTCTTTCTTGATGCGGAGGCCCACATTTTGATATTTTTCTAGAACCAAATCCAATCTCCTAGCCAACTCATCCTTTGACCCTGCAGTTATCAAAACATCATCAAAATATGGTACCACCCCCAATAGCCCCTTTAACAACCTCTCGACAAGAGCCTGGAAGATACCAGGCACGGCATTCACACCAAATTGCAAACAGTTTACCTTGAACACCCCCCTATGTGTAATGATGGTTTGCGAACTAGCCGCCTCAGCCGTTACAGGCAACTGCTGATAGACTTGAGCAAGATCAAGTTTTGCAAAACACTTTCCCCCATGGAGGGACGCCAGCAAGTTGCTGACTACCAGTACTGGTTACGCATTTGCCCTTATAGTCTTGTTAATGGTGCACCTGTAATCTGCACAAATGCACACATCCCTGTTTGGTTTAAGAACAGTCACAATAGGGGTCTCCCAGGGCGCAGAGTCAACAGGTTCCAAAATACCTTGCCCCGCCAGTTTGTCCAACTCTGCATCAATTTTTTTCCTTGAGAGCAAATGGGACATGCCACAGTTTCATGCACACAGGCCGCACATTCGGATCAAAGTCAAAGACAACAGGCGGGCTCATGTACAACCTCAACCCCGGGCGGAAAACCTCCAGGAAACGTGCACACACAGCTTGGATCGGGTCGGCCTCAATGGCATTAATCCCAGTGAAAGTGATCCCCAGGGGATGGAACCACTGCACCCCCAACAAGTTAGTCTTACCCATCTTGATGACAACTAATGGAAGCGACACAACGTGCGACTTGAACCTGACCAGGAACGTCCCAATGCCCATAACTGGGATGTGGTTGCCCTGCACATCCCAAAGGGAGACTTGCAACACCTTGAGACGTGGACGATCCTGCAGCGGAATCTGGAAAAAAGACTTCTGCAAGATTATGGAATATGCCGACCCTGAATCGATCTCCATCCAGACCGGGAAGCCTTGGATATTGACAGTCACGACGAAACTCTCTGCGATGCTGTGAACCCAAGACGAACCTTTTGAAGTAGATGACACCTTGGCGATAGACGGTTCTCAATAAAAACGATGGTCTTCATGCTCCCAAACCTCGCTGTGGCTGACCTGTGTGTTGTGTCCTTTCTTCCCGCACTTATGACAGTCTATAGACCAGAACGGGCACTTGGCTCTCAAATGCTTGCCCCCGCAGCCTTTACGCGGGTCGATGGTCCTCTTGACCTTCTCAGTGTGCTTTCAATGGACCTTCTGGACGTCGTCCCCTAATTCTGCGTCATCAGATGATGAGGGCGATGAATTGGTGCAGCTCTGCTTCCGGGCGGTCGCCTGTTTCTTGACCGTCAAGGTCCGCTTCTCCTGGAACACTCTCACCCCAGCGCTAGCAACCTTGGATGCCAAGGCCTCCTCATAGGCCTGTGCAAGTCAGGGATTCTCTCTTCATGATGCGCCGTAGCGCTGCCTCATCCCTAATGCCCATGAGCAGGCGGTCACGTAGGCCATCATCCAGATCTGGCCATTTGCAAGGCACGGCTGCGTGGCGGATAGCAGTGACAAACTCAGTCCCTGCGATAGAATGCTACCCTTGCTAGAAAGATCAAGACCTTTGGCTTGAAATGGTCTCACAACGTTGAGAGAATGTGCTTGAGAGGTGTGTCCTTCAGCTCCCTCGGCATAAGCAAATGCACAAGCAGCTCCAGCATGTGAATGCCGCAATTCGCCAGGAACATTGCCTTCTGTTCTTCTGGCTTGACTTTGTTGGCGATGACAAAGTTCTCAAATAGTATTTCATACATCGGCCAAGTCTCCATCTTGGAGACATCGAAGGCCCCGAATGAAGTTGCAGCAGCAGCCATCCCACCTTCGTCGCCAATGTTGTGTTTGGTGCAGGAACAACAGAGACCAGCAGTAGTGGGGTCAAAGTTAAGTGATTCAGCTTTATTGAAGGTAAAACCCAACAGCTCAGGACAGGGGTAAAAAGGACTCATATATATATATACATAGAAGCTTGGAATACAACCCTACACTAATTGGTTACAAGTTCCAACTGTGTAAGATAGCTAATGACCAGCACTTGACTTTTGCACTACTGGCCAAGATACAGATTAACTTAAAACAAGAGCTCACACCTGAAGTGCTTTCTTCTTAAAGACACAACAGTTGTTGGAAGGTCCCCACATCCGCTGCTTCCAGCCACAGGTCAAGCTTCTGGGTCAGGTCACCGAAATACTCCATGTAGGACTGGGCCCTTTCCCTCCTTGCAGTCCAGAAATGGGCCTGTGCCGCATCGGCAGTGAGGGCATATTGCAGACGGAGTCGTGCTTTGATCTCATCCCAGGGCAGAGCTTGATCCAGGGATGCCAGGAAGGAAGAGTAATGCTCGGTCGTCTGGCTCACCAAAAGCCTGGCGCACATGTGAGGAGGTATTTCATAATCCCGGCACACTGCTTCTAAACGAGTATGGAAGGGGCATAACTCTTGATTGGGCTGCTGTGTTGGCAGATGACTTCGGTCTACCTGATGCAAAGTTTCCGAGGGGGCCCTGCGTACCTCCTGACCTCATAAGAACTCTGTCTGCACCTGTACCAGCTGCTGCACAGCTTCACTGAAATCAGGGCTGGGCGGTGCATCTGCTGGGTCAGCAGCTGCTGCAGCCCCTTTCTCCTCCATCTCCGACTCGTCCGTGAGGCCAGCCCGCCAACGAGCTTTCGAATGGATATCCTAATGGCTAGGATGGCTGACTCAGACAGCAAGTCCTGTCCCCTTCGCCTTCCCCTCACAACCGGAGTGCTTTCAGCCAACAAACTCAGGTTCAGATTGTCGGGTAATCGCCAGAGATCCTCCAGGTACCCCATTCACACTATCTAGGAAAACAACAAACACCACTCTTTGCAATGAATGCTCTGTATAGATTATTTAATAGCAAACCACACGCTTGGGCGGCAGGGTAAGCGTCTTTTTTAGCCACACTTGGGGCGCTGAGCACTAAATCTGCACACTGGGGCAGCAAGAAATCGTCTGGAACGTACACAAGCAGGGCAGCTCCACTGGCAGTCAGACACCACACTTGGAGCGCTGGAAATCTGTTACTTGGTTACACACCGGGGTAACGTAAACCACTCCACACTCCTCCAGTTTACTCGAGGTAGGTTCATATAACCCACTGCTGCCACCATCTAAGATCAGGATGGGAGGGGTAGCATAGTCCCCCTCCCCCCAACTCTGAGTCCTCTCATTCCCCCAGGCAGGAAACCAAGCTGGAGACAGCTTCTCTTCAGTGTGATTTGTTTATTAGCATGTATAAGCAACCTGCCTGTGCTGTGCCTTGCCTCAGGGACCCTGAGACTCTAACACAGTTAGGCTTGTTGCCTGTCCAGCCCAAGGCTGCAAGATACCCAGGGACGTATCTGTTAACAGAGCCCCAGCAAAATAAAAATGGAGAGATTAATTATGTAGTGTAAAAGTAGCGTGTGGTGAACAATGGCTTCTAACAGCTCTTACAAAAAAAAAACCTTTATCAAGGAACAAAAGATGGTAGATTAAATAAAAGTTTCTTTATTGGTTTCTAAAACATAGTGAAGTAATTCATAATTCTTTCCCCCTGAATACATAACCCCAGCTTTCAGAAAAAATCTCTATTCAAAAAGAGAATTTAGGACAATAACACCCAGGCTTTTCCCTCTTTAAAATAAAGAAAACCTGGCTAAGCTAAAAAAATTTTTACTTATTAGTCATATTTATATGTGCCACCCACTCAGGTAGAACCCGACTCAGGGCAGCATTACAAAAAATTCTAAAACAGATAAAAACACTTTTTAAAAACCCATATCTCCGTCTGCGTCTCCAGACGGAGTTGTTGCCCTTTAGAAAAGAACTAAAAACCTGGCTGGCGGGCCAAGTTTGGGGTGCAGGTGGAGGGGTGGCTTCCGTTGGGTGGTTAATATAGGGGAGGATGCCTGCCCCATGGTTTCTTCAGTTCCTGCACCCCTCTCTTTTTAGGGGTGGGTTCTTATTGCTGGTTTTTATCTGTTTTATTTGTTTTTATCTGTTTTTACCCACTGTTGTGAACCGCCCGGAGTCGGCTTTGGCTGAGTGGGCGGTATAAAAATTTAACAATAAATAAATAAATAAAATAAAAAATTTCTGAGTAGCCCTGAGACCTAACTTGTCTCTCAGCCTCTCAACTATCAATCCTTTTCTCTCCCTGACTGAAACTGTCACTCCTTTCTTAACAGACTCCCAACTGTCAATTCTCTTCTCCTAACTGACTTTCAACTGTCACTTTTTTAACTCCTCCAACCTTAGAAAAAAATATCTTGACCTACCTAATTTGCATATAGCCAATCAGAATGCAGGTAACTATACCCAATACAAGAATAGTTTTAACTTTTAACTTTCTAAAGAGAGTACATGTCACATAACTTGGCCTAAGCTTTACATGTCCTCCCTTCAAGGGAAAGTCATTTTAAGACTTTACCAAAAAGAAAGGCATAAGAACATCATCACTGCTTCGGGAGCTGCACTGGCTTCCAATTTGCCTCCGGGTGCAATTCAAGGTGCTGGTCATTACCTTTAAAGCTCTACATGGTAGTGGGCCAGGATACCTAAGAGACTGCATCGCCCCAAGAACGTCTGTCCGTCCAACCAGAGCAGACCGGAGGGGCTCTCTGCTTGTACCATCTGCTAGAGGGGCCCGTCTCTCTAGCACACGAAGGAGGGCCTTCTCTGTGTCCGCTCTGGCCTTGTGGAACCTCCTGCCAGTGGAACTAAGGCTGCAGGTGGAATTGCTGCCCTTCAGGAAAGATCTGAAAACATGGCTGGCGGGGCAGGTGTGGGGTCTGAAGATGTTGTGACCCCCACCTGCTGATTGGTTTAATATCAAAGTAATCTTCCACTTTTTAATGTGTGGGGGTTTTAGCTTGGATAATTTGTTTTAATGGGATTGTTCTTGTTTTAAGGGTTTTAAGATTGTATGCCACCCAGAGTCTTTGTGAGTTGGGCGGCTATATAAATATAAATTAAAATTAAAAAATTAAAAAACCTAAGAACATCCCTACTTGGATGCCTCCTTTACAACATTCTCCAACTGCCAGTCTCCCTCAGGAGTTTGGGTCAGAGGCCAATAGTATATGCCTACTGTGAGACCATCCTTGTGGCCTGGTACTCTTACCCACAGAGTTTCTAATGGTGACTCCAGATCACCTAAATATTCCAAGCGGTTTCTTCTCTTTAAAAACGGAGTTGTTTTAAGGAGGGGGGTTGAATCGATCCACTCTCCCTGGTCTCCTGGGTCCAGAAGGGTTGGGGGGGACATACACCTTTTGTCCCCCCAAACCTTCCAACCCCAGGGGAGCCAGTAGAGAGGGGGGTCGCAACCCCCCACCCACTGATATTAAAGGGGAAACCCCGATCTACTTTCACGACTCCACACACTCAAAGCACCATAACACAATAAAGCCCCCCTCCCCACCACCTAGCCCACACTTCCTAACCCCCAACGACCATGCCCCTCTCCCCAACACCTAGCCCACCCTTCCTAACCCCCAACGACCACGACCCCCTCCCCACCACCTTGCCCACCCTTCCTAACCCCCAACGACCATGCCCCCCTCCCCACCACCTATCCCACCCTTCCTAACCCCCAATGACCACACCCCCTCCCCACCACCAAATAAATAAATTTTAAAAAATTACTAAAAACAGTCAAAAACATCCAAAAATACACAAAAACAAAAACACAAAAAACAATACGAAGTAAACAAAAACACAATCAAAAACAAAACAGACAAAAAATACAAATTCCAACACCCCCCTGCCCACACACACACAAGAAAGAAAACAAGCAAACTTACCAAAAGATGTCCTACCTCCACCAGGACTGGAAAAGAAATGAATAAAGAAAGAGACTACTTACCAGAAGAAGCTCCACCCAGAGGCCAGGAGAGAAAAACCAGTCAAAATACAATAACCCCTACCAGCAGCACCTGCTGGCCACAATAGTAAAAACAATTCAAAAACACACAACAGCTCCAAACAAAAGGCCACAAGAGTAAAAACAAATTAAAAACATAACATAAATTCACAATTTTACAAAAAAAGGTCACACCAATAAAAACAAGTCAAAAAAATTACACTAAAACACACTTTAACACAAATCACAAACATATGTCAATAAAATACAATAGAAACTTTTAAAAATCCTGTGCTGAGTTTTAACTCAAATTTAAACCCAAAACATCTAAACACATTTTAAAAACATTGAATGTAAAAAACATTTACTTTTACATTATTAAAATTATGACCTACGGTACAACTAATTAAAAAAAATCAAAAACTAAAATATTTTTCGCTTACATAAAACAATTTGAAAAAATTATATCATACTTTGTTCTAAAAAAAAAAGCAGGTCACAGTTAATAACAGCCAAGCCAAAAAAATTACATAAATAAACATTTAAAAAATTAAAATTACAGACTAAGCATTTTTTAAAAAACATTAACACAATTTAACCTTCCAACACAATTTAAAACAGCCAGGCAATGCCGGGCAACCTCTGCTAGTCAATTATATTAAGGGAGAGGACTTCAGTTTGTTCCTGTTGTTTATTTTCCTGTATCTTCATCAAGTGTGATGAAGTAGAGATCCTCAGGTGGAACCAGTTGTTTATCTGTGTTCCTCATCAGGTGTGATGAGGGAAAGAGCCTCAAATTGATTCTGTAACTTCAGACTTTCAGAGTGAACCCTTGCCCTTCTACTTCTTCGATTCACATTCCTCCATGCATCTACCTCCTGAGTTAGTGAAATGACTTCTTCCTCAGAACTGTACCCTGTCTCTTCTTTGTACAGGATAGTCTGCTCTGCTTTGTCCAAGAACAGCTCAAGCTCCTTAATTTGTTGATGGTTAGATATGCGGGCCTCTAGCTGCTGGACCTTCTCTTCTAGTAGTGCACCCAGCTTGCACTTGCTGCAAGTGTAGTTCTCCATGTGCTTTGGCAAGATCACAAACATGGCACAAGTGTTGCAGGTGACTACAGCTGCTCCCTCAGAATCCATTTTAACAAGTGCAGTATTCTAGGCCTCAAAAATTTACACGTTTACTACCTTTCTATCTAGTAAGAATATATTCTTCCTTTTTTTTTGTTTGAAATCTCGGCGCGTGGGCCTCTAAAGCAGCTCTACTCCAACTGCAAGCACACCCAAAACTTATCAGTGCTCACTTCCTTTGTTTGGCTCTCCTCAGCAGCAGCTCTGCTTAAGAGCACATGCAGAATCAAAAAGGCTGACGCTGAAAGAGCTCAGAGCTTTTAAAGGCTAGTGTGGCTCCACCCCTCTGAGTCATAGTTTAGGGAAGGGCCTGGTGTGGCTCAGCCCCCTGCTTCCTGTTTCAGGAAGCTTCTAGCTGCTTCCTCTGTTTGAACCTTACCTGTCAAGCGTGGCTCCGGACAATACAGGACCTGCACAGAACGGTTCTGCGCAGGTCCGTTCTACACATGCATAGAAGCCTTCCACACGTGTGTAGAACAGACCTGCGCAGAACCGTTCTGAGCAGGTCACTTCTACGCATGCGTAGCCTTTTACGCATCCCCCTATGCACAGAAACCTTCTACGCATGCGTAGAATGGCCATGTGCAGAACTGTTCTGCGCAGGTCACTTCTACGCATGCGTAGAAGCCTTCTACCATCCCCTTATGTACAGAACCCTTCTACGCATGCGTAGAAAGGACCTGCACAGAAGGGATGCACAGTAACTACTTTTCCCCTGCTGCAAAATTACAGGGTAGCGGCGGCTCCAGGAGGGAAATAAAGAAAAGTGGCACAAAATTACAGGAAATCCCGACTATTACATGATACTTGACAGTTATGGTTTGAACAGAGGTGGCTCTTAGCAGTTTAAATAATCAATTTAAATTAGTGGAGGCCTCTAAAGCAGCTCTACTCCAACTGCAAGCACACCCAAAACTTACCAGTGCTCACTTCCTTTGTTTGGCTTTCCTCAGCAGCAGCTCTGCTTAAGAGCACATGCAGAATCAAAAAGGCTGATGCTGAAAGAGCTCAGAGCTTTTAAAGGCTAGTGTAGCTCCACCCCTCTGAGTCACAGTTCAGGGAAGGGCCTGGTGTGGCTCAGCCCCCTGCTTCCTGTTTCAGGAAGCTTCTAGCTGCTTCCTGTTTGAACATGAGTTATGAAACATGCATAGACCTTAAGCAATGAAACAAATTCTAGTATACATAAAGAATAAAGGAGGTATTCTTAATACAAAATTATACAATTGCAATGTTAAACAAACAGAATACCTACTATAAGTTATATAACATTTCTTGATAAACAACACTGTTTCACCTAAGTAGGATTCTGTAATTGTGTAAACAATCAATAGAAACCACATTAGCAATTTTACCATGAATGCAACTAGCACAGTCCAGCAAGAACTGCTCTTGTGTGAGCCCCCAGCCTTTCCAGTGTGTGGCTTGTGTGGGGTCATCACACAAGACTTCCATGAAAGAACCATGTCTGTACCCCAGCAGACCTCAACCCCATACAACTGACACTGGTAAGTTCTATTTCACACACAAACATATAAAACGCATTGTAGTCCTATAAATATAACTTGCACTTATACACATACACAGAAAAAGGGTTAAGGGTTACATTCTATTAAAGGTAAGGCATATTATAAGTTTGTTGACAGGCAATATTTGTGTATGGGAAGCTTCTTGTCCAACTTTTTCCTTCCCCTTCCTTTTGATGGTTGTGTGCAGCCAAAGAATTCCCAAAGGTGGTAGCAGAGGCAATCCCCAGGTATGTTTATTGCATACTGCGGCAGTAGTAGCCCAACATTTTGCATTTCTTGCAGAGATGTTGAGGTGTTCTTTACTTTGATCAGAAACATCCAGTCCATCAGGATTCTCCAGGGGTCTCTGTTTGTGAGGATAGACATTGATGTGGCACTTGATTCATTCTTGTCCCATGTTAGCCCAGGAGTTTCCACTCATCCATTTTCTTTTGCATTTTGGACATTTGTATCCACCAAAGCATCGCTTTTTCCCCTGGTAAGGAGTGAGGCCTTCTCCTTTTGGACATGCCTGTGGACAGTCCTTGATGTAGTGTCCCTTAAAATCCGAAGGACCAACTACTAGCATATGTTTATTAGGAGTTTGAGCACACATTGTCCATGCCACATCAGAAGGAAGATTTTCCAGCAAAGCAGAAGTTAAATTGAGTCTCACTTCTTCCAATATTAGTCATCTGGGCTGAGAAAGGAGATGAGGCTGCTTCAGACTTTTGCTGCGGAAGCACAGCTGGCACTTAAGTATCAGACTGGGCCATTCTCACTTAGGCCTTATCTATTTCAGGCCTTTCTCTGAGATTGTAACCCTGGCTTTTCTGTTTTTGTTTACAGTCCTTCTTTAAATGGCCTTTCTGGTTACAAGAATAACAAACAATTTCAGCTTTCTGTTGGGGAGAAGGGAATTTTTTTTCTGTCACCTTCTCTCCTACTTGTCACAACCTGTTTTGTTCCTACTTCTGGCCTCATCTCTTTTCTCTGAGTTGGTTGAAATTGAGGCTTGAAATTTCTTTCCCCACTCCTGATTGACCACATCAAATCTGCCTTTTACCCCAGCTTTAACAAGGACTTGTACTTTTTTTCTAACACAGGAACCTTCAACTCTTGAGGAAGGCATCTCACAAAATGTTCCTGTATCAAAACACGTGTCATATTCTCCAGAGTACGCACTTTCTCTGATTCCATCCATCTCTTAAACTTTTTGTGCAGATCTAGCAGAAGGGAAGAGAATGATGCTTTATAGTCCCATTTCCTTGCTCTAAAACTAGCCCTCAGGTTCTCACTAGTATATGGAAACTGAATCCTCACAGCTTTAACTAACTGGCCCCATTTGATATTCCTCTCAAGAGAATGAATAAATTCACCCAGATGATGACAGACTTGAGTTCTAATCAAAGTCCCCCAATAATGTTTATGAACATTTAAATCTTGAGCTGCCGATGCAAATTGAGATAGGAAAAGCAAAATATCATCCCCAGGTTTGTATTTAAGCAAAAGTTTATCAACATTTGCAGGATCAAGGTGTTTTTTCCTTTTAGCTTCCTTCAACTGCAAAGTCTGTAACTTTACAAGTTGGGCAACAGCATCAGCTAGGTCTGATCGACTAGAACATAAGAACAGCCTTGCTGGAACTGGCCACAGCCCATCTAGTCCAGCATTCTGTCTCACACAGTGGCTCACCATTTGCTTCAGGGTAATCCCAAGCAGATGCCTTCACCTTTTTAGGATTCCCTGGAAATGGCATTGAGAGATATCCTGTCTATCTCTCCAACCTGGAGGTTGTCCTTCGGTATCCATAATTATAACCATTGATACCCTTGTCCTCCATGAACTTGTCTAATCCTTTCTTAAAGGTCACCTCTTTAGACGCCGTCATTCAAGAGTGAAGAGGCCCAACCGTTGCAGCCTCAGATGGTAAGGAAGGTGTTCCAGTCCCCTAATCATTCTGGTTGCCCTCCTCTGCACTTTTTCCAGCTCCATAATATCCATAATATCCTTCTGGAGGTATGGAGACCAGAACTGTACACAGTATTCCAGATGGGGCCTCACCATAGATTTATAAAGAGGCAAAATGACACTTGCTGACTTATTTTCTATACCCTTCCTAATGATCCCTAGCATTGAGTTTGCTTTTTTCACTGCTGAGGCACACTGGGCTGACACCTTCATTGAGCTGTCCACCAGGACACCAAGACACTAGACACTAAAGAGAGTACATGTCACATAACCTGGCCTAACTTTTACAGCATGTGAAAACCCATACAGAGCAATCAGTGGCAAAGAAGTGTTAAAAACAAAAGACCTAGCTAGAAGCCAACAGGGCTTCCTCTGATCCTATGCCCCCCCCCCCCCCCCCGCCGTCCCCACCACCATGGTGGGGCGTGAGACTTTCCCCATTGAACAGAAAAGAAAGTCAGGACCAGCAAAAAGCTTCCGCGCCAAAACAGTACATAGAATATATTATACAGTATATTGCATTTATGTACTCCAAAGCCCACCTTCCCCTATATCCAGCCCCATTCAGATGTAGTCCAATCACCCTCTCTTCTGGAGGCCAATTAAAGATCTCAATCAGGCAGCTTCATCCCCGCCTCCCTTTCTCACTCCTTGGCCAGCCCCCACCCTTGGAATTCTCCCGCAGATAACAGTGTGGCCAGAAGACATCTCCATACTCCACTCCCCCTCCCCCTCGCTACCTGGATGTTATGAGAACTCAGGGAGGAAGAGGGACTCCCAAGGAAAGGGGGAAGGGCTGCTCACTCCTGCTCTTAGAAAGAGAAAGGCTATCCTTGTAGTCACTCATAGGTGTAGGAAAATATATTCTAAAAAGTATGTTCATCCTGCATGAACATTAAATGCAAAAACTTAAAAGTCACAAATAGTTTTAAATAATTAGTGATTTGTAATTAATTTTTTCCCAACTACAAAGGTACAATTACATAACACCACAATTGCAAATGAACACTCCTCTTGCAGAAGAAATATAAGTATTTCTAAAATGAAAACATATTGCTAAGCTCTGAAGAGAGTGGCCTCACTACATGGTAGAGAAAGAATATAACATGTTGCAAATGCTGTGCTTCAGACAATAATGAAGAAATTGGATTCAGAGTACTGGCTCTACTGGTAAGTAATTATTTGTTAAAAGTAAATTCAAAGCTTTGTTAAAGATGCTATCATAAACTGCTATGTCAATGCTATTGAAACCCCACCATGTTGATGGAGAAATATGAAAACAAAAAACTTAAATTCCATCAGTTTCCTATCCAAACAACTCAACTCACTATATTTATTATTCCACTTATTTAATAATGCTATTTGAAACCAATTCAAGTTCATCAGTTTATATATTTCTAATCTCTTTTCCTTATTTTCACATATTCATATCCAAACTTTCACTAAATACACACCATATTTGTCGAGTATCTCTTTCGTCTTTCTATGAATCTTAATTTGAAAAGTTTTTTATATCATCTAATTCAATAACCGGAGAAATATCTGGTGCCAATTTATTCTTTAAATTCTTCCAAATTTTCATCACCCCTTTAGTTAATTTATTTTTTATCTTCAGTTTCATCCTATCCTTATCTTTAAAAAATTGCATTTCTAATTTGATTTAACTCCATTTCAATCTCTTTCCAAATTATCTCTTTTGTCAAAAATTTTACTACATTTTTAAATTGGAAGTCCCTATAATAATTCTTAACATTTGATAAACCTAACCCCCCTTCTTTTTGAGATAAATACCATAATTTTTGTGATATTCTTGGTTTTTACCTCCATTACAATAATTATTCAACATATTTTTGAATAACTGCAATTTCTTTTTCTGTATGTTGGATTGGCAAGACATCAAATAAAAAATTAATTTTGGTAACAATTTCATTTTACACATTCCAGTCCTACCAAACCAAGATAAATTTATTTTTTGATATTGGTCTATATTTTTATTAATTTCATCTGTTGTTTTTTTAAAAATTTCATTTTCTAAGCTCAAATTTATCAGAAATGTTTATTCCCAGAAATTTTAATTTTTAAAATCTGTATTTTATATTTTCCTTTATCTTTTCCAATTCCCCTTTTTCCATATTACAAAATATTGCTTCCGATTTTCCCCAGTTTATTTTCAAACTGTCATTTCCTCAAATTCTTTTAAATATATCTGAATTTTATTTCTAAAAATTTCATGAGATTTTTCATTATGACCAATGTATTGTCTGCATACAAACAAATTTTTGTTCCTTCTATACCTTTAATATTTTCATCACTTCTTATAGCTTTCGCTATCAGCTTCATGGCCATTACAAACAATATTGACGATAAAGGACATCCTTGTCTAGTCCCTGCTTTAAGTTTTATATCCTCTGTTATATCATCATTTACCCCTTACTTTAGCATAACTTTCTTTATATAATTGATTGATTACGTTTTTAAATTTTAATCCAAATCCATATTTCATAATGATTTCTTTAATTGTTATCCACTAAAGTGAATCAAATGCTTTAAAAATATCCAATGATAACAAACCAATTTTTTCTTTATTTTTAATTTATAAAATAAGAAAAATACTTATTGGGGGAGGGGTAAAAGGATTGGTGAGCAAAATATTATATATAAAATCCTAAATCAGGAAGGAAAATTGCAGGAGGTCTTAAGAGCATTGTGGGAATCAGATTTAAAAATAAAAATTTCAGAAACAAACTGGAAAGGTAAATGGATAAAAAGGATTATGAGAAACTTATCAGTAAGTGTTAAAGAGCATAATTATAAGTTGTTGTGGAGGTGGTATTTATTTATTTATTTATTTATTCAAATTTTTGTGCCACCCAATCAGGCGAACCTGACTCAGGGACTATGAGAAAAAGGATTATGAGAAACTTATCAGTAAGAGTTAAAGAGCATAATTATAAGTTGTTGTGGAGGTGGTACTTGACTCCAGTGCGGTTAAATCAAATGGACAATACGAAAACAAAAATTGTTGGAGATGCCAGAATATACTGGGCACATATGAGCCTAGATGGTGGAGTTGTAAAACTATGTCTGTCTGTTGTTGGGGGGAAATAGAAAAAGAAATTGGGGAACTAATGGGTTTTGACTTTAAACTGGAGTCAAGGACTGCCTTATTGACTGATTTGGATGAAATAAATATAAATAAAAATATGAAGGATTTGTTATTCATCTTCTTAACAATGGCAAGACAATACATTGCAACGAATTGGAAAAATAATTTAAATTTAGAAGTGGATGACTTTTTCCAGGGCATTGTAGATAACACTTGGGTGAAAATGTTTATTTTGATTTAATATGAGAGTTTAAGAAATAAGAATTGAGTAAATGAATAAAATAGTTTTATATGTGATTGGAGAAAATATTTAGAAATAATAGGTCTTAAGATAGATGATAGGAGTTAAAATAAGAATCATACTCATTATAACGGAGATATTTTGTATTATGTATTGTACTATGTATTGTTTTGTTTTTGTGTTATGTTTATTAAAATTAATTAAAATTAATTTTAAAAGAAAACAAATGCATTAATACCCCAGATAATGACAAAACTTGGTTCCACAAGTCGTGCCGTTATCCGGTTTTTTGTCGTTGTCCGGTGTATGCATGAATAATGCTAAACAAAAAAAGCCCGGGTGCCTCTGTGAGGCTTGGGGGAGCTGGTCCGAGCTGTTTCCGACCTTCTCTGACCTGCCTGGGCCATACTACAAGCAAAAAACTGCAGTCAATGAAGGAGTTTCCCCCGGTGTTTTGGCTTGGAGCAGCGCCTGGGCAGGTGGGAGAAGGTTGAAAACAGCTCAGACCGGCTCCCCTGAGCCTCACAGAGGCACCCGGGCTTCCTCTGCCCACCCCCACAAAAAGAACGACGTGATCTCATGCTGGTTGGGGACAAAAAATTTGCATAATCAGGTCCCTGTATCCGGCTCTCCGCCTTCCTAGCAACGTCTGGGAGGGTGGGAGGACATATTCTGCAGTATTCCCACCTTCCTAGCACCTCCCTCGGCCACACAAAAGCTGAAAAAAGTTGCGGCTGCCATCTTATTTTTCAAAAACAAAAAAACAAGATGGCAGTCACAACTTTTTCAGCTGTTGTGCGGCCGAGGGAGGTGCTAGGAAAGCGGAAATAGTGCGGAATATGTCCTTCCACCCTCGCAGACGCTGCTGGGGAGGTGGGGAGCCGGTCACAGGGACCTGACAATGACGATTTTAGCATGAACAGGTAGGAGACCAAACAGAATGCACTGCATAATGACAAAATGATGTTATCCGGTGCATGACTTTTCTAAAAATATAGCATCGTTATTCGGTTTTGTCATTATGCGATGCTGTCGTTATCCGGGGTTCCACTGTAACTTAAAAACAAGTTCAATTCTAACCTATTGTGAGGAATATACCCCTTAGTTAATTGTTTCTGGAAAAAGCTTTTATCTGCAATAATATCCACAATAGCACATTTCTATTATCACATGATACGTTTATTATTTTATTTATTTATTTATTTAGTCGTATTTATATATGCCGCCCACTCAGGCAGAACCCGACTCAGGGCGGCATTACAACAAATTCTAAAAACACATAAAAACACTTTAAAAACCCCATATCCCACCCACTTAAAAAACCCCTTATCCCACCCATCCATCCCACCCACTCTAAAAAAAGGAAGAGAGAGTTCTTAATTCTTTACGTAAGCCAGCAGGCGGGGACCGTGATCCCAGCCAGGTCTTCAATCCTTTCCTGAAGGGCAGCAATTCTCTTTGAAGTCTTAGATCTGTTGGCAGGAGGTTCCAGAGAGTTGGTGCGGACACGGAGAAGGCCCTCCTTCGGGTGCTAGACAGATGTGCACCCCTAACTGATGGCACCATTAGAGAGCCCCTCCGGTCCACTCTGGTTGGACGGGCAGACACGTTATGTGCTTGATGATATAAGTCAGTGATGGTGAACCTTGACACTCCAGATGTTCTTAGACTTCAATTACCAGAAGCCTAGGTCAGCACTCCTGCTGATCAGGACTTCTGGGAATTGAAGTTCAAGAACATTGGGAGTGCCAAGGTACGCCATGTCTGTTATAGGTGAACAGACATATTCTTCTTCTTCTTCAAGTGCCGTATTCAATTCTGAACATTGCCTATCCTCGTGGCAATCAGCCATGAAGATTGTCCTTGGGACAATACCATGCAGTGGCCTTCCATTTGCCTTCCACATTGGAGTGTGAAACACGTACCACTGATCCATTTCCGCAAGTCATTTTCTGGTCCCGGGTCCTTTTGGCACGCAAAGTCCTCCTCAGCCCCAGGCCAGTATTGATGCAGCTGCTGCCCTCCATCAAGATGGAGTCATGTGGGATTTAATCCACTTGAGGACCATCACCCTTCCCTGAGGATTTCGCCACCTAAGGCCATTAATCATCAGGGTTGCCAGGTTAGTTAACTGCAGCCTGACAATCAGCATTAAGTTGTTGACAGCATGGTCTACTCTATTACCATAGTAGGATAAGTTGGCCAGACATATTCTATACCTAAGTAAACAGATGAACAGGTAGATTCTATACCTAAAGGTAGTGTTCAGAACTTTAGAAAAGTACTGGAATCCTGCTTTGGAGAAATACTGGTTTCTTGCTTTGAAAAAGGCTGTGTGTTAACTCTGGGAAACTACAAAGACAATTAAGTGAGCAATCAAACAGTGAAAAGGTTGCATGTCTGATTGCACTACAAAGGGATGGTTTGCCAGGAGTGATCAGGGAATTTCTACAGGCTGGCTCCCAAAGTAGTAGCCCTATTGCTGGACCAAAAAAGCTTAGCTTGGGAACAGTTCAGGTCAAGTTGGAGCATTGTTTCCCATATGTCCTATGAAATAGTTCACACCAGACAAGTGGCCAAAAGGCAAGCTTATGTGATCACACCCTAATAATAAGGGCTGTCCATTTGACAGGTGGTAAGCAAAGCATTGCCTGTTTTTCTGTCTGGCGTATGTTTTTGATTCCATGGGACTAGATAGAAACCAGAGAAAGACCAATTTTCCTTGTTAGGATATCAAAATGGTGTTCAAAAATATTTTTAGAAAGGAACTGGAATGACAACTGCATTAGGTCTTACCTTGATTTTCTCCAATTGTTTTAGTTCACGATCTGCATCTGGGTCAAAAATAGCCATTTTCTTACGAGTTATTGTTGCAACCATCTCCTTGCAACAGCTGTGGAAACATTAGTAAGAGAACATCACCGATTTATTTATTTACTAGCGGAGGTTGCCCGGCGTTGCCGGGCTGTTTTAAATTGTGTTGGAAGGTTAAATTGTGTTAATGTTTTTTAAAAATTGCTTAGTCTGTAATTTTAATTTTTTAAATGTTTATTTATGCAATTTTTTTTGGCTTGGCTGTTATTAACTGTGATCTGCTTTTTTGGGTTTTTTTGAGGATTAATAAAAGAACAAAGTATGATATAATTTTTTCAAATTGTTTTATGTAAGCGAATAATATTTTAGTTTTTTGAATTTTTTAAATTAGTTGTACTGTAGTTAATAATTTTAATAATGTAAAAGTAAATGTTTTTTACATTCAATGTTTTTAAAATGTGTTTAGATGTTTTGAGTTTAAATTTGAGTTAAAACTCAGCAAAGGATTTTTAAAAGTTTCTATTGTATTTTATTGACATATGTTTGTGATTTGTGTTAAAGTGTGTTTTAGTGTAATTTTTTGACTTGTTTTTATTGGTGTGACCTTTTGTGTAAAATTGTGAATTTGTGTTATGTTTTTGGTTTGTTTTTATTTGGAACTGTTGTGTGTTTTTGAATTGTTTTTATTATTGTGGTGAGTAGGTGGTGCTGGTAGGGGTTATTGTATTTTGACTGTTTTTTCTCTCCTGGCCTCTGGGTGGAGCTTCTTCTGGTAAGTAGTCTCTTTCTTTATTCATTTCTTTTCCAGTCCTGGTGGAGGTAGGACATCTTTTGGTAAGTTTGCTTGTTTTCTTTCTTTTGTGTGTGTGTGTGTGTGGGCAGGGGTGTGTGTGTTGGAATTTGTATTTTTTGTCTGTTTGTTTTGTTTTTGATTGTGTCTTTGTTTACTTCGTATTGTTTTTGGTGTTTTTGTTTTGTGTATTTGTGGATGTGTTTGACTGTTTTTAGTAATTTTTAAAAATTTATTTATTTGGTGGTGGAGAAGGGACGTGGTCATTGGGGGTTAGGAAGGGTGGGCTAGGTGGTGGGGAGAGGGGCATGGTCATTGGGGGATAGGAAGGGTGGGTTAGGTGGTGGGGAGGGGGGCATGGTCGTTGGGGGTTAGGAAGGGTGGGCTAGGTGGTGGGGAGGGGGTCGTGGTCGTTGGGGGTTAGGAAGGGTGGGCTAGGTGGTGGGGAGAGGGGCATGGTCATTGGGGGTTAGGAAGGGTGGGCTAGGTGTTGGGGAGGGGGCATGGTCATTGGGGGTTAGGAAGGGTGGGCTAGGTGGTGGGGAGGGGGCATGGTCGTTGGGGGTTAGGAAGGGTGGGCTAGGTGGTGGGGAGAGGGGCATGGTCGTTGGGGGTTAGGAAGGGTGGGTTAGGTGGTGGGGAGGGGGCATGGTCGTTGGGGGTTAGGAAGGGTGGGCTAGGTGGTGGGGAGGGGGTCATGGTCATTGGGGATTAGGAAGGGTGGGCTAGGTGGTGGGGAGCGGGGGTTTATTGTGTTATGGTGCTTTGTTTGTGTGGAGTCGTGAAAGTAGATCGTGGTTTCCCCTTTAATATCAGTGGGTGGGGGGTTGCGACCCCCCTCTCCGCTGGCTCCCCTGGGGTTGGGAGGTTTGTGGGGACAAAAGAGGTATGTTGCCCCAACCCTTCTGGACCCAGGAGACCAGGGAGAGTGGATCAATTCCCCCCTCCTTAAAACAACTCCGTTTTTAAAGAGAAGAAAAGACGGAGTTGTTTTAAGGAGGGGGGGATCGATCCCCTCTCCCTGGTCTCCTGGGTCCAGAGGGGTTTGGGCAACATACCCCTTTTGTTCCCACAAACCTTCCAACCCTAGGGTAGCCAGCGGAGAGGGGGATCGCAACCCCCCCCCACCTACTGATATTAAAGGGGAAACTCCAGTCGGGACCTTCAGGCGCCGTTGGTGAGGGAAAGAAAGCCGGCTGGTGTTTGCTTGGCTGTGAGGCGGTGAGTTGTTTTTATTTTTAATTTTTTGGTGCCGGCTTCCTCAGCGTTCTGCGCGCTCATGGCGCGCAGGACGCTGGGGCTTGTAGTTATGGGTTGGTGCTTTGTGTTTGCGCTGCGTTTTTTTAAAATGCTTTTCTTTTGATTGGCTGCGACGCGTTTCCGAACGCTGCGCCGTGCGAGAGCCTCTCAGCCTGATTGGCTCTGGCTCTGGCGCGGCGCGGCGCAAGGAATGTTGGGAAGTGAAGTTGTTTCCCTTTCTTCGCGTTTGTGGGGCTGTTGCCCCACTGCCGTTTTTCTCAATCCTTCGTACCCAGATCGGCCGTGTGCACGAAGGGTGAGTGCAGGCAAGTAGGGCGAGGCATAGCAACCTATAGCCAGTTCCAACGGTTAACCCTTGGATTTATAGGTTAAGATTTGTTTCCCCAATTGATCCTTTAACTTCTCAAAATCTATATTCTTTTTAGCATATAAATCCTGATAAAAATCTTTGACAATCTTACATTTATCTCTAATCCTATTACATCTTATTCCCTCTTTATTAACCAATATTCCAATTTCCCTTTTATTTCTCTTTTCTTTAGCAGCTCTTGCTAATAATTTTGAATTCTTATTACTGTATTCAAAATATTCCCTTTTTAAATACACCAAATCTCTTTTTACCTTCTCAATGTCCTTTCCTACCAAATCCCTTTAATCTTTACATCTTGTCGAAAATCTTCTTATCATTTGTCTTAACATGCTCTTCTTGTAACTGCTTTATCTCTTTTTCAACTTTGTCTTGTGTTTCCTTAAATTGTTTATTTCTAATGCTAGCCAACTTAATACTCTCCCCTCTAAAAACCAACTTCATGGCATCCCATACCATATTATTACTCACCTCATCCGTATCATTCCAATACCAACGTTCCTTCCATTTTTCAATTATTTGCTCTTTACATTTATGGTCTTTAAAAACTTTAGCATCATATCTCAAATTCCTTCAAATTTTCTTTACTCCCTCTATCCTTAATTCCATCAACACTTTTGCATGATCTGATTCTTTAAAAAAATCCCACTTCCACCTCATCTATATTCCTAATCATACTCTCTCTTACAAATATGTAATTTATTCTGGAGTATGTATTATGCACCTGTGAAAAAAAAATGTATAAACCCTTTCCGACCCTCTAAACTCCCTCCATGTATCTTTCAAGCCTAGAGATTTCATCCATTTATCAAGAATCTGCATTTTAGATCCTCTTCCACTCCTTGCTATATTTGTACAATCAAAATTTGACCTTATTAAATTGAAATCTCCAGCTACAATCATTTTTGTTGCTTTTTCTTTCTCCAAAATACTATATATTTTGTCTAAAAACTCCCCTTGATGATCATTTGGTGCATATATGTTCACTAAAATTATTTCCTAATCGTCAATCTTCCCTTTTATTATTAAATATCTACCTTCCGAGTCGGAAACACTATTTATCATCTCAAAACATAGTCTACTCGAGATCAGAACCGCAACCCCTCTTGCTTTTGATGTACGATAGGACTTTTCATAAATTTGCATCCATCCTAAAAAAATATTATTTGTATCCCCCGATTTTGATGAGTTTCCTGCAAAAAGACTATTATCTGGCTTATCTTTCCTCAGGGCTGATTCTATTCTTCTCCTCTTCACTTGAGAACCAGTACCTTTCACATTCCAAGATAACACTTTAATATTTCTCATACCTTAATCTTAAAAACCATCTTCTATGACCTTCGCTTCCTCCTACAGGCGTGTTTCCCTCTACCACACATAAACAATAACAACTATAACAATAAACATTCATACCTACCCTCCCCACTTCTTTCTACAAAAAGTTGCCCTTGACTATCAAAGAGAGGGGGGGAACGTGCAAGATGTGCCTACTATCTAACGCTCCAGCGCACAATCCTATTTTTGAAAACACACAAACATTTATAAAGATTATTTCTTTCCCCTGCATCATCCCATTTTCTTCTCCGTCCCCTAAATCCTGATTCACCCTTCATCAACCACCGTCAATGCTTTAAAATCCACATCTGTTCCTCCTGTAGCACCCCTCTCTTCAGCATGTCCATAGACTCTTTTTATTCCCCCCGACTCTATTAAAGCTTTCCTTAATCCAAGCCATTCTTGTGAAGCTGCCTTAATCTGACCAATTAAGCACAAATATTCCAAAGCATCCATCCCTGCATCAATTGTATGCATTTTCTTGTCATAAAAAAAACTCAATTGTTGTGGAAATCTCCAATTGTATTTTATCCCACGTTCCATCAAAAATTTTGTTGCTGGTTTCAGCTTATAACGCCAACCCCGTCATTCCACTGATATATCGTTGTAAACTTCCACAACATTCACATAAATTTTTAAAATCCTAGACCCAGCTTGTTTTATAAAAACCATCACCTTTAATTTATCCCCCCCAATTTGCAAACTTAACCAAAACATTTCTTTGAATACTTTTCCCTTTCCTTGCACCCAATCTATAAACATTTGCAATATCTTCATTCTCAAAATCTTTCCCCATTTTCAAACTGTTTAGCCAATTAACTATTCTTTCCTTCAGTTGGTCTGGCGTTTTTTTCCACAAGATTATGTTGTTTTCTCATCATCTCTTCTATCATGTCTATCCTTTTCTCCTGCACTTCTACTTTCATTTTAGTATCCTTTTCTTTCTCATGTAACCCTTTCATGTCATCCTGCATCAATTTCATATCTTTTTGCATCGACTTAACACTTATATCCATCCTCTGAAAATTAAAATCAACCTTCTTAGAAAAATCAGTGAACATTGCAACCAGCTTATCCTGTTTTTCCATAATTTCATCTTTGTCTTTTACCCTTGTTTCCTTAATTTCACGAAAACCCTTCACATTTGCCTCCTCCATCCTCTCAAATTTCTTAAACAATTTACCCAACTCAACCATAATTTGCGTTTGATCCATTGGTGTGGGTTCTGGTGCTGCTATTGATGGGGGTGCTTCTTCAGTTGCTAATTTATCCTTCTTCTCGTCCTTCTTCACATCCATCTTCTTAGGCTTCACCACCTCTTCATTCTTTCCCTTTCCTTTTCCAAGTTTTTCCATTGTAACTTCAAATAATAATCTCAATGCAGCAACCCCTTTATTTCCTCCAAATCCGTCTTCATGATCAAATTCCAGATTCAATTAAATATAGTAAACTTATAAAGTTATGACTTCTATTAATTCTTCAAAATCCAAAACAAAAGTTTAGCTGATCCTTATATAATCCAATTGTAATATTGCTTCAAAATGTCCTAAACTCAGTTAAATATTCCCAGCAACTATATATAAAATTAATTTCTTAGTAACAATTTCTTTTTCTTTCAATGTATAATTTTACAATTTTAATCAATTAACTTTTAAACAATCAAAATACTTAACTAAAAAACTTATATATGATTTTGTATTGTCCTTATTATAACCAATTTATCAATTAATCATACCCAGTCAACTAAATCAAGTGTAGTATATGTAGTATAGATTCAGTTTAATTTATCAATTTACTATTTTAAAAATTTGATTTGTAATTAATACCCAATCAAGCCAAATTAATCTACAATTGATGATTAACCAAATAATCTATATAAAAACCAATTAAATACTGGATCAATTTATAATAGTTAAAATGAAAAAATAAAAAATATCCAAAAAAATGCCTCTTTTTATGTATAAAAACAAATTAAGAGAGAAGAAGGAGGGAATCTTCATCATCTGTCCTCTGTATATGTCAGGAGAGAGAGGAGGGATCAGAGCAGGGAAAAAAAACACATGAAAGAAAGAGAAAAAAACCCCAATCTCCAAACTTCATCCAATTTATATCAGTCCATCAGTCCATCTTATTATTAAAAAAGCCCAACTAACTCCAACATGCAACAAAAACAAAAATAGAAAAAATCTCACTGCAGCCTCCGAGACCAGTCTTCATTCTTCCTCCTCCTCCTCCCGCCCGAACTTGCCAAAACCGTCTGTCTTAAACTCTCCTCCAATCTTTACTTCTTTCTTTAATTCCTCCTTCTGTCCTTTTCTTCCTCTCTCTCTCCACACTTCTTCCCAAAATCCACCTCCTAAGCAACTACTTCTCCGCCATTGCTTCCCCTTCGCTCTTTAACTTTCGTTTTCTTCTTCCGCCGCCATTAACCACCATCCACTCACTCACTCTCACTTTCTTTTGACTTCCACCCTCCTCTTTCCTCCTCACCGTTTCCTTCACCGGGGACTCACAATCAGCTCATCAGTCTCATCCGCCACCAACACAAAGTTCGTGCTTCCACTTAGGCTTTCTCTTCGTCTTTCTCTCCCTTCGGTCTCCTCTCAGAAGTCTCGCCCGCCCACGACCCGCAATCAGCCTGCTCGGGCCCCCGGCTTTCGCTGCAAGCCTCACCCGCCGCCGCTCCACGGACTTTGACTCCCGGCGCCGATGACCAAAGGTAACTTTTCCTGGACACATAAAATCCTTGCTGCTGGGGTTTTTTCGGGGGTTTTTTTAGTAAGAAAATCTCATTTGACAACACATTGTAGAGCACACAGCATTAAAGCAGATGTTAATCCTTCGCCATCTTGGCCACATACACACCGATTTATAATCATGTAAATAATCGAAGTATCATTATCAACACAAGTGAACTATTTCTTTTTTGGCTGTGCCTACAATGCTTACTTGATTGTGAAGTGTAGTGTCAGAAAAGCTAGTGGCTTCCCCAAACATTGGTAGACTATGACTGCATATTCTCACAACGAACAAGAAATAGTGGCTGTAAATTTTTGCTCCAGCAAAGGTCTCACTTTTCCTAAAAGAAACCTCCATACAGATAAACCGCAGCGTCATCCCAACACAAAGGTGTATCTTGACTGCTGTGGGGTGGTTCAGCAACTAGACACATCCCAGTACCTTTTATTTGATGCTGATCAGTTCCTCTGTGAGGTTTTTTTCCATATTTCTGTTTGCAGCAAAGTGAAACTAAGAGTTCTCCATTAGATGAAGGAGAGGCAGGTTGCTTACCTGTAACTGATGTTCTTCGAGTGGTCACCTGTGAAGCCACACTAATGGGTTTTCACGTGCATGCGCAGTTCAGTCCGGAAATCTTCCATAGCTTTGTAGGAGTCTCAGACTCCGCCCTTCATGCCAATCAGGAGCGAGCCCGCCCCCAATCGCCAGTTCAAAATGTTGCCGCCGCAGAAAAAAGGTCTGACAGCTGGTAGTGACAATAGTGGGGAGGATGGGCGGGAACGTGTGGCTTCACAGGTGACCCACTCGAAGAACATCAGTTACAGGTAAGCAACCTGCCTTTCTTCTTCGTGGTCCCTGTGAAGCCACACTAATGGGTGATTAAAAAGCTGACTACCAGGCTGGCGGGTTGTCACTGCCGTGGCGCAGCTACCACCCCTACACCTCACAAGAGCTAGTATGTCATCTGGCATTGACACGGTAGTGTCAAACTAATCTTGACAGGTAGTAGGCTGACTTAGAGATAGAATTTGCACAGGTAAAGTGAATGCAGCTAAGTTATCAGCAATTGGCGAGATAATTCAATAGTTCCCACTGTTCAGTGAGAATATTAGCTGGGATAAAGAGCCTTACCCTTTCTGATTGGAATGATAACCAAGAATCTCCTCAGTTGGCTAATGTCCTAATAACAGGTTAATTGCCACCCAGAATGTAGAGGATGAAGTGTCTTCTCATGTGTGAAATTCATGCGTATAATATATATCCACACACTATATATGGATAAGGAATGATAGATTGGTTGGTCCTAATGTGAGAAAGGGGGTATGGTGACCCCTGAAGAAAAAGGGGGTCTGTACGCAATATTATCCCTTTGGGTAATACAATACGCTGTATTACCCCTTTGGAGGAAAATGTAGAAATACCTGTGAAAGGACTAACTTCTAGATCGAAGTACAATAAGTCATTTGAGTGACATGTATGCCACTTGGGAGATAGGATGTGTGTAGAAAGCCAGTTACAATGAGTAAAATGTTGTCATGGCACATACTATGGGAGAGGAGATTACCATTCATGACTCTGCAGATGTGTTACATACGGACTAAAATAAGAAATGGTTGGGAGCAGTTATGGTATGACTATGGTTGCTGTGACCCCGAAATGAAGTACTGTATTAGCAAAGAGATAGTCAATATGGACATCTGTACAGCTGAGGTGGAACAGACCTGGAGGTATGTGACACCAGGTTGATGCATGGAGTATATGGGGAAGTCCTTATCCTATCTCCTAGTTGCAAAAAAGAAATCCATACAATAAGTAGACCTCAGTAAATGGCATATTAGAGAGAATGCCGTTAAGATAGATAGTAAAGGTTATCCTAGTCAAGGTTCTAGGAAGGACGGTGAAATGTATTTGTGGTGCGTTGTGATAAGATTCACTGGAGGAAGAATGTAATCCCGTAACGCGTTAACAGTATACAGAGGACATATTGGTGTAGATTCTCTAAGTCTCCTGTATCCTGCATACGTAAATCGATCCATTTAAGGTCGATCCCATCGCTTTACCCACTGCCTGTATCTAGCCCCATTGACATATCCTTTGTAAGTTTGTCTCATCTATCTAGTCTGCTATAGCATTGTTCTGTCATGAGGTAAATCACAGTTATGTAGAAAGTCAGTGGTTCAACGTATTCCTGGTGAGTATTACCAAAAAATTAAAGGTTGGTTGTATAACGATGATGTCTGTGTTAAGACACCAATGAATTATGCTAAAATTGCAATTATGGGTGTCCGGGGGTAGGCGGTTCTTGGCCAGGCCAATATATACCTATGTCAAGCCACCATCAATGAAAGAGAGGGTTAGACACGGAAGTACATATTAATAGAAATCTGTCTTCCTGGTGAGTAAGTGACTTGTAGAACAATGGGAAGTGGTGTCATGCGTAATCTGCTAAGATACAGATTCAGATATTTTAGGAACTAAAAGACCACTTGAATGTTAATGAATGATGTATAGAAGAACCTTCCCTGGTTGAGGAGGATCTTACAAGCTATGTACATAAATGAAGGTATCAACATAACCAAAAAGTTAGGTGTCCCTGATAGTCAGACACAGTGCCATGTAAAGCACACATAGGTGGAGGCAATCTCAACCAGGGTTAGGTCCAGTTGAGTGCAGTTAGGGAGGATTCCGATAATGATGCCTATAATCCCTTTATACAAGAGTTATAAATTTTAGATTAGGTACACTGTGGATGGGTGTACTCATGCCTGCTTTATACGTCCAGAAACGCTGGTATCATGCCAGTGGATGCTATGGATGGGATGAAAGATCTTGGCGGTCTATATCTAAAGTGATTATTAATACTTAGGATTAGATCTGTGTAGGAACAGAAATCCTTAGTGAGGGATGCAGAACTAGCACCCATGGCCGTAGGTTCCGGGAACGATGATTGAGAAAGACAGGAAGAGTTATGATGTGGATTTGATATAGGAGGGGAATAGCTTGATTGTCTGTTCCCTGATATAGAGGGAGAATTAGGGATGTTAAAGGCAAGCACTGTAAGTGTTCTTTTGTGACATAGAAAGCTAGATCTCTAACATCATAGTGTAGAAAAATATGCCCTCAGGCATTCTATGCAGGATGTCGAGCTTTTGAAGTGGACCGTTTGTAGAATCAGAAAAGAACTGTTCTAGTGTGATAAAAGTATATACTGTACTTATTTATTTATTTATGCATTCATGTCCCCAAATGAAATAGACGGGGGAAACAAATCCACTCTAAATTGTGGATGGTGAGGCAGAGTAAAGCAAAAGTGAGTGCTCTTATAGCATTGTCCTATAGACCTTGACAGCATGGTGCCACTGGAATAATGAAAAACATCCAAAGGTCCCACTCAATAAAGAGATGGAAATGGGTAAGCATTGTCCAAATGATCCACGAACAGTTGAGAATAGGGGAGAACAGTGGGGTGGACTCTATTACGTGGTGAATCAGATTAGTAGGATGCAATAGGTTCCGCTACACAAACTGAGGCCTTTAGTGAAAACTGCAATAGAAGGAACAGGTTGTACTCCAAGGCATAACGTCAATAGTGGGTCAGTGCTGGAAGAGTCCAGCAGAGGGTAGGCAAGGGCTCTACTCCATACCCTAACCTCAGTGATGAAAAAGGCAAAATAATTGCAGGCATATATAGCAGCACAGGGCTCACTGTACTGTCTGGGTTCACCACAAACCAATTAGTATTTTGTGCCCAACATGTTGGGTCCCTTTTTATTTATTTATTTATTTATTTATTTTAAACAAAAGTAAGTGACCTCTGGGGAAACCTAACTAATAAGATATGGAACTAGGATTCTCAACCTGTGGCCCCTAGGCCAGATACAGCCCATGGCACCATTTCATGTGGCTCCTCACTGCCTCCACACCAGGAAGTGCCAATGTGGTGGAGGAAGGGCAAAATGGCCATCTGGCCCCCGAAGCTACCTGAGGGAGCGTGACCCAGTCCCTGGCTTTAAAAGGTTGAGAACTCCTCATATAGAAAGTATATAAATGTGGACAATAAAGGCTCCATTCCATAACGTGACATCAAGAGGGTAATTAGATAAAAATATCTAACTAGATAATGGCATTTAGGAAACATAGTAAGTACTCAATAAATTAATTAAGAATGTAAAAACCCCTAAGGGCAATCAATCTGAAGATTGCTAATCCAAATATTACTAGCTATAACAAAAAATAGCATGGGGAAAATAAATAAAATATAAAATCCTTATGAGGAAAATCTAAGTAAATAACATTATTTAGAAATTATTTAAGAACTTACTAGAGACTATTTAAGACATATAAAGACCGATAGGGAGTAAGCAATCTTAACAAATAGAATTATTAAGCAAGAACTACAAAATTGCTCTCAGTAAAAAAGGAGGAAAAAACCGTTGGTCTTGGGCATGAAGGGAGCTCTGGAAGACACGACTGACTCTTGCGGCAGCAAAGAAAGAACTGGGGATTGGGGGCGGGCTCGCTCCTGATTGGCATGAAGGGCGGAGTCTGAGACTCCTACAAAGCTAAGGAAGATTTCCGGACTGAACTGCGCATGCGCAGGAAAACCCATTAGTGTGGCTTCACAGGGACCACGAAGAAGAAATGCCTTCTATATTCATATTTTTTGTCACTTATGGTACTAAAAAGGACTGTTGGATCATTTTGTTCATTTGTAAGTTTACAGTGCAATACTTCTGGATAGGAAGGACTAGCCTGTGGCCCATGGCATCATTTCATGTGCCCCCCCCCGCCTCCACCACACCAGGAAGTGCCATGTGGTGGAGGAAGGGCAAAATGGCTGGCCAGCCTCCGAAGCTGTCTGAGGGAGCGTGACCTGGCCCCTGGCTTTAAAAGATTGAGAACTTCTGGATTAGCTGGTTATAGGATGTTGTCCAGCAGAGGCCTGAGCTGCTTCCTCCAATCGTAATGCTTTCCACTCTCAAGGGAGGCTCCTTTATCCCACCCCCACTCAGTTAGAACCTTAAGATAGTTATGTACTGTCAAGTTGGAACCAACATATAGTGACCCTACAAGGATAAGTGAGATATGTAAAGAGTGGTTTTACCAGTTCCACACCCCAAGTAAGTTTCCATGGCCAAGCGGGAATTTGGACCCTGGACTTCAGTCCTAGTATCTCACTCTATCTTCTACACCATACTGGATAGAGATCAGTATTATACTCTCCATTTTGCTGATGGAGAGGTGAAGGAATAGCTAATACTGTACTAGCCTGCGCATTTATCACAGTTGGGCTCAAATTAGATTATTCTTATTTTCTCCAGACCTAAAATACTGAAAAGGTAACAATGGATTGAGAAATGACAAAAGAGAAACTTGGGGGTGGGGGGATGACTGTCTAAACTTGATGTTTACATAAGAGATTAAACATAGTTTTTGTTCAATCTCTTAGCAACCCTAGGTGCTATGACTACCTTTTACTATATAGTCTCCAAAAGATTGTCTATTTTAGACTGTTATGGCAAAACTAAGAAAGAACCTGGTAGCATCTTAGGGATCAGTATACCAATTATAGTAATTTATAGCCTACACCCTACTTCACTGACGTAGCTGATGAAGTATGCTATAGTCAACAAATGTCTATGCTACTCTTGTTGGCGGCGGCTGTCTATGCTACCAAGTGTGCTAGTAATCAAGGTTTCAGAAAACTGCTGTACTTACTATATGGATAGCTCAGATCCAGAGACCACCTAACCCTACTTAAGTCCCTGAGCTTCTCCTAAACGATTGGTAAACAGGTCTTCCAACATACAGTATTCTTTCAAGCCTGATAAGTAGACATCAAGATGATGACCTGCTAAAATACATGAGACTCAGAAGAATGAATCGTACCTGACTATGTAACAGGAGAATTTGCTTAATTTTGCAGCCAGCCCTGTAGCCTCCATTTCCAGATTGAAAATGTTCAACATCTTCTGCTCGGCCTGCCTCACTGCTTCCATGTCACTCAACGGAAGAGTATTGTAAGAAGTGTACTCTGGCACCATGTGAATCAGCAAGTTCACCATCCATTTGCTAAGAAGATTGTGGAAGTCAGTCAGCTGTAGAAAACATAAAACAAGGAAGAATCAAGTTCAAGCTATATTAAGAATTTATGCCACAGGCACTGTCTTAGGCACACTTGTATGGGAGTACTTCTTGCTGATTTCCTTATTTCTGAATAAATATGCATTTGGACAGCCTATGCTCATGAATACAAGTCAGAATCTAAATATAGTCCAAAACTAAACAACTTATTTTTTTATTTTTCTTGGCAGCTTCTAGGGGAATGTAGGGGTGGATTGCCTTAAAAAGTGTAGCCTTTTGAAAGTTGTCCTGTATTTATTCCTAGTCTCTAGATATACTTTCTTGTTTTTAGTCTTGTATATTATTTCTGCCTTAATGTAACCATTTAGATATGTTCCTCTTTACGTTCCCTTTCCTCTTTTCCCTTTTCTCACTCCCAAAAAGCATTGTTGTGACCCTAATATGGACTAATTCAAGTCTGGCTATTACTCAAGTTGTAAATCATGCTAATCAATTAAATGGATCAAAGAGTTAAATAACTATCACCTGAGTCTTCTTCAGATAGGTGTGGCACTCAGTCTTGTTCACACAGATACTAAACTGGCCTGAAGCATCACTCCTTGTTCAACTGAACAGTTTTTGTTGGATAAACTTTGCAGGATGGCACAGGTAGTATGTAGCCAAGGATTGGGGCTGAAATGAACCCCTCATTAATTCCCCTTTTCTCCTAGTTCAACTATTGAACACTTACTTGGGCATAACTTTAACAAAAGGAAAAAATGTTACCTTACAAGGCTTCTGTTCAAAAAAGTTGTCAGGTAGATGACAAAAAAAATATAATATTGCAGTTGACTTCATCTTAGTTGCAAAATGCAGCATGAAAACATCTCATAAGCAAATGATGGTTATAGGCGGGTACTGGGTTGCTACCTTTCTGAGACTAACACATTTTGAGTCAGAAAGATAATGAACTTGGCCGAATAACTGAACCACTCAGACAGGATAGACCAGGGGTTTGCAACCATGGCCCATGGACCGGACCCGGCCTCTGACACCATTCTATTTGGACCATGGCAATGACCCTGGAAGTGGACGCTCCCGTACATGCACAAAGTCCCACTGCCATTGTGTCTGGCCTGCTCAGCTGTCTGAGGGTGAGTAGTCCAGCCCGTGGCACGAAAACCTTGAGAACCCCTGGAATAGACAGACACTGAAGTATACACCATCAGGGGTGTGCAGGGTACCATGGGAAGGACTGTGTCAGTATAGCTAGAGTATTTCAGTCTGGCCCCAATGCAGAGGGGAAAGCATAGCATAGATTTGGCCCTGAATAAATGCCCATTGCCTCTCTGCCTGAATCACTGCTCTGGGATGTTTCCACAGATGAGACTTGTTTATACAATGGCCTGTAAATAAACACTAGGGGTAGGAAAATTCCTCTGGTGACAAATAATTCAAGCCTTTTAATTTTAAGTCAGAAACAAGAATGTCTCTATCATTAGGAACATAAGATTTTTAAAAAAAACATAAACACATACTTCATCTGTAAGTTGAACAATGTCTTGTTCAGAACCACTAGTGGTTGTCAGGGTCCACTGCTGAATCTTCTTGAACAGATCCTCAGGTGCCACCCTGGGGGAAGGTGGAGAACATGTCACACAAAAAATTAAGGTTCTATCTCAAAGATTCCTGTCTTCTAAAATAACACCTAAGAATACTCAAAAAATCTCCCAAATTCTGTGAATGACCAGAGGTGAATGGGTTGTGAAACTTCTCCCTGTCTTCCCTTGCTCTGGCCAAATTTGCACTTTGTCAGGATAGCTTTTAATTAAAACAGAATGTTAAGGAAAGTAATGCTAAACTTCCTGTAGCATCAAGTTTTGTCTTCAAAATGCAGTAAGACACATGAGCAACTGAGCATTTGATTTCTATGAAAGGATTGCAATGGAAATTCTTCTTTGCAGACACAAAGAAACTGATTTGCAAGTAATTATATCAACAAACCACCAACTAACTTCACCAATTATTCTAAAACCAGTGATTAATTCTGGTCCAGCAATCCCAAAATACAGTACTCTTTTTTCCCCTCTGCTACTTTCTCCTACACTTGGCAAGACACAAATCAGAGGTTCTTCATTTTTTAAGTAATAAAAATTGATTTGACAGAACTCTACCATTATTTTAAGTCTCAGTACAATGATAAGCCTCTCACTTCAGTCTACAAAATAATTTCTACCACTTTTGAATGCCCAGTCACAGAAAATGTATATTTTGCAAACATAACTTCTCTACCTAAAGCTTAACCCATTGCCTGCTCTGCTGGTTTTCTACTTTCAGGGCATTTATAATGGGCAACCTAAATACATGTGACATCAGTCCAACAGTCAAAAAGTGGTGCAGTATCTTCTACCAGCATGAATACTAGGCAGTTGTGACAGTGTTTTTAAAGCGCCACAAGGAGAGGTGTACTGCTTTACTCTGATTTGCTTCAGTTCATTGCCATCTTGTGTGAAGCCGGTACTGAATTGGTGGGTGCTGATTCATGCATGTTATGACTTTGGCATCATAGTGTTTAAAAATAAAATAAAATCAGACAGCATTGTGGTGAAAAGATGAAGGTTTGGGAACTGTGGGCAAATCAAACTGTGGGCATATCAAATAAGAAGAGAACGAGGAGAGATTGAAGTAGGGGAGAAGAGGGGAGCTTTGAACTTTTCCTGAGTTTTAAAAAATGTTATCACTTTTGCATCATAACACAGATGTGAAAAGTAAATATTAAAAAATTAAAATTAGAAAGCATTAAGGCTAGCAGGCAGGTTAAAAAAGTGGGAAAAGAAGAGAGAGCGAAGTAGTCAGGAGTTGACAAAGATGAAATCCAGTTTCCCTGTGTTCTGGTTTTTTTTTTAAAAAAAATAAATCAGTTTTGCACCATAGCACAAAAGTGAAAACTGAAATAAAAACAAAATAAAATTAGAAAGCATCGGGACAAAAACATGGTACAGTGGGAAAGAAAAACAAAAGTAGAAGAAGAAAGTGAAGAGGGTGGAAAGAAAATGGAGAAGACAGGCAAAGAGGGTGGAGGGGCAATCTGTATTGGGAGTGGAAGCTAAGGCTGCCATTCTGGATATACAGTATGTGAACATGTGATAAGAATGCAGAACTGGGAGGACCCACTGATCTCAGTACAACAGGCAACAAATGCCCTCATCATATATATTACTCTATTCAATTGTGGTCATGTGATTATTGGAAGGATTAACCACAGAATAATTTATTCATACAAAGTGTAGATGAGCCTTAAGAGAGTAACAGCTGAGATACACAAGGGGTGAGCTCTGCCAATTTCTCAGCCAGTCCATGGTAGAAAAGAGATAAAGATATTGCCTGTTTTTCAGTTTAGGCAAGAAAAAACAATTGGTGAGGCCAATATTATTGGACGTCTGCACAGGATTAAGAAGTATTCCTTAGCAGTTGTTTGTTTGAATGACTTGACATTCACTCATCAGATTTCAGCGGATGATTTAGAAGAGAAGGACCCAATCAACTAAAGATTTGTGACAAAGGAAATTATTCATCCAGATAAAATAAAGTATTTAAGAGAGGAAGAATCTATTCGGAGAACAATTTCATCTTACCGGACAATTTTAAAGGTTCTATGCTTTTGCTCCTCTGGAGTCTCACTGGAACCAGTATACTTCAAAAAATCATCTATCTGGGCCACCCATTCAGAAACGTTTTGCAAAAATTTTATCCAGTCACCTTCATACATGCCAGATTTCTGCTTGTTAACTAACAACTTGAATGTCCAGTCTTCCAAACTGTGAAGCAAGCTGGTTAAAATCCTGACAGACCCTGGATGAAAATATCAAGCAAAAGAGGATGTAGCAGAACAATGACTGTTAGCAAACATCTTGTTAAGACAGATTTGAATATGTTCTGTCTCCAACAGTAGTCAGACTGAGGTATTTCATTTTCAGTGGTTGACATCCTGTTGCTTAGTATAAAAAAGCACACTAAATTAGGCACACTAAATCACTTGGGATTACTGTGCAATAATAATTTTGTGTCAGAAATTATTCTGGGTTGAAAGGATTTTTGCAGGAGAAACTCCACTCAGGGGACACCTGAATAAGGTTCCTTTCATGTCCCCAAGAGCTGGGACAGAGACAGGTGCTCAATCCATCATGTTGTACCCAGGTCTTGAACTGCCGACTTGCCGGCCTTCCAGCTAACAAGGCGAGCTTCTTAACCACTGAGCCACCGTAGCCATTACTGTGCTAAAATCACAACTAGATTAGGCCATTTCAATAAATGGAACAAGCGGAGGAGTTTGTATTCCTTGGTTAACTAATTTCCTCTCTGCACATTAAGACTGGTTCCCCCCCTCTAATGTTCAATTAGAAAATAAAGAATGCTAAATGCAGGATGCACAATTGAGAGAAAAAAATCATAGACTGTGACAGGCATCTTTTACCACTTGAGGGAACACTTCTTTCAAATAAAAAAGAGCTAAACATAATGATTTGCTTGAAAGACATTCTGCCTCTGCACACTGTTGACTTTTTGTACTATTTATTTGACCTTGCTGCTCAAGGTTTTGATCCATGGCTCATTCAGCTTCACTGGAGCAAAGGTGCACAATGTTCAGGGGTACATTTTAAAAAACAAACACTAGTTCATCAAAACCAGCATTATCTTCCTACCCTATCCTGTTCCACTTTTACAACTGTAATAGATAGCATATTTCTAGGGAAATAAATTCATAAGCCATAATCTTATGAGGTGATTATGTTGGCATTAAGTGCAATGGTGTGGATCACCGAATTATGCTAATTAATAAGTCACCATTTATGTCTTTTATTTTGTACTATACCTCGACATTTGATGGGGTAAAAGAGGAAGCAAAGAAGATGATCTTGTACCATTCACATGACTGACATACAACAAGAGGCAGAAGGGGCAATTTATGTCATGGCACTTATGCTGGCATATCTAACTGACAGGATTCCAACCATTATGTGCTAAAAGTAAAACATTTTTGCATCAAAGGTGAATTCATCTAGGACCCACTTTTTATCTTTCTGGTTGTTCATGGCATCTGCAAAGCTATTCTCTATAACTGTATTTTGAACAAATTTGAACAAATCTGTTAGCTTTCATATCCATACATAGTAATTAGAGGAGTACCATATCGTGGATGATCTTCTACATGGTCTGCAGTGACACATCTTAACACTTGAGGATCCTTTCAAAGATATCATTCCAAATCTCAGACTTCTGTTGATTTCTTGGCTATAGTCTTCATTTGGATTCATGACTGTGGTGGTTCAGTTGCCAAGGAGTTGTTAGCTGGAAGGCTGGCAAATCGGCATTTCAAGACCCGGGTACTGCATGACGGATTGAGCGCCTGTCTTTGTCCTAGCTTTTGGGGACATGAGCCTCATTTGGGGCATTCCCTGAGTGGAGTTGCTTCCGCAAAAATCCTTTCAACCAGGAATAATATCTGACACGAAATTATTATTATTATGATTGAACCAAAGTATAGGAAAATCTTCAAAATTTCGTGTTTCTTCATGGTCAGCATTAAAGTTATGCTGTTCTCCTGTAGTAATTACTTTGTCTTCTTAATATTCCATTGCAGTCCTGTTTTTTGCAACTTCTTTCACTTTCACCAAAAGTCATTTCAAGTTATTGTGCTTTCTGCTAGTGCCATGGTGCCATTTGCATATATTGTCTATGGATATTCACATCTCCTTCATGTGAATCTTATCCATCCTTCCAAGTGCTATATTCTGCACACACACTAGAACATAAGAACAGCTTTGCTGGAACAGGCCACAGCCCATACAGTCCAGCATTCTGTCACACACAGTGGCTCACCATTTGCTTCAGGGTATTTCCAAGCAGATGCCTTCACCTGCTTAGGATTCCCTGGAAATGGCATTGAGAGATATACTGCCTATCTCTCCAACCCAGAGGTTGTCCTTAGGTATCCATAATTATAGCCATTGATACCCTTGTCCTCCATGAACTTGTCTAATCCTTTCTTGAAGCTGTCAAGACTGACAGCTGTCACCACTTCATCTGGCAGGGAGTTCCATAGACCAGTGAGCCTCTGGGTGAAAAAGTACTTTCTCTTATTTGTTTGAGAACTAGTACCCAAAAGTTTCATGGAGTGCCCCCTAGCTCTAGTGTTATGCGATGGGAAAACAGTTTTTCCTTATCTACTTTGTCCACACCATGCATGATTTTATAAACTTCAATCAGGTCACCTCTTAGACGCTGTCGTTCAAGAGTGAAGAGGCCCAACCACATGAACTGATAAAAAGTTAAAACACCCCTGTCTAGAAAGTTAGGTTGCACTTAACAGTGATAACTTTCGTTCTTCGAGTATATAGTTTGTGAATACATACTATTGGGTTATGCACCTGTGCAAAACATAGATCAGAGGCTTTAAAGCTGATTGGTCAAAAGTTTTGGCGGTAAGACCGCCCACCCTTAGGCGCCAGTTTGCCATTTTACCTCAGTTCCATACTTAAGCCAAGCACAGGATAAACCAATTGATCTTAACCGTGCTGCTCAAGAGGGGAGGTAGGTTGGGTAGTGTGTATTCACAAACTATATACTCAAAGAACGAAAGTTATCACTGGTAAGTGCAACCCAACTTTCTCCTTCGTATAGTTTGTGAATCCCCACTATTGGGAGATTAACAAGCTCACACTTACTTGGTAGGTGGGCAGCCGGATGAGACAAATCCATGGGAAGACACAAGTCAAACAGGCAGGATGCACCCTCATGGATGAGGAGCCTGGAGCTTTCTGGCAAGGACGACACGACCAAGTCTGGCGTCCGCAGTAGCTCTGGTGTCCATCCGGTAGTGCTGGACAAACGTGGAAGGTCTGGACCAAGTGGCAGCCTTACAGATGTCCTGTAGTGGGGTGCCCTCTAAGAAAGGCAGTGGAGGTAGCAACCGCTCTGGTGGAATGCACCCTGACATGTGGAGGCGGCAGCAAGGAGGCAGTCTCGTAGGCGAGATAAATGGTAGATGTAATCCATTTGGAAAACCTCTGGGAAGTGATGGGTTCACCTTTGGATTTCCTCCCATAGACAACAAATAGATGCTGTGACTAGCGGAACTCACGGATCCTGCTGATATAAAACAATAAAGCTCGTTTAACATCAAGCGTGTGCCAAGTCCTTTCTTGAACATTGCTGGGGTTTTTAACGAAAGTTGGTAAAGATATAGTCTGAGCCAGGTGAAATTGTGAGACAACCTTAGGCAAGAAAGTAATGTCAGCGTGGAGCACCATGTGGTCATTGTAGAATTTGGTAAACTGGGCATCCGCCCGAAGAGCAACCAGTTCACCAGCTCATCTAGCAGACGTGATAGCCACAAGAAATGCAGTCTTCCAGGTGAGGAGACGGGCGTCTGCAGTAGCCATCGGCTTGAAGGGAGCTTTAGTGAGGGCATTCAAGATGGTGGATAGCGACCACTGCACAGTCGGAGTCTTAATGGGAGGAAAAGCATTGTGCAGACCTTTGAGGAAACACTTCACCGTTTGGTCGCGGAAGGCACCAGAGGCAGGCGATCCAGATGGAGAGTGGGCTACTACTGCTGCCAGATGGACCCTGATGGAGGCGAGGCTAAGACCTGACTCTGCCAAATGGAGGAGGTATGCCATAATGTCCTGAAGACTAGATCTGAGTGGAGACACGTGTTGAGTATCCAGGAAGGCACGAAATTGCCTGTAGTTGGAGGTGTAAGACTTCCTCGTAGAGGTGCGTCGTGCTAGTTCCAAGATCCTGGATAATCTGGGGTTATCCTCCATGTGGTGAGGTGAAGACTGGGCAAGTCTGAGTGGAGAAGTTGCCCTTGCTCTATTTGGAGGAGAGACGGAGAGTCCGGCAGTGTGAGAGACTGCGACGACAGTTGCAACAGAAGTGGATACCAGGGCTGACACGGCCATGCTGGAGCAATGAGGATCGCATGCACCTGTTGATGGTACATCCTCGTCAGAACCTTCTGAATCAACGGAAATGGAGGGAACACTTAGAGATAGTCCAGATCCCACCATTTCATGAAGGCATCCCCTTCGGAGTTCCGTCCTATGCCCGCCCTGGAGCAGTACCTGGGACACTTGCGGTTGGACTCCGATGTGAAGAGGTCGATGGTCGGGGTTCCCCACGATTTGCAAAGGGAGTGAAAAACTGTGTTGTCCAGTTCCCACTCGTGAGTCGTCGAGGTGAGGTGCCTCAGATGGTCGGCTAGCACATTCAGTTTGCCCTGGATGTGGACTTCGATGGGAAAGATGTGTCGTTCGAGACACCACTCCCAGAGTTGCACCGCGAGATAAAGCAATATCGTGGATCTCGTCCCTCCTTGCTTGTTCAGATATGCAATTGCGGTGGTATTGTCCAAAGCGATCTGGATTGCCTTGCCCGACAGCAACCTCTCGAAGGACCGCATGACCTTCCATATGGCAAGCAACTCTAGATAGTTGATGTGGTGTACTATCTCGTCCTGTGACCAGATGTTGTTGACCATCAGTCCCACAAGCAGCTCCCCATCCGAGGTTGCTTGCGTCGGTCAAAATCTGAAGAGGCGGCTGTGGGGGATAGAAATGCTTGCCCGTAGCTATGTTGAGAGGTGTGGTCCACCACACCAGCTGGTCCACCAGTTCCAGAGACAGAAACAACCGTTAGGACTGACTCTCCGTGAGAGGATTGAACTCGTGGAGGAGCCAAGACTGCAGAGATTGGAACTTCAGTTTGGCGTGAGGAACCATTGCCGTGGTGGACGCCATTAAGCCCAGGAGTCTTTGAGCCTTCTTTGCTCGGACAAAGGGTTTTGTACAGAAGTCGCTTACTACTTGTGCAATGTCCAGTAAGCGTTTTTGTGGGGCAAATGCTCTGACTGCAAGTGAGTCCAGAACCGCTCCAATGTATTCCACTCACTGTGAAGGATCCAACTTCAATTTGGTGAAGCTGATCCTGAGGCCAAGACTCTCCATGAGATGAACGGTGAACTCCGTGTCCCGAATGGCTGATGATCTGGTGGGGGAGACTATCAACCAGTCTTCGATGTACAGGAATACCCTGATCCCCTTCTGGCGGAGGAAAGCAGCAACCGGAGCCATGCACTTGGTGAAGACTCGTGGTGCCGTGGCCAGACTGAACAGTAGGCAACGGTACTGGTACACAGAGTCCCCTATCCTGAAGCGAAGAAACCATCTGTGCTCCTTGAGGATGCTGACGTGAAAGTAAGCGTCTTTGAGGTCTATCACCGTAAACCAGTCCCGTTTGTTGATAAGGGGAAGGACAGTTTGGAGTGTCACCATCCGGAACTTCCTGGTGTGGATGAACTTGTTGAAACAACCCAAGTCCAGAATCAGGCGGAGGCCTCCGTCTTTCTTCTGGACAACAAAGTACCTCAAGTAGAAACCGTTGTTCCAATCGGTTGGTGGTACCACCTTCGATGGCCCCTTTGGGCCAGGTGAAGAGACGGGGTGGTCAAACCGAGTTTTCCTACCCGAGGTAACCGGTCGAACTCGATGGCGTAACCAGCCGTCAAGATCTTCAAGACCCACCGGTCATTCGTGACGTCGGACCACGCCTTGAGGAAGTTCCGAAGGGGAAGGTATGGGTGATGGAGTGAGACAGTCTTGGCTGGAGGGAAGTCAAACACGAGACTTTGACTTGCCATCTGAGCGTTTCCCTTGGCCGTAAAGGCTGAAAACGTTGTCTCCCATGTTGCCGCCTATGGCGATAAAATCCAGTCTTGGAATGGTCGGCAGGTCCACCCTGTTGCTGTTGTTGCTGCGAGTTGCCGTGATAGCAGTTCGAGAACGGCTGAAATCTGGGCTTCGCAGGCTGGGTGGAAGGAGTGAGGCCCAAGAACTTGGCAGTCGAGTTGGTCTGCCGCAACTCGTTTAAAACCTTGTCTGTGTCTTGGTCAAACAGACCCTGACCATCAAAGGGGAACTCCTCAATGAGCTTTTTCATGGAGTCGTCGAGAGTAGTTCCCCAAAGCCAAGCATGCTGTCAAAGGAGAATAGCTGAAGACATGTCTTTGGCTGCATAGTCATTTATGTGACGGGCCATCCACATTTGCTGCTCCGCCAGGAAGTCGCCCTCATCACATAAGCTGTTGAGTTCCTTTTGGAGATCCGCTGGCAGCTTGGCAGCAAGAGTCTTGGCTCGCTCCCAAAGATGCAATTGGTAGAGGCCCATAGCTGCCGAATAGTTTGCGGCCTGGAGGAATAGCGACCCATTGACATAGAACTTATGGCTCACCGCATCGAGTTTCTTCCCCTCAGGCGTTGACAGTACTGGGAAACCTGTAAAAACTCTATGTCCTCATCCAAGACTCGGTACACCCCATCGAGCCTGGACGAAATGGAGTGGGCCGAGATAGGCTTCTTCCATGTAGCCTTGGCAGAAGTCAGCATGGATGGAAGCATGATGATGTGGATGGAACGGATGGACATCCTGTCCAGCTTGGCTGTCATCTGGTCCTCACCTTCCAGTGGTGGCTGGTCAACCTGTATTTTGAGGGCAGCTCCCGAACGGGTGAGCATGGCTGTGAGGACTTCTGATCCTCACCTCTCGGCGGATCGACGGCACCAATGGCTTGGTCGGGCATCTTATCCGCGTCCACATCCCCTTCATCCTCCTCCAAAGACGAGCTGGAATCATCAGAGGATTAGGGGGGACTCTGGACGTCACATCGTGACCGCGCCAGTATGGCCTGGGCAGGTCGATGGACTGGGCGCTCATCGCTTCAACGTCTGGGCTGTGCCAGTCCTGTCTGGCCGGGCCAACGGAGCGAGTGCTCGATCCTTGAGAGGGAGGGAGAGCGACAGCACTGTCAGGATCCCCAGAGTGCATGTAGTCCAGAACCGGATCCACAGGCACCCCAGGAACAGTGGCCTTAAACTGTTCGGCAAAAGATTTTGCCATGACCTCAAACATAGTCTTGAAGAGGTCCATCTGGCTAGCAGAGACAGTAGCTGTAGACAACGAAATGGTGGGAGGCGAAACGGTGGCTGAAACGGTGGGAGGCAAACGGTGGCCGAAATGGTGGCTGCAGGAGCGGCAACTGGAGGAGTTCGCGGTGTCGGAGACACTGGAGCTTGCCGCGTCGTAGCACAACCCCTCTTACCCGATGGAGGTGACAGTGAGAGATGCACTGGGCACGCAGTTGCACCCAAACGGCATGCCTTGTTTGGTGACTCCGAAGAAGAGTGGCCACCCCAGATGGAGGACCCAGAAGGACACCTTGCCACGGAGAAAGGCGGGGAAGGCTGGGGAGAAATTGGCGGAGGGCAAAGAACAGCAAGCCTCACCCCTGTGCTTTTTCTTCTTATCCCCGTTTTTGTCCTTCTTCTTCTTTTTGTGAAGCACAGTAGAAGTAGAAGACTTGGAGGCCCTCTCAGGTGCAAGGCCACTTGTAGTAGAAGCAGAGACCGCTTCAGTGGGAGCTAGGGCGAGCTCCATGAGGTGCGCCTTGAGTCGGTTGCTCCTGTTTTGTACAGCAAGGCGCGTAAAATTGTTGCTGTGCACACAAGACTGGCTCTGGTGCGACTCTCCTAAACAAAAAAGGCCGTCGCTGTGCCCGTCAGAAGCCGGGAACTTCTTGTGGCAAGAAGTACACTGCTTGAAGGCTGCTGAGGCCATGAAAAATTCCTCCGAAGAAGGCAATTGAAATGGAGAAAATTCTAGAAGAATACCCCGAAGGGCAGGTCTACCGCCACCCCCTTGAGGAGGGAAACGGCGACCTTTGCGAAAAGTGACTGAGTCCTACAAGAAGAAATAGCACTGGGGAGGCAAATCCTGTCCTAGGGAAAAGATCGCCACAAAAAATTGTTTTTACAAATAGTCTTTTCCGAAGAATCGATGAGAAAAATTGAGGAAGCTCTCAACGATTGTCCTGCTGCTGAGGTGGAAAGAAGAGAACTGAGGTAAAATGTGAACTGGTGCCTAAGGGTGGGCAGTACGGTGGGCGGTCTTACCGCCAAAACTTTTGACCAATCAGCTTTAAAGCCTCCGATATATGTTCTGCACAGGCGCATAACCCAATAGTAGGGATTCACAAACTATACGAAGGAGAACCTTTGCTTATTGGAAACCATTTGGTTTCTTTATAATCTACTTTAACAGTGCCTTCTTCTCTGGAGTATAGGAAAACCAAATATTGAGGCATGCCCATTTCTTTTAGGGTTATCCATAACTTTTCATGATTCTCATAGTGAAAGCTTTTTCTGTAATCTATGAAACCCAGGCTAGTCTTTTGAAATTCTTTGGTACAATCTGGTAGCCAACATATATTTGCCATGTGACATCTATTGACTTTTTCCTTTCAAACATTGAACATTTCTTGCTTCATATAGAGTGAAGGCCTTCGTAGCAAAACCTAGATAATCAACTTTGTTTGCTTTAGAAATGAATGCAATGGCCCTAATAGTTATTGTGTTCTTTGGCATCTCTTTCTAAGGGGGTGGAATTTATACAGAACATTTCTATTCTGTGGACCATTGTTTTGTTTTCTGTATTTGTTGGTATATTCTTGTTTGGATTTTGACAGATTCCATCTCTGTAACTTGGAATAGTTATACTGGATCGCATGTATTGCTGGTGATCTATTTCTTTCAATTGCTTTAAGAACAGCTTTCAATTTGTTTTCTAAAAAGCAGGTTCTTTATCAGAGGATTATTTTTCTTTCATCTCTTCTGTATAGTTCTTCAGTACGTTGTTTCTATTTTCTCTTTATTTTATTTTGGCCAGATATGTTCCTCTACTGACATTTCAGTGTGCCTAATCCAATTAAAAATTTCCTTGGATGCTATAAATGATATCTGATACTTGTCTGCAATCAGAAATGCTACAGTAAGGAAAAGACTTTATTGCTTGAAAATATATTCTTGCACTTGTTTCCAAAGTACTCTGGATACTCAGGACTGCACTGTTAAAGTTTCATTTTGTTTGAAATATCACTATGAATTTTTTTAGGACAAGCCTAACCATTTCTTACCATTCTCTCCATTGATCCTCATGCGATACTGTTCACATAGATTATCAGAGTTTCTGTTGATCTCCTCCAGCATTTTCAACCAAGGGGGCATTTCACCATTAAGATCTTTGTGACGGCCAAGCACCGCAATTCCCAGGTCTACCCATTGTTTCTGTTGAATAGCAATTGTCTTGAGAGGCTCTTGTCTGACAAGGAGTATATCTCCTCCATATTGTGCCAATTCCTTACTCAACATCTGAAAGAGAAAACAATAAATCTCCTGAAAGCTTGGCACAGGATTGGACCCTATAGCTCTTTAGATCTCTCACTGCTGACCAGTTTTATGACCAAATAAAACACGATGCAGGGGACACTCAAGAGATATGTTGTGTGTTAAATGCTGATTGCACAATGGTTAAACTGCTGTACTGCAACCAAAAGGTTGTGAGTTCAATCCTGACTACCATACCATACTGGGTACCTGAAGAGTAAACAGATTTTTTAAAAAGCATCTTTTTTGTATTTCTTTTAGCTGCATGTGCTGAATATTTTCCATCTAGGCTATTTCCTCACTAAGGATTGCTCTGTCCTCCCCAAGCTACTTTGTCCTTACCCACAACTAAGAAAAGAAGAGAGGGTGGGATCCACGTTAGTTTGTGTTTTACAAGTTTGATGAGAAAGGTGGTTCACAGGCAACAGATGTCTCAAGGTCACCCCTTCCCTGGAAACAATAAAATGGAGGGGGGGTGCAAAGACACTTCAGGAGCATCCTGTGCCCCATCCAGTTTGATCTTTACTGATTCTTGTGACAATCAAGAACATCTGATGACATAGCACTGATTGAACATGATCGAAAAATGAATGAATGACGGTTGGCAATCCTACAAATGCTGCTATACATTTTCAAGGGAAAGCAACATTTATTTACATTAAATCAAGCAGCACATAATATAGTTTCACCAGGGCGGAGCCCACTCAAAAGGCCTAATGTTCATAAGCAGATTCACTAGGCATCTGACCGGGCTATTTCGTCTTCTTGTTCTGCCATATCTAAATCTGAATATTGGCGATCCTCATGGTGATCAGCCATGGAGACTGTCCCAAGAATATAATGTAGTGGCTTGTCATCTGCCTTCCGCATTGCAGCATGAGGTCTGTACCACTGATCCAGTTCTGGTCCTGAGCCCTTTTGGCACACAAAGTCCTCATTGGCCCCAGGCCAGTATTGATGAAGCTGCTGCCCTCCATCAAGATGGATTCAAGTGTGATTTAATCCACTTGGGGACCATCACCCTTCCCTGTGGAAGGCTGTTAGTCCTCAGGGTTGTCAGGTTAGTTAAATGCCACCTGACACTGGGCGTTGAGTCGTGGCAGTATGGTCTACTCTATTACCATAGCAGGATAACCTGGCCAGACAGGATGACTAGCCTATAGAGAGGCATATGTACCCATTATATAATAAGAATTATTGTTACTACAGGGTGCACTGTGATTCCCACAGAAATCCCTTACCTTTTCCCAAACCTTGAGATCTTCAAGGACTTGATCCAACAAGGAGGCTCCTTTTGCAAAAGTGTAATTTCCTTTTCCCCTAGAGGATGAAAGAGAAAAGGCAACAATTATATAGAAAAGAATAATTCCCCTGTTTGGGTTGTAAATAAACTCACACTGTATGCATATTTTGCCTAAGAGACAATATAAGTAACTGGATAACCTTTTAGAGCAAAAGTGAGTGAGGGGTAGACTATATACCACTGTTTCCCAACCTTTTGTTTTTGGACTTCAATTCCCAGAAGCCTAAGTCAATTCCCCAAAGCACACTGATCAGCCAATGCACTGACATAGACTTCTGGGAATTGAAATCCCCCTGTGGTGTATGGGCCCCACTTTGGGAAACACTGCTATAGACTGTATATTTCCACCCTTTCTGTCCATGCCATTCTGTTTCCCTACTCCCATGTGAGAAGTACTTACCTATTTCTCAGTAGAACTATGCCAGTGATGGCAAACCTTGGCTCTCCAGGTATTCTTGGACTTTAATTACCAGAAGCCCAAGTCAATTCTGGGAATTGAAGTTCAAGAACATTTGGAGTGCCAATATTTGCCATCATTGAACTATGCTCTTAACAAATAGCTTGGATTTTGATGGCAGTAGAAAAAAAAATCAGTTACATTTTTTTCCTGTGGTGGGAACATACAGTACTGTCCATGACTTTGAGGGTGGAGTCAAAGCAACTCACATACTCTAGACATTGCTTGCCTTTGCTTTGAAGCTTAATGGTCTGGACTGTATGAGGTCTCCCCCCCCCTCTCTAAATGTTTCGATGTGGATCAGAAATATGACACAAAGAAACAAGGAAGTTTACTTCTAATAGGTTATGTTTTGGCATCTCTCTGAACTTTTAAGACATGTTGAGAATTGGTAAGAAAGGAATCAAAAATAGAAGTAAGGTAAAGGTAAAGGTTTCCCTTGCTCGAAAGCCAGTCGTATCCAACTCTAGGGTGCAGTGCTCATCTCTGTTTCTAAGCCGAAGAGCCAGCGCTGTCTGCTTCTGCAGATATTTCCGTGGTCATGTGGCAGGCATGACTAGACACCGGAGCGCACGGAACGCTGCTTACCTTCCCACCGAAGTGGTCCCTATTTATCTACTTGCAATGTCTTGCTTTCGAACTGCTAGGTTGGCAGGAGCTGGGATGAAGACGGGAGCTCATTTCCGTCCTGCAGTACCAATATTATAATGAATTTATAAAGATCTATAGAAGCCTGCATTTGGTGCACTAAATCCAGTGCTGGTCATTGCAAGTACAAATGACAAAATAATCTAATTATTTAAACATTTTGATTTGTTTTGAATATTACCTATGTTTCTTATGTGTCCAAATTTTTAAATTGTGCAACACTCAAAAGAATGAAGAAAGAATTAAAAAGGTCAGTATAGAATTTGCAGAGATACAGAAATGGACACCCAATATGTTTAACAATATGTTAAACAACTCCCAGGACAGACTTTACAGAGTTCATGTGTGAAATTCATTGCCACAAGATAGCTTGGCTTTAAAATGGCATCTCTGGTGGCCAGGGTGATCAAGCATTATTACTACCAATATAATCTGCTGTTTATTATTATCTAGTTAATTTATATCTGCTTTTCAAAGGAAAAAAGCAATATAGCTCACAATAATAATAAATTAAAACCCCAAATACTGTAAATAATAAGCACAAAAGTTTTAAAAAATGCCAGTACCTAATCTCACAGTTCCCCTTCAAGTATAAACCTGTTTAGATGGCCAAAGACGTGCCTGAGTAGGAAGATTTCTGTCTGTCAGAGGAAAGCCAAAAGAGAAAAAAACAACCTCATCTACTCTGGCAAAGAATTGAGCGGCCACTGAGAAACAAACTAACCCGTTGCTCGGATTACATAACATAATCTGATAAAGTTTTGATAATATGTTTCTAAGTTGCTACTGTTACATAATATTTTAATGTTTTAACTACTCTAATAAATGATTGTGTCCATCACCCCACCAAAAGGGGCTCATCTGCCTGTAGCCGTTAGCCCCTTTAGTGAGTCAGGTTAGTTAACACCTGACACTTGGAGTTGAGTCACTGGCTGTACGGTCTACTCCATTACTGTAGCGGGATGCCTGGCCAAGCATATGGTCACCCTCAGTGGTGGAAATGCCACTGGAAACCATCATATTGGGCCCAACAGCAAAATGAGCGGAGGAGCTCTGGTTCCTAACAGCCATGTAGGCAGAAGAGGCCATGCCAGATGGACAGGCTGTGAAGGCGCACCCTGTCCATATCCACAAGGCTGCAGCAGTCCATTGCAGTCCCAGTGTTAAATCCTGCATGTCGCGCTTCATGTGTGCCGTGGGTGATGGCTCCGAGATCATAGTGTGTGGGTCACTTCATGGCAAGATGAGATCCACCTTAAACAAATTCACGCCAGTGACATTTTTCCTGCTTCAGGAAAAATCGCATTCTTGGATATGAGTTGTAGTTGCCGACGAAATGATGGTGATAAGAATGAAGTGATAATTTATATGGATGATGGGTAATTTAAAAATATTTTAATAAATACATATAAATAGTAGTAAGAATATAGAGTTCACATTGTGGGTAAATTTTTTGATTTAACAGTTAAAATACAGGGGGAAACCAGTTCAGGTTTATATCCCTTGCTTTTACAACAAGAGTTACCTCCCTATCTGTTCTAGCTATATGAAGAACATCACACAAAAGGGTGGGGGAGAAATGAAAATGAGATAAATATTAGTTGAAGAAACATCAATAACATAAAATACTCAGATCACACCATATCACTAGCAGAAAATAGCAATGACCTAAAATGACTACTGAGGAAAGTTAAAGAAAGCATAAAAACAGCATTATAGTTAGTTGAACATTAAAAACAGCAAAACATGACTCCAAAAGAATTACATAATTTGAATTTTGACAGTGAAAAAATCAAACTTGTTAGATTTTCTATATTATAACTCAATCATCAATCCAAAATGGAGACTGCAATCAAGAAATTAGAAGGAAAGAACCAAGATTTGGAAGGATAACCATGAAGAAACTAGGAAAGATCCTGAAAAATGAGAGTGTGTCATCTGAAATCTTCCTATGGTACTGTATTCCCAATTTCTATGTAAGAAAGCTGAATAACAAAGCTGAGAGGGGAAAAATCAGTGCATTTTAATGTGATGTGCAGAGATCTTTACCACCCGAAAGATAAATGAGTACTAGATCACGTCAATCCTGAACTCTCTCTCGGGCAGCGTTTTCCAACCTTTGGTTTTTGGACTTCAATTCCCAGAAGCGTGTCAATTCCCTAAAGCACTGATCAGCCAATGTACTGACTTAGGCTTCTGGGAATTGAAGTGCCCACGTGGGGCATAGGCCCCACATTGAGAACCACTATTCTAGAAGCAAAAATAACTAAACAGAGGCTGTCATGATTTGAACTCATAATGATAAGATTAGACTTGTTGAGAAAACAATAATGGTAGGAAAAGTGAAAGGCAGTGAGGAAATGAGGAAGATTAATCTTGAGATGGAAGAAAAGGAAGCCACATCCTTTAGGTTGCAAAGCTTGAACAGTATAGTTAATGACAGGACCTTTTAGAGATCATTAAGATCACTGCAGATGGTGATTGCAGTCATGAAATAAAAAGGTGACTAATTCTTGGGAGATAAGCTATGAGAAACCTGGGGAAAATAGTGAAAAGCAGGGACATCACCTTGCAAACAAAAGTTCATATAGTCAAAGCAATGGTATTCCTGATGGTAATGTATGGCTGTGAGAGCTGGACCATAAAGAAAGCAGAGTGCAGAAGAATTGAAACATTTGAAATGTGGTGTTGGTGGGAGAGTTTTGAGAGTACTCTGGACAGCGAGGAGAACAAATCGGTTGATCTTAGAAGAAATCAACCCTGACTGCTCCTTGGAAGGTCAAATAGTGAAGATGAAGCTAAAGTACTTTGGACATCAAATGAGAAGAGAGGATTCACTGGAGAAAGCCTTGATGCTGGGCAAAGGAGAAGGGGGCAAAAGAAGAAGGGGGTGGCAGAGAATATGGATAGATGGTATTGTTGACGCAATGGGCACAGAGTTGAGGAGGATGGTGGAGGATAGGGTGCCTGGCGTGCAAGGGTCCATGGGGTCGCAGGGGGTCTGAATTGACTGTGCGACTGAACAACACAACAATAACCCATAGGATGCAGCAAGTCAGAATTAATTTGATGCACATGTAACAACAAAGGTCACTGAAATGGGTGTTGTTTTTAAAATGTTTTTTTCAAACTGAAAAAGCCCCCTTGTGCCTTCTAGTAGCCAAAAAATAAATGTTAACTAAATATTCTTAAATTGCCAGTATGTGCTGTCCCAAGATGTAGGGGCACCTCAAATCCTGGCAAAATTTCCCCCAAGCCTGCTAGATAGCTCAAGAGGAAATTTTATTTTTCAAGATGTTTTTTTAAATTTTGGAAGGAATAGGGGGTCCCACAAAAATGTGTAGGTCACATGTTACCCACCTCTGCTCTAAAACAAGAATTCACAATTTTACTCTCAAAGGTTTTGATCCTATGACTGTCCTGATACTCAGTTCAGTGCTACAAGTGATAAAGGCTTATTCCTCATGACTCACAGGACATTATTCTGGAAGTGATTGAGCCATCCAGCCAAACCATTCTGAATACTTCTTGCCCTCTCCCTACTAGTTTCCTCAACTTGGTTCACTTCTGTACCAATTTGGCACAAACGTTCTTGGAACTCTTGTGTCAGCTGCTGCAGTGTTGAGAGATCGGTAGCATCCTAAGTGTGTTATAAGAAAAACAAATTAAATTTGGAAGTCATAAATATCAACCTAATTCTTTAAAAATATCCCATGTAATAGATATCTAAATTGCTGAGCTTATTATATTTTGCACACACCACCAAGATCTTAAAACTGTAATTTTTCATTGGCTGTTATCAGGCTGTACTTAGACTGCAGTTAACATATACAGGACTACACATAAGCATAACTGCTAAGTATGCCTAATATTCACCCCTCTCTATTTTTGACCCATTTTATGACTTATATTTACTGGAAATTATTCATTCTAAAAATATACGTGCAAAAGTCATCCAAAGTGGAATGGCCAAGAGTGAGAAACGAGACTAAGATACATCCACCATTTTCAGGAGTAATGGTTACATCATCAAAAGGAACCTAATAATTCCAATGGTGATGGAAGCAGACAAACTACTGAAGGGTAGCTATTGGCCAGCAGTAGCAGCAAAAGGTGACATTGTTGTTATTAAGTAGAAGGTGACAATGGTCACTCCCATCAGAATATTTCATACCTTTAAAACCTCATGACAGGACAGTCGCAAATCAGGTCACTCATTCATAGAGTTGCTATAAATTGAGGGCAATTTGATGATGCATTCCAACAAAAGTATACTCTTTTACTTTTATTAATACTGTTTTGATGAAGTTGTGGTTTCTTAGCTGGCTGTTTTCCTAATTCTACTCTTTGGATTTTACCCAGTTGATTTTATACTCCAAAATGCAGCAGAACCTTTCACTAACTTGAACTAACATAACACTAGATGGGGTTGGGGAACATAAACTTCAGAGGATACACACACTTTATTACAGTCTTTGACCAATCTTTACAATAGAAAAAGATTTCACACTTTGTTAACAACAGAAATAGGTTTCACGCTTTGTTAACAATAAGAAAAAGCGGTAAAACAGTATAGCATATTCTTTAGTTAAAATTGAAGGGCTTGATAAAAAGATTTGGCTACCTGGTGCGTAAGTGTAGAATCCGCATCCTTTAGAAGAAAATGAACATAAAATCTATCGTTATGGACCAAAAATTTAGAAATAGCTGGGGCAATTAAAGCATCTCTTGGGACATCATAAAAAGGGCATCGTAATAGGACGTGGGCCAGGGTTTCTAACACTGTCTTTTTAAATCTTCCCTTTAAATCTTCCTGCCAAAAGTGCTGAAGGGAGGGCATTAAAACAAGCTTTAGAAAAGGCCCATCTGTATTTGCTTAAAGAGATTATAAAGATCCCTTGCGATGGTGGGTTTACGGCTGTCTAAAAGTTAATGATAGAACTCTGAAACGTTGGCAATATCATTTTGGCAATCAATGTTCCTTATTTTTTCTTTTACTAATGTTTTCACCTTCAGAAGAGTTAATTGGCCCAAATATTCAGGAGAAAAGCCGAGACTATGAAGTTCTTATGCACAGGTATGGTGCCAAAACAATTGGTAGCTGTCTGACAAAAGCAAGGGCACCAGACCAGATGGGTCAAACATGGTATTAAGTCCTGAGATTAAGATTCTGGTCCAGTCCTGGGCTTTAATACTTGGCACATCTACTTTCAGCCTCAAAACCACATTGGAAGTGCATTTGGGGGTGCCAAACAGAGCCCTAAGGAAATGTGATTGAATAATTTAATAAGCCCTTAAGTTTGAGGATGGGCCTAGTTGTATCCCATAGAGAAGTTGGGAGACTGTTTTTGCCATAAACAGTTTAATTGCAGCTGGGATATAATTTGCCCCCTGCTGCCTGTAAAAATTTATTAATGCATGTGAACTTTTCTGGGTATTAGAAGTGGCATGGTTTGCCTGGGGTGTTGATTTCCTAGAAGCCTGAAATACTATGCCCAGGTATTTAATACATTTGATTTGTTCTCATTCATGGGAGTCAACTGTCCATTTATACTTTTGTCTTTTATTAAAGAAGACTAAGACTTTAGATTTGTCATAATTGATTATTAATTGCTCTTCATTACAGTAGGAGTCCAGGGTTCTTAATGCCAGCTTCATTCCTCTGGGAGACAGGGAGAGAACTGCATCATCCGCTTAAAGGAGAATTGGGAGGTGTCTATCAGCCAGTTTGAGGGTATGAACATCAACTCTCTGAAGAATTTTAATCAGAGAATTGATGTCAATGTTAAAAAGCAATGGAGTTTCACCACCTTTGCTGTTTGTATGAAATCAGAGAGATTCCCCTCCCCGGTTGCATCTCACTTTGAGGCCAGTTTTATCATATAACTTGTAGATTAGGAGCAGATGTCTTTTATCAATGGAGGATTAATTTAATTGTCACATTTATATACCGCCCACTCGGCCAAAGCCAACTCAGGGCGGGTCACAATGACATTTTTAAAAACATGTTAAAAACAGTTAAAACTACCCATCCCCTAAAACAAGGGGTGCAGGATCCAAAGGCACCATGGGGAGAAGTTCTTCTAAACCAGCCACCCAATGGAAGTTACCCTTCCACCTGCACCCCACACCTGACCCGCCAGCCAGGTTTTAAGTTCTTTTCTGAAAGGCAGCAATTCCGTCCGGAGATGTAGCTCTGTTGCCAGGAGGTTCCAGAGGGCCGGTGCAGACACGTAAAAGGCCCTCCTCCTTGTGCCAGAGAGGCGAGCCCCTCTGGCTGATGAAACGATTAGAGAGCCCCTCCGGTCCGCTCTGGTTGGATGGGCAGATGTCCTCAGGGCGATGTGGTCTCTTAGGTAACCCGGCCCACTACCAGATAGGGCTTTAAAGGTCAAAACCAGCACCTTGAATTGCACCCGGAAACAAACTGGCAACCAGTGCAGCTTCCGGAGCAGTGGTGAAGCATGGGTATAACGGCCACACACCATCACCACCTGGGCTGCCGCATTCTGGACCAGCTGTAGCCTCCGAATGGTCGTCAAGGGTAGCCCCATGTAGAGCGCATTGCAATAATCTAGTCTGGAGGTGACCAGAGCATGAGTGACCATGAGCAAGGAGTCCCGGTCCAGGAGCGGGCGCAACTGGCGAATCACCCGAAGCTGGGCGAAAGCCCTCCTGGTCACAGTAGCCGCGAATCCAGGAGGACCCCCAAGTTGCGCACCGGGTCTGTCTGGGGCAAAATAGCCCCATCCAGAACCAAAGATGGTAGCTCCCGGGATAATGCAGGACCCCTTATCCATAGCCACTCAGTCTTGCTGGAATTCAGTTGTAGCCCGTTAGCCCCCATCCAGACCCCAACAGCTTCCAGACACCTAGAAAGGACTTTGACGGCATCACTGGGGTCCCTATGGACTGAGATGTACAACTGAGTATCATACTGATGGTACCGCACTCCATGGGAACGAATGATCTCACCCAGCAGCTTCATGTAGATGTTAAATAGGAGAGAAGAGAGCACCGAGCCTTGAGGCACCCCTATTTGAGGGGCCTAGGACTGGACCTCTCACTCTCCAACCACAATGAATGGGTCCGACCCCTCAGAAATGAGGAAAACCAGGACCACACAGTGCCCTGGATCCCCAATCCTCGGAACCGTTCCAGAAGGATACCGTGGTCAATGGTATCGAAAGCCGCTGAGAGGTCAAGAAGAGCAAGGACGGATGGGTGACCACCGTCCCGCTCCCGCCAGATATCATCCATCAGTGTGACCAATGCTGTCTCGGTACCATATCCAGGCCTGAATCATGACTGAAAGGGGTCCAGATAATCCGCTTCATCCAGTACCCCCTGCAGCCGACGCGCCATTGCCTTCTCCAACACCTTCCCTAAAAAGGGGAGGTTGCAAACAGGCCTATAGTTGGTTAGGACAGCTGGGTCGAGGGAAGGTTTCTTCAGGAGGGGGCGCACCAAAGCATGTTTTAAAGGTGCGGGAAACACCCCCTTCCGCAATGATGCATTGATCATAGCCCCGACCCAGCCACCTGTCACTGCCTTGGAGGCTTTCACCAACCAGGTGGGACATGGGTCCAATGGGCAGGCAGTGGCATGAACAGCTGCAAGGAGCCTGTCCACTTCATCAGGGGCAACTGGAACAAACTGGTCCCAGATAGTATGGCAAGACTGTGCTCCAGCTCCCTCTGGACTCTCCCCATCCACACCAGGATTAAACCCCGAGCGAATCCGATCGATTTTCTCCACCAGATGGTCAGCAAAGTCCTCAGCCGACCCTTGCCAACCAGGCACCGGGGGGCCCCTACCAAGGAGAGACCTGGTAACCCGGAACAGGGTGGCTGGGTGATTATCAGCGGAGGCAATAAGGGTGGTGAAGTATTGACACCTCACCACCCTCATCGCCACTAGGTAGGCCCTAATAGCAGCTCTAGCTAGTGTCCAATCGGAGTTTCTATGGGTTTTCACCCAGCGGCGCTCTAGGCGTCTCTTTGCCCGTTTGAGCTTCCACAGTTCTTCCGTGAACCACGGGGATGACCTAGCTCCACAAGCTCTGAGAGGCCGTAGTGGTGCAATTTCATTCAAGGCAGCTGTTGTCATCCTGTTCTACAGGTCAACCAGCGCCTCGGGTGAATCGTGTTGCCAATCCAGAGGAAAATCCCCCAGTTCCCTCTGGAATCCATCAGGATCCATCAGTTGGCAGGGGCGAGCCATTCTAATAGGCCCTGCCTCCCTACGATGAAGTGTTGCACCCAGGAAGTCTAGAGCCACCAAATAATGATCTGACCATGGCACAGATGTTATGTCTAATCTCTGTAGTCTCAGATCACTCCACCACCGCTCCGACAAAAAGATTAAATCTGGTGTGTGGCCACTGCCCCTGGTCGGGCCCTGAATTACCTGAATCTGGTCCATAGCTGCCATGGAAGCTATGAACTCCTGAGCCACCTTGGAGCCAGTCCCCAGCGAAGTCAAATTGAAGTCCCCCAGAACCCTCAGTCTAGGGAACTCCAATGCCAACGCTGAGACAGCCTCGAGGAGCTCAGACAGGGAGTCCCTTACCCTGCAAGGGGGCAGGAACAGGAGTAAGACTCCCAACTGACCCTTAGAGCCCAGACGCAGAAGCAGGGCCTCACAACCCAGAATTTGTGGAGCAGTAGCCCTGGCGACTCCCACTGACTCCCTGGCTATGATGGCAACGCCACCGCCCTTACCCTCATCCCTAGGCTGGTGCCAAATACTAAACCCAGCTGGACACATTTCTGGCAGAGGAACCCCATCCTCTGGTCTCAGCCAGGTCTCAGTGATACATGCCAGGTCGGCCCGCTCTCCCATAATGGAATATTGTATCGGGGGGGGGGGGCTTATTACAGACCGACCTGGCATTCATCAACAGCAGCCTAAGGGCAGGGTCACCCTGGGTCAGCTGCTCAGGACCTAGAGGTGTAACTGGATGGCCGGAACGAAGGACAGATACTAAGCATCTGCCCCGCTTTCCCCGAGTGCGACCCGCCCCTCGGTACACGCTATATCGCCCCATGCCCATCACAACCTCTTTATTGGCTCCCGGAGTCTCCCTGATTGCCTCGGACAGAACACTGCCTCTCCTTCCTGGCTGGCCGGGCCGTCTCTCCCTTCCTCCCTCCCTATCCCATATAAAACTTCCCCTCCCACTCCCATCACCCCTCTCCACAAAGCTCCGATGGTAATGTAAGTGGTGGGGCAGTCTTCTAAGTCTACCTCGAACCCTCAACTGGGGTGAGACATTCCACCCGCAGCAGCGATGGTGGTGGGGCAGCTTTTCAAAGCCATCTCGAATCCCCAGGGCCGATGTTCTCCATTGATGGTGCAATGCTCCACCTCCCGTTCCAAAGGGGGGGGAGCATCAGCGTAAGTGGCCCTTGAAGGACCTTTCCACTCCCCTCCACCAGCGCAGATGTTGCTGCTCGGCGAGGAGGGAGGCATCCAGAGCAAGCAACCCTCAAAGGTCCTTTTCTCACCCCGCCACCAGCGCAGGTGTTCTTGGTTGGGCCGGCGGCTGTGGCAGCGTGGTGCTCTGCTTCCCTCCACAAAACAGAGGAGGGAGGCATCCGGAGCAAGCAGCCCCCGAAGGTCCTTTTCTCGCCCCGCCACCAGCATAGGTGTTCTTGGTTGGCGCGGCGGCTGAGGCAGCGTGGTGCTCTGCTTCCCTCCGCAAAACAGAGGAGGGAGGCATCCGGAGAAAGCAGCCCCCGAAGGTCCTTTTCTCGCCCCGCCACCAGCATAGGTGTTCTTGGTTGGCGCGGCGGCTGAGGCAGCGTGGTGCTCTGCTTCCCTCCGCAAAACAGAGGAGGGAGGTGCCCATGCCCATCACCACCTTAATTTTATCCCCATGGACCTCCAAGCAAGCCCCAGACAGACTGCTGCCTCTATTCCCTGGCTGGCAAGTTAGTCCCTCAATCCTTCTAACCCTCCCTCCCTCCCTCCACCACCTCCTCCCCCCTTTTGGCCCATACCTCCCACCATAGCCACCAGTGGGCCGTAGATCTTTCAGCTCCCCGCTTCCTCCAGTATAGCCTCCCTTTAAGCCCCTGCTCAAGGCTGAGGCAGAGGGAGGAGGAGGGAGGGCGGGCTCAGGATGTCGGTGTTGGAGGCTGCCCTGACGCCTGCAGTTGTTCCAGGTAATGGAGAAGCCCCTCCAGCATAGCCTCCTTTTAAGCCCCAGCTCAAGGCTGCACAGGATGTCCCAAAGTTTGACCCTTGATATACTGTCAAAAACTGCCTTAAAATCAATAGTCTGCATATAAATTCATATATGAATGGTTGGTATATTTCTCTGCCAGATGTTGGAGCACAAAGGTCTATAGTGGAATGTCGCGGCTGGAATCCTGCTTGCTCAGGGTCAATTATACCCTCATCTAATACCCAGGTTTGCAATTTAAAAAACAGATATCTGGCATATAATTTACTAATGGTGTTTAATAGGCCTGTAGTTAGCTGGGTCGTTCCTATCCCCCTTTTTATACAGGGGGACAATTATGGTTACCCCCCAACCTTCCGGTATTATAGCTGTATCTATATCTATAGACGCAAGACGTACTTTTGTATGTCTGGTATGCATCCCCCCCTCCCCCGGCGATGCACCCCCGACATGTTCACAGGGCCTACCTTGCATGTCCCTGCCAAGGAAGAGGGGTGCCCAGAAGCCACGGGTGGGGTGTAAGCCCCACCAAAAAGGATCTCAAGTTTGTCATTGGTGCACATGCACGCACAAGCGTCACCATCGGGCGCCCAACGCTGATGCGGGTGTGTGCACGCATCACATCCAGGCCTCTAGCAGACGCTGACACGGGTGCACGGACGCGTCACATCCAGGCCTCCAGCAGAGGACACCGCTCACCACCTGTGCCAGCTTCCCCTTGCCCGTGCGAACAACATGCCCCAAGTTCCGCCTCTTTCAACCGTTGCCTGGTGAGGCTCCGCGGCAGATGCCGCCTCAGCCCTGCCACACTGTCTGGCCATCGCCAGAGGCAGCCACCACACAGAACAAAGGACAACGCGGCCGGCACCCCAGAACGTAAGAAACTGCGCCCACCCACTACCCAGAAACCACACCGCCTGGGATACCGTTGGTCCCCCCCCTCCACCGTATCCCCATCCCAGCTTGGCTCCCTCCAGGGCGAAGTCCGGGCATCTCTGCTAGTAATTAATATATGAAAAAAGTGAGGCTAGTACATGGGCCCACCAATTTGAGTTTGATTTAATTAACTCTGGGGGAATGTGATCACTTCCAGGGGCTTTACTGCACTTAAGTTGATGTATAAGATTTTTAACTTCCTTGCATGTGACTGTGGTCCACTGCAGGAGTGAGGACGAAGGTAAGCCCAACACATAAGTGTTTATGTTGAGGGAAATAAACTTCAGAGGATCCACATCAAGTTGGCATTATAGTCCCATTATCTTTTCCACTGGTTGGCAATCAAAGAACAGAGGATGGGGACAGATTAGGCTCTACCGTTGAACATGCTGGGATCCTTCCATTTATGAAACATATGCTCAGCTGACTGGGGAAATGGCTGCTGTACACTTTTAACTCAAGTGTTGGGGTACACAGAAAGAGTCTCCTCCAAGTTTGAAGTATTTTGAACCACAATCGGGCGTACCTTGTGTTACCAGCTAATCCACTGATGGGCAGTCTTGGCCCTCCAGCTGTTCTTGAACTTCAATTCCCAGAGGCCCTGATCAGCAGGAGTGCTGATTTGGGCTTCTGGGAATTGAAGTTCAAGAACAGCTGGAGGGCCAAGACTGCCCATCACTGAGCTAATCTTTCTCACACGAGGTCAGGCGAAAGGAATTGCAGAATGAATTCACCAAAAGGTGGTTTCATTTTGGTAGTTTCACATCTAGCCTAGACACAGAAAAAGAATTCAAGTGCTGTGCTAGACAAGTAACATCAAGTCCAAAAATCTTATTTATACAAGAGCACCGGCCAATACTTAAGCACATAAAGGTCAATAAAGATTTGCAATATTGTTTGCAAAGCTGAATGAGATATCATTGATACAATATCTTGGTGCACACAAAAAAAAGTGGCAGCATAATTTTCACCCTACATGATGGCTTGGATCTCAGTTTAAAAGCAGAGCATGAATTCAGATTGTGAAAGACTGGAGATACTAAACAGCCATGTGAGGTCACAGTTCTATAACTTTTATATTGCACCACTTGTGATGCAATCCAGTGCAAGCTATTTCCCAGCATGCCACATAGCAGTTGTGGTGAACCTATGGCACACGTGCCAGAGGTGGCACTCAGAGCCTTCTCTGTGGGCACCCGTGCAGTCACCCTAACACAGTTTGCCCGACCTCTCTGCCCAGCATCCCAATGGGAGCACTTCCTCCCTCCACCCAGCACAGAGTTCACCCCATCCCTCTGCCCAGCAGCCCAGTGAGAGTGTTTCCTCCCTCCCCTGTTGCTGTGTTGGCACTTTGTGATAAATAAGTGGGTTTTGGGTTGCAGTTTGGGCACTCAGTCTCTAAAAGGTTCACCATCACTGACATAGAGGAAACTGAACTCCAGCCTGGCCCCAGTCCATGTCCAAGATGGACCTTTTTGGTCCAGCAGAAATTCTACTACATTTTGAGGCCAGGATGGAGTAAGGGTAAAGTAAGGGTAAAGTATAAAACAACAAAAGCAATGAATTGAGGTTTGGAAAAGTTTGAAGAAGAAATTAGCTCCAGACATTTCCCCAATCATGGAATTGGAAGATAGCAAATCCTTTCCAATTAGAATAGAGTCCCTCTTTTTACTAATAAAAGAAATACTCCTGAAAATGGTGTGTTCCTGCTGAAAGATTGGATATGGATATGTCATAATGATGAAAAAAGATTGGAAATATATAATCAAATGAATCTGAACTGGTTTCAAAAAGTGTTAGTGAATAAATGGAATAGTAAATATATTGATGCAAACAGTTTAGAAAGAAAAATGACAGATTTTGAAGAGTTAATTTATAGAATAAGAAAAGGTTTAATGGGAATTAAAGGACTTGTAAGTAAGATATATAAAATACTAGCAGAGTTTGCCCGGCGGTGCCGGGCTGTTTTAAATTGTGTTGGAAGGTTTTATTTTTTGCTAACGTTTGTAAAAAAGAGGTTAGTCTGTAATTGTTCTTTTTTAAATTTTTATTTATGCACAATTCCTTTATGTTTTCATTTGTTAAATAGATTGTATTGTTGTGATACTTTACAGTAATAACAACTTGTATTTTGTAATTTTTCTAATGTTTTGAATTGAATTGAATTGAAATTTATTCTTATATACCGCTTTCTTCATCCAGCAGACAACCCAAAGCGGTTCACAATGCATAACGTACAGAAATACAATATAGCACCAATACAAAGCAAAATACAATTTCACAAGCAAAACAACAATGCAAAATTACACAACAGTACATGGTATTACACCAACTACAAAACAAAAATGCAATAAATACAAATCAGCTAGAACCACCCACAAATTCCCATGCCTTCAGAGACCCTCGAAGGGGGAGGGCAGGGCCTGGAAGCCTCTTCACCCCCAGCGGGTCCAGGTGTGCTGCGATGGCATTCCACTGGGCGTCCCCCTCGCCTTTTAAGTCCTAGGGCGAGGGGGGGCAGGCCCCAGGGCTCCGGCCGGTGGCGTGGCCGGGAAGCTTCTTCGCCCCCAGTGGGGCCAGGTGTGCGGCGGTGGCGTTCCGCTGGGCGTCCCCCTCGCCTTTCAAGTCCTAGGACGAGGGGGCGGGGCCCAGGGCTCCGGCCAGTGGCGTGGCCGGGAAGCCTCTTTGCCCCCAGTGGGGCCAGGTGTGTTTTTGAATATTTGCTTTAACATATTCGTTAATTTTTGTTACGATGCCGGGCTGTTATAAACTGTGATCAGTTTGTTTGGGGTTTTTTTGTGGATTAAAAAAAGAACAAAGGATTATATAATTTTTTCTAAATTTTCTATTTAACCAAATATTTTAGTATGTGACCTTTTTTTAATGGTTGTATCGTAGGAAATAGTTTTAAAAATGTGAAAGTACATGTTTTTTACATTCAATGTTTTTAAACTGTGTTTAGATGCTTTGGGTTTTTATTTGAGTTAAACATAAACACAGGATTTTAGATATCTTTTATGTTATTTTTTGAGATATTTTTGTGATTTGTGTAAAATTGTGATTTTGTGTTATGTTTTTGACTTGTTTTTACTCTTGTGGCCTCTAGGTTGGGCTGTTGAGTATTTTGAGTTGTTTTTACTATTCTGCCGTGCAGATGGGGCTGCTACGAGTTTTGGTTTCATTTTAGGTGTTTTTTCTTTTCTGGCCTCTGGGTGGTGCTTCTTCCGGTAAGTCGTCTTTGTTACTTCATTTCTCTTCCGGACGTCGTTGAGGGAGGACATGCTGGTACATTGTCTGGGTTTCTTTCTTCTGGGGTTTTTCTTTGTTTTGGTTTTGTGTTGGTGGGCTGGGAGGTGTTTCTGTTTGGTCTTTTGTGTGTTGGTTTATTTTTAGTTTGGTTTAATTGGTTTGATTATTTCTGGTTGTGTTTAATTTGTTTTATTTTGTTGTTGTTTGTGTTTTTCGTGTTGTAGGTAGGTGTTTTGTTTGTGGTGTTGTGGAAGTTTTTGTTTGTGTATTTTGTGGTTTATTTAGTTTTGTTTATTATTATTTTTAAAATTATTGATTTATTTTTGTTTTATTATTTTGTAATAGTTTTGGTGTTTGTTTTTGTTGTTTTCTTTTTGGTGATGTTGGTGTTTGGGGGTTGTTTTTGTGTGTGTGCACACACACACATTGGGCGGGTTTTAAATGTGCAGCCCAGTATGTGTGTGCTGCGCTCAGGTGAGTACCTCCGTGAGGCAAAGGCAACGACCGGAGCCTCGTTCGCTGACTTTGCTTCTTGGGGACTTGGTTCGCTTTCAACGGGGTGGGGAGGTACTGGTGCATTCTCCCCCCCCTGAAAGTGAAACACTTCCTCGGGAAGTAAAGGCAGTGACCGGAACCTTGTTCGCTGCCTTGTCTTCCCGGGGAATTGGTTCACTTTCAGGGGAGGGGATGCTCCAGTACCTTTTTCCCCCTTGAACCCCCCCTCCAGTTTTTCTGGGTTTTTTTCCACCCCTGCTCAACTTTCCTTGAGGCTGGTGGTGGTCTCGCCATGTCTTCGGCGGGGTAGGGTGGAGGAGAGGGAGTCCCTCTTCTTCCTGTTGCTCCGGGAAAGAAGGACGGTGGGTGTCTCGCGGTGGCATTTTTTTGCTGTTTATTTTGTGTGGCTGTGAGGCACTGAGTCTGGCTGTTGGGGACTTGCGCTTCCATTGCCTTTTGTAAGTTTATTTTTCGCGCACCGGCTTTCTCAGCATTCTGCACGCTCACGGCATGCAGGACGCTGGGACTTGTATTTTTGTGTTTGTGGTTTGCGTTCGTGCGGCGGTTTTTATTATGTGGCTCGAATTTGATTTGCCGCAGTGCGTTTCCCAACATTCTTTTTGCTCCGCCTCTCAGCCTGATTGGCTGCGGCGCGGCACAAGAAACATTGAGAATTGAAATTCCTTTTCTTTGTTTGAGTTTGTGGGTCTTCTGCCCCACTGGTGCATTTCTCAAACATTTGTTGACCTGCGGACCCAATTTGGGCAAGTGCACGAAGGCTCGATACGAGCTAGTATGGCCTGGTGCAGGATCCTTTGTCAAGTTCTAACGGTTAATGCTCAGATTTTTAGGTATAGATTAAATCAGGAAGGGAACCCATTGAGAGCAATTTGGGAGCAAGATTTAAAAATAAAAATTACGGAAGCAAACTGGAATAGTAAATGGAGAAAAAGGGTTAAAGAATACAATTATAAGATAGTATGGAGGTGGTACCTGACTCCAGTTCGGTTACATCAAATGGATAATACAAAAACAAAATCTGTTGGAGATGTAATAATTCATGGGGGAATTATGAACACATGTTATCATGTAACATGATAAGGGATTTTTGGACAAAGATTGAGAAGGAAATTTTGGAAATAAACGATTGTGACCTTAAGCCGTTGCACCTTATTGACAGATGTTGAGGATATAGACATAGACACAAACAAAAAAGAATTATTATCTATTTTTTTACAATTGCAAGACAATGTATCTCAAAAAACTGGGAAAATAATTCAACGTTGAGAGTGGACGAATGGTATAAAGAAGCATGGAATATTGCGTTGAATGATAAGCTTACATGGGGATTGAACCAAAAAAAGGTATAATTAAAGAAAATAAATTTTGGGAAATATGGAAACAATTTGTGGGTTATACACTGCTGGCAGGGGGGTGGGGTAAAGGATGCAGACCAATCCTAGATCAACTGAGTTTTTGGAAGCAGTGATATAATTGCTAAGCCAAGTCTCCAGGGCTCTGTAAATATCAATGGTGTTTATGATTTCTGTTTGTTATTGGTATTTTGAAATAATGTGAGTATTGGATATTATTAGATTACCAGATATAATAAATATATATACAATCAAATATACACATAATAGTATGTCAATATATTACAAATATTATCACTAAGAAACGTATAATATAGTATAGTTTATTAACATGGGAATTACTCGTTATAGCAGAGAAAATTATTCTTTTTCCTTTTTTGGTTTTGTGTCTTATTGTATAATGTAATGTAATATTTTGTGTATGTTATATCTTAAAATTCAATTAAAATTATATACAAGAAAGTTGCACATTTGATTGCATCAGGAAGGGTCGCTTTGGTAGCAGTGATTACCCATAAAGTGACATTTCCATCCATTGGGGAATTACTCCATCCTTTTTTATTTCTTGATCTTAATATATAAAACCAAGGTGTCCTTCCGTGAGACGGATATGAGTCCCCACACCTGGCCACCCACACTCCTAAAACTGCACCCATTACTTACCTTGCTCCTTAAGCTGGGTCGCTGAGGGGTACCGGCAGCCCGCCGTGGATTTCTTCACCCCAAAAAGGGGCCACAAAGGGGGCGCCCTCAGCCGCCGGTGAGTCCAGCACCGAAGCGTGGGACTGCGTAGGCATGCCGGGAAAACATCGCCCACCTTGCTGCGCACACAGCAAGGGACAGCCGGAACTTCCAGGCAGCCGGCAGTTCCGGAGGCCTCCACACCAGTGGAGGCCCAACCTGCAGCGGCGGAAACTCAGGCAGCAGCCCCGAAAAAGGAGTGGGGGAACTGAGGAGGGGTGGGTGAGGTGGGCCTGCCAGCCCTGGCAACACAAGGGGGGCAGGGAAAAGGACTGCCCCCACAGGGCGATGGGCCGGCAGTGCACAGGGGGCCAGTGGGCATGCCCGTGGAATGCTGGCAGGCGGGGGGGGGGGGTCATCCGGGAGAAAAGAGCGCGTGCCCAGGCTGGCAACATCTCCCGCATTGCCAGCCAACGGCCACGGCTCTTCCGGGTTGCGCACGTTGGCCGGCTATCCGGGAACAGCCATCCTGCGTGCGCAATCCGGAAGAGCAGCGAGCGTCGCCTGGCAATGCGAGAGATGCTGCCAGGCCAGGCACGCATCCTTCTCTCCTGGATGAACCCCCCACCTGCCAGCATTCCCCAGGCGTCCCTGCTCACTCCCCCATGCGCTGCCAGCCCCTCGCCCCATGGGGGTGGCCTGGGCTGCGCTGAGGACGCCCCACAGGTGAGGTGAGTGCTGTTTGTGGGGGGGTAGGATGGGGGGGCGCCTCCGTTGCACATCTGATTGCATCCGGAAGGGTCGCTTTGGTAGCAGTGATTACCCTTAAAGTGACATTTCCATCCATTGGGGAATTATTCCAGCCTTTTTTATTTCTTTATCTTAATATATAAAACCAAGGTGTCCTTCTGTGAGACAGATATGCGTCCCGACAGTTGGCCACCCTGTTATGTATGCATGTACAATGTCTCTTTAAATGTATGAATGTAACAAGCCTAAATCACAATGTATCTCAGCTGCTAAGGAACGCGAGCAAGCCGCCCATAGAGGGCAGCTGCGAGCGTTCAGTCTCACATGGTTCACATTCCCCAAATCACGAACAGCCGCGGGAGATTCCCGCATGTCAAAGAACCACAGAGGAACTACAGAAGAAGAACTACAGGAGAGAGGCGTGACCGGGGCGAGGTCACGCCGGTAGCAGCCAATAAGCTACCGTGCAGCCAGATTCAAATGCATTGTGTTACTGTATATAATGAGATGTACCTCCGCCATTACCACATGTTCCTACAGACCATCAATCAATAAACCTGTGTTAGTCCTTCCTGCGACTCCTTCTTTGTCTCCCGTGCAAGACACTAAATTGGCGACGAGGATGGGATCATGGCGAATCCCAAGGTCAAGCCGTACCAGTTCGATGTCAGCGAGCCCGAGCAGTGGGAGCTCTACGAGTGCCAGTTTCGGCACACGATGGAAGCCACCGGCGTCGACCACGACGCGCTGAGGCGCTCGCACTTCCTGTCCCAGGTGGGACCGGCCGCGATGCGCATCCTGATGACCCTCGTGGCCCCCCGAAAGGTGGACGAAGTGCCCATCGACCACATTTTGGAAGCACTGCGAGAGCACTTCCAACCGCCGGTCTCAATCTTCCCAGCCCGGGTCGCGTTCCACCGGCGAGACCAGCGCCCAGGCGAGTCCGTGTCCACCTACGCGGCGGCCCTCCGGCTGGCAGTGGTGCACTGCCAATGGGACGACCTGGACCAGGCTCTCTGAGACCGCATGTTGTGTGGTTTGAGGGACGAGGAGCTACAGAGGCGCCTGATGACCCGCGACAGCCGCCTCACGTTCAACGAGGTGCTGCGGGAGGCCCAAGCGGCCGAGGAGGCCAGGAGCGGGGTCAGGCTTTTCAAGTCCAGAGGGGCCGCGGCCGAGAGGGCCAAGTCACCAGTGCAAGCGGCCCGGCGGACACCAACAAAGGCTGCCTGGCGGGCCCCCAAGCCGCCCGCCGGCTCACCAGCGATGTCCGAGGAGTCGTCCACGACGACAGACCCCTGTTCCAGCGAGGAGGACGACGTCCAGCGAATTCGGAAGCGCGGGGAGAAGCGTGAGACCCGCGACAGGAAAGACCGCCGTTGCAACGGTTGTGGGGCGCCTCACGACCGCACGAGGTGCCCGTTTCGCAAGGCCGAGTGCCACAACTGCGGCCGGAAAGGGCACATCGCCAGAGTTTGCAGGTGCGGACGGACCGAGGACAGGAGCGGCCCAAGTCACCCCCGGGGACACCAGCGTAAGGCGACCGGCACAAGGAAGGTCGCAACCGGTTCCGACGAGGACGGCGTCAACCGCGTGGGACTGGAGCACCGGCGTTTCTTCGTTGAGGTACAGTTACAGGGGCTCCCAGTGAGGATGGAGATAGACTCGGGGTCATCCTATTCCATCCTATCCCAGAGAGAGTATATGCGCATTCCCCCAGAAGCGCGGCCCAAATTGCGGGCCCTAAAGTCGAACTTGCGGGACGTGCAGGGAAAAGGGATCCCAGTGTTGGGGGTGAGAAAGTTCAAAGTGAAATTTAAGAACTATTCCGAGAGACTGCCCCTAGTCGTCCTCAAGGGGGGGAGATGCTGCCTTCTGGGAACACAGTGGTTTGCTCCCCTGGGAATCGAACTGTCCGGCATTAACGCCATCGAGACTGACCCAATGCGGGACGTGTGCAATGCACACCCGGACGTTTTCAAAAAAGGGCTCGGAAAGTACCGGGGGCCCCCAGTCTCTTTTGAACTAGATCCAGCGATCCGGCCCATCCGCCTCAAGCCAAGGAGAGTGCCTTTCGCACTAAAGGACAAGATCGAGGCGGAACTGGACAAACTGGTGGGGCAGGGGATTTTGGTTCCCGTCGATTCGGCGGAATGGGAGACGCCGATTGTTATGGCCCTTAAATCAAACGGGGAGGTCAGGATATGTGCGGATTATAAATGTACGATTAATAAGGCCATTCGGCCATATGCATACCCGGTGCCTGTGGTCAGCCACCTACTGGCCACGTTACATGGGGGGAGGTGTTTCGCCAAGCTAGACTTAGCGCAGGCTTATCAACAGCTCTCGGTAACCCCAGCTGCCGCCGCCGCACAGACGATTGTAACCCATAAGGGAGCCTTTAAAGTGACGCGCCTCCAGTTTGGCGTGAATTCGGCTCCCGGGATCTTCCAAGCCCTCGTGGAACGCCTATTAAGGGGGCTTCCAGGTGTTCTCCCCTACTTCGATGATGTCCTGATAACAGCGGGGAGTGAGGCAGAGCTAGCCACGAGGTTAGGTGGGGTCCTCTCAGTCTTCGAGAAAGCGGGGCTCCGTCTTCGAAAAGACAAATGCGTATTTTTCGCAAGAGAAGTCGAATTCCTCGGGTTTAAGGTAACCCCAGAGGGAATTCGCCCCTCGGAGTCCAAAGTCGCAGATGTAAAGAATGCCCCCCGCCCCACCGCAAAGCCAGAGTTACAGTCTTTTCTAGGGCTCCTCAATTTTTATCCTTCATTCCTGCCAAGGAAGGCACGGTCGCGGAGCCACTGCACGCCCTACTAAAAAAGGATGCGGCTTGGCGGTGGGGGGACAGGCAGGAGAAAGCATTTAAAGAGTTAAAGTCACTCCTTTCCTCGAATGCTGTCCTGACCCATTTCGATCCGAGGAAACCAGTGGTGCTAGTATGTGATGCATCCCCGGTGGGGGTGGGGGCGGTTCTGTGCCACGTGCTAGACAGCGGGCGGGAGGCCCCGGTGGCGTACTATTCAAGGTCCCTTTCTAAGGCTGAGCACAATTACGCGCAAACGGATAGGGAGGCCCTAGCCATAATAGCGGGAACGAAAAAGTTCCATGACTTTTTGTATGGCCGCGAGTTTACGGTGGTGACTGATCACAAGCCGTTGCTGGGAATCTTCACCACCGGCAAACCGACCCCCCAAATTTTATCCCCCAGGATGCTGCGTTGGGCTATATTCCTCAACGCTTACCAGTACGAGCTGATTTACCGCCCAGGGAAAGAGATCTCCCATGCAGATGCACTATCCCGATCCCCTCTCCCCAGCCTAGGAGACCCCACATGCGAGGTGGAGCAGGACCACCAAGTCCTGCTGATCGAGGCCCTCGACTCACCCCCCATTGTCCCGGCCGACCTCGCCAAGGCGACGGCGGCCGACAAGACCCTAGCCCAAGTCAGCTCCTGGGTTAGAAAAGGGTGGCCCACCCCCCCCCCCCCAGGTGAGGAATTCCAGCCGTTTGGCAGACGCAGAGTGGAGCTTTCCCTGGAAAGGGGCTGCTTACTCTGGGGGCAGCGGGTAGTCATCCCCGAGAAGCTGAGGACGAGGGTGCTGAAGCTACTGCACACCAGCCACCCGGGAATCGTGCGCTCCAAGGCCCTAGCTAGGAGTTTTGTTTGGTGGCCCAAGATAGACGCAGATATAGAACGGTTAGTGGGCACGTGCGAGAGCTGCCAGAGCTCTCGGCCCGAGGAATCCAAGCTACCCCATAGAGAGTGGGATACGGCCCGCGGCCCCTGGTCCCGAATCCACGTGGACTTCGCGGGCCCCTTCCGCGGGTCCTTGTTTCTCCTAGTCGTTGACTCTTACTCCAAGTGGTTGGAGGTAATCCCCATGAACAGCACTTCCTCTGCCGCAACCATTAAACAGTTGCGCAAGCTGTTCGCCTGCTTCGGCCTGCCCGACGTTTTGGTAAGCGATAACGCCAGTACCTTCACGTCGACAGAGTTCAAGACATTTATGGAAAGGAACGCCGTCAGGCACATAACCGCTGCCCCCTTTCACCCCGCCACAAACGGTCAGGTAGAGCGCCAAGTGCGCACTACGAAAGACGCACTGCGGCGCATGGGTCCCGGTGAGTTGAACCTGCAATTGTGCCAGTTCCTCATCTGCTACAGGACAACCCCCTTAGCCTCAGGTTTTTCCCCAGCCGAACTCCTCATGAGGAGGCGTCCGGTAACCCTTTTTGACCGGATGGATCCGTCCAGGGTGGAGGATGAAGGGAGGAACATAAGCATGGGGGGAGGGAGCTCCAAAAGTTTTGCGATAGGGGACCTGGTTCACTGCAGAAACTACGCGGCCGCAGGACCAGCGTGGGTACCGGGCACAATTGTGGAGCAAACGGGGCCGGTATCCTACAGGGTCGAAACCAGTTCAGGGCTACTTTGGAGAAGGCACGCCGACCAACTCAGAAGGCGAGTCACAGGGGAAGGGGCGTCAGCGTTAGGGTCCTCCCCCACCCGCATTACCCAAGGGGGAGACACGGAGGAGCCCGCGGATACAAACGCATATCCTGGGTTCTCATCCACAGAGGAGGATACTTTGAGAGAGAGGGATCAGTTTAGTAATGATTTTGATTTTCCGTACCAGGGGGAGTTAGCGGAGTGGTCCCCCACCCGTCCCAGCGAGAAGAGGGGTTTCAGTTCAGCCCCTGGTACCTCCAACCCCCCCGGTTCCTGTATCCTAGAGTACTCCATAGCTCCGGCCCCTAAAAAGAAAGCAGCCGGCGGGAGCTCACCCGCCCCCGCCACTAGTTCCTGAACTCCCGAACAGACAACAGGAGGTGGCGGGACCGCGAGGGCATCCTCGTCGGTCCCGAGGTTTGTGCTGGGAGGGTCCCCGGGGTCCTCAGGAAATAAACAGGGGTTCACTTCCCAGCTGTTCATTCCATTCCCGTCCCCCAAGACAAGGGCATCGCAAGCGCCCCACGGAAACACTAACGAGTCTCCACTTTCCGTTGCAGGACGAGACTCCACAGATCCAGGAGTCACAGGCTCCCCTGTATTAGGTCAGGCGGCCGCACGCCCCCGGCGCACTTGCGGCAAGCCACAATGGTTGAGGGACTTCGTCCCATCCTAGGGGGGAGGGATGTTATGTATGCATGTACAATGTCTCTTTAAATGTATGAATGTAACAAGCCTAAGTCACAATGTATCTCAGCTGCTAAGGAACGCGAGCAAGCCGCCCATAGAGGGCAGCTGCGAGCGTTCAGTCTCACATGGTTCACATTCCCCAAATCACGAACAGCCGCGGGAGATTCCCGCATGTCAAAGAACCACAGAGGAACTACAGAAGAAGAACTACAGGAGAGAGGCGTGACCGGGGCGAGGTCACGCCGGTAGCAGCCAATAAGCTACCGTGCAGCCAGATTCAAATGCATTGTGTTACTGTATATAATGAGATGTACCTCCGCCATTACCACATGTTCCTACAGACCATCAATCAATAAACCTGTGTTAGTCCTTCCTGCGACACCTTCTTTGTCTCCCGTGCAAGACACTAAACACCCACACCCTAAAACTGCACCCATTACTTACCTTGTCCCTTAAGCTGGGTCACCAAGGGGTACCGGCAGCCCGCCATGGATTTCTTCACCCCAAAAAGGGGCCACAAAGTGGGCACCCCCAGCCGCCAGTGAGTCCAGCACCGAAGTGTGGGACTGTGCAGGCATGCCAGGAAAACACCGCCCACCTTGCTGCGCACACAGCAAGGGACAGCCAGCACTTCCGGGCAGCCGGCAGTTCTGGAGGCCTCCACACCAGCGGAGGCCCAACCTGCGGCGGCGGAACCTCAGGCGGCACCCCTGAAAAAGGAGCGGGGGAACTGAGGAGGGTGAGCCACTGGTAAGTCCATTGCTGGGAAGGAGTGGCCAGGGAGGGGGTAGGGTCCGGGGAGGAGTAGGTGGGGAAGGGGTACTCCAGGCATCTGGCACCCACGGGGAAGGAGGGGGACTGGGCCAGGCAGCGGGGGACGATGGGGGGGCCATGCATCCGGTGCCATGGAGGGGGGTGCGGGGGAGCAAGACTCCAGGGGGAGGCCCGGCAGCAGGAGGGTCATGGAGAGGGGGAATCTGGCATCACAGGGGGCGAGGGGCAGGTGAGGTGGGCCTGTCAGCCCTGGCAGCACGAGGGGGGCCAGGAAAAGGGACTGCCCCCACAGGGCAAGGGGCCAGCAGCACACGGGGGGCGAGTGGGGATGCCCGGGGAGTGGTGGCAGGCGGGGGGGGGGGTCATCCGGGAGAGAAGAGCGCGTGCCCGGCCTGGCAGCATCTTCCGCATTGCCAGGTGACGGCCACGGCTCTTCCGGATTGCGCACGTTGGTCAGCTCTTCGGGAACAGCTGTCCTGCGCGCGCAACCCCAAAGAGCAGCGGGTGTCGCCTGGCAACTCGAGAGACGCTGCCAGGCCAGACACGAACCCTTCTCTCCCGGATGACCCCCCTGCCAGCCAGCATTCCCTGGGCGTCCCTATTCCTCCCCCCATGCGCTGCCGGCCCCTTGCCCCATGGGGGTGGGCTGGGCTGCGCTGAGGATGTGCCACAGGTGAGGTGTATGCTGTGTGGGTGGGTAGGATGTGGGGTGGCTCTGTGCAGCCAAGCCCGGCGGGCCGGCGGTAACCCACACACTCCAGTGTGTGTGTGTGTGTGTGTGTGTGTGTGTGTGTGTGTGTGTGTGTGTGTGTGTGTGTGTGTGTGTGTGTGCGTGCGCGTGTGCCCCTGGGAGGAATAGAGATAGTGTGTGTGTGAGAGGGAGAGCATGGATGTGTGTGTGGGAGAGGGTGCGTGGATGTATGTGGCTGTGGTGGGTGTGAATTGTGTGTTGAGGGTGTGTGTTGTGTGCTGTGTGTGTGCATTGTGTATGTGTGGGAGTATTATGTGGGTCCGCCATGTGTGTGTGTTGTGTAATTTGTGTTGTGTCATGTGTCTGGGTGAAACTGATGCCCCGGGTTGGGTCCCTATATGTAGTTTTTGCACTGTAATCTCTCATTCTTCAAATTAGGAATTTTTGTTTATGTTCTACTTGTCTTTTTTTTTGTTTTCTTATTAGGTAAGGTGGTGGAATTAGGTAAAAACACACCCAGAGGAGGTTGCAGAGGCTGCAGTAGGTAGAGGTTAAGTAAAATATGAAAGATATGAAAGTATTGTCTTAGAATGCGAAAGGTACTGGTTGTCAAGTTAAGAGAAGATTAGAAATAGCCCTTAGGAAAGATAAACCGGATAGTCTTTTTACAGGAAACTCATCAAAAGTCAGGTGATGTGAACAAGCTACATTTAGGATGGATTCTGATTTATGAAAGGTCTTATGGCACTTCAAAGGCAAGAGGAGTAGCAATCTTGAGCTCTAATAGATTGGGGTTTGTAATGACAAAGAATATTTCTGACCCAGAAGGTAGATATTTAATAATAAAAGGGACAATTGATGATGAGGAAATAACAATGGTGAATATTTATGCTCCAAATGAACAGCAAGATAAGTTTTTGGACAAGGTATATTATATTTAGAAAAAGAAAGAACGACAAAAATGATTGTGGCAGGGGACTTTAATTTAATAAGATCAAATATAGATTGTACAAATACAGCGAGGTATGGAAGCGGATCCAAGATGCAGGTGCCATCTGTTTAACATGTGGCCCCCACCTTTGTTTTCTCTGGGAAAGTTTTGTTCTAACAGGTGTCCTGGCAATGAGTTTGATTAACGGGAATGGAGATGTTATCTCCCTCGTGGTGTGGTCATGTGACCTAGCTGTCAGTCAGTACCCTCGTGGGGACTGCAGGTGTTTTTCTTGGAATGGGTCCAGTCCTGGACACTCACTTTTCCCTCCTCCCTTTGGGAAGGCAACTTATTCTAACTATACATCATTGTAATGTCAGACTAACAGCCTGGCATAGCAAAGTGTTTGAAAAATGAAAACAGGCATTTCTAAGCCTAAGAAAAATGCAAAATGTATCTTAACACTACATGAATCAAATGTGACCTTAAAATTAAGACAAGGTCGCATGTGGAAACCATGACAGTTGGAAGTAAGATTAGAGGGTGCAATGCGGGCTAAAAACAATTGGAGATATGATGCCAAACTATTTAGAAACCCTAAATGCAAACAGCAAATAATTGAAAAATTTGAAGAAAGCTGGGAGTGGAATGATACAGAAGATGTTAGTTATAATGTGGTTTGGGATACCATGAAGTCGATATTTAGAGGGGAAAGTATAAGGTTAGCTAGTATTAAAAATAAACAAATTAAAAGTAGACAAGAGGAAATTGAAAAAGAAATTAAATTGTTACAAGAGGAGCATGCAAAAACAAAAGATAGGAAGGTGTTTGATAAGATTCAAAGATTAAAGACGGAATTGGTGGGAAAGGATATTGAAAAAGTGAAAAGAGATTTGGTTTATTTAAAGAGGGAGTATTTCGAGTTTAGTAATAGAAATTCAAAATTATTAGCAAGAGCGGCCAAAGAAAAAAGAGCTAAGAGGGAAATTGGAGTTTTGATAAATAAAAATGGAGCGAGATGTAACAAGACTAAAGATAAAAGCAAGATAATTAAAGATTTTTATCAGGATTAATATGCAAGAAAAGATAAGCAAAGTGGAAATAAAATAAATCAGAAGCATTTAAATAGGATGGAAGAGAGAATAATGGAGAAAGAAATAAAAGATGGGATAGCTAACTTGAAAGTAGATATATCCCCAAGTGAGGATGGCTTATCAGCCGAATTTTACAAAGAGTTTAAGGATCAGGTGGTATTAAGATTATTGAAGTTATTTAATCATATATTGGATGGAGGACAGATCCCAACTTCATGGTACAGATCCATAATTGTTTTACTACCAAAACCTGGGAAAGATTTAGAAAAAGTAGAGTCATATAGACCCATTTCTTTGATAAATCAAGATGCAAATTTTTACAGCACTATTAGCAAATAGATTAAATAGTTTTAAGGGCAATTATATTAATAAAGATCAAACAGGTTTTCTGAAAGGAAGGCATATGGCGGACCTGACAAGGAGAGTTCTAGATTTGATAGATATTACCGACCAAAGCAAGGAGAAAGTGGGGCTATTATCATTAGATATTTTCAAGGCATTTGATTCACTTCAATGGGAAAAAATTAACGAGATAATCTTAAATCTTGGATTTGGGAATAAGTTTAGAAGGACAATTGGATTATTGTATCAGCAGGGGTCCGCCAAGGTCAGAGTTAACAATATTTTCACGTAAGATATAAAGCTGGAAGCAGGAACGAGACAGGGATGCCCGTTATCGCCAATTTTATTTGTTATGGCAATGGAATTGCTTGCGAATGCCATAAGAGAAGACAATAATACCGGTATTGAGGATATAGTGGATAATAAGTTAGGTTTGTATGCCGATGACACCTTGATGATTATGAAAAATCCTATGAAGGTGTTGGAAAGGATACAGGTACACTTGAAGGAATTTGAAGAGATGACAGGTCTAAGGATAAATTGGGACAAATCTGAAATGATACTGTGTAATATGGATAAAAAGGAACAGGAGAAAATTGAAAATAGGTACAAGATACAAGTTAAAGAAAGTTTGAAGTATCTGGGGATAAATATCTCAAATAAATTGGAAGATCTTAAGAGACTAAATTATGGGAGACAAAAAAGGGATATTAAGGATAAAATACAGCAATATAATAAGTTAAAGTTGTCTTGGTTTAGCAGGGTTGCATTGTGTAAAATGATGTTATTACCAAGGCTTAACGTTCTGTTTGATGCTCTGCCAATCCAACTTAAGGATAAAGAAATTAAGGAGTTTCAAAATTTATTAAACAACTATTGTAATGGTGGGGGAAAATCTAGAATCACAAAGAATTTGTGGTATTTATCCCAGAAAGAAGGAGGATTGGGACTGCAGAATGTTAAGAATTATTACAGAGCTTTTCAGGTTAACAATATTGTGAAGCTTAATGAGGGAAATGGAGATATGGGAGGATTTTGAGATGAGAGAGTTAGTTCAAATTGGAAAAGCAATATTTTTACACCAAGTGCTAGGTAAAATAATAATTAAAAATAAAATGGCAAAAACAATGATGGAAGTATGGAAGAAGGTAAAGAAGGAATTAGCCCCAGATATCTCTCCAATTATAGAAATGGAGGACATGAAAAACTTTCCAATAAAAATAGATAAGAGGGTGAAGGAAGGTTTTTTTAAGAAATTGTGTTTCCTTGTTGAAAGACTGGATACAGGTTTGTGATGATAGAGAGAAGAAATTAGAGGTATGTACGCAATTGAGGATGAATTGGTTCCAGATTGCATTAGTGAACAAGTGGAATAGCAAATATATGATGGAAACCAGTTGAGGATTTGGTATCAAAGATAAGAAAGGGGAAAATGGGAATTAAGGGCATTGTAGGCAGGATTTATAAGATATTAAATAAAGAAGATAATTCACAAACTACATTAAGAAATCTCTGGAAGCAAGATTTGAATATCAAAATTAGAGAAATGGAATGGAGAAATAAATGGGGAAAAAGGATTATGAGATCCATATCAGTCAGAATAAAAGAACATAATTATAAAATGTTATGGAGATGGTACTTGACCACAGTGAGGTTGTATCAAATGGATAACAATAAAAGTTTGTATGAATATATTGGGTACGTATGAACATATGTGGTGGAGTTGTAATGTGGTAAAAGATTTTGGGGGAAGAATTGAAAAGGAAATATGTAGTATACTGGAAATTAGTCTTAAACTGGGGGCAAGTACCACTATGCTGACGGACATGGATGCTGGAAAAAAGAGTTATTGGCTATAATGTTGACAACAGGTAGACAATGTATAGCAAGAAACTGGAAAAGTAATGCAATTTTGAAAATTGAAGATTGGTATAAGGAAATGTGGAATCTTGCACTAAATGATAAGTTCACTTGGGAATTGAATTAAAAAAGGGTATGATTTAAAAAATAGATTCTGGAAATTTTGGCAATTATTTGTGGAGTCTAAATTGGTTGGAGGAGCGGGGGTTGGACCAGTACCAGATCAAATGCTGTGATATCCTGCATCCTCCAGGGCATTGTATGATACACAGGGTGTGTAGTGTGATTTTGTGTATATTATATTTTTATATTGTATTATTACTGTGTTTTGTTTAGGGTGAAGCATGGTAATACTGTAATAGTTAAGAAGTTATGGGTAGATTAAAAGAGGTAAATACGAACATTTATGGGTATATTTAAGTGAAGATGATTTGGAGACCAAACGTTACAAGAAATAGAAAATACTGCAAAAGTAATTTTAATGATGCATATAAAGACAGAGTATAACAATCAATAGTTAGTGAAGGATGGGGAGGTATTACATTGACAAAGTAGAGTTACTGTATTGTGTTAGTGTTATTAGTATTGTTTAATATTTTGTATACTAGCATAGTTTGCCTGGCCTTGCAGAGCATTTTTTATGTGTGTTTTTAAGGTTAGGGGTGGTTTGGGTGGTGGTGTTTTGAATTTGTGGTTTTTGAATTTACCTGATTTATTTTATTTATTTATTTCGTATTTTGAGTGTTTAATTATTTTTGACTGTTTTTTACTCTTCCAGCCTCTAGGTGGGGCTGTGTTTAAGAGTACTGCGATTTCCTTTCTTTGTTCAGTTCGGTCCCGGAGGCATGGAGGGAGGACATGTTTGGTGAGTGCTCTTGATTGTTTAATCTGTTTTGATTTTGTTTTGATTTGGGGGTATTGGGCTGGGGGGTTTAAATAGAGAGTTTCTACTTAAACCCCCCAAAGTGTTTCTGCTTGTTCTTTTGTTTTTATTTTGGGTTTGTGATGTATTTAATTGTTTTGATTATTTCTGGTTACTTATTTTTCTGATTTCTTCCGTATTTGTTTAATTTGTGATATTATTGTTTGTTGAGTTAGGTATTTTCGTGTTGTAGATAGGTGTTTTAAGTGAGTTTTTATTGTTTTTCAGTAGCCTTTGGTATTTTGGGTGTTTTTTGTTGAGTTTGTGGTTTATTGTTGTATTGTTTATTGGCTTTATTTTAATTATTTGTTTATTTATTTGTGTTTTATTATTTTTGATGCTTGGCGTTTTGATTAACTGTTTAGTTTTGCTTGTGGTTGTGTTTTGTGGGGTGAAGAATGGCCTGTCTGTCATTTCCTCTTTTCCCCATTGCTCTTTCGAAATTAGGTTTCGATGCAGCGATGGGGAAAAGGAAGAGCTGGCAGTCAGCTCGCTCTTCCTCCATTAAGGTTCATTAGGTCGGGTGGGCAAAAAGGAGGCAGAGAAGAGATATCTTCTTCACGATGGTTCTCTCCTCTTGGCCTCCTTTTTCCCTGGCTTACCTAACTGGAGATCGGTAGGCAACGATCCATAAGGGGTAGTGCTCTTCTTTGCAGATTGCTGGCTGCTGCTTTTCTATTACCTCCACCGCTGTTTTGTGCTAGTTCTCGAAATAGCGGTGTGGGTAGTAGAAAGGCAGAATCCAGTCATTCGCCAGGGAGTGTGCTTCCCCTGACGAATTGCTGCCTGCTGTTTTTTTTCCACCCCTGCTCAACTTACCTTGAGGCCAGCGGTGGTCTTGCCATGTCTTTGGCGGGGTAGCGAGGAGGAGAGGGAGTCCCTCTTCTCCCCATTGCTCCGGGAAAGAAGGCCGGTGGTTGTCTCGGCGGTTTTTTTTTTGCAGGTTTGGATTAGCGAGGCCGTGAGGCGCTGCGTCTGCCTGCAGCGGCCTTGCATTCCTGTTGCGGGAGGCGCTGCATCCGCCTGTGGCGGCCTTGCGTTCCTGTTGTGGGAGGCATTGTTTTATTTTATTTTTCACACGCCGGCTTTCTCAGCGTTTTTTTTTTTATAAGCTTTAATTAAGAACTGAAATAATACAAAAACAAATAATGAAAATAATACAAAAAATAATACAGTAACAAATCTATACATTATAAAAAATACCTAAAGCAATAAAAGAATATAACTCGACCACCTGTGCTCTGTCGGGGGATGTCGGCAGGGGTTCCTTCACCATTTACCTTCAATTCTACTTCCAAAATTGGATCATGTCAGGGTTTGGGTTAAACTTGTTATCACCTAATAAAGCGAAGTTGACAAAGGAACCCCAAATCTCCCAAAATGGTGTCTTTATTGGTAACCCATTTTTCTGGTGAACTTGGATAGTTAATTTCTCATTGAGAGCCAATTGCCAAACATCTGCGTACCATCTAACTTTACTAATATTAGTTCCACTCTTCCATTCCTTGGCAATTAGCTGTCTGGCTACCATCAATAAAGATAACAATAATTATTTTTTATTATTTTCCAGATGTAAATCATCCACTTCACCTAGTAATACTATCTTTGGACTTAGCACTATTGTTATTTTTAATATTTTATTCAATTCTTCTATAACATCCCAGAAATTCCTCATTTTATCACACAGCCACCACATATGAATGTAAGTCCCTTTTCCTTTATTACATCTCCAGCATAAATCAGAGTTCTTATTATTTATTAAATGTAATTTTTCAGCATTCTGCGTGCTCGTGCCCTTCAGCCTGATTGGCTGAAGTGGTCACGGTGTGGAGGACACTGGGGCTTGAATTTTTGTTTTTGTTCGCGTTCGTGTGGTGTTTTTTTCCCCTGCGGCTTGGTTTCTATTGGGCACGCGGCCTTTCCCAATGTTCTGCTTGCTCTCGCCTGTCAGCCTGATTGGCTGAGGGGCGGCACGGCGTGGAGGACGTTCAGAATTGAAGTGGTTTTGTTTGCGTTCATGGGGCTGTTGCCCCACTGGCGACTGCAGGACCCTTGTGGCGCTCTGCAGGCCGGGTAAAGGCAAGTGCAGGCGGCTCGGTACAGGACAGTATGGACAGGTGCGGGTGTGTATGCCGGAGTCCAATGGTTAACGTCCCTCCTTATAGGTAAAGATTGTTTATGTATTTGTACTGTAATTCGTTATTTTTGTTTAGTTTTTGTTATTATATTTTGAAAAATTAATTAAAATATTTTAAAAATAAAAACAAATTAGGAAATCCCGATAAACTTTACCTGAGACTCAATGAGCGTAATCAAATGCTTCATCACTTTAAGCCAAGCCTTTTCACTGCTATACATTCTTCGGGCCAAAATTAGCTTGTTCTTCTCAATCACCTGAAAAACCACATTGTTACACAAGGAGCAAATGGCAAGATAGTGGGTAATTATGTTTTCCTTCAGAAATTCAGTTGAGCATGCCCAGTCAAATATACACAGGACTGCATCTTAAAAAAGAGTTGCAGGACCTAGTTATTTACCCAGATCAATTAAATGAAAAACCTGTAACTCATTTTGAAGAAGTGTTTCCCCGAGATTTGGGGCAAAGAGGGGTTATTTTTACTAAGTAGTTAGACACCAAAGACAACAAGCCTGGTCTTTCCAGAGGTATATTTCATGCTGATATGTTCTGCAACTAGGGCAATGATGGCAAACCTATGGCATGCATGCTAGAGCTGGCACTCAGAGCCCTCTCTGTGGGCACCCGTGCAGTCGCCTCAGCACAGAGTTCGCCTCACTCCTTTGCCCAGCAGCCCAATGGGAGTGCTTCCTCCCTCCCCCAGCACAGTTTTCTCCGCCCCTCTGCCCAGCAGCCCAATGGAAGCACTTCCTCCCTCTCTAGCAAAATTTGCCCCTCCCCTCTGTCCAGCAACCCAATGGGAGTGCTTCCTCCCTCACTCCAGCAGAGACTTCACCCCACCCCTCTGCCCAGCAGCCCAATGGGAGCGTTTCCTCCCTCCCCTGTTGCCATGTTGGCACTCTGCGATAATAAGTGGTTTGGGGTTGCAGTTTGGGCACTCGGTCTCTAAAAGGTTCACCATCACTGAACTAGGACAGGCATTCGCTTTAAAAAGCTATATTTTCCCAAGAAAAGGAGTGACCTTTCCAAGATGAAACTGCTAGCAATATAAAATGATATTCTGACAAGTGTCAGAATTGTCCTCACATCTCAAAGACTCAAGATATATCTACTCTCTGATTTAGCTCACCCTTTTATCTGGCAGCTGGCAAGTGAGTTAGATGTTTAACTGCATAGCCAGAGATTGGGAGTTTGATTCCTCTCCGTGAGGAGAAGATTCAGCTTGGGTAGATGAGGCCAAGCTGTACACTCTCAGGACACCCTGAGAAGAAGCAAATGGTAAACCATTTCTAAGGTAAGCATTCAATACTTAGAAAACCCTGGAAAAGGATGCCATATGGCAGAATTGACTTGGTGGCATATAATTATTATTATCATTATCTGGTACTTGAGACTGAAACCAGGAAAGAAGTGTGTATCAGGAACCGCAACACCCTAGAATGGGCACCAAAACAGCAACAGAGGATAAATAAAATATCAACCTCCAACAAAATAAAAAAAGCATGTGCTCTCCTATAATTTATTATCCTTACCATCTTTCCCAGCATCTTCACCAGCATCATCACCCTACCTTTTCTCAGAACACACAATATCACACAAACAAAAAAACCCTCACAAATATTTCAACAACACAACACAATAACCTACAGTGAGTAACAGAAAAATAAAATAATTTCTCCTTCACAGTACTGGCTTTTAAATTATAAGAGCAGATAGACACTACTTTAAAATTCTGATTAAGAAGCAATCCCATCTAGATCACTCTGCTACTATTTTCAGTAGAAGGAGTAAAATGGGACAACAAAGTTGAACTACATCTTTCCTAGATTCTGGATCTCATGCTAGGATAACAGAATTTTACTGGAAAAGGTTATGTAAAGACTTAATTTTTACACTACAATCAGTGGAAAGCTCAACTCCTCCAAACAAACAAAAACACTCCAGTAATGTGAATGTGGGGTATCAATAGCTCCTCCTGAGATAATAGAAACTACAATTTAGACTAAGGCTCCAAAAATACAAGATAATTTGTTGTTGTTCAGTCACACAGTCAAGTTCGACCCTTTGCTACCCCATGGACCACCGCATGCCAGGCTCCTCTGTCGTCTGCCAGCTTCCGTAGTCCACCCAGATCTATGCCCATTGTTTCAATGATGCCATGTAGCCATCTCATCCTCTGCCGCCCCCTTCTCTTTTGCTTCCAACTTTTCCCAGCATCAGGAACTTCTCCAGTGAGTCCTCTCTTCTCATTTGGTAGCCAAAGTACTTGCGCTTCAGTATTTGTCTTTCCAAGGAGCAGTCACATATGGTTTCTTTTAGGACTGGCTGATTTGATCTCCTTGCAATCCAGGAGGCTCTCAAGAGTCTCCTCCAGCACCACAGTTTAAAAGTGTCTATTCTTCTGCGCTCAGCCTTCCTTATGGTCCATACATTACTACTGGGAATATCATTGCTTTGACTATGTGGACTTTGGTTGGCAGGGTGATGGCTCTACTCTTTATTATGCTACCTAGGTTTCTCATAGCTTGCCTCCCAAGAATTAAGTGTCTTTTTATTTAACGGTTGCAGTCACCAACTGCAGTGATCTTAGATCCCAAGAAGGTAAAGGCTGTCACTGTTTCCATTTCTTCTCCTTCTATTTGCCAGGGAGTAATGAGGCCAGATGCCATGATCTTTGGGTTTTTTATGTTGAGTTTCAGGCCAGCTTTTGTACAAGATAATAAGCTGCCCATTTGAGAGAGACTACATCAGTTTCTCCCATCACAGTTTTTTCCACTTCAGTATTCTGCAAATTAGCTGACTTTGCTGGATTACAGGCTGAAATCCTAATGCTTAGTGCAGCAAGTTGCACTAGAATGGATCCATTGAATTTGGTAAGTCAATGCCTCTGAAAGTTCTGTTGAGTCAAATGGGCTAACTCTAGTTGTGACCTACTTCAATGCAACTTACTATATTAAGCAACATGATTTCAATCAAAGGCCAAGGTATTTCCTAATACCCTTTGCCATGCAAATACCTGGGATCTAAAGCTTCCCTACACTCTGGCCACATAGCTCGAGTGAAAGTAAGGGGACAGGCTTCTGGTTCAAGAGGTTCTGATATTTACTGCCATGAGAAATGAGGAAATCAATTAACAAGGGGTAAGGATTATTGATAGATAAGATTTGTGGGAATAGGAAAAAGCACGCCCAGCCTATTGGACAAATAGTCATGGAAAGAATGATACAGATATCTTTGAGATTATCTGAGAGTTATGAAATCACCAGATGGACCTATCGGTTTACAAAAGTGTTCGCCATTTGAGACAGCTCTCCCTTAGGTTCCCTTATGGTCTTATATATGGGAAGCCTTTAATCATTAAATGTGTTTATCCTGAAAAAGAATCTAATATCTAAGATTGTTGAAATCTTCACTTCTCATAAATTCTGAGTTAGTCATAAGTCTCTTGAAATTCATTGAATTTGCAAAGCCTAATTGTATTTAGGTAAAGGTTAAGTTTTCCCTTGCTTGAAAACCAGTTGTATCTGACTCTAGGTTTTAGTGCTCATCTGTTTATAGCCAAAGAGCCAGTACTGTCTGCATCTGCAGATGTTTCCGTGGTCATGTGGTAGGCATGACTAGACACTGGAGCGCACGGAATGCTGTTTATCTTCCTACCGAAGTAGTCCCTATTTATCTACTTGCAATTTCTTGCTTTTTAACTGCTAGGTTGGCAGGAGCTGGGCCAGAGACCATAAGAACATAAGAACAGCCTTGCTGGAATAGGCCACAGCCCATCCAGTCCAGCATTCTGTCTCACACAGTTGCCCACCATTTGCTTCAGGGTATTCCCAGGCAAATGCTTTCACCTGCTTAGGATTCCCTGGAAATGGCATTGAGAGATATCCTGCCTCTCTCTCCAACCCGGAGGTTGTCCTTAGGTATCCATAATTATAGCCATTGATAACCTTGTCCTCCATGAACTTGTCTAATCCTTTCTTAATGCTGTCAAGACTGACAGCTGTCACCACTTCTTCTGGCAGGGAGTTCCATAGACCAGTGATCCTCTGGGTGAAAAATGGGAGTGCGGAAGCTCACTCTGTTGTGCAGCACTTGGGTCTCAAACTGCTGACATGCCGAACTTCCAGTCATCAAGTTCAGAGTCTTAACCACTAAGCCACCACAGTCCCTTAGTGTCTAAATTATATTTAGGCTGATGCACTCCCTTTTTCAACAGCTACCTTCTGGGCCAAATCATACGTAGCAGTGCTCCATAGCTCCTTTTCTTTAGCTAAATGGTGAATCTGTGCCTCCAGTCTTGCTCTCTGCAATTCATACAGTTGACGGTAATCATCCAAAAGGCTAAAGGAATAAAATATGAGATATTATTATAAAAGGCATTTCATTCTTCTGCTTACTAACATTAATCTATCTTGATAATATCCAAAATGGATGTCTTGTAGCCACCTGTACCAGTTCACAAAAAGTGGTCAGGCTTCTACTTCTTTAGTACTGCACAAGATTCACTCACAGGACAATCAAAAAAAAAATAAGCAGCAGTTTATTCTAACATCACAGTGAGACAGTATCAGACACCAGCAGCCAGTCAACTTCTATCTCTCTGGCGATCTCACTCATCTAATCTTCTCTAGTAATGAAGATGCCAGATTAATCAGTGAAACAACAAGAGATCAAAACCCATTAGTTCACAGCCATCGTTTCTCTCTCTCAGTATGACTACAAGGACCAAGCTAGAAATGAAAGAGAATAATTTATATATCAATTACATCAGAAAGTAATTCCAATTAAAGGTACAGTCAGTAAGCTTTAGAAAAATTTAATGGAACATAGAACCACCCAGAAATCACTGAGATAAATATGGGAAGTGGATTTGAAAAGTAGAATTACAGAGGTAGAATGGAACAAAATATGGAGCCAAAGAGTTATGAAAAATATGTCAGTGAGAACTGAAGAACACTGTTACATTATACAGGTGGTATACTTCCCCAATTCAATTAAATCACTATGATTCAAGCTATAAGAAAGAGTTTGGATATGTAATGAATATTCTGGGACATATTTTCATTTATGGTGGGAGTGCAAAGAGGTGAATCGAACTTGGATATATGTTTTTGAAGAAGTAAAAAAAATATTATCACTTAGAATACGAATGTGTCCTTGGACAGCCTTGTTAAATGAACTGGGAGGACAAAAGGTGAAAAACTCAAGAAAGATATTATTATTATTATTATTATTATTATTATTATTATTATTATTATTATTATTATTATTATTATTATTATTATTATTATTATTATTATTATTATTATTATTATTATCTACTACAGTTGCAAGAATGTTAATAACTAAACACTGGGAAATGTATAGATATATAGGATTGGAGGAATGCTATTAAGAAATGTGGAATACTGCGATTAATGATAAACTGACGTGTGAACTAAAACTAAAAAAGTACTATTAAAAATTAGTTTGCTGACATTTGGGGAGAATTCATTTAATTTGTGTTGCGAAAATCTAGAGGAGTTAAACATGGAAATGAATATATGACATTTTGGAAATAGGGGAAAGATTCATGTAATTTGTATAATTGGTTTAAATAATTGTTTTAGATAAGAGGTGCCGGGTCTACATTGTATTTATACTTATATGTTATGTGTAAATGTTTTTGGTGTTATTGTATGTTTTTATGAAAAATCTAAATAATAATAAAAAAGAAATTAAAGGGAATGCGTATCCTCTGTGATCAACCCATTTCCTTCCTACAGCAACAGGATTTTCTCAGAGATAATAGGATTCGGCAAGGTTTAAAGCCTGCTTTTGAATATATTCAGGATTAAACTGAGGAGGGGAACAGTTACAGCTGTTTCTGAATATGCCTCCATCTTTTTCTGGTTAAGAAGGCATACTGATGGTTTATCTCCTAAGTCACAACATCCAAACCATACCTGTCAACCCGCGGCTCCGGAAAAATGGGACCTGCACACATCGCTTGTGCGCAGGTCGCTTTCCACGCATGCGTGGAAGGGTTTTACCCCTTCCACGCATGCGCGGAAGCGCTACGCCGCTTGCATAGGGGCTGCGCAAGCAGCGTAGTGCTTCCGCGCATGTGTGGAAGGGTTTTACCTCGCTGCCAAATTACGGGGTTTTCCCGGCCAAATCGGGATGGTTGACAGGTATGATCCAAACATGAACCTAACTTGAAAATATAAAATATTTTTAATAAGCTGCCTGCCAAGGGCAGATGTGGAAAGAAAGAAATGCAATTCTTCTGGCTCACATTCTATACGGTTTTAGCAATTTTCTCCTCCAATCTAATCTGGAACTCACTTTGCATTCATCTCAGACTCCTGGACAGCCCTTGCCAGTTCTTCATAGGTTTTTTCTGCTTCAAGAGTAGCTTTGTGTTCGTGTTCTCGGATGGTATTCAGCTCCCTGTTGTTGAATATAGCAACACTTTCAGTTGCATTGTACAAATTCAACTTTTATTCACAAAAAAAGAAAAATAACAGCCAAGTAGTAGACCTGGTCAGCTGTCCTATAGCTTCCTTGAAATTGAACAGCTCATCTGTGATGTGTTTGTCCATTACTCGCTGTGCCATCATTGCTTTGTGGAGAGTCCTCATCTGTCTAGGAATCCGTTCCAGCAATTCAACATATCTTTGTCTATCAAAGAGAGAATGTTGTAACAAAATGAAAAAATAGCATTGCACTTTGTCAAAGCTATTGTGTAAATGAGATTTCTTCCTGAAAATAGCTGCAAAAAAAAAAACTTTCACAAAAGAAATCTTTGCACAAAAAAAATGGAAATGTAATCTGCTTCACTTCTGGACTGCCTCACAAGCTCACACCCTTCCAGAAAGTGGCCCTGCGGAGACTGACAACCGACATGTGAATGAGAAGGCTGCAGCACTAAGAACATTGGTCAAAATCATGGTCATGTAGTTTTGCAATGCAAACTGGATGACATCAGGGCAATAGCAAATATGTAATAATAATGCTTTTAAAAATCAACAGGAAGATTACCAGGAAGCTGCTTTCTATGTCCAGTATTACATTTTGATTTTTTTCCTGCTCTTATATATAATAGCACTGACATTTACCCTTGCCATACTAACCAAAGTATTTACACAGAGCAATGCTTCTATGAATATAATTCTAAGATATTGAGCTACTTAGATTCCTGACCTGAGTTTGGAAAGAAGTTCTCCTCGTTCTGCACAATCCACACTGACTTGCCGGATAATTTCATGAAACACTATATTGTAGATGTTCTGTTCCACTTTAAGTATCTCTAGAACATTATGAATCTTAGGAAAGACACAAGAAAGAAGTTATAGTTGCTACAAAATGAGGCAGGAAATTCTGACTTGATGACTCAAATTCATGAGTGGACACCACATTAGGCCAATGATGCCATCCATTGTGGCAGGTTTTTTTTTTTTTTGTAAATTAAAAGAATTTCCAATCTTCCCTGGGCTCCCTTTTGTCCAAAGGAAGCAGTTCGGGAGGCACAGGATGGGGAAAATACTTTAATTTACCAAAAACAATGCTTTAACTGGTTTTTTTTTATTTTATCTGACAAAATGTTTAGGAACTGAGTATGTATTTTACCAGAAGCTGATAAATTCAAATGGTATAGCTATCTGTCATTGGCAAGCATGAATAATACAAATACAAATGCCCAGTACTGTATTAACAATAACAATTACACTTATATACAGGGCTGTAGCCAGGGGGTGGGCAAGGTGGGCAATGCCCACCCTGAGTTAGCAGTTTGTCCACCCTCAGACCCCCGGCTGCTTATATATATGACATTGTTGCCCATACTGAAAAAATATTCGCCCACCCACATCTAAAATCCTGGCTATGGCCCTGCTTATATACCGCTTCATAGTGCTTGTGCACTCTCTGGCCAGCTCACAAGGTAATTAGCATTTTGCCCCAAACAAGCTGAGTACTCATTTTACTAACCTTGGAAGGATGGAAGGCTGAATCAACCTTAAGCCCTGTCAGGATTGAACCCAAATACAGTAGTGAGAAGGGTTTTGGCTGCAGTACAGCAGTTTAACCACTGTGCCATGAGAGCTCTTAAGTATTACATTATTATTATTATTATTATTATTATTATTATTATTATTATTATTATTATTATTATTATTATTATTATTATTATTATTATTATTATTATTATTATTATTATTAGATTTGTACCCTGCCTTACTCGCACAAGAGCGACTCAAGGCGGCTTCCAACAAAAATAAATACAAACACGATATGCAGTAAACAATAATACATAAATTATACAATATACTTTAACAAAAATAAGTAAATACCTTTACAATTTCAAGACACAGTACAATATAACAATATAAAAGTAAATACAATACAAAAATCAATAAACAATGCAAACCATATGTAAAATTAATCTAGCATATACAGAATACCAAAAAATACAAAAGATAACAAAGTATACAATAATACCAAATATACAATAATATACAATACAAAATGCAAAAATTACTCTAAAAACAGCACAGAATGGGGGAAAGAAGCTCACGGCTCAGCGACTGCAGCAAGGGCGGGCAAAATAGTTCTTTTATTGTTATGGGAGGCCAGCGCAGGTGCTCCTATCTACCCCAGGCATCAGGCCATGGGTGTTCTGTCTCCCCCTCCCTCTTCTGGAGCACTGACAGACCAAGGTCTACCCATGCGGAGAGAGCCTCTTACTTTCCACGCCGGGGAAACACTCACGGCATGGCAAATCCAAAGCAGAAGTCCAGTTTTCTATAAGCCAAAGGAGACGAGCGAAGAGGGGCAGGAACGGGGAAGCTCAAACTTTGTCACAGAGCCACACCCAGCGTTCTGGCTCCTTATATATCCCCCCATGGGGTGTGGCCCAATGCTTCCTAATTACCTCCTGGCCCTCCTCTTTTGTCCAGCTGGAGACAAGGATCCAAGTGTCGAACACCAGGTGCCGGGGGGGCGGGGGCCGTGTCGGCGGGCTCTGGCAAGGGCGTGGTGTGTGCCCAGCTGAAAGTTTCCCCTAGGCTGGCCGGGCCAAGAACCGGAGCTGGACGTGAGCGCCCAACCCCCATTCCGGGGGAAGGAGGTGGAAAAGTGTCAGGGCTCCCCACAATACAGACAAAGACCCCCTTGGTGGCGGCGCGCCCGCTCCTGGGCCGTCAGACGGGGCCGGGCCGCTCCAAGCTCCATTGGCTCCTCAGCCGTCACCACGAACCGTGGGGCGGGGTGTCGCTGGTGCCAACCGTGGGGGCACGGGCACGGCCGATGGCTTCAGGGTGGTGCGCTGCATCTGACGGTGCTGAAGGTATGCGTTGATGCAAAGGCATTGGACCACCATGGTGTGGATGGTCAGGGGGGCCTCCACCCAGACCAACTTATCCTGTAGTTCCTCAGACAGCCCGTCCTGGAAGGCGTCCATCAGTGCCGCGTCATTCCACGCTGAGTCCTGGCACAAAAGCCGAAACTCGGTGATGTATTCCTGCAGGGGGTGCTTCCCTTGCCGGAGGTCCTTGATACATCTGGCTGCCATCTGGGCCCGGATGGGGTCCTCATACATGTGGCCCAGGTAGTGCCGGAAGCCCTGTTAGTCCATCAGCAGCGGGCTGTTCTGGGTCAGCAAAGGCATGGCCCACTGGGTGGCTGGGACGGACAGGAGGCTGATATTAAACCCCACCCTGGCCCGGTCATCGGGGAAATCCTCGGGCCTTGTGGCCATAAACAATTGACATTGTCCCATGAACGCTGGAAACATCCCCGGTTGGCCAGAAAACTTATCAGGCGCGGCCACTGGGCATTTCTGACGAGGAGGAGGGGTCGCAGGGGTGGCCAGCGCAGTGACTTGGGCCGTCAGGTGTGCCACTTGCTGCTGTAGTTGTTGGTTCACCGCCTGCAGCTGTTGCAGCTCCTCCATCGTGCCAGCAACGTTGCCCATTTGGGGTGATGGACAAGATGTTATGTCTCCCCCTCCCTCTTCTGGGGCACCAACAGACCAAGCTCTACCCTCGCGGAGAGAGCCTGTTACTTTCCACGCCAGGGAAACACTCACGGCACACCAAATCCAAAGCAGAAGTCCTAGTTCAGTCCAAAAGTCCAGTCCAGTGTTTTCTATAAGCTGAGGAGAAACGCGAACAGGGGCAGGAATGGGGAAGCTCAAACTTTGTCCGTCATGGAGCCACACCCGGCATTCTGGCTCCTTATACCCTCCCATGGGGTATGGCCCAATGCTTCCTAATTACCTCCTGGCCCTCCTCTCTTTTTGCCTCTGCTGGAGACGCTTTGCCTTGCTCCGATGTCTGGCATCAAGGCTCGCCTCGTCACCAGAGCTGTCCGTGAGCTGCATTTACTTTTGAGGAACATTCTCTCCGTCAGACTGCTGCTGGTGTTCCAACGGAGGCTGAGGCAATGTTGGGGGGGGCACTCCTGGGGAGGGGGATCCTGCCAGCTCTTACTCCTCATCCTCAGAGTCCTCATCCCCAAGGTGGGCCAGTTCAGGGGCTGGGGCTGGGCCGGGGGCCAGGCTCACAACAATGGGAAGGCAAAGTCCTGTGAAGCCACTCTCAGGACCAACGTGGCGGCAGTGAGGCCAGGGAGAAGTGGCGGCGAAATTCTGCGGCATCAGAGCATACTATCTTTATATCCCCTCCGAGGTGGGGCTCCGGCAGAGCGGCCACAGCTGGCCTTGAAGCCCTGGTTGATGACGGGGCCAGGGAGAGGCGGCAGTGCAGTCTTCTTATTAAAATAAGAAGCTAGTATGAAGGTTAAAAATTACTACCTGTGAAACTCCTGTTACTCCAGTATCTTCATCATCTGTTCCAGCCTTTTCCAGCATTGTGTCCATCACCCTCATCAGCTGCAGGACTTCCAATCTTCCAGATGGCTTCCTAATGGAGCAGAACACAAAGATAAGCAATTTCTGCAGTAGACTTGGGTAACTATATTGATACTTCCAGCTTCATCTCTCACAAATCCCAAACAGCCTGGTCAGTGCTAAGGGCCTGTGGGAGATAAGAGTCCAAAACATCTAGAAGGCCCTGTTCTATAATATACAATAGATTTTTAAAAAATTCAGTAGTACTCACATGGATGGGAATACTCGTAGCCTGTTTTCCTCATCTTCAAGTAGAGTTGTGTATTTACTGAAACAGATTATAAAAATTACGCTGCTTGCCAAGTGTTTGTGGTCACAAAATTCAATAGTCCAATTTTAAAACTTTTATTTAATTTTTAAAATGCATTATACATAAGCATTCTATTACAGACAACAGATTATAATATTACAGGTTTTTCAAAAGAACGCCTTGTAAAATGTGAATGGACAAAATTAGGGCAGATCTATAATAAAAATGTAGTATACAGTGATACCTCATACAACGTCCAAACTTGGTTCCACAAGTTTGGACTTTATACGGATTTGGACTTTGTATGAGGCGTGCAAAATCCTAGCCGCGATGCCTCATACAACGTCCAAATACTTGCCACGATGCCTCATACAACGTTGTTTCCATAGAGATAAATTGTACTGTAACAGCACAGACTTCAGGGCAAAGTCAAGGAAACAGACAGGAAACTGACAGAACTTTAAGAAATCATTGTCTAAAGGCTAAAAACATTACAAAAACTTGTCAAACAACCCTGATTGTCCAAGAACCTGACAAATGCTACAATAATCCTAGGAATGCTTCTAAAAATTCTGACGAAAAAATTTAAAAAAAAATCCAAAATCGTGCTCAAAACCACTCCTAAACACTCTTCACTTCATGCAAAATCCACAAGAGCAATGCACGCATGTGTCCTGCCTTTTATACTGCCCAGGCACAATGCAACCTGGGAAAAACCCAATGCCTCATACAAAGTTGCACGACTTTGTATGAGGCAACTTTTTTCAAGGAATTAGGCGATGGTATATGAATCCGATGTTGTATGAAGCGGACTTTGTATGAGGTATTACTGTATAAGCACCCTTCGAGGAAACAAGAGTTGGGGAAAAGTGGAACCTTAGTCTACCACACACCATGTTAACGCTAACCTCCACAAGACTCCATGTTAACTTCCAAACTAGATCAGATGGCAGAGGCTATATTGTTCATTTTTCATCTTGGGCACACCCAATGTTGCAAAACAGGAAGCAAAGAAAAAGCACATCCAATAATTTTAACACGAGTCCAGAGATAAGGCAAGCTGAACCCCCTTGCAGTCTTAACAAATTTCTGGTCTCTTTTACTAAAATGGTGGTAAAAATTCCCAGTTTCATGTGTTTACATTTCATGCTTGCATTTCTTGAAATCTAATGCAGAGTTTTACTAACTTCGTTACACTGCATGTCCCTCCATGAAAGTTAATTTGCATAACAAAATATACTTCTAGTTCCAACCTAAATGAGATTATAGGTGAAGGATGTGAAGTTTGGCAAGAAAAGGCTAGCCAGGATTTTTAATAAATGCTCTGCAAACAGGAACCAGGTGCTCTTGGTCTTGTCCTTTTGTTCTGACTCAATAGGTGCAACAATACTTACTCATCATAATATTCCAAGCCCAGAACCCCTCTATTTTTCACAATGTGAAACTCCTCTGGAATTAGACTGTCTGCTACACTTGCTGGCTAAAAAGAAAGCACAAAAGATACAATGATCACAAGTAGATTGTAAGGCACAAAGAATCCATATATTCCTGAAGACAATATTTCAGTTTGTTTTCAAGTACAAACACATACCATGCAAAGTTTTGTTTCATGACATTACTTAACCATGGCAAGTTAAAATTCCTATGAACGTGGAAACAGGCGCGAACGGTGTAGACACGAAGAGAAAGAGGGAACCGTTCGGTAGAGTAAATTCTCCAGAAAATGTAATCACAAAAATATGATGCTTTATATATTGTTCATCAAAAGGTTACAACGTAAACAATTCCTCCATGGGTAAAAAGTTCTCATTCAACTAGTAACACAAGGCTGGAAATATGTAACGAAAATAATTCCTCTATGGGTAAAGTATAATACAATCACTAGTCAGCTGTTGCCAATATGTAACGAAAATAATTCCTCTATGGGTAAAGTATAATACAATCACTAGTTAGCTGTTGCCAAAAATCTTTCTAAGTCGATACTAGTTAATACGACTTTTCCGAACATTGTTCCTTCTTCAGGAAATCTACATGAAAGAATAAGAGAATGTATATAATAAACATCATGCAGGCACTAATACAATATATTCCATTACACTAAAAGTCTTTTTACACAGAATTATCTTGTTCACAGAAAAATCTTATTCGCTGAAAAATCCTATGTATTAGCTCCAGAGCCTCATTAAATGTGATACAGTAGCTTACCTATTTATTGTATGGAAGTGGTTATTTTGTCGCATCCTCGCCTCCACGTATTTTTTCTAGGTGCTTGTGGACGTTAACTATCAAAATGAAAAGCCTTCCTTTATACTGATAAGGAGGCTGCTCAGATGTATTTAATGCTGTAAGCACCGAATCTCTCGACCTTGATGACTAGAACTAGGGCAGCTGCTGCCAGAAATAGCTTGCAAGAATTGCTTACAAAAAAGAAGCCAATTCAAATTCCTGATTTAACCCCTTGGGCTGCATAGTATCAAATAAATGAATGTAAAATGCCTCTCGTTGTCTCAGTTTATTTATTTATTATTTATTTATGATTCACATTTGTATATGCCGCCCACTCAGGCAGAACCCGACTCAGGGCGGCATTACAACAAATCTAAAAAATACATACATAAAAACATTTATAAAACCTTATAAAAAACCCACATCCACCCCAATTAAGAAACCCATATCCCACCCACCCATCACACCCACCATACAAAAAGGGAAGAAGAGAGAGTTCCTATAAAAGCCAACCGGCGGGGACCATAGTCCCGTTCGGGCCCCACACCTGCCCTGCCAGCCAGGTCTTTACTCCTTTCCTGAACGGCAGCAGTTCACTTTGAAGTCTTAGATCTATTGGCAGGAGGTTCCAGAGGGTTGGTGCGGACACGGAGAAGGCCCTCCTTCGGGTGCTAGACAAATGTGCACCCCTCGTTGACGGCACCACTAGAGAGCCCCTCCGGTCCGCTCTGGTTGGACGGGCAGTCACTCTTGGGGCGATGCGGTCTCTAAGGTATCCTGGCCCCCTGCCATATAGGGCTTTAAAGGTCAAAACCAGCACCTTAAATTGCACCCGGAGACAAACTGGTAACCAGTGCAGCTCCCGAAGCAGCGGTGAGGCATGGGCATATCGCCCACACCCCATCACCACCCGGGCCGCCGCATTCTGGACCAGCTGCAGCCTCCGAATGGTCGTCAAGGGCAGCCCCATGTAGAGCGCATTACAATAATCTAGTCGGGAGGTAACCAGAGCATGAGTGACCATAAGCAAGGAGCCCCGATCCAGGAGCGTGCGCAGTTGGCGAATCACCCGAAGTTGGGCAAAAGCCCTCCTGGCCACAGCCGCCACTTGTTCTTCCAGCAGCAGCCGTGAGTCCAGAAGGACCCCCAAGTTGCGCACTGGGTCTGTCTGGGGCAAAACAGCCCCATCCAGTACCAAAGATGGTAACTCCTTGGATAACCTGGGGCCCCTTATCCACAGCCACTCTGTCTTGCTGGGATTCAGCCGAAGCCCATTGGCCCCCATCCAGACCCCAATGGCCTCCAGGCATCCGGATAGGATTTCAACAGCATCACTGGGGTCCCCACGGGCCGAGATGTACAACTGAGTATCATCCGCGTGCTGATGGTACCGCACCCCGTGGGAACGAATGATCTCACCCAGTGGCTTCATGTAGATGTTAAATAAGAGAGGAGATAGCACAGAGCCCTGAGGCACCCCATACTTGAGGGGCCTAGGGCTAGACCTCTCACTCTCTAACCACACCGACTGGGTACGGCCCTCCAGAAAAGAGGAAAACCAGGACAACACGGAGCCCTGGATCCCCAGTCCTTCGAGCCGTTCCAGAAGGATACCGTGGTCGACGGTATCGAAAGCCGCTGAGAGGTCAAGAAGAGCAAGGACGGATGGACAACCCCCGTCCCGCTCCCGCCAGAGATCATCCATCAGTGCGACCAATGCCGTCTCCGTTCCATACCCGGGCCTGAATCCTGATTGAAAGGGGTCTAGATAATCCGCTTCCTCCAGGACACTCTGCAGCTGGCGCGCCACCGCCTTCTCCAAGACCTTACCCAGAAAGGGCAGGTTGGAAACCGGCCTGTAGTTGTTGAGGACAGCTGGGTCGAGGGACATTTTCTTCAGGAGGGGGCGCACCAAAGCATGTTTTAACTGTGCAGGAAATACCCCCTCCCGTAATGAAGCATTTATTATCCCTCCAACCCAACCCCCTGTAACCTCCCTGGAGGCTTTCACCAACCAGGTGGGACAGGGGTCCAGAGGACATGTAGTGGCACGAACAGCTGCAAGGAGCCTGTCCACTTCATCAGGGACAACAGGATCAAACTGATCCCAGATCGTACAGCAAGACTGTGCACCGGCACCCCCCCGACCCTCCCCATCCACGCCAGGATTCAATCCTGAACGAATCCGATCGATTTTCTCCACCAGATGGTCAGCGAAGTCCTCAGCCGAACCCTGCCAACCGGGCACCGATCCCTCTCTACCGAGGAGGGACCTGGTTACCCGGAACAGGGCGGCTGGGCGATTATCAGCGGAGGCAATAAGGGCGGTGAAGTATTGCTGCCTCACCACCCCCATCGCCACTAGGTAGGCCCTAATAGCGGCTCTAGCTAGTGTCCAATCGGAGTCATCCTGGGTCTTCACCCAGCGGCGCTCTAGGCGTCTCTTTGCCCGTTTGAGTTCCCGCAGTTCCTCTGTGAACCACGGGGATGACCTAGTTCCACGGGCGCGGAGAGGCCGCAGTGGCGCGATTTCATCCAAGGCAGCTATAGTCGTCCTATTCCACAGGTCGACGAGTGCCTCGGGTGAATCGTGTAGCCGATCCAGAGGAACATCCCCCAGTTCCCTCTGGAATCCGTCTGGATCCATTAGTTGCCGAGGGCGGACCATTTTAATAGGCCCTGCCTCCCTACGATGAAGTGTCGCCCCCAGGAAGTCAAGAGTCACCAGGTAGTGATCCGACCATGGCACAGGTGAGATGACTAAATCCTGTAATCTCAGATCACTCTGCCACTGCTCCGACAAGAAAACTAAGTCTGGCATGTGACCACTGCCCCTGGTCGGACCCCGAACTACCTGAGTCAGGCCCATGGCTGCCATGGAAGCCATGAACTCCCTTGCCACCTCAGAAGCCACCCCCAGCGATGGCAAGTTGAAGTCCCCCAGAACCATAAGTCTCGGGAACTCCAACGCCAGCATCGAGGCGGCCTCGAGGAGCTCAGGCAGGGCATCCCTTACCCTGCAAGGGGGCAGGTACAGGAGCAAGATCCCCAACTGACCCTTGGGGCCCAGCCGTAGGAGCAGGGCCTCACAACCAGACACTTGTGGAGCAGTGGCCCTAGCAACTCCCAAAGACTCCCTGGCAACAATGGCGACACCACCGCCCCTTCCCTCACCTCTAGGCTGGTGCCAAATACCGAACCCGGCTGGACACATGTCCGAAAGAGGTACTCCATCTTCAGGAGTCAGCCAGGTTTCGGTGATGCATGCCAGATCGGCCAGCCCATCTTGGATGGCATCTTGAATCAGGGGGGCCTTATTACAGACCGATCTGGCATTCACCAGCAGCAGCCTAAGGGCGGGGTCACTCCGGATCTGCTGCTCAGGACCCAGAGATGTACCTGCAGGGCTGGAATGAGGGACCGCATTTAAACATCGGACCCGCATTCCCCGGGTGCGGCCCGCCCCACGGTACCCGCCATACCGCCCCATGCCCGTCACAACACCTATACGAATCTCCGGAACCTCCCTAGACGGAATGCTGCCCCTCCTTCCTGGCCGGCAGGACCAACTCTCTCTCTTCCCACCCCATCCACAATCCCCCCCCAATTCCAGCATCGAACATGGGCTCCCAGAATGCACAGAAAGCGCTGGCGAGTCCTGTCGTCCATCTCTCCTTTTTCTTCCCCCCAGATAGGGAGGACGGAGGCAGGGGGCTGGAGGGGACGTCCGTGTGCGGAGACAACATCCACAGCGGCGTCTTCGGCTCCCCAATGGCACGAGGAGCCCTCCTAAACTCCCCGCCCGATGGCAGGGGGCGAGGGGGGACGACCTTGCGCGGCGGCGGCTGCGGCAACGGCAGCGGCGGCGTCTTCGGGTCCCTTGGCCCGGGGGGCCCTCCAACCTCCCCGCCCAATGGCAGGGGGCGGGGAGGGACAATCCTGCGTGGCGGCGGTGGCGGCGGCGGCGGCTCCAGCGTTGTCTGCCTCCACCTCCCATTCCCATTCTCGGGCCAAATGACAAAGGCCCCGGGAGGAGGCAACGCAATGGTTTCCGGGCCTCCGGCGGCGCCTCCTCCTTGAGCCCCCCAACAGGCAGGGCCCAGAGGGCGGTGCGACACACCTGCTTCCCATTCCCAGGCCGAATGGCGTGGGCCCCGGGAAGAGACAGCACCTCTTTATCTCCCCGTCGGTGGTGGGGGCGGGGAGAGCGTGGCCGCGGCCGCTGCTCCGGCGGCGCCTTTTTTCGGAGCCTCCCGGGCCACGGGGGGCTCCCTTTAACTCCCCGCCGGTGGTGGGGGCGGGGAGAGCGCAGCTGTGGCTGCGGCTGCGTCGGCGTCCCTCTCTGGAGCCTCCCGGGCCACGGGAGGCTCCCTTTAACTCCCCGCCGGTGGTGGGGGCGGGGAGAGCGCAGCTGTGGCCGCGGCCGCGGCGGCGTCCCTCTTCGGAGCCTCCCGGGCCACGGGAGGCTCCCTTTAACTCCCCGCCGGTGGTGGGGGCGGGGAGAGCGCAGCTGTGGCCGCGGCCGCGGCGGCGTCCCTCTTCGGAGCCTCCCGGGCCACGGGAGGCTCCCTTTAACTCCCCGCCGGTGGTGGGGGCGGGGAGAGCGCAGCTGTGGCCGCGGCTGCGGCGGCGTCTATCTTTTCATGTGGACTTGGTCTAATGAGTTCTAAGGCTACAAATTAAAGTCCCTTTCTGTGTGCGCTTGTTCCATGTAATGACTGACTAAAGGAGCTTCTAAAACCTGCCCCCTAATCTTACTGCGATGTTCCGATATCCGCACTCTCAGAGGACGACTGGTGAGTCCGACATAACGTTTACCACATGGACATTCCCATAGATAAATGACATTTTTATCTGGCACAATTGGTGAGTGATTTTAAAGAGAACAAATAGTTCTTCTCTGGGATGAAGATGTCTTTGGTCTCCCAGCAGAACTGGCATACTACACAGAAGTGACATTTGTAATGCCCCGTTGGGAATCTCTTTTGCTGGGTCATGAATGCTCTGGCTGTGTGATCCGAACGTATAACCATATTACTAATGGATTTGGTCTTTCTAAAGCCAATTAAAGGCTTGGCGTCACAGCCAGGAAGCTCACTGACTAAATGCCAGTGTCTATGTATGATTTTCTTAATTTCTGTTGCTGCTGGCGAAAACTCAAAAGACCATCGTAAATTATTGTCACTCAACCGTTGTTTTCTTATAAACAATGCCTTCCTAGGTATGTCCTTAACTCTTTGGAGGGCTCTATCTGTAATGTGCCTGGGATACCCTCTTCGTGAGAGTTTCTGTTGAATGGCGTGTGCAGAGTGTGCAAAGTCAGCCACATTAGTAGAGTTCCTCTTAGCTCTGGCAAACAAACCAAATGGAATGTTATTTTTTACATAAGGAGGGTGGTGAGACGTATACTTAAGATACGGGTTCCTATCAGTAGGTTGTCTGTACAGCCTTACTGCTATTTTTCCTGATTATGCAAAGTAAACTTCGACATCTAGAAATGGAATGGAAACAGGATCTGCATGAGGAGTGAAACGGAGGTTAGCATCCAAGGAGTTAATCCACAGCACAAAACTGTTCAAAATATCTTTAGAATCCAAGATGAAAAACAGATCATCTATAAACCTGCCATAGAAAATGACATGTGGCAAGAAGGGATTGATATGTTTGTTGTAAATATGTCCTTTCTCGAAGTGGCTCATATATATGTTCGCTACACTGGGGGCCAGCGGGCTCCCCATGGCCATGCCCCTAATTTGCATATAGTAGCTGTCACCAAACCTGAAATAGTTATGTTCAAAAACCACGTCTAATAAATCCATAAGGAAATGCGTAGGTGGAATATGGGACTCCCTGGAATCCAATTTGTCAAGTACAATGCTTCGTGCCTCCTCTAGTGGGATGTTGGTGTAAAGTGCTTCTATGTCCAATGTTAGTAGAATGCTATCTTTTGGTACCACAACGCCTTCCACCATAGATATAAAATGTGTGGTATCTTTTATAAAGGAAGGTGTGTCCCTAGCGAATTTATTGATGTGGAAGTCCACATCTTTCACGAGGGGCTCGAGAACCGAATTTGTGCCGGATACGATAGGTCTCGCGGGGGTGGGAATACCCTCTGTTCTAGGTTTGTGAATTTTAGGAATTAGATGGAATATGGGAGTTCTCGGATGCTCATTAAATAAGAATCGCATGGTTTTGTCCGTGATATATCCCAAGTTAACACCTTCATACAAAACTGTTTTAATTATATTGGATATGTGTGCCGTAGGATCACGGGGCACTTGGTGATAAGAGCTGCTATCCCCTAACTGCCTAGTAGCATCAGCGATATAGTCAGTGGTGTCTAACACAACTATTCCTCCTCCCTTATCTGCCTGTTTAATAATAATGGAGCTGTCTTGTGCTAGTTGGTTCAGAATTAGTAAATCTTCTCTAGATAAATTGTGCCAGTATTTCACCTTGTCCCTTTCCATGCGTTCTATGTCACGTAGGACCTGTCTCTGGAATACTTCAATAGTGACAATAATTTACGATGTTCTTTTGAGTTTTCGCCAGCAGCAACAGAAATTTAGAAAATCATACATAGACACTGGGATTTAGTCAGTGAGCTTCCTGGCTGTGACGCCAAGCCTTTAATTGGCTTTAGAAAGACCAAATCCATTAGTAATATGGTTATACGTTCGGATCACACAGCCAGAGCACTCGTATTAACTAGTATCGACTTAGAAAGATTTTTGGCAACAGCTGACTAGTGATTGTATTATACTTTACCCATAGAGGAATTATTTTCGTTACATATTTCCAGCCTTGTGTTACTAGTTGAATGAGAACTTTTTACCCATGGAGGAATTGTTTATGTTGTAACCTTTTGATGAACAATATATAAAGCATCATATTTTTGTGATTACATTTTCTGGAGAAGTTAAAATTCCTAAAATCAAATCAAACCTCTGCTAATTGGCCTGTAGCCCAGTCGAGATGTACTTTAGACCTTGCAAAAATTCCCAAGTTAATGAAACTCTGGGATGTTGTGTATGGGTGCCCAGTGGAGCTACACTCAATTTATCCAACAAAATTTCCTTGTAGAACCCTTTTTTTTTTGGGGGGGGGGGGGGGGCTGCTGCAAAATTTTAGCACTTTTTAAAAAAATTTTATCTTCTAAACCATGCATTTTGTGTATACTACATGTAATTAGAAAGTTGTAGAGCATTAAAATTCTTTCAGTTATCACTGGTCAAATTTATTTTTTTAACCCCATACGTACTGAGATACTGGGCTTTGAAAAAGTGCTAAATTTCTCAAATTTGTAAAAAACTGCTTTAAAAGTTTCATGCTAGACCAACCCAAAAGACATCCTGTTTCTTCATGCAGCCAGAGGTTGCGACACCACTTCAACCCCCTTTGGACAAGGGAAGAAGAAGGTGTGCAAGCTGTATGAGAACAACAGTTCACTACACTTTTTGGCTTCTGCTTTTAAAGACTCATAAGCCACCCCCTCCCAGAGTTCCGAGGCAGGGGATATGTTTTTGGTAGCACTGTATGGGCGGGGGGACATGGAGACTGACACGTTGGACAACTGTTTACCAAGTCGGTGGCCATACCCACATTCCAGTTGGCCAGACTCCCTCCTACCAAAGATGCTGCCACCCACCATATTTTTCGTACGTACCTCCAAGGACAGATCTGGCTAGGTAATGACGACATCATACCATCAGTTTGGGGGTGGTCACTGACAAGGAAAGGTGTTGTTCCCATCAGAGCCACTCGAAACGCTGCCCCTGACAACATCTTGAATATAATCTCCTGTAAATGCCAGAAAGGGTGCAGCAGTGCAGGTTGCAGCTGCAAGAAAGAAGGACTGCGGTGCTCCACCCTTTGCAAGAACTGCACGGGGAATGGTTGTGAAAATTCCCCCGAGCCTGACCTCCAAGAGGAAGAAGTGGGGGACTGCAAAGAGCAGAGCATGATGGATGCAGTGCTGGATATGGATGAAGAAGGAGAAGAAGAGGAAGCTCCGTACGGCGCAAAACACCAAAAATATTAAATGTATGCTTCGCAATGCTTCCTGTTTTACTTTATGTACTTACATATCGTTTCCCGTTTTTTATTACATTTTATTGTACAAAACTACTAATAATTTCATAAGAAATACGTGTGCTTTTTAGTCTTTATTAACCTAAAGAACATCTTATACAGGTCACTCAGGATAAAGCAACTCTCATCATTGTGGGGGGTGGGGTCAAAATTTCCAAACCGAAAGACGAACTTGGTTTTCATGCTCTTTGAACCTTATATGTACACTGTAAGTATGAACATCCTACAGAGGAGGGGGAGGTGGGAGGGGGAGGAGGTGAGAGGGGTGAAGTTGAACATTTGGAAACTGAAGTAGAATCAAAAATTCCATTAAATATGTTGCAAAATGGAAGATACATAGCAAAAACCAGCCTTTTTAGCAGTTTTTTTTACAAATTTGAGAAATTTACCACTTTTTCAAAGCCCTGTATCTCGGTACCTATTGAGTTAAAAAATAGGTTTGACCACTGATAGTTGAAGGAAATTTAATGCTCTACAACTTTCTAATTACATGTAGTACACAAAAAATGCATGGTTTAGAAGATATAATCGAAAAACTGAGAAGAGTGCCAAATTTTTGCAGTTTCTGCCCCCCCCCCCAGGTTCCACAAGGAAATTTGCTGTATTTTCTGGCATATAAGACTACTTTTTAACCCCAGAAAATTTGTGCCAAAGTCGGAGGTCGTCTTATAGGACAGGTACTTAACTGCAGCTTGTTTCCCCTTGCTTCATATGTCCGCCACATATGGTGGGGGGTGCCGCGGCCGAGTCCCTGCTCTATGCGGGGAGTATGAAGCAAGGGGAAGCAAGCTGCACACATCTTCCTGTACCTCGAGGAGGAGAACGTGAGCATGGATTGGCTCTCCACCAGAACCTGCCCATTCGACTCGGAGGGCTGCGCGTCTTCGGGTTGAGTGTGGGTTAATTTTTATTTGGTGTGCATTGGAAGAGAGGTAGTCTTATACGGCAAGTATATTCCAAACTCTATATTTTAACTAAAAAAGTTGGGGGTCGTCTTATATGCCCAGTCGTCTTATACGCCGGGAAATACGGTAGTTGGATAAATTGAGTGTAGCTCCACTGGGTACCCATACACAACATCCCAAAGTTTCATTAACTTGGGAATTTTTGCAAGGTAACACCCCCCCCCCCCATTTTGGACCTATGGCAACTGGGCTACAGGGCCCTCTTTAAAGAATGTGTAGGGAATATGCAGGGAAACACAAATAAGACCTGCTTAATTATCATCTCCCAGGGAAGGTAAAGGTTTCCCTTGCTCGAAAGCCAGTCATATCCAACTCTAGGGCTTAGTGCTAATTTCTGTTTCAAAGCAGACGTTTCCATGGTCATGTGGCAGGCATGACTAGACAGCGCACGGAATGCTGTCCCTATTTATCTACTTGCAATTTCTTGCTTCAGAACTGCTAGGTTGGCAGGAGCTGGGACATAGACAGGAGCTCATTCCATCCTGCAGTACTCGGGAATCGAACTGCTGATCTGCTGCCTTCCAGTCAGAGTCTTAGCCACTTGAGCCACTGCACTCCTCCCTCAAGGAAACAAGTTGCAAAATTAGTGAAAGAGCCACCCTGGATGTTTTGAGATTCAGTTTCCAGATGTTCCAGCTAGTATAGCAAATTCTTCTTCTTCCATGTCTAGGCCAGACATGAAACTGCCAAAATTAAGGCACCTTCTGGTGAATTCATTTTGTAGCTCCTTTCACCTGAACCAGTGTGAGAAAGATTTAACTGGCATCACTAGGTTGCCGTCTGATTAAAAATTACCACAATCTTTAAGGAGGTTCTTTCTGTGTACCCCAGTATAGCCTATGGTAAGGAATTACGAAATTTTTTGTCCAAAGTATTGGATGGCCAAATTTCCCTATACAAGTCAACAGAGCACAGATTAACATTTGAATAGTTAGCACAAACCATAATTTCATATAGCCATGTCGAACCATTTCGAACCACAATTCTAGCATATAGCCATCTCTCCAGTCTCTTTGCATCCAGTCCAAACCGTGACTTTAGGAAGAGAAGCAAGCTAGCCCTAAACAAACTGATATGACCAGAAACGTGCTTAAGTGTAAACTATTATCAGTGTGCTGTGCCTATTCAGGGCTTAAAATATTTTTATTTGCTCTGATGCAATCCCCAAAGAATACTTAATGCTCAATTTGAATCAGATAACCCAAGTGCATATTTCTTCTTGATCAACTGTTCTTCCAAGCATCCATTTTTTTCAGTGCTGTGTACCTGAAGATTAATTTGCTGGAGGCAGATTGAGATATACTGGTGATGAAATGAACAGGTTGGTGATGAAATGAACAGGTATCAGTTCTTTTCAAAGAGAGCTGTCCTTTCAATGGTATGTTTACTTCAACTTTCTTTAATGTTTTGAAAGAAAGGGTAAAAGCTTACTCCATACTTATTGTTACCAGTGACATGACTGAGAGACACATTCAACTTACAGATTTAGCTCTGCTGGTTTCCTGCTCCAAACTTCTTGAAGGTTTTTGGGCTTCAGGAGTTGAGTGAGGAATCTTACCATCCTTTTCAGCAATGACATCATACAGAAAAGAGACATCCCTTAATAAACACAAGGAATACAATCATTCAGTTGACGCAGTATTGTTGTCATGTTTATCTGCCATCAAGCATTGTACTAAGTCAGCAGGGAGCAACTCAGGACCTCCAGGTGTTTCCAGACTGCAACTCTCATCATTCTTCACTGGATGTGCTAGATTGGGCTTTGGGAATTATGGTCCTTTTACAGCCCAACAATATCTTGAGGCAATGGTTCCCAACGTTTTTGTGGCCATGTTTCACCTAAGCATCTCTAAAATCCTGCCCCCTTCCCCATGACACATAATTCTTATTATTTAAAAAGTGAATTCCTATTCACGTGGAGGAAGCCTAAAAGGCCATTCACTGTTAATAACTCATTCTCAAATTGCCCCCTTAAAAAAACAAATTCCTTCTCTGTGGGGTATGTGCCCCACATTGGAAACCATTTTCTTGAGACTGGAGAGAGACTGGAGACTGTGTTCACTAATCTCCACCCAAGTGCTCTTCTAAACTTGTGCCTACAGCTATTACACTATCACTCTCCGCTGTCATCCTGATGATTGTTGGGAGACCTTCTATGGCCATTCACCAGCTATGTTTCCTATTACCGCTGTTCTCCAAAGACATTTTCCTGTCTAAAATAAAAACCCAAATGTCCTTCTTCTAGGGCCAATTCTCAAATTGTGTAATGTTCAGAGAGTGAAGTAGGCTAAAAGGGCCCTCTATGTCCCATTTTTCCTAGTAATACACTACAGTGAAAAATGGGTGGGGTCCTCTTGGCTGTAGCATCACAACAGTGGAAGACCTCCCTTCCTATGGAGACTTATTTGGTGCTGAAACCAGCCTCCTTAAAACTTGGCTGGTCAATCCACCCACAATGGCTTTATAATCTTGGCTGGGTCCTAGTCTAAGAGATTATGGACTCTACCTTCAATTTTATTTGTTTGTTCCTCTTATTTGCATATGTTTGAATAATTTCGGCTCATTTTAGCTGCCAAAATGTGTTCTCTGTTGTTGGGCTTTTTAATTTGGGGGAGGCATCATTTTTGTTTTTTGTTGCTATTTGTAATTTATTTAATGTGTTTATTATTTATGTCTAATTTCCTATTGTAAGAATTTTTAAAATATTTTGTAAGCCACCCAAAGTGGTCAAATATCCCAGATGGATGGGATATAAATGTAATAAATAAAATAAATAATAAATAAAATTAAATAATGTTGTTCTAAATTTGTTTTTTAAAAACTGTGCCTCACCATGAAATCTTTGGCTATATAATGGGATGAAAATATTTTAGTACAATAAATAAATTACCCTTACATTCATATATCTCTCACTATATCTGCCCATCATACACTCATTACCCCACCCAGTTGCTTAGGAATATTCTCCTCCCTCAGCTAATACATATATTAATTCACTATCTCAGAGATTTTACATTCTATTACTATACCCCACATCAAAAGAGACTGGGACCTAAGCAGAAAATAGATGAGATATGTATTTGTTAAAATGGAGCAATTTTTAAAAATCATGTCAGAAGTACACAAAGCTGCTTTCTGGGTTGAAAAGATTTTTGCCGGAGGAACTCTGCTCAGGGGATGCCTGAATGAGACTCCTTTTATGTCCCCAACAGCTCTTCCCATCGAAGTGGTCCCTATATATCTATTTGCAATGTCTTGCTTTTGAACTGCTAGGTTGGCTGGAGCTGGGACAGAGTCAGGTGCTCATTCTATCATGCAGTACTTGAGTCTTGAACTGCCGACTTGGCGACCTTCCAGCTAACAAAGCGAGCTTCTTAACCACTTAGCCACTGCAGTGGAGCAATGTGTGATAAGAAGAGTGCTGGAGTTTTAAAAAACAGACAAAGACATAAAATAGCTCATCTTTTTAAACTGAGTGTATCAGCAAACATTTTGCCAAAAATGACTTCCAGAAGATTTGTTTCTGTGGAGCTTGGAGCCATGCAGTATGAGTGTGTGACAGAGAGAGATGCAGGTGTTGTAGTTTAGGATGTAGCCACATTTATGAGACTACCTATTCCTATTCAAAGGTACTGTGGCACCTCTCATGCAGATGAGCCATCTTCATTTGCAGAAAAGCTATGTAATTACTTGAGGCTTCCCTACTATACAGTGAAAGAACATACAGAAGGTGCCCTTACTTTCAGTTAAGCCCTGTATTATAGGCACAGTATTACCTTCCAGCTCCTGTGAGGCAGATTGGGTGCTGTATAAGGTACCGAAACTTGTTTCTACGAACAGGATGTTGCCAGACGCCATCAGCTGTACGGACGCAGCCCTGAATAGCAAAATAGAAATGAGCAGCTTTCAAGGCAGTTCTCAAAGATCAGATGAAAAAACAAGCCAAAGCGACTCCGGGCAGCTCACAATCACCATAAAAACATTCAATATAAACATCCCCACACAATAAAATCACAAAAGCATTTAATGTTTAAAAACCATTAAAATACCCTCTCAGCCACAATAAATTAAAAACTGAGACCAAAAACTGAACGACCTTTATATAAGCCAGCCCGGGGGGGGGGGGGGGGGGAGTTGCTACCCCACCGGCAGCACCCAACACCCACTGTACCAGCCAGGTCTTTAGACCTTTTCTGAAGGTCAGAAGCTCTGCCTAGAGGTGCAGCTCAGTCAGCAGGAGGGCCAGAGCAAATGCCAAAAAGGCCCTCCTTCTAGTGCTAGAGAGGAGAATTTGAAATATGGTAGCTTGATGAAGAGAAGCAGCTGGCAGGTAAGGAAGAATACTCTATTTTCCCCCCAGACCCTCCTACTCTGCTTCTAATTGGCTTTTCTTTGACAAAAGCAGCAGCTGGCTAGTTTTGTAATATCTACCTTTGCCTAGCATGTAAATAGATTCAGTGGAATTGATAGGTTCATGGAGTAAGAAATTTGTATTTTATCTGTTAATGCTACTTTAATACAGTACAAGCAGGTATGATACAGATATAATAAATGTGTTAAAGAGATTTTAAAGAATGATTATGTATTTTATGCAAATATTTTAGAACAAGGATGCAAATGCTCAATCATGGCTGTAAACATGAGTAGCTACAGTGCCCCCAACATTTATGGCCTTCAATCTTTTTGATGGCTCATAATTATTATAAAATAATTACTCTCCCATGCATTAACAAACAGCTCTGTTAACATAAAAATTGCATACCAAAAGGAAATCCATAGAAAATAATGGCTCGGTTTACGGAATTTTTTTCAGAATGGATTAATTGGTTTTGGTTAATGTATTTTTGTTTTTAATGCAATCCTATGGAAAATTTGGTTAAAGTAATTTTTGCTGTAAGAAACATTTATTTATTTATTTTATTTATTTATGATTCACATTTGTATATGCCGCCCACTCAGGCAGAACCCGACTCAGGGCGGCATTACAACAAATCTAAAAAATACATAAAAACATTTATAAAACCTTATAAAAAACCCACATCCACCCCAATTAAAAAACCCATATCCCACCCACCCATCACACCCACCATACAAAAAGGGAAGAAGAGAGAGTCCCTATAACATCCCAGAGATGTTAACCAAAGTTCCACTGTACTTGAAATTAAATGCTTCCAGCACCTATTCTGAGCTAGGTCTTCACTAGTTATGCAACATGATTTTGTCCATTTAGTCAAAGCACATATAACCTGCCTTTCAACTGAGAAAATATCAATGGTGTACAAAAATAGGTACAGAAGCCTCCGCCCTCAGGGTTAGACTTTAAATTTGAGACATGACACACATGGAATAAAAGACCTAAAAATATGAAAAAATATCATATAAGTTTTTATATTTCAAGGCAGTAGTCCTTATTGCAAGCTACCTTTTGATAATACTATGGCCTTTTTCATCTATGTTTCATGTCTACAAAATAAGGTAACAGAACAGATTTTTGCCTCAAAATAGTATATTTTTATAGTACAGGATGGGAGAATATCCCAGATGGATGGGATAAATGTAATAAATAAATAAATATTAAATATCATAAATTAACTGATTCAAGAAATAGGTTATGTCAATGAAGATAAGTTCATTTTTCTTTGTTGTCAAATGCCTTCTGCAGTTGTCAGAACCTTAGTATGAATGTGTTCTTCAACGAGCTGCCAAGATGAAAATCTGAACCTTCCTCATTCCTTTGTACCTTATGCAGCATAGGTGCCCCCCGCCCAGATATTGTTAGGACTGTAACTCTCAGCAGCTCTAGCCACTAGTCAATGTGGGTGAAGATGGGAGTTACAGTCTAATAAAATCTGAAGAGCCACAAGTTGCCTGCCTCTGTCTTCTGTGTAAGTGCTAACTCTTCAGGATGTTAGGCAACCTTTTTCCAAACACTTCTACCAGAGATTAACTGGAAGTGGTGAGAACTGAAGATGGGATCTATTTTGCATGTACTAAGCCAACTTCATCTCCCAGAAGCTTCAACAGAATGGGTCAATGGACAGGGATTTGGGAAATCATAATTCAAAACATTTGGAGAGCCAAAGGCTGAGAACCAATGCACTAAACTATGGTCTCTAGCTTTAAAACCCTCCACCCCATCCACTTGGTAGTCCATTCTAACCTTAGGCTAAAACCAGGTCCTATTTAATTACTAATTACTCCTTTAATTACTCCTGTCTTAACTACTGGCCAGACCTAGATATGTCTGGTCAGAGCAAGATTACAGTAAAACATGCCTCTACCACACACATTTTCAAAAAAATTCTTAGCTATTCTCTGTCCTCTCTACCATGGTCTCTCATTTCTTCTACCTTTCAGTAAATTTCAGATCTTAATAAGGCTTCTCACAGCTAGAGTTGCCATATGTAACGGAAAGCCGTGAATGTCACGTTTTGTAACTGACTTGCACGGTTCGATAAAAAACATGGAAATTTCACGGATTTCAAACCACTTGATTTGGAAGGGGAAAAAATTATTGCACTTCTACTGGAACGACCAGTAGGTGGCGGCAGCAGAAGCTTGGTAAACAAGGGGGTGGGGAGAAACGCGCCTGCCCTCTGTTCTCTGTAGCAGCAGCAGTTCGATACCCGAATACTGCAGAACGGAATGAGCTCCCGCCTCCCATCTTTGTCCCAGCTCCTAAAACCTAGCAGTTTGAAAGCAAGAAATGGCAAGTAGGTAAATAGGGACCACTGGGGGGGGGAGCATTCCCTGTGCTCCGGTGTCTAGTCATGCCTGCTGCATGACCACAGAAACATCTGCTCTCGTCCCTGTCCCAGCTCCTGCAAACCTAGCAGTTTGAAAGCAAGAAATGGCAAGTAGATAAATAGGGGCCATTTTGGTGGGAAGGTAAACAGCGTTCCATGCACTCTGGTGTTTAGTCATGCCTGCTGCATGACCACAGAAACGTCTGCAGAAGCAGACAGCGCTGGCTCTTCGGCTTTGAAACAGAGATGAGCACTGAACCCTAGTCGGATACGACTGGCTTTCAAGCAAGGGCAACCTTTACTTCTGTCCCATTTTTGTGAGAAGGAATTATGGTAACCCTACTCACAGCTTCATGTTTCAGCTACTTTTACATCGTTCAAAGTACAGTGGTACCTCACTTAAACAGTATAATGTGTTCCACGGGATTGCTCTTTAAGCGAGTTTGCTCTTTAAGCGAAACACCATTGTAAGCAACCAATTGTGACTTCTGGTGGGGGGATTGCGAACCCCAATTTAGTTGCTAAGCGAGTATTTGGTTGGTTTTAGTTGTTAAGCAAGGCGACCATTCAGAGAAAATTATGCTCTTTAAGCGAGTTAGTCTCTAAGAGGGGCTCTTTATACAAGGTTTTACTGTATTGTTCCTGACTGAAATATTGGTGCTACTGACATAATTTGCAATTACCTTCAAACAGTGGATTTTGCAACAGCTTTCACAGCAAGAATGTAAACAACCATCTTGACAAAATGAACTGACACACCTGAAAGTCTTTTATGCTTTTGGTATTCTTTGGAGGTTTTAAAGAAGTAGGACATGGGACTGGGTTGACAGCAGAGGTCAGGGAAACAAAGATTTCTTCTGGGATGAAATCACGCTGTAATGATGTGGGAAGAGGCTTCAAACGCTCTACCACAGATGACTTGCTTTTTAATTCAGGCAGTTCTAGAAAAAAGAAGGGAAGAGATACAGAACTACATCTTAATATTTTAACAGTGGCATCCAAAATTAGGAATGTTGAAAATCGTCTTTCTCCACACATGGATACATGTTTCAGGCTGAGGCACCAACATGAATATCTAGCCCACTACAGTATGAACTGGCTTTTAGAAATGCTACCCAAAGGCCTTTGCTGTAATATGTTTGCTAGCATCACTGCCAAAGGAAGACATCAAAACCAATAATGGAGAAGCTTATCCACCTGTATTAGAATCATAGAATAATGGAGTTGGAAAAAGTCCAACCCCCTGCTCAGTGCAGGAATCCATGTCAAAGCAATGTGACAGATGGATGTCCAATTTTCTCTTGAATGCCACCTCTTTAATCATCTCCTCAGAGAATTAGTTCCACTGTCACACTGCTCTAACAGTTAAGGGGTTTTTTTGTCTGATATTCAGCCAAAATTTGGGTTCCTGTAAATTGAGCCTATTATTACATTTCATACATTCTGAGAAGAATGTGAACAGATCCAGCTCCTCCTCTGCTTATTATCCTTCAAGTATTTGAAAAGTGCTATCATATCTCCCCCTCAGCCTTCTTTTCTCAAGACTAAAGAAGCTCAAGTCTTTCATTCTTTCCTCATAGGCCGGGCTTGACTTTCATTTCCCTGTTGCCCTCCTCTGAAGCTCTTTGTTTGTTGGAATTCTCTTTAATATGTGGTGTCCAGAAATGGACACAGTACTCAAGATGAGGCCTGACCAATGCTGAACAGAGGAGGACAAGTACCTCATGTGATTTAGACTTCTGTTAATACAGCCTAAAATGGCATTTGCCTTTTTTGTTGCCACATCACAATGTTGACTCATATTCAGCTTGTGATCTACAATTGCAAGATCCTTCTCACTCATAGTAATACTGAGCCAAGTATCTCCTATCTTGTTGATATGCATTTGGTTTTTTCTCCCTAAGTGTAGAACTTTGCACTTGTCCTGGTTAAATATAATTCTGCTGTTGTCATTGTATGTATGTATGTATGTGCGTCCATGCGTATGTACGTACATACATACGTATTACATTTTTATACCGCCCATCTGGGATATTTCCCACTCTGGTATTCAGAATTTAAACTTGCTTGAAATTCTGTAAAGATCCATCTGAGATACATTATTTGAAACTTAGAAGAATAGTTTGATTAAACATCAACTGCTATCAAAAAAAGATGGTTAAATAAGCGAAGGATGGCTGCAAGTTAACAAAAAGGAAAAGAGCAAGAATGAAAAAAGAAATAAGAGTTTGCACATTTGTTTCAGTTTCTATATAGCATTTCCCTATCACTTAATCAGTTTCCTAAGCCAGGCAAGTGAGAGAAGACATGGAAGAATCAACACCTAATGTTACAGGCAATGATAAATGACAGAACGGATTCTGATCCAAGCATTTGCTCTGATTTTTTGACCTGAACAACATGCAAGTTGTTTCTCCAGCTATATTCAGTGTTATATGGGGTTGCTCATATCCAGCCTCACCAGTCGTTTCACACAATGACCGAGTAGCATGAAGACACCCGAGCAAGAATCCTGGCAAATTTGGTTTCTGCTCATATGTAGAACCTACATGAATAAAGTAATGCCAGAGAGGACAGACTGCCAGTAGTGGAGAGCCTTGGCACTCCAGATATTCTTGGACTTCAATTACAAGAAGCCCAAGTCAGCATACCTGCTGATCAGAGTTTCTGGGAATTGAAGTCCAAGAACAGCTGGAGTTCCAAGGTTCACCACTGCGGGACTAGGCACTCACCTCTTGGGATGTTAAGAAAACCAGGTATTCTAAACCCATAATAGTGTTACAGTAAAACCCCTACTTACGTAAAAAGTATGTTCCGTAGTCTTTTATGTAAATCAGTTTTTTACTTAACTCGAAGCAAACCCATAGGAAAAATGAATTTTTACACACACACACACACACACACACACATATATATATATATATATATATATATATATATATATATATATATATATATATATATATATATATATATATATATATATATATATATATATATATATATATATATATATATATATATATATATATATATATATATATATAACTTAACTTGAAGCAACCCCATAGGAAAATGATATTTATGTAAATCGAAGCAACCCCATAGGAAAAATAATGTTTTTACATAACTTGAAGCAAACCCATAGGAAACTGTGTTATGTAAATCGGGACATGGTTTTAGTGCAAAAATCATTATGCAAGTTGAATTTTATGTAACTCAAGGCATATGTAAGTTGGGGTTTTACTGTATTCTAGTTATATTCTAGTGGGATATTTTATTCCTTTATGTTATAGGAGGCAACACTTTGAAAGCAAAGAAGGCACAGATATCCTCCTTTGATTAGTTTTTAGTGGACAGTCAAGACTGCATTACTTAGTATGGCTTTTCATATTTTAAAATTATTTTTAGCAAGCTCTGACTGTTCTTGATTTGTCTTTAAAGAATAAAACTATTTAATTAGGGTTTTCAAATTGCTTTTACATATTTTTAAGCTGCAAATGAATAAACTACTGCTTTCAATAAATGAATAGGTCTGAAGTGACCAAAACCCATCAGTTCTACAATTGAGCAGCTGTGCTATTAGGAAGCTAAACATTACAGACAGGTCAGTCAACAAACCCCTCAAACCGAGGTCATCTGTTATTGCTTTCTGCTCTACAGCATCTAACAGGCCCTTATGAGACTTACCTTTACTGTTCTTGTTTACAGGTACCATGGAAGAGGTATCACTTGTGTTTCTATTTTCTTGTTTTGAAGTAGATGGCACCACTGGAACTTGATCCTTGTTAGCAAACATGCTGAAATGTTGCTTTTAGCTGGTTTGTTCATTGACTTAGAAATGTTTTCCACATCAAACTGTCTAGAAGGGATAAGTGGCACAATTGTAATCAGTGGCATGAACCAAACTTAATCTGTGCATTTAGATTAGAAAGATATACTAGCATGGTAGAAAGACACATACACAGCCCTCTTCATCCCACACATATTAAATGCATTTCTCCATTAAAAGTTTGGATGGATGCTTCTAAATAATGACTCTACCTATCAGCTCTAACAAATAAGAAGTGCCATAACAGGAATGTTTGGTCCTCTAAATGATGGCCAGCAACAGCTCCCATCATTCTGCACCATAATTTTTGCTTGCTATGGATGATGGGAATTACAGTCTAGTCACATCTAGAAAAACATGCATTCTGCACCAAAGTTCTTTAAGAAAGGAAGCATTGCTACTGGACTTTTATTTTTTTCTTTAGGCCACAAAAAACTGAGTAACATATAAATGGACATGCAAACTCATTAACACAGACTACAAATGTACGTGCACTTGTCTGCAAGATATGGTGCATAGCTTTTGTTTTTAAAGCCAAGACTGAACTATTGGTTGCTCTCCACATGTTACTCAATTGCAGTTCTGAGCAGAATAGACAATAGCCAGAGGAAATGGGAACTGCAGTCTAAAAACAACTGAAAGTCCACAATGTGCCTTTCCACTCTTGCCCTGATGCATTTTGTATTTCATAAGACTTTGCGGTCCCATGCAGCCTCTCAAGAGTCAGCTATGTCAGAGAGTCAGGGGTGGGGTTTTTTTTTAAACTTTTAAAACTTTTAACTTTTTTATCATGTGTCTTTTATGTATTTACTGTCCGCTATGTAAACCGCCCTGAGTTGGGTTGTACCTGAGTGGGCGGTATATAAGCGTGAAAAATAAATAAATAAATAAATAAATATGCAAGTCATAAAAAGCGAGTCAGACACCTGTAGCAACAATTCCCTTCCCATCAAGACTAGTGATGTTGCCAATATATTTGGGAAAGCAGAGAAAAAGTAGGCAGCCATAGCCATTTAGTTTTATTTTACAGTATTTGGCTTTTTGAATGGGTTTTCATTTGGTAAGTAGAAGATATAAAGTAGCCTTTCAGCACTGAGTCTGAAATCTTATTAACAATTACCTAGTCTTAAACTGAGCTGCATGGGGAGTTCATTTCACCAGACAGTTAGCAATCATTCTTCATTAATAAAGGTAAAGGTTTCCCTTTACCTTTATTAATGAATACCAGAGTGGGAAGGTTTCCTTGCTCGAAAGCCAGTCGTATCCGACTCTAGGGTTCAGTGCTCATCTCTGTTTCAAAGCTGAAGAGCCAGCGCTGTCGTCTGCTCATCTGTTTCAAAGCTGAAGAGCCAGAGCTGTCTGCTTCTGCAGACGTTTCCGTGGTCATGTGGCAGGCATGACTAGACACCGGAGCGCACAGAACGCTGTTACCTTCCCACCGAAGTGGTCCCTATTTATCTACTTGCAATTTCTTGCTTTCAAACAGCTAGGTTGGCAGGAGCTGGGTACAGTTTTGTAAATCAGGGGGTGGGGGTGGGTGGGCGGTCAATTCTGTTTTGCTCTCTGCTGCTCCCTCCACCTCCACCCCACTGGCCAATGTCAGAGGGCAGGTGGTAAAGAGTGCCAGTCCAGCAGCATATGGAAGGACATAAGTTGCTAACTTTACGGCGTAACTCAAAAAGCTCATGTTAGCCAACGTTAGGTTGGAAAACGCTCTTTTTAAAAAGTCAGCATTCATGAATGGCCAGGATGAATCCCGATATGCCCAGCAAAGCAAAGCAATCACACTTATATACCGCCCTGTGGCGCTTAGTGGCGGTTCACAGGTTTATTAGCATCTTGCACCCAACATACTGGGTACTCATCATCCTCAGTAAGTTTAGCATTTCGATGATGATGATAATAATAATAATGATGATGATGGATCCTCATTTTACCGACCTCGGAAGGCTGAGTCAACTTTGAATCCTGGTTGGGATCCAACTCACAACCTTCGGTGTTGCAACACAACAGTTTAACGGCCCGTGATAGCGAACCTTGGCACTCCAGATGTTCTTGGACTTCAATTCCCAGAAGCCCAAGCACCCTGTGAATCCAAACGAATGGGTTTACTGCGATTCATCCGGCCCGCACTGCCCTTGTCGCTCCTGGAAGCGGAAGTAAAACGTGCCCGTCTGGGCGTGTTTTACTTCCGCTTCCAGGAGCAACGAGGGCAGCACGGGCCGGATGAATCGCAGTAAACCCATTCGTGTGGATTCACAGGGTGCTTGGGCTTCTGGGAATTGAAGTCCAAGAACATCTGGAGTGCCAAGGTTCGCCATCACGGGAACCCTTGCGCCACCAGGGCTCCATCAGATCATATTAGTCAACCCTCTGTCCCAAATGAGGAATCATTTTCGAAACTACTCCTCCATACGGACTAAAAACCTTAGTCCAGGCATCAGCGCGGCGCTATCCCTCGAACAGAATGGAAAGCAAGCCCGAGTCACGCCCGCCCACGGCCCCGTCGGTCTCAGAGTCAGGCGGGGGAAAAGGCGCGGCCACTTGGCGGCAGTTGTTGCTACGGCAACCGAGCGCCCCTCTTCCATTCTCTGACACCGACTTCGTCAGTTTGCAGCGGCCGCTGCGGCACCCACAGAACAAGTCCAGGACTCCGCCTCCGCCCTTGTTCGGAGCCCCCCCCCCCTTCCCTTGGCTCCGCCTGGCCATCGGTGGGGGTCTGTCCAAGCCAGGAGCTCGGAGTGGTCAGGGATGATGGAAGTTGTAGTTTGAAGTCTCTCTCTCGGGTTCCAAAGCAGCGAGTGGCGGACCACACTTTGTCAGCACTGAAGCTAGTGTCTGATTTCGGAAATGAGGGATTGCGGTGGCTTAATGGTCAAAACACTAGGAGCTCTGGTGGCGCAGTGGTTAAGCTGTTGTCCTGCAACTAAGATGTTGTAAGTTCGATCCTGACCAGGGCTCAAGGTTGACTCAGCCTTCCATCCTTCCGAGGTCGGTAAAATGAGTGGTCGGTAAAATGAGTACCCATGTTGGGGGCAAAATGCGAATTAACTTGTGAACCGCCCAGAGAATGCACTAAGCACTATGGGGACGTATATAAGTGTGATTGCTTTGCTCTGAACTTAACGGCTGGAAGGTCTGCAGTTTAGCAGTTTGAGACCCGAGTGTCGCACGATCGAGTGAGCGCCCGTCAACCTGGCAGTTCGGAAGCAAGAAGTTGCAAGTAGATAAATAGATACTTTGGACACCAAATGAGAAGAGAAGACTCACTCGAGAAGGTCTTGAGAATGCCGGGAAAGATCGAAGGCAAAAGAAGGGGGCGGCAGAGGATGAGATGGCGCAGTGGGCATAGAGCTGAGAGGACTGCAGAGGATGGTGGACTATTCGTTTGTTTGTTTGTTTATTACATTTTTATACCACCCATCTGGGATATTTCCCACTCTGTGTACAGACAAATACACAATAAATTCAATAGAATGGAATCTCAAATGAGTATAGAGTATAGAACGGCAAGCTTTCATGCCTGGCATGCAGTGGTCCATGGGGTCGCAAAGGGTCAGACTCAACTATGCGAGTGAACAACAACAAAATAGATACTACTTTGGTGGGGAAGGTAAAAGTGTTCTGTACAATCTGGTGTCTAGTCATGCCTGCCACATGACTAGGGAAACATCTGCAGACAACTAGCTTTCGATCAATGGCGACCTTTTAAAAGGGTTCCCAAGGGAGAAATAATTTAACAGCTCCCCATTAATCAGGTGGGGAGACACCGCAGATCTGGAGGCAGCTGTGACAACACCAAACCAGTATCAGCTTTTAACTCTGATTTGGGAGATTAAGCAGTAATATGTAACCTTTCAAATTTATAGTTCAAGAGCTTTTCCATCACAGGCTCTTTGCTTAGAAAGGATAAGGTTTCCCCTTTCACTGCTGTCCTTCCTTTTGCAGGCAAGGACCTTTTATTCAGACAGTCCTCCAGCAATTAAATCAGAAGATTTTAACCAAGTGCTGGCCTTCCAGGTTTTTTAAAAGGCAAACTAATATTAGTCTTTGAACACAGAGATTGGCAATCAGGAATATTATTAGGTAAGAAGACAAAAAGATAATTCCTATAGTAAAAAGAACACAGAAACCTAGGCAGATGATGGAAGAAACACTTAAAATCATAAAGAACAGGCGAGAAAAAGTAAAAGGTGACAGAATGGACGCGCGGCAGCGCTGATCCGCTGCCGCGCGCTTTGCCGGCCCCGCCCCATAAGAGACGGGACAAGGCCGGAAGGGGTGGGGGCCGGGCCTTCCCTTAAGGGAGAGGCTCGGACCGCCCCTCCTTCACTGGGCCGACTGGGCCAGGCAGCGTTTGCTGCCTGGCTCCGGTCGGCCATGCTCCTCCACGCGGCCCAGGCTTTTGCCCTTGTGGCCGCATGGCTTCCTTCCTCCGCGGTGGCTGGCCACGGCTCCTCTCCCTCTGGGGGCGTCCTTTGGCGGGCGGCCCTCTCCGGGGGGCCCTGCCACCTTGGGGCGCCTGCCGGAGCTCGCACCCGGCTCGCCCCCCCTCTTCTCGGTCGGGGGCCCTTCGGGCCCTCTGCAAGGCCAGCTGCGGGGCGCGGCGGCGCCCGCCATGATCCCGTGGCGGCTTTCCCGCACCCTGCCGGGGTCTGTGGGCTCGCCCCTTTTCCCTCCCTGGCCTCGGGCCCACTTCTTCCGGCCCGCCGTGACACGGGCCGGTGCTGCTCGGGCCTTTAGGCTCCATGCGGTGCTGGCTGCGGGGCGCAGCGGCACCCGCCACAATCCCCGCGGCGGCTCCCCCGTGCCTCTGCCGGGGCCTGCGGGCTCGCCCCTTTTCGGCTCTTCGGGGCTTTCTCCCCGGCCCCGGGCCTGTCTCTTCCGGCCTGCCGTGTGCGGGCCGGTGGTGGTCGGGCCTTCAGGCCCTCTGCTGGGCGCGGTGTTGGGCCGTGGGGTGCGGCCTGGGCCCTTGCCCGTTGCGGTCTTGGGGCCTGGCTTCCTTGCAGGGCTCTCCCCTGGGCCCGGCGCCCCTTTTTCGTGCCGGGGCTGGGCCCGCTGCCGGCCCAGGTCCTCTCTCCTTCCTCGGGCCTGCTGCTGGGCCGGTGGCATCGGGCGTGGTCCAGTGTTCCGGCCGGTGGCTGGTTCTGGCCCGTGCTGCGGCGTCCGCGCTGCCTCTGCTGGCCCCATCTCCCACCAGCCACATCGGGCGTGCCCCGCCCCTTCGGACGGTGGTTGTTTCCGGCCCATGCTCTGGCAGGCCCGTTGCTTCTCCTAGCCCTATCTCTTGCTGGCCACCCCGGGTCCGTGGGGTGTGCAGTGGGGGGGGGCATGGGTCCTCTGGTTGGGCCTTGCGGGGTTCACGGGCTGGTTGGGCCTCTTGCTCCCGGGCTTTTGCCCTTGTGGCTGCATAGCTTCCTTGGGCCCTGTCTGCCGCAGGCCGCGGTGGCCCGAGTATCTGGGTCGCTCCTTCCTGGGCGTCACTCCGGGTCTAGTCGTCCCTGCTGTATGGCCGCGGAGGTGTCTGCGGGGGCAGACAGCGCTCGCCCTTCGGCTTCGGGGCGGGGTTCGTCGCTGCACCCTGGAGTCAGTTGCGCCTGGCCTTCCAGGCTTTCGTGGCTGTCCTGCTGCCATCAGCGGTGGTCACCCTTGGGCCGTTTAACTGGGGTTCTCTGGGTCGGACGTGCTCCAGGGTGGTTCGCTGCCCTTTGGGGGCTGCTGGGTTTGTGCAGCTTGTTCCTGCCGGCTCCGGCCCACTCCATCTTGGGCGGCTTGGTGATGGCGCCGGTTCCTCACGCTTGGCTCCGTGGATTGTTCACCCCTGCTCCAGCGTGATTCCCCTCTTCAGCTGCATGTGCGGGCAGGCTGTGGTTCTGTGGCTCTGGAGCAGGTAAGTCTTGCCATTTGGGTTTTTGTACCTCTCTCCTTTCCCTTCTGGGATGTGCAGCCCCTTTCTTCTTAAATTTTGGTTCTGGCTGCGCGGCGAGCCGTCACCGCCCGCTGTTCTCCTTGCCGTGCGGTCCCCGGTGTCTCCTGCATTTTCCTGGGGTCTGTCTCCCTTGGCATTAAGGGGTCCTTCTCCCACAGTTTTTGGGGCCCTTTGGGGCTCCCCTGCCTTGGATGCATGGCCTTGCCCCTTCCCCTGTGGGTATCTGTCCCTTCTTGTTGCGTACCTCTACTCTTCTCTCTCTGGTGTGCTGGTTGCATTGGTGCCCGCTTCGGGCGGCTCGGCGTCCGGCCCTTACGGCCCGATGGCCATAGCTGCACCAGATCTCTTCACCCTCCATTTGCCCCCTGGGCCGTCTGCGCATGGCGGCCGCCTTCTCCGGGTTCCGCCTGCGGGGCCTGCTGCTTGCTGTCCTCAGCTACCTGCCCTGGCGTGCTTTTCTCTCTTGGGGTCGCCACGCTTTGCCTCGCTTTTCCATGCCATTGTGATGTCCAGTTCTCTTGGGATTGGGTGGGGTTGATTTTACTCCGTGACCCTCTCTTTCTGGGTGCTTCTCTTCATGTGGGTGTTTGGTGGGCCGTTGGTGTGTCTTGTTTGTCGCCGATGGCTCCTGTCCCGCCTACGAAAGGCCTTGGCTTGTGTGATGGCCCGGTATGGTTTGTGCTTGGACCTGCCTCCCTGGCGCACTAGTGTATCTCAGTTATCTCCCCTAGGGGTGGGTTGCTCCGGCCTCCGCTGCTTCGGTGGTTTGTCTGCTGCCTGCTGCTTCCATTCCTCCCCCCCTTTTCTCTGCGGACACCGGCCTTTCTCTGGACCATTTGTCTTGCCTGGGACTGCGGTTGGCTGCGCCGTGCCGTCCGCTTTCGGGGGCAGGGGTTTCCTTTGTGTCAGGCTGCTGTTTCCCTTCCTTACTCCACTGTTCGGGCCTGGCTCGGTTCTGGCCTTCCCCTGCTCATAGTGGCTCCTGGAGTGTTGCCGTTTCCCTTCTCCTTGCTTTACTACCAGCCTTGTATTGCCGGGTTTCCGTTTCGGTACCCGGTGCTCCGTCGGGAGCGGCTGTGCCTGTGGTGGTCCTTTATCTTCCCTGGCCTTGGGGGCTTGGTTTCTTCTTCCTTGGCCATTGGTCCGCTGGTCTGGGGTCCGCAGCTTCGCCTCTTTGAGGGGAGCACTGTGCTCTATGGGCATCACTGCCCGGGACTTCTGGCCATCTGCTCGTTTCTTTTCGGCAGCTTACATCGGGGCAGGGGCTGGCTATTCCCCCGCCGGGTCTTAGTACCCGACTGCCGTGCCGGTCATTTTGGCCTCCGGTTTGGGCACCAGGACTCATTCATCCCGCCTTGACCCTGACACAGCTAGCGGGCTTCCGGTTGCTTTTTTGTCTGGGTTGCCTGCCCTGGGTTTGCTCCGGGCTCCTGGGTGTTCCTTGGGTGCTGCAGCCTAGCTGGCTCTCCGCTCCTTCCCGTCGGGGCGTTGCCGGTGCCTGTGTTGCACTGCAGCCGGTTTTGCTCGGGGGCCTCTCGGGGCCTCGCTTGCGGGTGGTGTGCGTGCCAGCCCCTGGGTCTGCCCCCCAGTTTTGCCCATCTCCAGTGGTCTGCCCCTGGCTTTCTGGGCTGTGGTCACGCCTGTTCTCGGGGCCAGCCTCGTCCTCGGCAGGGGTTGGTGTGGGGCATTTCTCTTTCCGGCAAGGCCCCGGGGTTGGCCCAGCCCTGGCGGGGCGCAGGGTGGCCCGACAATTGGGGTTTAGAACTGCTTCCCTTTCAGGGGGACCCCCTTCCCTGGGGGGTCTCAGGGGGGATCCAGTGCGGCCATCCTGTCGTACTGGCATGGCAGTGGTGTGCGTTCCGCACCTCCGCACTCCTGGTTCATTTGGAATCTGTTTCTTGTCTGCCCGTTTGTGCTGCGCTCCCCGCGCTGTGCCCTTCTCCTTTCGGGGTTGCATGTGCTCCTGGCACTGGTTTTGCTGTTCCTGCTTCCCTATCCTGCCGCTCCTTGCCCGGTGCCCGGCATTGGCGCTGGCAGGCTTGGGGCCTGCCGCTGCCCTCCCGTACTCACTGAGCACGCCTGGCTTGGCACCAGGGGTGGGGTTGTTGGCCTGTTCCTTCTTGCCGTCCCTGGGCCGCTCGGCCTGCTTCCCCGGCTCTCCTGATGTTCTTCCGGCTGTGCCCCTGCTGCCTCGCAGAGGGTGCTGCTGGGCTGGGTTTTGGGGCTTGGTGCACTTTCGCATTGGTTGATTGGCGTCCGGTACCATCGGTGGGGCGCCCATATTCCCCGCCTTGGCGGTTATGTCTCAGGTTGGCTTGTAACCTTGGTGGTTTGCCGGGGGCTTGCCTTTGGCTCCCCTTTTGGCTCCCCTCGGTGCCGTTGGCGGTCCCCTCTCTGCCGCCAGGGTGGGGTTGCCCGTGCTGGTCTACCTGTTTCGGGGTTGTTGGTCCTTCTCATTCCCAACCCCGCCTCCTCTGGCCTCTGTGTGGTGCCCGTTACTTGTGCAGGTGCTGCATTGGTTGCTGCTGTATTTGGGGTGTCCTCGGTGGCTGACATCCGTGGGGCGGGCTGGGGCGGGCCTGTTCGCTTCCGTTTCTAGGCACACCTTGTGTTCCGTTGGGCACCTTGCTGGCACTTGCTCTCTCTGTTCTCTGCTTCATCTCCGGAGCCCCTGGATGCGATGACACGGGCGTGCAGCGTCGGCCACAGCTGCGAGTGAGAACGCCCGGCAGGATGTTTCATCAATGAGGGGCGTGTGCCTGGGGCTTTGGCTGCCTGTGCCTGGTGTGGCTCTGGTCCTGTCGACATGCCAATGGCGAGATGTCCTGCCCCTTTACTGGCATTCCGGTGCACCTGGTGTTTTGCTTCTCTTCCCTGGTGCCTCCGACCTTCGGCCTGGTCGCTGGCTTGGATCTGGCCACCGGGCCTGGACTCTGGAGGGGGCCACATTGTCGGCATCTTGGTGTCTGGCGCCAGCCCCAGGGCCGACTTGGTGGAGTCGCGGTGGAGCGCCACCCGATCCGTACGGAGGATGTCAGATGTATTGAGATCCTGGAGTGCTCCTTCCTGCATGGGGCTTGGTCCTTCTTTGGCTGGGTGGCAGGCGGGCCTGGGGGGGCGGGGAATCGTGGTAGGCGCCTCCCTGTGTGGCGGCTAGCACTGGTAAGGAGGCTCTGGGTGACCCCTACGGGTCCGGCGGGAGCACACCCGGTTGGCCTCTGGCAGGTCTAGATAGAGGGATAATCGCCTGGCCAATCCAGTGTGCTCAGGAACAAGGCGATGCCATGCTTGACACAGCGTGCAAAGCCTTATAAGTTCACCGGACACACGTCAGAAGCAGAGGTTTGGTCATTTGCGCTTCTGTGGGTTCAATATAGTTGGCTATAACCAGCGCTCCTTACCAGTGCTATGTCGGCCCGCTTGCATTAGTGAATTATTGTTAATAAAGTGGCCCAGTTTCAATCTCAGCACTGAGTCCGTCTCTTGGTAATGGCAACCTTGTGCCGCTGGCTACTCCTTCTCCTACCAGATCAGAGTAAGTGTAAAAGGATGTTTCATAGAAGACCAAGACCTGGACAAAATGGATAGATGAAATGGATTGACTCCCTAAAAGCAGTTCTCAATTTTGGGGACCCAGATGATCTTGGTCTACAGTTCTAGAAATCTTGGCCAGTACAGCCAATGATGAAAGCTTCTGGGAGATATAGTTTGCATTTGTTAATAGTTGAGATGGCTAGATGGCTTTGTTGATGCAATGAGCATAGAGATGAGCTGACTGTGGAGTCTTATGGATGGAAGGGAGAGAAAGGAAGGAAGGGGAACAAGAAGGTGAAGATTTTGGAGTGTGTGTGTGGTTGAAGGGACAGAGATTAGAGGGGCGATTGGAGATTTTGGAGGCTTTGGAGAAGAAGGGAGGAGGGACACCCCGCGAAGCCGCAGCCGGTGCAGAAGATGTGGCTGGCGTTTGCGCCAGAGGACTAAATAGATATGTGCTGGATCTCTTTTTTAAAATACAATTTAAGTATTCCTTTTTCTTGACTTTTGCCTGAGCCCCTGTTTTGCCCCTCCTTCTCCGTTTCCTTCCTTCTTCTTTGCAAGAGTTTGGATATTAGTCCCTGGATAGCACTGGGGGATTTGCTTATCGGAACATTGTTATAAAGTGGATTACAATAAACTGTTGCCAATTTTTGGAGGAAGTCTTCAATCAAGCTACTGGATTACCAGGTGGAATACAAATTTGGCTTATATCAGCAAGATCCCTTTTGTACATTTGGATTGCATTGGCTTGGAATCATTTTGCCTCAGTATTGCAAGTTTGACTGTTGGAGTATGCCTTCCTTGCTATTGGATTACAGTTACGTTATCTTGCTTGGTCTGGCTTTTGCTTTTTGTTTGACCTTCAGACAGGAGACATAATATCAACAAACACTTCCTTGCCTGTGGTGGATATATTAACTCTTTTATGGTCTGATTCTTGGTTTGGTGAGTGACTTAACATAATTGGATTATAATTCTGGAGCAGCATCAAGTTGAGAGACAAGAGGGTGTAAGAAAAGTTGCTGGGTTGAAGTTGCTTTTTGATATCACAATGGATAAAGTTACAAGAGGAAAGGGCAAGGAAGAAGAAGTTGTGAAGCCAAAAAAAAAGGTAACCTTTTATCAGAAGACCCATCTCCTCCGACATCATCTCCGGAACCACCACCACTTGACCAAACACAGATAATGGTAGAATTTGGGAAGTTATTCAAGAAAATTGAAAAGATGGAGGAGTCAGGAGTGAAAGACAAAATTGAAATTATGGGAAAACAGGACAAATTGGCTACAATGTTCACAGATTTTTCAAAAAAAGTGGATCTTAATTTTCAAAGGATGGATGCTAATGTAAAACTAATGCAGAATGACATGAAATTGATGCAAGGGGATATTAAAGGGTTACATGAGGAGGAAAAGGAAATTAAGATGAAAGTGGATGTGCAGGAAAAAAGAATCGATGTTATGGAAGAGATGATGAGAAAGCAGAATATTGTGATACGTAAAATGGTGGAACAAATGGCAGATAAGCTAAAAGATAGAATAATTGTTTGGTTAAATAATTTGAATATGGGAAAAGTTTTGTTCACGAGGATATTGCAAGCGTGTATAGAGTGGGACCGAGGAAGGGAAAGGTGGTACAGAGGAATGTACTGGTTAAATTTGCAAACTGTGGAGACAAATTGAAGGTGATGGCCTTTTTAAAACAAGCTGGATCTGGCGCTTTAAAAGTGGATGGAAATGATGTGGAAATATACAATGATATTTCAATGAAGGAACGTGGTTGGAGGTATAAGATGAAGCCAGTAACAAGATTTCTGATGGGAAAAGGGATAAAATACAATTGGCGATATCCACAACAGTTGAGATTCTTTCATGAAAGGAGGTTGCATGTGATTGATGCAGAGATGGATGCGTTGGAATATATGTGTATGAATGAGTTGGTTAAGGCATCTTCAAGGGAATGGTTGGCATTGAGGAAAGCTTTGTTGGAATCTGGGGCGATAAAAAGGGACTATGGTGGAGCAAGGGAGGAGGGGGCAGCAGGAGGAGAGGATACAGAAGAGCCGGAGTTGCAAGTGTTGATGGTAACTGAAATGGGGGGAAGTGAGGGTCAGCAGGAGGGAAAATAGGTGGGATGTTTGTAGGGGAGATGAGTTAAAGTAAGATTGTGAATTAAATCAGATTTTGTTTAAGAGGTATATTAGCGCTTGAGCTTTCATTGTAATGTCGTCTTTCATGTTCTTCCCCTCCCCTTTTCGAATGACGGAGGCGTTCTTTTTGGTTCAAGAAGCGGGGAGGGTATTAGTGAATGTGTTTTGTGTTTTTTGCTTTTTTAGTTATTGTGGGTTAGATGACATCACGTCCAAGGGAGAAATCAGAGATGGTAGAAGAAGGTGGGTAACTAAATTATGAGGTCTATTAAAATATTAACGTGGAATGTGAAAGGTACAGGCTCACCGATTAAGAGGAGAAGAATTGAATCAGCGTTGAAGAGGGATAGGTCGGATATAGTTTTTCTTCAGGAAACTCATCAAAAATCTCAGGATACGAATAATTTTTTTTTTAGGCTGGATGCAGCATTATGAGAGGTCATACACATCAAAGTCAAGAGGGGTGGCAATTTTGATATCGACTAGACTGGGGTTTGAGATAGTCAATAGGATATCGGACCCCGAGGGCAGATATTTGATTGTGAAAGGGAAGATAGATGAGGAGGAAATAACATTGGTGAATGTATATGTCCCAAATGATCATCAGACTGAATTCCTAGAAAAAATTCATAAAATACTGGTAAGAGAGAAAACAACGAGGATGATTGTGGCTGGGGATTTTAATCTGATAAGATCTAATTTAGATTGTACAAATATATTAAGATGTGGAAAAGGAATTAAAGGACAAACACTGGATAATTGGATGACATCTTTGGGACTGAAAGATACTTGGAGGGAACTTAAGGGGTCAGAAAGGGTCTATACTTATTTTTCACAGGTCCATAACTCATATTCCAGAATTGACTATATATTTGTAACAGAGAATATGATTAGAAATTTGGAGGAAATAGAAGTTGGGATTTTTAAGGAGTCAGATCATTCGAAAGTTGTGATGGAAATTAGGATGGACGGTAAAAAGAAGATGAGAAGGGTGTGGAGATATGATGACAAACTATTTAGGGCTCAAAAATGTAAAGAGCAAATTAGGGAGAGGTGGGAAGAAAATTGGCAGTGGAATGACAATGATGAGGTAAACTTCAATGTGGTCTGGGATATCATGAAGTCGGTTTTTAGAGGTGAAAGTATTAGATTAGCTGGTATTAAATACAAATAAATTTAAGATTTTGCAAGACAAAAATGAAAAGGATATAAAGAGATTGCAGGAGGAACACGCAAGGACAAAGGATAGGAAGGTTTTTGAGGTTTGCAAAGATTAAAGGCGGAATTGATTGGTAAGGATATAGAAAAAGTGAAGAGAGATTTGGTGTATTTAAAAAGAGAATATTTTGAATTTAGTAATAAAAATTCAAGGTTATTAGCAAGAGTAGCTAAAGAAAAGAGGGAAAAGAGAGAAATTGGAGTCTTGATAAACGAACAAGGGGTGAGATGTAATAAAACTAGAGATAAGTGTAAAATTGTGAAAGAATTTTATCAAGCCTTATATGCAAAAAAAGAGATAGATATAGATAAACTTAAAACTCAATTAGAGAAACAAAAATATACTAGTATAAAGCAGGAACATAAGGAAAAAATGGAAGAACGAATAACAGAAAAAGAGATAAAAGAGGTAATAGCTGGATTGAAAATGGGTAAAGCACCAGGGGAAGATGGGTTACCGGCTGACTTTTATAAGGAATTTAAAGATATAGTGGTGCCGAAGTTGATAAAATTGTATAATTATATTCTTGATGGGGGACAAATTCCGACCTCATGGTATAGGACCACGATTGTATTGCTGCCAAAACCTGGAAAGGATTTAGAAAAAGTGGAATCTTATAGACCTATTTCATTGATCAACCAAGATGCCAAAATTTTTACAGCAATACTGGCAAATAGGTTAAATAATTTTATGGGCAATTATATAGAAGTAGACCAAGTTGGTTTCTTGAAAGGAAGACATATGGCGGATCTGACAAGAAGAACATTAGATTTTTTGGATATAGTGAGGCAAACAAAGGAAAAAGTAGGTTTGATATCCTTGGATATATTTAATGCATTTGATTCTTTGCAGTTTGTGGCAATAAAGGAAATAATTAAAAGTTATGGTTTTGGTGACAAATTTAGAAGAATAATTGATCAACTATATCAACAAGGTCAGAGTGGACGAGGTTACTGATGAGGTAAAATTAGAAGCAGGAACGAGACAGGGTTGCCCGTTATCTCCAATTTTGTTTATTTTGGCCATGGAGTTGTTAGCTAAGGCTATTAGGGATGATAAAGGAATAGAAGGAGTCATGGGAGCTAAGATAAGTTTGTATGCCGATGATACTCTGATAATTGCTAAGCATCCAGAGAGGGCCTTAGATAGGATTCAAACTCAATTAAAAACTTTTGAAGACATTACAGGCTTGAGGATAAACTGGGATAAATCGGAAATGATGTTATGTAATATAAGTAAGGAAGATCAGAAGAGGATGAAAGGGATGGGTAATATTCAAATTAAAGATAAATTGAAATATTTAGGGGTAAATATCTCATATAATTTAGAAGATTTGAAGAGATTGAATTACAATAATTTGAAAGTAGAAATTAAAGCTAGAATTAAGAATCTTCAAAAACTAAAATTGTCATGGTTTGGAAGAATTGCTATTACTAAAATGATGCTTTTGCCCAGGTTAAATTTTCTATTTGATGCTTTGGCAATTCAAATGAAAGAGAAGGAAATTAAGGAATTTCAAAAATTATTTAATGATTTTTGTAATGGTGGAAAGAGGTCAAGATTGTCAAAAAAAACTATGGTATTTATCTCGGAAAGAAGGAGGACTAGGGATGCCGAATTTGCTGTCTTATTATTGAGCGTTTCAAATTAAGAATGTGGTAAAGATTTTGGTTGAGGGAAAAGCTTTATGGGAAGACATTGAAATGAAAGATTATAACCATATAGGCAAAATCCTTTTTTTAGGGGCTAGTCCGGGAAAATTAACAACTAAAAATACTATGATGAAGGGATTGTTTTACACTTGGAAAAAAAGTAAAGAAGGTTTTGGCCCCAAATATCTCACCAATTATAGAATTGGAAGACATGGCAGATTTTCCGGTAAAAATAAATAAAAGGATGAAAGAGATATTGATAAAAAATGGAGTAATCCTGTTTAAAGATTGGATACAGACCTGTAAAGTTAATGACAGAAGAAATGATTTGTTTGCAGAAATGAATTTGAATTGGTTTCAGATTGTGATGGTAAATAAATGGAATGGTAAATACTGGAGAAAACCAGAATTGTATAGAGAAATGACTGAATTTGAGGTGCTGATTTCAAAATTAAGAAAAGGAGATGGATCTATTAAGGGTGTAGTTAGTAAATTGTATAAAATGCTGAATATTGAGGGTGATCCACATGAGGCCTTAATGTCAAATTGGGAGCAGGAATTGAATATAAAGATTTAAAAAGATATATGGAAGCATAAATGGAAAAAGAGGATGAGAACATTATCAGTTAGAATAAAGGAGCATAATTTTAAAATGTTGTGGAGGTGGTACCTGACCCCGGTGAGGTTGCATCAAATTGATAATAAAAAAGATAAACTGTGTTGGAGATACAGAAAGGAAATTGGAACATATGAACATATGTGGTGGAGTTGCACTGTGGTTAAAGAATTTTGGAGAAAGGTGGAGAAGGAGATCAAAGATATAATGGGTAAGAGAATTAAACTGGGGTCGGGTTCCACCATGTTAACAGATGTAGAAGGTTTTAATTTAAACAAAGATGAAAAAGAATTGCTAGAAATAATACAACGGCTAGACAATGTATAGCTAGAAATTGGAAAAACGATATAAACATAAAGATAGAAGTGTGGTATAAGGAGATGTGGAATTTAGCACTGAATGATAAATCAACTTGGAAAATAAATAAGAAAAAGGGTATTATTAAAGAAAATAGATTCTGGAATATTTGGCATGCTTTTGTGGATCACTCTCTTAGAGGGGAAGAAGTAAGCAAACCTGTACCTGATCAAAAAATTTTTTGGATGGAAAGTATTAAGAATCTCTGATCTCTCTGGACATTGTAAATATCACGGGGTGAGCATGCCCATATATTTCTATATGGGTATGTATGTATGTTTGTATGTGTACGTATATGTGCGCAGGTGCATGTATGCGCTGGTGCACATGTATGTATACAGTAATGTATTAGCTTAAATAATAAATTCGTGAATTAAAGGGTATACTATGCATATTAGTCGAGATATAAAGCTTAAATCACCAGTTATATAGATTAGTTAATATGTTATTAATGTGGTAATGTATTAGCTTAAAAAGATATTGGTGTTAGAAGGTAAAATTATACATTGTGTATGTATCGGAAAAATGCATTTCCTATTTTTCTTTTATGTACATATGTGTCATATTATTTGTTGTAACTTTGTTTGAAAATCAATAAAAATTAATAAATAAATAAATAATCGACTGTGTGACTAAACAACAAATTCTGACATCTTGTGCAACTTGTTTCAATTCTAGTGGGCATCTGAGAAAATCTTTATATTCACTCTCAGCAAAAAGGTAATATAGCTTCCTTTATTTGAAGAATGAGTTTATCGGCCTTAGCGATCACCACTCAATCGGATGTCTTGCAGTTGAAAGAACTATGCAGAGATTATGTTTCATAATTCACATTCAGAAACTTAATACACAAAATAAAGTTAGTATATTCAAGTTGCCTCTTTTTCTGCTAAAGTACAAATAGTTCCTAAAGAAAAGACAATTTATTTAAAAAGATCAAATCTTATTCTATAACAAAAGTTCAGGAAGTTTTTTCAACAATTGGTGGGAAAGTACAATGTATGAAAGCTTTTGGGATGAATATATCTGACAAATGTTGAACAAGCAAAACAAGCAAAATTCTAATGGAATGGGAAGTTTCACCATTTTAAAAATGATTTAGCAGTTCTACAAATATGCACCTTTGCTTGTTCCAGGATGAGAACCATATGCCCTTTATTATCGATGGGCATTTACATTTAATATCCACTCCTTGATAACAAATCTGGGCTGTGTTCTGGCACTGGATTTCTGCTTGCACAAGATCAGAATACAGCAGGGAGGGGGGGGGGGCTGAAATTCCTGACACTTCAGCTAGTACCAAGTTGAATTGTTATGCATCTGCAACTGCAGACGACCAATTTTTACAAGCAGTGTATGTTCATTAATAACACGTGCCTTTCTGCACTCATTTGGAGAGTACACAATGTACAGTAAAACCTCTACATACACATTTCCATTCCACGAGGTGATTTGCGTGTTGAAAAATTTGTCAAAAACACATTGAATTATCAGAAGAGGCCATTAGATGTCACTGTACAGTATATTTTTTGTATGTCGAATTTTTCATATTAAAAATTTGTACAGTATATTGATTTTTTTAAAAAAAATCAGGGATTTCTATTTGTATGTTGAATTTTTTGTAAGTTGAACCATTTGTATGTCGGGGTTCCACTGTACTGGTTAAAGTTCAGATCAGCCAATAGTCTCTCCTCTGCCCTCTTTGAGATGGATACTATTATTTATTTATTTTAATTAATTTATTACAAACATAAAAGAAAACAAATAAACATTTATAACCTTACATTACAATACAATACAATACGGGGCGTGGCTAGGATGCCGATGTGTTAACACACTTCCCTCAGAGCTCGCGCTTCTCAATGAGAAAAACAATGAGAAAATAAACATAGAGAAATACAAATTTTTAAAGATTGGCAAGAAGAAAGCTTATAGACCTCGTAATTGAAAAGGCTTGATCCGGAAGGTCGGAGTTTGGGAGCGTTTTGGCTGGGAGGCTAGTGGCGCAAGCGGCGGCCTCACCAGCTGAGTCGCGGCAAACGGGACTGCCAGGAGATCGGGAGAAACAATGAAAATGTGAGTTGTTGAAAATAAAGACACGAATTTGGAAGTGGTGGCTGGCGCGGCTGAGGGTGAGAAGGAGAGTGAAAACGAAGGAAAAGCAAGTGTGTAAAGGAGCGAGGAGGAGTCAAGAGAGAGCGGAAGAGAGAAAGTTTGTGAAAGGAGATTAATGGCGGTTGTGAAGAAGGAAATCGAAAGTTAGAGTGATCGAAGACGGGAGGGAAACAACTGGAGACTGTTTCTGGAACGCTGTGGAGAGACTGAAAGGAAATGGGAGAAGGAGAGGAGAAAGATAAAGGAGAAGTGAAGGAACGGAGAGGGTGGCTGAAGGATGGGAAGTGTAAGAACGGACAAAGTACGGATGTTGGAGTGCTCGGAGGAGAAGGGAGGAGGGGCCCCCTTGGAAGCCGCAGCCAAGGCTGGGGATTAATGGTGCAGACGTAATTTTACTTTGTGGATTGAGCAGCTAAGTACGAAGTAATATAAACTTTTTAAATACCTTGGACTTCCCTCCTCCCTTTGCCGAGCAATTCTCTCTTTTTTTTCTTAATTATTTTTTCGGACCCCTCGGACTCTTCTGCCCTTTTTTGTTTTTCTCTTTTCTTTTTTTGTTTATTCGGGGTACCTGACTCTCCTTTCCCTTTTACCTTTGTTCTTCTTGGCTTTTTGGTTTCAATTTGTTTTCCCTTCCTCCATCAAGATTTCGGACATATAATTGCTGGATTATTTAATTGTTTTGGGGCTTTTCCCCCTCTTTTTGAAACATTGTTATAGTTTTGGTTAATAGAAGAAAATCTTCAATCAAGTTTGGGTTTTTGAAACTGCCAAGCCATTTTTTCATTGGATAACAGTAAAGCAGCAAAGTAGCAAAGCAGTTCAGGAGCAATTTTTTTGGATTACAATTTTACTGCTGGTTTGTTATACAGAAGCTGATCTGTTCTGTCTGGGCATAAAGTAAAGGGACCAATATAGGGGTTGAACTTGTGAATTAATTGACATTGAAAACTGACTGAGAATTTGGATTTGGTGGAAATCAAGCAATTGGAAATTTGGATTATAAATTGAGTGGGATTTGAAGATCTGGCATACAGGACTTGGGGCTGGGTATAATTTTTGCTGAAGAAGTCAATGCAGATTGGCTTATAAAGTTATTTAAAAATTAGTTATAAGATATCAAACCACAATCAAGGTTCTGAACACGAGTGAACTTGGTAAGGCCAAGAGCTGGAATTGGGAGATAGTAAAAGTTTGATTATATTGAAAGAATTGGTTGAAACTACAATGGACAAATTTGTGAAGGGAAACACGACGAAGGAGGAGGGGGTGGTGAAACCCAAGAGGAAGGAGAAGGAGAAAACCGAAACTGAGGACACACCTCCATCATCTATATCACCGGAATCAGTATTGTTGGATCAAACACAATTAATGGTTGAGATGGGTAAATTGTTTAAGAGATTTGATAAGATGGAGGAGGCAAATGTGAAACATTTTCGGGAAATGAAGGAACTAAGAGGGAAAGATAAAAATGAAATTATGGTGAAACAAGATAAAATGTATACAATGTTTCAGGATTTTGCCCACAAAGTTGATTTTACCTTTCAAAAGTTGGAAACAAGTGTTAATTTGATGCAAAGGGATGTGAAATCGATGCAGGCTCATGTGAAGGGGTTGCAAGAGGAAGATAAGGAAATCAAAATAAAGGTAGAAGGCCAAGGGGAAAGGATAGACATGGTGGAAGAGATGATGAGGAAACAGAATATTGTGATACGCAATTTACCGGGGAAAACGCCAGACCATTTGAAAGATAGAATAATTGATTGGCTGAACAATTTGAAAACGGGAAAAGATTATGTCAATGAAGACATTGCAAGTGTTTATAGATTGGGATTGAGAAGAGGGAGGAGTGTTCAAAGGAATGTCTTGGTTAAATTCGCAAATTGGGGCGATAAATTAAAGGTGATGGCCTTTTTAAAACAAGCTGGGTCTGGCGCTTTAAAAATTGATGGAAATGATGTAGAAGTATATAATGATATTGCTGTGGATGAACGTGTTTGGCATTACAAAATGAAGCCTGTGACCAAGCTGTTGATTGCACGTGGGATAAAATACAACTGGAGAGTCCCACAGCAATTAAGATTTTTTTATGACAAAAAAAATGCACACAATTGATGCTGAAACTGATGCACTGTATTATCTTAGTACAATTGAAATGATAGACTTGTCTTTAAGAGAGGGTTTGGCAATAAGAAAGAACTTGTTGGAATCAGGAGGCATAAGAAGAGAATATGGAGGTCAGGAGCAGGAGGAGGCAACAGGAGGGAGGGAGGAGGGGTCTAAAACTGAGAATGTAGCAAAGGAAGGGTGAAGTATAAGGATGGAGGAACTTAAGGAGAGGCAGAGTGGAGTTAGGGAGGTTCTGGGATTGTATGTATAAAGGTGTTAAAAAGGAATTGTATTAATGAGAGTTCGCGTGGGCATTTTGAGGCTTGCAGTTACATCTTCCACATTCCCCCCCTCCTCTCTTTGGTTGGCAAAGGCGGCTTTTTCTTTATTTCTGTAGAGGAAAAGGGTGGGGAGGGTAGAGTAGAATGTTTGTTGTGTTAGATTCAGTTTTAGTTATGGGAAGCGAGGTTGCACGCTCATTGGAGAGATCGGAGATGACAGAAGATTGCTTTTTGGTAAATTATGAGGCATATTAAAGTATCCTGGAATGTGAAAGGTACAGGATCTCAAGTTAAGAGGAAAAGAATAGAATCAGCTTTAAGAAAGGACAGGCCGGATGTAGTCTTTTTGCAGGAGACCCATCAAAAATCTCAAGACGTGAATAAGATTTTCTTGAAAGGGATGCAATACTATGAAAAATCATTTGGTACCTCAAAGGCAAGGGATGTGGCTACACTAATTTCGACTAGGTTGGGCTTTGAGATGACATGTAGTATCTCCAACCCCGAGGCAAGATTCTTGATAGTAAAAGGAGGATTGATGATGAGGAAATGGCATTTGTGAATATATACGCCCCAAATGATCATCAAGAGGACTTTTTGGAGAAAATGTATAAAATATTGGTAAAAGAAAAAAAAAACAAGAATGATAATAGCTGGGGACTTCAATCTAATTAGGTCAAATTTAGATTGTACAAATATACTAAGAAGTGGAAAAGGGGTTAAAAAACAAATTTTGGATAAATGGATGGAAGATATAGGATTGAAGGATACGTGGAGAGAGCTTAAGGGATCGGAAAGGGTTTATACTTATTTTTCGCATGTCCATAATTCATATTCTAGAATAGATTACATATTTGTAACAGAAAATATGATAGGAAAGGTAGACGAGGTAGAAGTGGGAATATTCAAAGAATCAGATCATGCGAAAGTGCTGTTAGAATTGGGGATAAAGAACATAAGAAAAAAAAGGAGGAATTGGAGATATGATCCTAAATTATATAAAGACCATAAATGTAAAGAACAAATAATAGAGAATTTGGAAGGAAAGTTGGCAATGAAATGACACGGAGGAGGTGAGTTTTAATGTGGTCTGGGATACCATGAAGTCGGTATTTAGAGGGGAGAGTATAGAAATAAGCAATACAAAGTGGAACAAGATAAAATCGAGAAGGAGATAAAACAGCTTCAAGAAAAACATACAAGAAGGTTTTTGATAATATACAAAGATTGAAGATTGAATTGATAGGAAAGGACATAGAAAAAATAAAACGAGACTTGGTATATTTAAAAAGAGAATATTTTGAATTAAGCAATAAAAACTCAAAATTGTTAGCAAGGGCCGCAAAAGAAGAGAGAGAAAAAAGAGGAATTGGAACTTTGATCAATAAGGATGGAATAAGATGTAATAAGATTGGAGATAAATGTAAAATTGTTAAAGATTTTTACCAGGCATTATATGCGAAAAAGAACATAGATATACCAAAATTGAAAAAACAATTGGAGAAACAAATAAATAATAAGATAACGCAAGAACATAGGAATAGGATGGAAGAACAAATAACAGAAAAGGAAATAAAAGAGGTCATAGCTAGCTTAAAACCAGATAAAGCACCTGGAGAGGACGGATTACCAGCCGAGTTTTACAAAGAGTTTAAAGATATAGTGGTCCCAAAATTGAATAAGTTATATAACTATATATTAGAAGGAGGGAAAATCCCGACTTCATGGTATAGAACTATAATTATTCTGTTGCCAAAGCCAGGAAAAGGTTTAGAAAAAATTGAATCATACAGACCAATTTCACTAATAAACCAAGATGCCAAGATCTTCACAGCGATATTAGCTAATAGACTGAATAGTTTTATGGGCACTTATATAAATGAGGACCAGGTGGGATTTCTGAAGGGTAGACATATGTCAGATTTGACAAGAAGAGTTTTAAATTTAATTGATAAGGTAGGACAAACAAAAGAGAAAGTTGGACTATTATCTTTGGATATCTTCAAGACATTTGATTCTTTACAATGGGTAACAATTAACGAGATAATTAAATGTTATGGATTTGGTGATAAATTTAAGAAGATAATTGGACAATTATACCAACAAGGGAAGGCTGTTGTAAGGGTAAATGATGCAGTTACAGAGGAGGTAAAGTTAGAAGCAGGTACAAGGCAGGGTTGTCCCTTGTCTCCAATTTTATTTGTTCTGGCAATGGAGATGTTGGCGAAGGAGGTAAGGGAAGACAAAGAGATAGAAGGGTTTTTAGGTAATAAGATAAGTTTATATGCTGATGATACTTTGATAATAGTTAAACACCCTGGAAAGGTAATGGATAGAATACAACTGCAGTTGAAGAATTTTGAGGACATAACGGGCTTGAGAATAAACTGGGATAAATCTGAAATGATACTGTGTAATATGGGTAAAGAAGAACAGAAAAGGATAAGGGAAAATGTAATTTACGAATTAAGGATGATTTGAAATATTTGGGGATTAATATCTCGAATAAATTCGATGAATTTAAGAAATTGAATTACGTAAAGTTGAAAAAGGAAATTAAGGATAGAATACAACAACAATTTGAAAAATTGAAATTGTCATGGTTTGGAAGAATTGCAATATGTAAAATGATGTTGTTACCAAGAATTAATTTTTTATTTGATGCTCTTCCAATCCAACTGAATGATAAAGAAATTAAGGAGTTTCAAAAATTGATCAATAATTTTTGCAATGGGGGAAAAAGGCCCCGATTGGTAAAGAAATTTTGGTATTTATCTCAGAAGGAAGGGGGATTAGGAATGCCAAACTTGGTGGCATATTATCGAGCTTTCCAAATTAAAAATGTTGTGAAGATCCTGGCTAATGAAAAGGCAATTTGGGAAGAATTAGAAATGAAAGATTTTATTCATATTGGAAAATTGGTCTTTTTAGAAGGTAGTATGAGTAAAGTAGTCACTAAAAATAGAATGATGAAGGCAACATTGGGGGTATGGAAAAAAGTAAAAAGGGACTTGGTACCGGATACTTCCCCTATTATAGAGTTGGAGGATATAGCAAATTTTCCAATAAAAATTGATAAAAGAGTCAAAGAAGTATTGGATAAGAATGAGGTATTCCTGCTGAGAGACTGGATACGGGCCTGTAAAGACAGAGAGAGGAAAATAAGTTTGTATGGACAATTGAAATTGAATTGGTTTCAGACAAGGATGGTTAATAGTTGGAACAGTAAATATTTGAATGAAGCTGGATTAGAAAGAGATAGGACTGATTGGTTTGAAAAAATATATAGAATGATAAATAAGGTAGGTAATCCACAGGAAGATTTAAGATTAAGCTGGGAACAAGATTTGAATATAAAAATAGAAGAACAGAATTGGAAAAATAAATGGAGGAAAAGAATTATGAGAACTATGTCAGTTAGAGTTAAGGAACTTAACTATAAAATGCTGTGGAAATGGTATTTGACTCCAATGAGGTTACACCAGATAGATAAGAAAAAAGATAAAATGTGTTGCCGTTGTAAGAAGGAAATGGGAACATATGAACACATGTGGTGGAGATGTACTGTGGTAAAAAAAAATTTGGAAGAAAATTGAATACGAGATAACTGAAATTATGGGGGGGATTAAATTGGGTGTTAGTATGATTATGTTGACAGAAGTGGAAAATATAAACTTGAGCAAGAATAAAAAGGAGTTATTAGAAATAATGTTGTCAACGGGAAGACAGTGTATTGCTAGAAAATGGAAAAATGAGGTAAATTTGAATATTGAGGAGTGGTATAAGGAAATGTGGGGCTTAGCATTGAATGATAAGTTGACATGGGAAATAAACCTTAAAAAGGGAATTGTTAAAGAAAATAGATTCTGGAAGGTTTGGCAAGCTTTTGTGGATTACTCACTAAGGGGGAATGATCTGCAAAGACCTGTACATGATCACAAGATTTTCTGGGGAAAATCTCAATGAATATCTCCGTGCTCTCCAGGGTATTGTAAATAACACTGGGTAATTAGTATTTTTTCTGTCTTTATATTAAACATTATTGAAAAATGAGGTATAGAAACCATATCCTATTGGCTTGATCTGAAATAGTACATATTATAAACAAGGAGGATATGGTTCGCTGATGTTCAATTTTACATATATATGTAACTTTACTTTTACATGTGTAATTTTCTCTATATTTGTAATTTTGATTTTTTTATTGTTTGTATTACTTTTGAAAATTAAATAAAAATATTTTTTAAAAAACCAATACAATACAAAAAACAAATAATCAGATATACAGTACTTTGAAGAAAGCAACATCCCATGAGTAGGATAGTAATAGCCAAAACTGCATTTGTACCAATGGTTTTATCCATTCAGTGTGGTAGCCAGAATCATGAATGTTATTTTTCAACACCTTTATATGTATTCAGTTTATGTAGATAGTACAATTGAGTTCCTGAATTTTCCTTTATCCCAATCATTCTGTTAACACTACCTTGCTTAGTTAACGGATTCACTTAAGGCAGTCCTGTATTGCATGAGGATTTGATTAAGTTCCTCCATATCTACTTGGAGGGGCTAATTATTTTTCCAGTGGCATATATAGGTTTTCTAAGGTAATTTGAGACCTAATATAATCAGTCTGCAAAAAACTTCCTAGTTTGGTAATTAAGCAGTAAGCGTCTCCCTACACCAGTGTGGGGATGTGTGATTGACATAGACATGAAAAAACACAAAGTAATTAAAGGATTACAAACGTCAAGGAGGTTTCTTTGGCTTGGGGCATGGGCAAACCTGAGCAAAAAGGGTGAGGATAGATGCCCACCCTGACCCCTCTCCCCCACCCATGGGCAAAACATGACTTCTTGGCAGTGGTGAGATAGTAATGAAAGAAATAAGATTTTAATTAATATGATTCTCTGCTCAAAGAATCATTCTCAGCTACCTTGCAATACAATTAGGTTAAAATATCCTGGTCATTCTGCTCCATGGCAAACATGGATAAGTCAACAAAAGGCTTATGTCCACAAAGATAAGACTTGTACTCTGGTCATAAGCAAGAGCAAACATTACCTTCTCTTTGCTGAAAACTGACAGGGACTTTCTGTTTTGCACACAGAATCAGAATGCTGATGAAAATTGAAATGATCTGGGTCCTAGTTGTAAAAACGGACCAATTTGGTTGATTGAGAGTTTGTGTTTGATCCACTACATTAGAGTTCATTGATCAGAGTTGATATGAGGGCAAAAGTCTATATGTTACTGAATTTTACTGAATGTTATAGTTCATAGAAGTCCCGATGCATATGTAACATTGAGTTCTTGAGCATATGTAAAGTTGACTTCTTGGAAATGTGCAATGTGTGTGTGCATGAAACTTGTGTGTGTAAAACTAAGTTCCTGGGGGAAAGGGCATGGCAAAATCAGCAATTTTGGAATAGATGGTTGTAGGCCAGCTGGAGATGATGACCGCTGTAAAATTTGTGTGTGTGTGTGTGTGTGCGTGTTTGTTGTCTCTACCCTGCACGCACAGGGAAGCATCTGCTTGGTCGCTAAGGTATTTAATTTGTCCCCCATCACTGGAGCAGCTGGTCTGGATACTGGTTCTGGATGAACTGATATCACACCACGTGGTCATCTCAAGGGCCACTTTAACACACCTACTGGCACTCAAAGTGAACCTGCAGAGGAGAAAACAGCTGCAAAAGCAGCACTAAAAAGAAAAATCTGGAAAAAAGTTAATTTTAATTGATTATATGTTATTATAGTCTCTTCTGAGAATCTGGGAGGGCCCCACCAGCCTCTCCCCTCTTTCTGTTTGTAACATAATATTTTGAATGCAAAATATTTTGGAATATTATAATATTACCCTTAGTCTGATTTCTATATTCTTAAATAAAGTTACTTAAAACTTCCAATTTCCCTTGACTCAGGTGGAGCTGAAAGTTAATGGGCAATAAGCCAGGTGCCTGATTTCTTGGAAGCTGCCTTTTGAGATGTTAATTTGTCTGTCCTGGCTGCCCAAGAGCTATTGTTAAACTTGAAGCTCAGAGTGGCATTAGAGTGATTTCTTTTAAAATAGGTAACTTTCATGAAAACCTGCCTCTCTGTGTGCATGATTACTAACCCTGAATGTTATATCTTGTCATTTCAAGGAACAGTGCTGATAAATTCTGATAAAAGCATAACTCTAATGATAAATCAATTACCATACCCTGTGCTCTCAAGGAATTGTTGTCAAAGAAGGAGTCAACTACCATCATCCAGATATGGACAATTTGTTGCCATGGTTGCTTCTTATCCAGCCTTTTGTTTTACTCAAATCTCTAATTGTAACACTTGCAATAGCTATTTGGTTTCTGCTACATGAAAAATAATTGTAAAATGCTGTTTCAGCCACATGAAGAATATTGTGGAATGACTGTATTTTCTGAACTCCCAAAATGTCTCTTTTTCTTTGGAACTTGAAGTACATCAGGATAGTTGTGCATGGGACAGGATGGAGGATTTGACAAGGAGGTGACACTGCTTTCATCCACAGATCAAAGACCACTATCTCAGGAAATGGGCTGTTTGGGAGGGGGCTATGTAGATTTCTGTATTAAGATTTATGGTTATGCAATTTGGGGGTTTAGCCATTTGCTACTGATATTTTGGGCATCACTTCATGGAGGAGGGGGGCATGTCCATCATTCATTTACCATGTGATCCTGTTTGGACCAATTGAAATTGCCTGGCTTTTTTGAATTGTTTCATCTATAAAGGAAGGGTTTCTTGAGATGCTCTCCCTCTCTCCCCCACACGCTCTCTCTTTCCCGCCCGCCCTCTCTCTCTCTCTCTCTCTCTCTCTTTCTAGCTCCAGCAAGCTTTTCCTCCCTATCTCTTTATTTTCCTTAGGCAAATCTTAAGCATGTGATTTCTAAGCAATATTCTCTTCTTTCCCCCTGCTTCTAATTTTCTCTACTTCTCATTCTGCATTTTCAATGTCTTTCCTTTTAAGGTTCATTCATTTCTAAGTAGGTCTTCTCTCTTTAAGTAACTACGTTGTTTATTTCAAAGTAACTTCTTTACCTTTAAGTAATTTCTATCTTTACGTAAGCTTTCATCTCTAGTAACTTCTTCATTTATTTTTATTCCTGAGTAACTAAATATGCCTAAGTATTTTTAAGCAATCTTCTATATTTCTAAAGTGAACTCCATCTAACTGGATTTCTTATTTTTCTTATTTGGTACTTTATTTCTGTTGTGTATTGAATGTATTTGTAACCACACGAATGGGTACAGGTAACACTGTAACCTTCTGTATGAGGACGCAAGCTAGTGGCCACCGGGGGCAATAGCGAGCGCCCAGCTCACATGGTTCACATTACTCAAATGCCTTCAGCTGCGCGGGAAAGATTCCCGCGCTCACCTCACCTGAACAAGAAAGGCGTGACCAAGGATGAATATCCATATTCAACTGGATAGCCACCGTATAAAAAGAGCTGTTTGTCCGCCATTACCACATGTTCATGCTGTACTCCATGCAATAAAGATGTGTTAGGCTAGCTTACAGCCGCCTCCATTGTCTTGATTCCCAAACACTAAATTGGCGACGAAGGTGGGATATGGATTCCCACGGGGACAAGACAAGAGTACAGCAACCAGTTTTCGACGTGTCCCATCCCGAGCGATGGGACTGGTTTGAAATGCATTTTAAGAGTACTGTGGCGTATGCCGGCATCACCGACGCTGGAAAGAAGAAGGGTCTTCTCATCACGATGCTCGGTTTCCACGCCGTGCAAGCGCTGATGGATCTGGTGGCACCACGAGAGGTGGACCAGGTTTCGGTAACGGAGATACTGGCGGTTCTGTGGAACCACTTCAAGCCCAAGGTGTCCTTCTTCTCCGCCAGGGCAGCCTTCCTGAGGAGGGACCAAAAACCGGGTGAGTCAGTATCCGAGTATGCAGCGGCCCTCCGTTTGTTGGCAACCCCATGCGAATGGCGGGAGATTCTAGACGTGGCCCTAAGGGACAGGATGCTCTGCAGGATGAGAGATGGGGAGACTCAGAGGAAGCTCATGAACCGAGGCCACGACCTCACTTTTAAAGAGGTACTGCAAGAGGCCCTAGCAGCTGAATCCACGTGGGCTGGGTACAAGCTTCTCAAGGCAAAGCCCCCACCAGTCGAGGCAGCTGCATCCGCCGTCCAGGCGGCCTGGAGGGCGACCCCTGCCCCACGCTCGCCCACATCCTCAGAGGCTTCTGCCACCCCAGCCTCCAGCGAAGATGAGGGGGTCCGGAAGGTCAGGAAAGGGCTGAGCGAGAAGAAAGGGAAGGGGGGTCGGCGCTGTGATGGTTGCGGAGCGTCCCACGAGAGGAGCAAGTGTCCATTCAGGAAGGCTGAGTGCCACAACTGTGGGCGGAAGGGCCACATCGCCAGGGTCTGCAAGCAACACCGGGAAGAGAGTAAGCGCTCCACGGGGAGCCGGGATGGCGTCGGGAGAGTCTGCGATGGCGGCGACGACCCAAGGGGAACCACGTGTGCCTGCGAGTGCACGCGGAAGACGACGTGGCCGTCCACAGCGTGCCTCTAGGGCAACCACGTTTTTATGCTGAGGTACTGTTGCAAGGGGTCCCTGTTAAGATGGAGATAGACTCGGGGTCTGTATACTCCCTCATTTCCCATAAGGAATTTTTGCGGATTCCCACCAAGGAGCGACCCAAACTCAAGGAGATGGGGGCGAACTTAAGAGATGTGCAGGGAAATGTAATTCCAGTATTGGGGATTGGGGACTTCGAGACACGGTACAAGGGACTCCGAAGGAAACTCCCCCTGGTAGTCCTAAGAGAGGGGGTGTGTAATCTCCTGGGAACACAATGGTTCAAACCCCTGGACATCTTCATAGGCGGCGTCCATGCCATCGGGGGAAATGAAATTCAGGCAGTGTGCGACGCACACGCAGAGGTATTCAAGAAGGGACTCGGGAAGTACAAGGGGCCCCCAGTTTCTTTCGACCTGGACCCGGAGGTCCGCCCAATTAGACTCAAGCCACGTCGGGTTCCATTCGCCCTAAAGGACAAAATTGAGGCGGAACTGGACAAATTAGTGGGGCAAGGGATTTTAGTGCCGGTGGACTCTGCAGAATGGGAGACTCCTATTGTTACAGTGTTGAAAGCAAATGGGGAGGTGCGAATTTGCGCTGACTACAAGTGTACAATTAACAAGGCGATCCGCCCTAATGCCTATCCGGTGCCGGTAGTTAGCCATCTGAGTCGGGCTCTGCCTGAGTGGGCGGCATATATAAATACGACTATTAAATTAAATTAAATTAAATTAAATTAAATTAAATCTGCTGGCTACTTTACATGGGGGAAAAGTTTTCGCTAAACTAGATCTGGCGCAGGCGTACCAGCAGCTTCCAGTAACCCCAGCCACAGCTGCTGCGCAGACCATTGTAACTCACAAGGGGGCATTCAAGGTGACGCGCCTACAGTTTGGCGTGAACTCGGCGCCGGGGATATTTCAGTCTCTTGTGGAACGTTTGTTAAAGAAATTACCGGGGGTCTTGCCATTTTTCGATGACATATTGATATCTGGGGAGAGCGAATCAGAACTGGCCCAGAGACTAGATAGGGTCCTTACAGCTTTCGAATCCACGGGGTTGAGGCTGCGGAGGGACAAATGTGTGTTTCTGGCCAGGGAGGTGGAGTTTCTGGGGTTCCGTATAACCGCTGAGGGGGTGAAACCCGCTGAGTCCAAAGTCTCAGCTATTCAAAACGCCCCTCGCCCCACCGCGAAACCGGAGCTGCAGTCTTTCCTGGGGCTGCTGAATTTTTACCATTCCTTCCTGCCCAAGAAAGCGACGATTGCAGAGCCCCTGCATGGGTTGCTGAAGAAGGATGCGGTTTGGCGGTGGGGAGAGAAGCAGGAGCGGGCTTTCAGGGAACTCAAGCAGCTTCTCTCCTCGGAGGCTATTCTAACCCATTTCGACCCAAAGAAGCCGGTAGTCTTGGTCTGCGACGCCTCACCAGTGGGGGTGGGGGCGGTCCTGTGCCACGTGCTAGAGGGGGGGCGAGAAGCCCCAGTTGCATTCTACTCGAGATCATTGTCCAAGGCAGAACGAAATTACGCCCAAACAGATAGGGAGGCACTTGCCATTGTCGCAGGAACAAAGAAGTTCCATGATTTTTTGTATGGTCGCCCATTCACCATTATAACCGATCACAAGCCGCTGTTGGGTATCTTCACCTCAGACAAGCCCACTCCACAGATCCTCTCCCCCAGGATGCTTAGGTGGGCGATTTTTCTGAATGCATACAGGGGTTCGTTAGAGTACCGCCCCGGGAAAGAGATAAGCCACGCGGACGCCCTCTCAAGGTCTCCTCTGCCCCACCTGGGGGACCCAAAGTGTGAGGTAGAACAGGATAGCCAAGTCCTCCTCATAGAAGCCCTAGATGCACCCCCCATTTTGCCCAAGGAAATTGCTGCCGAAACGGCCAAGGATAAAACTTTAGCCCTTGTGAGATCCTGGGTACAGAAGGGGTGGCCCACAGCTCCCCCCGCAGACGAGTTTGCTGCATTTTTCAGGAAGAGGGTTGAGTTGTCCTCAGAAAGGGGGTGTCTGTTGTGGGGGGAGAGGGTGGTGGTCCCACAAGCATTAAGAGTGAGGGTGCTACGGCTTTTACATGTCAGCCACCCAGGGATTGTGCGCTCTAAGGCGCTGGCCAGAAGCTACTTCTGGTGGCCTCAGCTAGACGCAGACATTGAAAACATGGTGAACACCTGCGAAAGTTGCCAGAGCTCTCGGCCTGAGGAGTTCCGCCTCCCACACAGAGAATGGGACACAGCTAGGGGGCCGTGGTCCCGCCTCCACATAGACTTCGCAGGGCCATTCAGGGGTTCATTCTTTCTGCTGGTGGTGGACGCATACTCCAAGTGGTTCGAGGTAATTCCAATGCGCAACACCTCATCAGCTGGAACCATAAAACAACTGTGCAAACTGATATGCACCTTCGGGATACCTGACATCATTATTTGTGACAATGCGAGTTGCTTCACGTCAGCCGAGTTCCAGGCATTCTTAGAGTCCAACGCCATTCGGCACATTACCTCAGCCCCCTTTCACCCTGCAACAAATGGCCAGGCGGAACGTCTGGTGCGCACAATGAAAGAAGGGCTGCGGCGCATGGGTCCCGGGGATCTGGACCGGCAGCTCTGCCAGTTTCTCTTGGCATATCGAGTGATGCCATTGGCGTCGGGATTCTCTCCCGCGGAACTCCTCATGAAAAGGAAGTTACACTCATTATTAACTAGATTGGATCCCACCCGGGTCGAGGATAGAGGAAGAAACATTGAGCACAGCCCCACCAAAAACTTCCAGATAGGAGAGCCTGTTCATTGCAGAAACTACGCCACCACAGGGCCAGCATGGGTGCCGGGGGTAGTCATTAATCAAACAGGACCAGTCTCATACTGTGTCGAGACCAACACGGGTCTCCTCTGGAGGAGGCACGCTGACCAACTTAGGCACCGAGTGATTGGGGGGCCGGACAGAGGGGCTCAACAGCAAAGCTCAGCGTTAGGGTCCTCCTCCACCCATTTATCACAAGGGGGAGAAAACGAAGGGCAACAGTCCCAAACAAGGGGGGGGAGCATAGGTTCAAACTCATATCCTTTTCACACGCCAGTTTTATCCAGTCCCTTGAAAGAGAGGAACGAGTTTGCCCCTGTAGTTCTACCCAGTCCCTCGAAGGAGGGGAATGAGTTTGCCACTGTTGCCCCCGAATTAGATTTTGAGTTACCAAACCGGGGGGGGTTTTCGGAGTGTTCCCCCACCCGTCCAAGCGAAGAGCGGGGTTTTTCTTTAGCCCCTAGTGCCCCCGGTTTGTCCACATCCGCATCAGAAAACCTTCCTCCCCCTTCTCCTGCCCATCCCAAAGCTGAAAGCCCGCGGCGAGTCACTAACAAGTCATCCTCTCCAATTGCAGGACAAGAACCAGGAGGACACAGACGAGAGGGCATGGCCGAGTCAAGCATAACGGCCGCACGGCCAAAACGCACATGCAGGAAACCAGTTTGGTTAAGGGACTTTGTCCCATCTTAGGGGGGAGGGATGTTGTGTATTGAATGTATTTGTAACCACACGAATGGGTACAGGTAACACTGTAACCTTCTGTATGAGGACGCGAGCTAGTGGCCACCGGGGGCAATAGCGAGCGCCCAGCTCACATGGTTCACATTACTCAAATGCCTTCAGCTGCGCGGGAAAGATTCCCGCGCTCACCTCACCTGGACAAGAAAGGCGTGACCAAGGATGACGTCACTTGGACAGCAGCCAATGTCTGTCGAAGAGCCATATTCAACTGGATAGCCACCATATAAAAAGAGCTGTTTGTCCGCCATTACCACATGTTAATGCTGTACTCCATGCAATAAAGATGTGTTAGGCTAGCTTACAGCCGCCTCCATTGTCTTGATTCCCAAACACTAAAATTTCCTTATTTGATTCATAAGTTAACATCTTTAAATTTGTATCAAAACACTTTGTCTGTGAGTTTGTTCCTGATTCAACCCTGCCTGTGAATGGCCCCATAAAAGGTTGCCAATTTTCAGGTAACATGTTTAATTAAAAGAGATGGTTAGTTTAGTTCCATGATCGCTCGCCCTGTAGAATTATTAAAAATTGCCATTCGGTGCAAAACTTCCAAAACTGGAAAATAATTAATGACCAAAGCTGCTGATAAAACAAGTAGAATAATCAGCTTTGATGCTACCTTTTTATAGGTATGCCATGCAGATGCTGTGAATAAAATGACATAATTAGTAGGAATGTTGAGTATGCACACTGCTGAGTGTAAAAATACCAAAATGAGGTGGATATTCCTGGGAATAAGCTAAAAATGGAAACATTGTTACTTTAAAAACTAAAAATAAACCTTGATGGGCAAAGAAGGAGGGGGAAAAACTGACTTAAGTCCAGCTTAAACAAACACCAATGTTATTTTATCAATCCCTTGAGGGGAATGAAGAGGAAGTACTGTGCTCCTCTGAGGCAGCCTGAAAGGAAAACAATTAATTCTTTGGAAGGAAACTGTAAGGTATGACTTCAGACTAAAAGCATTATTCCTAAATCAAGATTTTATTTAAAACAATTACCAGTATCAACTTAATACATATACCTACAGATTGACATGCTCAGAACCTTAATATCAAGCAATCTGGTTAAATTCCTATATCTTAAAACATTTAGACAAAGCTTACTATACTTTATACCTATACATATTATTAAACCATGTTGGATCTGGGCCGCGAAGCGGGTTGCGCAAGCTGGATCGGAACCGCGAAGCGGCTGTTGGGTCCTGGAGGAGACTGGTCAAGTAACGACACACGAGGCAAGATGGAGCGAAGACCAGTAATTTAATGATGACAAATCATGAGTATTTATCCTGTTCTTTTTTTTTAATAATTTTTATTAAATTTTTGACAGACATACAAGAAAAGAAAAACAATAACGATACAATACAATAATAACTCAAAAAAACATCAATACAATATTAACTCACATTCATAGAAGCTAGCACATAATAGTACTTAGACTAATTGTTTACCATATAACCACCAATGTTAGATACCACAGTGTAAATTATTACACAATCAAAACAATAAAAGCTTTCTGTGCTACCACTATTATAATTTTTTAATAGTTACAAATCACCCTGTGAATATATACAATGCCCGGAGAGTTTAGTTTCTACTTCAACTCCAAAAACCTCTTTGAGATGGTGCAGGTCCTGGGCTATCATTTACCATAAGAGAATGATCCACAAACGGTTTCCATATATTCCAAAACCTATTCTCTTTTAAATTATCTCGTTTCACTTTAATCTCCCATGTCAATTTGTCGTTTAATGCTAGACTCCACATTTCTTTATACCATTCTCCGATCTGTATTTCTACATCGTTTTTCCAATTTCTAGCTATGCATTGTCTACCTGTGGTTAATACAATTTCCAGTAATTCTTTTTCCTCTTTATTCAAACCCAAACCTTCCACATTTATTAAAAGAATGGTACCTGACACCAACTTAACATTTTTACCCAATATTTCACCAAACTCCCCTTCTATTCTTCCCCAAAAATCCCTTATTTTTTTACAACTCCACCACATGTGTTCATATGTTCCATCAGTTTCTTTGCATCTCCAACATAACTTATCTCTTTTATTATCCATCTGATAAAGTCTTAGTGGTGTCAAGTACCATTGCCACAACATTTTAAAATTATGTTCTTTAATTCTTACAGACATTGTTCTCATAATCCTCTTTTTCCATTTATTTCTCCATTCAACCTCCCCAATTTTTATATTCAAATTTTGTTCCCACTTCCGTTTCAAATCTTCCTGTGGATCTTTACCCTTATTCAGTATAGTATAAAGCTTGCTTACAAGACCCTTAATGCTTCTTTCCCCTTTTCTAATCTTTATTACCAATTCCTCAAATTCCGTCTTAGTTCTATCTATCCCTACTTCTCTTTTATATTTTTTATTCCAGTTGTCCACCTTTAATTTCTGAAACCAATCCAAATTTAACTTCTCAAGTATTTTTTTTTCTCTTGGTATCATCATCACAAGCTTTTAACCAGTCCTTCAATAAAAGCATCCCATTTTTATCCAATATTTCCTTTTTTTCCTTATCTAATTTTATAGGGAAACACACCATATAAGTCAATTCCAAAATTGGAGAGAGATTTGGGACCATATCTTTCTTTACCTTTTTCCACACCTCCATGAGCCCTCTCATCATAGTATTATTTGGCCTTTTCAACTTGTCCTTTATTCCCAAGAAAATCATATTACCAATATTTCTATACTCTTTCATCTCCAGTTGCTCCCAAATTATCTTTTCTCTTGCCAAAATCTTCACAACATTCTTAATTTGAAATGCTCGATAGTATGCTAACAAATTTGGCATGCCCAGACCCCCTTCTTTCTGAGACAAATACCAAAGCTTCTTTGAAAGTCTAGATTTTTTACCTCCATTACAGAAACAATTAAACATCTTTTGAAACTCATTAATTTCCTTCTCCTTCAAATGGATCGCTAGTGCATCAAATAAAAAATTAATCTTTGGTAGCAATATCATTTTACAAATTGCAATCCTTCCGAACCATGACAGCTTCAACTTCTGAAACTCTTGTATTTTATTCTTAAATTCGACTCTCAAGCTGTCATAGTTCAATCGTTTAAGTTCTTCTAATTTATTTGAAATAATTATCCCCAAATATTTCAGCTTATCTTTAATTTGTATATTAAATGTCTCCACTATCCTGCCCATCTCACCTACCCCCAAATTACACAGCATCAATTCTGATTTATCCCAATTTATCATTAATCCAGTTATAGCTTCAAATACCTGTAGGTGATCTTTAATCCTGCCCATTACCGACTCCGGATGTTTCACCATAAGCAATGTATCATCCGCATACATACTCACTTTATTACCCATAATCCCTTCAATATTTAAATCATCCCTTATATTTTTAGCTAATATCTCCATTGCCATAATAAACAGGATAGGAGATAATGGACAACCCTGCCTAGTACCAGCCTCTAGATTTACCACATCAGTAAGCTCCTCATTTACTCTGATCCTAGCATTACCTTTTTGATATAATAAGTCTATTACCCTATTAAATCTATCCCCAAACCCGTATTTTTTAACTATTTCTTTAATTGAAGACCACTGTAATGAATCAAATGCCTTGAAAATATCTAATGATAGTAAGCCCACCTTTTCCTTCGTTTGATTAACATTATCAAGTAAATCTAATACCCTTCTAGTCAAGTCCGCCATATGCCAACCTTTTAGAAACCCAACTTGATCAACATTTATATATTCCCCTATAAAACTGTTTAGACGGTTGGCCAATATTGCTGTGAAGATCTTGGCATCCTGATTTATAAGGGAAATTGGTCTGTACGATTCCACTCTTTCCAGATTTTTACCAGGCTTTGGCAGTAGAACGATTGTAGTGTTATACCATGAAGTCGGGATTGATCCTCCATCTAAAATATAATTGTATAGCTTCACCAATTTTGGAACCACCACTTCTTTAAATTCTTTGTAAAACTCTGTCGATAATCCATCATCCCCCGGAGCTTTCCCCATCTTCAACCCACTAATTACCTCCTTAACCTCTTTATCATTGATCCTTTCCTCCATTTTCTCTCTATGTTCTTGTTTTATTCCGTTCCCTAACTGTCTCTCCAATATCTTTTTGAGCCTCTCCAAATCTACTTCCTTTTTTGCATATAATGCTGGATAAAATTCCCTGACAATTTTACATTTATCTCTATTCTTATTACACCTTAAACCTTGTTTATTAACCAATACCCCAATTTCTCTTTTTTCCCTTTTAGCCTTGGCTGCTCTTGCTAATAGTTTTGAACTTCTGTTGCTAAATTCAAAGTATTCTCTATTTAAATAAATCAAGTCTCGTTTAACTTTGTCAATATCCTTGCCCATTAATTCTGCTTTAAGTCTTTGTAATTTCATAAGAATTTTTTTATCTTTACTTTTCGCATGATCCTCCTGTAACTGCTTTATTTCTCTTTCTTTTTCTATCTGTTCTACTTTATATCTTTTATATTTAAGACTCGCCAACTTTATGCTTTCCCCCCTAAAAACCGACTTCATGGTATCCCATACAACATTGAAGTTAACCTCATTATTGTCGTTCCACTGCCAACTTTCTTTCCATCTTTCCATAATCTGCTCTTTACATTTCTGGTCTTTAAACAAGTTAGGATCGTACCTCCAACTTCTTCCTCTTCGAATATCTTTTTGTACTTTCAATTCCAAATATACTTTGGCATGATCCGATTCCTTAATGATCCCGATTTCCATTCCTTCTATATCTTTGATCAAATTTTCCGTAAGAAAAACATAATCTATTCTTGAGTAGGTCCCATGGACATGTGAAAAAAAAGAGTATGCCCTTTCAGAGCCCTTAAACTCTCTCCAAGAATCCTTCAAACCCATAGCATCCATCCATTTATCCAAAACCTTCCCTTTCAAACCAGTTCCACTTCTTGCTATGTTTGTACAATCTAGCCCTGACCTGATCAAATTAAAATCTCCCGCCACAATAGTTTTTGCAACATTCTCTAATTCCACTATTTTCAGAACTTTTTCTAGGAACTCTGCTTGATGATCGTTTGGAGCATAAATATTTACCAACATGATTTCCTCATCCTCTATTTTTCCTCTTACAATCAAATATCTGCCCTCTTGATCCACAACACTTTTTGAAATCTCAAGTCCTAATTTTTTAGAAATCATGATTGCCACCCCTCTTGCTTTTGAAGTTCCAAACGCCATCTCATAGTGTTGCATCCATCCCAAAAAAAGTTTATTCGTGTCTTTTGACTTCTGATGCGTTTCCTGTAAGAACAATATATCGGGTCTATCTTTCTTCAGCGCCAATCCAGTCTCCGTCTCTTAAGAACAGAACCTGTACCCTTCACATTCCATGATAATATTTTAATACTTCCCATAACCTACCTCCTTTCTAAGCTCCAAACTCTCCATCGGGCGTGCCACCAACAACCCCTTACCCCTATACCACACAAAACTACATACAACACACACTATCTCTCTCCCCACCTTCTTACAAAAAAAAAGCCACCTTTGACAACCAAAGAGGGGAGAGGGGGGACATGCAAGATGTGCCTTCCTATCGGTGCTACGCGCTACTCACCTTTCTATATCAATTAAATGCTTTAAATTGTTATAATCTAATTCTCATTGCTCCTTACTTGTCTCCTCCTCCACCATGATCAACGACAGCTCCTCCTCCTCTTCCCTTCGCTGCGGTGTTCCACCTGTTGCCCCACCAGCTTCCTCCCTCTCATACTCCCTCCCCAAAGCTCCCGATTCCATCAATTCCTTCTTGAGATTTATCCATTCTTCCGAATCTATTTTTACCAGTTCCAGCAAGCTCAAGTACTCCAATGGATTGGCCCCTTCATCAATTACTTGCATTCTTTTGTCATAAAAGAAGCGCAGTTGGTGTGGAAATCTCCAATTATACCTTATATTTTTACTCATCAACAATTTGGTTACAGGCCTCATCTTATATCTCCACGTTCTTTCTTTCAATGAAATATCATTATAAACTTCTACGTCAGAACCATCAAATTTCAAAGCATCAGGACCAACTCGTTTCAAATGGGCCATTACTCTTAGCTTATCGGCCCAATTTGCAAATTTTACCAACACATTTCTTTGGACCACCCTCCCTCTTCTTGGGCCCACCCGAAATACACTTACAAAATCTTCCTGGACAAATTCTTTTCCCATATTCAAACCATTTAACCACTGAACCACTCTTTCTCTTAACAAGTCCGGTGTCCGTTCCACCACCTGACGGATCACAATATTCTGCTTTCTCATCATATCTTCCACAGCATCAATCCTTCTCTCTTGTTCATCCAATTTCAACTTATTCTCCCGCACCACCTCCTGAGTCCCTTTTATTTCCTTTTTTATGGCAATTACCTCAGTTTGAACCAATTTCACGTTTCCCTCTATTTTTTTCAGACTTAAATCCACCTTTTTTGAAAAATCTGCAACAGATGATACCACCTTATCTTGCTTTTTCATCATTTCATTTCTATCTTTCACCCTTGATTCCTCATTCTTCTCCAATTTCTGAAACAACTTGCCAATTTCCACCATAATTTGGGTTTGATCATAAGGCACTGTGGGCGGAGATGAAGACCATTGGTACTTTTTCCTTCTTCTTAGGCTTCACAACTGGCTCTTTCTCCTTTGCTTTCCCTCTTGTACCTTTATCCATAATAATGCAGTATATAAAAGTCCAATGTTGCAGAACGTTGTAGAAATTAGTCAGTCAGATAGAACCTGTAACACTGCAACCCCTGGTTCCACAAGTCCAAAAGGGAAACTTGTATGTAGGAAGAAATCCAACAAAGAGTTAAATACTGTAATCCATATGCCCAACAGGCAGCAGACAGGGAAAAAGAGAGAAATTAAAAAAAATAATCCACATCAGATCCGTTTCCCCAAGGCAAGCAATCCAATTGGTCGTCTTCCAAACTACAAAAGTAAAGGCTCCAAGGAAACAGTCACCCAGAACTTCTCGTTTAAATCCAAGCCGCCAAAAAAGGGAGGGGGGAATGGAGGGGAAAAAAGCCCAAAATCCAAGCAGGAAAGGAAAAGACGTGAGAAGCAGTATGCTCCAAAAAAAATTGTAATCCACACGGTGAAGGAACAAAAAGAAGCCCAATTAATCCTTCTCTTGAAGCGGACAAATCAAAACGCCATTTTGCAGTGGCTGCCTTAACTTCGGGGTTGAAACCCCCCTTCTTCTTCTGTGGAACGGCAAACTTTTCCCACACGCTTTAAGCTGGGAAACACACTGCTACCTTCTGTAGAAATCCGATCCATGTGAAGATCTAATCAGCCTCATAAGGAGCAGTTTATAGCCCCAGATAAACAAAGGAAGAGTTAAGAAGTCTAACGGAGTCCAGCTTCATTAGGCAGAGTAAGGAAGAGACAGAGAAATAGAGAGAAAACATACACACGACTGCAGTCTTGGCTGAACAAAGGAATAATCATGGCGTCTCTTTATTCAAACAGAGTATATCAGAAACAAAACTAAGGCACACACAACCAATTAGAATGTCCGAACCAAATAAGGAGAATTCTTCTCACTTTTCTACGCATGCCCAAAATCAAGCGTTGTCTCTCATGTATACAAAGAGGCCTTTGTTTACAAAATGTGTAGAAGACAGGCAGACAGAAACCAGATACATTCCCACATGTCCTCCTTTTTCATTTAAATTTGAGAGAGGGATGGCTAATCATACCCCTGCATGTCATCATCCTCCATTACTACTCCTCCATATACATCATCACTGTCCTCCTGGACATCGTACCCCTCCTGACTCCTGGTACCTTGTTCCGGAGGATGATACCTCATTGAGTACAATTGCCGTCGTGCAAAACCCGATGTCTCCCTTCTACGCAGTGGACATGTGTTACACATAGAAATAAGATTAGGACTACAATAAATGCAAAAACACAAAGATATAAGGCAAATAATAATAATGACCCCATAAAAGAAAACTTGTCTAAGGACAGACACATCAGGCAACCAAGAAGTCATCCAATCAAAGAGATTAACATCAGTGCGTACATTGTTAGTAATGCTCTCCTGTAAATTCTGAAGTTCTTTCTCAATAGTATTATTCAGATCCTGGAATTTTACCCGACATCCCTGGTTCCCAACCAGCTTACAAAATCCTCTGGATTTTGCTAACAGGTAATCTATGGCCAGTCTGTCCTGCATTTGGTCTTGATGAAGCTCAGTGATTTCCATTTGAAGATCCCGTATGACCCTCCCTGTGGCATTGATTGATTTCTCCAGCCTACAGGTGAGTCCCAAAATGGACCTTCTATTCTCCTGGGAAATGACACCTGGGTATGATCCCAAGGTGAGTGCTCCAGTGATAATACCCCCTATAGCTCTCCCCCAGGAGCTACCATCAGAAAGCTGAACATCGATTATCACTTCATCATTGCAACCAGAACCCATCGGGCCGGCAACAGCTCTCCGGCGCCGTGCATCTGCCTGAAGCAGCATTTGCACTTGTACGGGTAAGGTAAAATAACCCAATGCTGCGCATTGATATTGTCCTGGATGGAAATTCGTGGCAACTCCATTAAAAAAGAACCACATGTTGGGATCCTTGATTTGCCATCCATTGCAAATTGAACCACTATCTATAGCAGAATAATCAGGAGTAAACATAGGAAACACATCATATATATCTTCAATAGTAGTGTTAAACAAGGTAAAATTAAGCTTATAAGAACTGTTATAACTACCCCATAACCAAAAATAATCATCACAACCTGTATAATTGCCTACATTCCGCAAAACTCTTTATGCTTGAGTACAGTGCTTCCATTTACTATTCCAGACCCCAGAACTATGACAGCAGAAACAAAGCCCTTTAGTGTATTTCTTGAATGTCATGCTTCGCCAGCGGGTGTTGTTAAATTGTTCTGGGGGATTAGAGAAGAGTGTAGACCTATCAATATGTTGCAAGTGTCCAATAACCAACTCAGGCGTGTTGAACAATGCCGGAAGAAAGGCCATTTGAGACACTGCCAGTGGATGCTCATAGTATAACGTTGCATTCTTACCATGAACCTCAAACATATAGTTAGCATGACGAAGCCAAAAGTTGGGGTTGCCCCCATAAGTCATTGTTTTTACAGCTGGAAGCACAGTAAGAAAGAAAAGAACAAATGTCAGCAAATTTAGTTTACTGGTGAACCACCATCCTGGAGCTGAGTAACCTTCTTCTCTCTCCATGGGCAGATCGCTCGGGCAGGGACCCTTCCACTCAGGATCCCCTTGTTGCCAATAAACGACCAATGGCTTAGGAAGACACTCCCCTAAGAAACAGGATCATGCCCTGTTTGATGACCAGTGCCATGTTATTACTAGCACCATGTAACTAGACGTGAAACATGCCTGACATTTAACACAAATGCAATGTCACAAACCCATTTACATGTGTAGGGTACTGAAAACTCTTCCATGTACTTCTGGAGGTACCTTGAGATATGCAGTTTCATAAGGCAAAATATAGCATAAGCAAAGACAGGTCTTTCCCCTGCAAGAGAATAAGCAAAACATTTAAGCATGAACAAAACATGAACATTTCTCTTCTTCCTTACATGAAGGAGGTCTCTGTTGCATTCTAGCAAGCATTTCTCACTCCCCAATTACATGAGTAAGGCATTACATTTCTTCTTCTCCCACTAGGTGTAAGTGAAAGAGGCATTCAATAACTTAAAACCAGCATAGCATGGTAAATCAAATACAGTACAAATATCATTAGAGCATTTCACACTCATAGCATGAGCAGGTAGACAATTTTTTTCTTTAAAAAGGTTTTCAGGTTTTATAATGCAAACAAGGCCAATTCTTCTTTAGAGTCCACACAAACTTTGTAGTCCAATTAAAATGTCCAAATTAAAAGTCCAAATGTTGATTGAAGCTTTCTTCTTCTCAGATTAGAGCTTAAACACTATCTTCTCTCCAGCACAGTTCTTGGCATGGCAAGGTTGAAATTAGGCCATAAATTAATTCTCACTGAATTCACAAGACAACCAGACAACCCCCCTTTTCAGCTTTTCAGGCAAACACACATTCCTTCATGCTCCAGCCACACCCATCTGTATTAAGGCAGGCAGATGAGGTATGAAGGCACAAAGAACAACTTCTCCAGAAGTTGCAAGTAACTTTCACACAGAAGAACAGTACAGGAATTCCCATTTGCTTTCCCTGCAATCCTGATGCTTGAAACTTGGAACAGCCCACTCTGGATCTCTATGTTTGAGGGTTGGGCAATTCAAAATCAGCCAAAAACTGGAGTATGTCTTCTCCCTCCTTGTATTTTTGCAAAAGCCTGCTGTCCATAGAGGAAGGATCCACACCCCTTTTCCTCTGGACTTCTTTCATTTGCAGCATCTGAATCTCAACTTTATGACAAACTGCACCTGTTAGTTTGTACTTGCAAGAAGACCCCTTTCTGGGCTTGGGTTTTCTGCACTCCTCCTCCGGGCCATTCTTCCACTTCCTGCCCACATGTGAGGTATCAAGTTTACTACTCAGTTTCTCCTGCTCTTGTGATGAAGGTGGCTTCAGGGGTGAGCTGAGGTCTCCTGTGCTGCTCTTTGAATCACACTCCTTGCTTCCTGCCACTTTGCATGCTTCAATCTGTGATGAGGTCCCCACCATTTGTTCCCAATCAGCTGGCACTAGTTGTTTTTTAGACTTGGCAGGCAGTATTGCAGCAGTCCCATTTGCAAGAGCCTCTCTGTTCACTGGATATACAGCAACAGTTTCCATATCCAGCACAGCTGCAGTTAAAGCAGCAGAGAACAGGTCTTTTGTAGGGCTAAAAGTGCTTGATTGCTGCAAGGCAGGATATAATGTCCCATCTCCATTTCCACCCCCACCTCCATCAGGGGGCTCATGCTGTTGTTTCTCATATGATGGAGGGGCCGTCGCCAGAGTCCCTCCCTTGGCTGGGGGCAAAACCTGTGGAGGGGGACCAGCAAGCCGCTGGGACAACAACATATTTCTTGGAGTAAGTCTTTGAAGACAGTTTCTGACTTCATTCCAGGTATATTGCACTGGGACAGAAACCCCATCATGCTTCTGCAATTCATTCCCAATCTTATCCCAATCTTTTAAGTCCAGACAGTCATATTTGAACCAAGGACAGATTTTTCCTACAACTTGGACCAGCTGTTGTACTTCCTTCGTATCAGCCCGTTACCCATTCTTATTCAGAAGATATGAGAGATCTTTACAAAACTCCTGCTCTGGCGAAGCTAGCACACACCCCATAATAAATCTTTCACTCACCCTGTTGGGATCCAATGTAGAATTTGGATGAATTTCGAGCGCTTGACTGACCTTTCCTCTGGTCGGACCTTTTCTCTGGTCGTGGGTGAGTGAGACCTTGTCCCTGGTCGCAATGAGGTGCTAATGAGGTGCTAATTGCTGAAGCAGATTTCAAAGAGTTCCTTGAATTTCATTCAACCGCCTCCCGCGGGGCACCACTTGTAGAAATCCGATCCATGTGAAGATCTAATCAGCCTCATAAGGAGCAGTTTATAGCCCCAGATAAACAAAGGAAGAGTTAAGAAGTCTAACGGAGTCCAGCTTCATTAGGCAGAGTAAGGAAGAGACAGAGAAATAGAGAGAAAACATACACACGACTGCAGTCTTGGCTGAACAAAGGAATAATCATGGCGTCTCTTTATTCAAACAGAGTATATCAGAAACAAAACTAAGGCACACACAACCAATTAGAATGTCCGAACCAAATAAGGAGAATTCTTCTCACTTTTCTACGCATGCCCAAAATCAAGCGTTGTCTCTCATGTATACAAAGAGGCCTTTGTTTACAAAATGTGTAGAAGACAGGCAGACAGAAACCAGATACATTCCCACAACCTTCCAATACTATAGCCCAGACAGGAACTTTTTAAACCACTTTGTTATCACCAAAACACGCCGCGGTTCTCCTGGGGTGCGAAGAAACCATAGACCCAAACACGATCACTTTCATTTTCCAGGACCGCCGCCATTAACGAAACAACCACTTGGTTTCATCTACTTCCACCCATTTCCATTTCAGAGTCCAGGCTCTTCTAAGCAAAATCCCCAGCTAACTTTAAGCTTTAATATTCCATATGTCCTTTCATGCACTTACATGTGATTGTTTTCATGCCAGACAGTTTCTTGCCAATTCCAATGCTTCTCCGCAGTCTTGCTGGTCCCGTTCTCGGCTCCTCGGCAGAAAAGCCGCGACTGCCGTCGCAGGCCTCACCCGCCCAGGAAAACCTCCCGAACTTCGACCATCCGACCTCAAAACTTCCCGACATTTTCCAGAAAGGCAAGCAGGAGTCCTATACAAAGAAATTACCACTTTAAAATTTTTCCATTTCACTCCATCACACTGGTTACCACTTTGCTAAGCGCGAGCGTCCGGATCAAGATGTTACTCGTCAGCCATCTTAGCCACGCCCCCCGTATTTATCCTGTTCTGGCTGCATGCACAATCATAGCGATCCATTGTAAAGCAGGCTTCACACATCATGTTTACACGAGTTAATTGGGGAAGTCTACACAGGGGAAGTTCATTAACTAACTTAATTAACTACAGGGGAAATACATTGTTCCATGTTATCGGAAGTAAACAGGTGGCTAGCGTTGACTCTAGGGCTTAAAGGAATCCGCAGACGCGAGATTACCTATTACGTGCCTAGCGAGTTGGTCATTACCTCTCAATTGTCCGAACTGCCTGTCAGATCAGCTATTGATGAATTAAACTCTATCTAATATTCCGCTCCCCCAATTTCTGTCCCCTCGGGAACCTGCGGCAACGAGGTGATCACCCATTACTGGGGTTCTGTCAGGGACAGCTGACCAATTGTGTGCACGGATCCCACACTCCCCCTTTATTTGTTTAATTGGACCTGACAGACGGCTCGACGTAAGAGCGGCATCAACAGACGTGGAGTGAGGACATTCCGGGGTTCTCTCCATGGGGGACACCTTGACATCAGTGAGGGAATACATTGCATGAAACAACATATAGCTGTTCCCAGTATTATCACCCCCACAATCACCTTGAGTGTCGTTTGTAGCCAATTCCATGGGAACGAATTCCACCACCCCCACATGGCATCTTCCTTGATATTTTTTACCAAGGTATGGAGATCTGTGAGTTGACTTTGTACCTTGTGCGAGTTGTCCATGAGGTTAAAACAACACATGCCATGGACTGACTCGCAACCCAAATGGTGTAACAGTAGGAGGTAATCGATAGCTGCTCGATTATCCAATATGGCATGGCAAAGCTCCATCTGCTCTTGATTAAGCAGCGCTATCGCCGAGGAGGTGTGGTTAATGGCTTTTGCCAAAGTGCAAGCCAATTGACCAATTCTCCGAGCGGTGCCTACAGCTAAGCCTGGCACGCCAAACAAGCTGACTGTTAGTGAAACATACTCAGCTTTACTCAGAATCCTGATGTTGCTATCACATGAACTGTCTAACTGGATGGCATGAGTATGCTGTATGTGGGAAGGTACATTAGTGCTTGGGGCAACCATGTCTTTAGTGGGAAGCAACAATGTCAAATGACTGATACAGCAAAGGGAATCAGATACATTTGCAGGAATGTAGTTCCAAGTATACTGGTTACATGTAAAAAACCATCCTGAAGGCAAAGTAATGTGAGCAAACATTGAGTTAATAGTCTCTGGGTTATTACAAGTCCAATTGCTGTTGCCGGGGTCGAGGCATCGGCGCTGTGGCCCTTCGACCGTGGAACAGCCGGTCATGCGAGCACAAGTTGAGTTCGGGCTGACCGCCACTTGAGGAGTGTACAGAGTGGCCGCATCAGCCGGTAGGACTTTCGTGACTTGAGTTCCCCAGTGCGCATATGTTGAAAAGGCAGTCTTGTAAAATGGACCAAATATCCGCTTCACCAACCAGTCACCGTTCCTGATGCGCGCATCTGGGGAATGACACACCGGGATGTGACAAGTGCTCAGAATAGAGGCAGAATCGGTGGTCTGCCTCAGGCAAAAATCAGACTGATTGACGAGGTTCACCAATCTTTCCCAAAAGTTGTAATGCAGCCGGGCAGAGAGATCTCCGCCTGGCATCAGGTTGTTGGCTTCCAATGAAGCTGCTTGAACCCTTCCCCCCGCAAGCAAGGATAGGATCAAGATGATGGTGATCATCATGGAATTAGCAGTAATCAGGGAAAAGGCTGCAATCAAGATGTTCTCCGGTGTTGGTTCCTTGTTCTCCCGCCGAACGGTGTCCGCCTCCTCCTGGCACAAGGACTTTGCCATCCCCCAGGTGATCTTCGGCGCTGTCATCTGCTGTCTCCGCCTCCTCCGCTTGGCTCTCCCTGTCAGGGTTAATTCCTCCATCTCCGGTATTGGGTCCGGGAGTGCCTGGGTCCACGCCATTGGACTCGAAGTGAGGCTTGACACACCGGGCTGGAATCCAGATAACACCTGTAGGAGACATAATTGCAGCATACCCTCTTCCCCATGTTATGAGTGGCGCTGGGCCCTTCCAGGAAGGATCCGGTGGCACTCGGTAATGCACCATCGCCGTGGGAGAGCCTCCGTGTGACGGAAGTGCTTCTCCTGCGGAGTGTAATCCGAAAAAACATTAAGGTGATTGTACGTAAACAATACCTTGTTCAGACAATGCTGTGCCTGACCCTGATTTTTGGGGAGGGCTAGTTCCCCCCTTTCTGTTTGTTTGTCAATGTAGGACTTAAGCATCCGATTCACCTGTTCCACAATCGCTTGCCCTTGCGGATTGTATGGAACGCCAAAGGTATGCTTAATGTCTCAGGTGGCCATGAAGGTGGCCAGATGCCTGGAGCTATAAGCCGTAGCATTGTCGGTCTCCACGTGCCATGGTTTGCCCATGGCCACAAAGCAGGAAAGGAGATGATGCTCCACATGGGAAGCCGTTTCTCCCTTCTGTGCTGTAGCCCAAACAAACTGTGAAAAAGTGTCAATGCAAACGTGCATGTATTGCCATCTGCCAAACTGCGGAACATGTGTGACATCCATCTGCCACACCTGGTTGGCCTCTGTCCCTCATGGGTTGACTCCCCATGAGGGCCCCCCTACCACCCCTACACAATGTGGACAGGAACGGACTATGCCCTGGGCTTGGGAAAGTGGCAGGCAGAACTGCCGTGCAAGTGCTTTGGCATTTTGATGAAAAAATGCATGACTTTGAATCGGAGTCGTGAAGACTCCCAAAACCGACCGTTGCTGAATTTCCTTTGTGGCCGCATCTGCTCTACTATTGCCCGCAGAAATCGGTCCAGGCAAATCCTGGTGACTTCTGATGTGAGCAATATAGAGCGCTTCGGTGAGGTTCTGCAAATGAAATTGAGTTGTGAGGAAAAGACTTAACAAATTCTTGTCTATCGCGGGGGTGATGTATGCTCCCGGTAGACTGTGAAGCAGATTCCGAACGTACTGGCTGTCAGTAATTATGTTTAAACGTTCTTTGGCAAAGGTGCGCAAGGCGAGGTTCACTGCTGCCAATTCCGCCTGCTGCGTGGATTTCTGCGGAAGAGTTAGAAGGGTGCGCCAAGCCTGGCCCTCTTGCCAAGTAAGAACACCATATGTGTGACTTCCATCAGTGAAAACTGTCCTAGCCCCCTGAAGTGGAACCAGGGACATCAACTCACACAAACTGACTGTCTGCGTTTAAAGCGAGACGAGTCTGGGGTCTTTTGGCAAATGGTATGCCAAACATCCAGTGAATCCTTCCAATGCAATCAGAAGTGAGTCACCGAGCTGCATCAGCTGCTGAATCTGATCTTTTGTGAATGGAACAACGATCTTTGCTAAATCGTGCCCTCAGATATCCCTAGCTCTCAGCCTTCCTCGGTAAATCACCGTGGAGACCAGTTCCTGTGGAGGAACGATGTTTCGGGAAGAGGTAAATACACCCATTCCATGATACTCGCCCCCTGCTCGGAGTCTATTCCCAGAGCTCCGGTGAACATGGCTCCTGTCCGGGCTATGTACAGGTTTAGAACAGGAGCATATGGCCCCTGACTAATCCTGTCCACCCATCTCTGGCTGAGAACTTGGTTGACCTTTTCGAGAGTCAGGCGAGCCTCTCGAGGAATGTGTATCCGGTCTGCTGGCTGCTTACCTAGCATTAGCAGCGAGAAGAGCGGCTTTAGAAGGTCCGTATCTAGCCTAAAATACGGTCTGGCCCAATTAATATTCCCCAGAATCTGTTGCAATTCTACAAGGGTGACTGAATCTTTGAGATTTATCTGTGGCAAAACTGGTGCTGCGAAAGAACGGAGAAGCCGATGGCCCAAGTATGAAAATGGTTCGGTTCTCTGAACTTTCTCCAGGGCAATGAGTAACCCTTTCTCCCCCAGAGTGGTCTGGAGGTCTTTAAACATTTTGCTGCCGAGTTGCGGCGCTGCGACCAGGATATCATCCATGAAATGACACACTAAGACTGTGGGGTGAAGGTTTTGAAACTTTTCCAGTGCGTCGTGAACGTAAATTTGGCACAGGGTGGGCGAGTTGAGCATCCCCTGTGGCAAAAATTTCCACACGTAATGTTGCGTAGGCTCTCTGTGGTTCACGACTGGCACTGTAAAAGCAAACCTCTCCCGATCCCTTACATCTAAAGGAATGGTATAAAAACAGTCTTTTAAGTCTATGACCAAGATCTCCCAACCCTCGGGGATCATGTTCGGATTCGGGATGCCGCATTGAAGTGGACCCATTGGCTGGATACATTTATTGATCTCTCTGAGATCGTGAAGGAGTCGCCACTTCCCCGACTTTTTCTTAATAACGAATATGGGCGAATTCCAAGGGCTGGTGGACCATTCTATGTGTCCTGCATCTAGCTGTTCTTTGACCAACTGTTTCAGGGCGACTAATTTCTCCCCTACTATCGGCCATTGCTCTACCCAGACTGGCGTGTTGGTAAGCCATTTGAGCGGTAAAGCCATTACCCAAAGGTAAGAGTGGCACGGTACTGCTGTAGAATGTCTCGCCCCCAGAGGTTGACGTGCACGTCCAAAATGTGTGGCCGGATGACCGCTGTGCCGTCAGCTTCGGGGATCGTGACTTTTACCCAGTCCTGGCTTCTAAACGCTTCTTGAACACCGCCTACCCCCCACACATCAGAGACCAGCTTGAGAGCCCACTCACGCGGCCACTGACTCTGGCTGACCACGCTGACTCTGGCTGACCACGCTCCCATATCTAATAATCCGCCAAAAGGTTTTTTATTTAAAAATACCTTTATGACTGGCCGCCGTTTCCACTCTATGTTAGTTTCCACTGCCACTAAGACTTGGTATCCTTGCACTGCCCCTTCTGCGCTCGAGCGGTCTGCCAACCCGGACTCTGAGCTGTCCCTGAGTTTCCTGGCTGCCTGCTGGCGAGTGACAAGGAACCATGATCAGTTGCACTAACGTGTCTCCCTTGTGAATGGTTTGGGGTAGGTGTGCCCAGAGTTGAACCTGGAGTACACCCGAAAAATTGGAGTCAATGAATCCCGGAATTACTAGAATTCCTCACGTTCCTTCGATACTACGGGGCAAAACTAAACCTATATAGCCTTTAGGCAGGGGTCCCATGTACTCGGAATCGACCAGATAGACTGTGCCTGGCAAGTCACATGTGACTTCTGACTGGCAAGTCAAATCTAGTCCTGTACTGCCCTTAGGTCTGGCCTGCGCCTCCGGAATGCAGGGAATGTGACCGGAATTTAATCCAATTCTGGCTCTCCCAGAGCGATTGAGGTCTCTGTTTGGACCAGGGCCAGAGGCAAGCCGGTTTCCCAAGTTCAGGCAGTTCCTGGCCCAGTGGAAGCCCTTATTGCATCATGGACATGGGGTGGTCGGAGCCTTGGGACGACCCGTGTTTTGGCCATTGCCCTTCTTGGATCGGCATTCTTTAGCGAAATGACCGATCTTGCCACAATTGTGACATGCTCCTTTGGTCCTGCCTTTGAATTTCCTACTGCCTTGCACAGCTGCTGCCAACAGACCCATTTTGTAGGAATCTGTACCAACATCAGCACAAGCCCTAATCATGTTGGTGAGAGTCAGATCGGGATGATTGCCCAGGGACTGCAAGATTTTACGGCAGTCAAAGTTGGCGTTGTCTTTCGCCAGCTTCATCATGAGCTCCTGTTGGGCTTGCTCATTGTCTGTCTGTCTACTGACCGCTTCCTCCAACCTATTGATAAAGTCCATGTAGGACTCCTGGGCACCCTGTTTGACTGCTGTGTAATTTTTGGCTGCTTTGCCAGCTGATAAGCCCTGAAGGCTGTCTCAGCCGCCAAATGGAGTGTGGCGAGAGGCAAGGTGATCTGCGCATCGACGGATTCAAACTGTCCTGACCCATATAGCTGGTCAGGGATTATTGCTCCTCCCATCCTGGCAGCCCTTGCCTGCGCTTCGAGACTATACTCGCTATCCCATGGCAAATACTGGCTGGGGTTGAGCATCATTCTCATGACAGCTTTCCAGTCGTATGGAATGAGCATCCTAGTTTTGCCCACTTGCTGAAGTGTGCCCCTAGTAAAGCGACTCTGGAGTCCTGTCTCTGTGATTGCCTTCCGTATAGCCATAAGTAGCTTGTACGAAACTGGCGAATGGGTCGTTTGCTGCTGACCCGTGAGGGCATCTACCTCTGTGGACTGGGCATATCTGCCTAAGCTCAGCTAGTTCTTCTGCTGGCAACTCCCCCTTACTGGTTTCTTCCTCAACCATGCGCTGGATGGAACTCTTGGTAGTCTGGGAACTTTTAACTGTCAGAGAAGCGCCAGCGCTTCTCATACCATGCATTCCTTCAGTGACGTCTGCAGCTGTCACTGAGGAAAAGCTCCCTACACTGCCCTGCTTGAGCTGAAATGACGGATGGAGAGCTGTTGGGGCTGATGGCTCTGACTGCGCTGGGGGTTCCTGGGTCTCTATCCAGACTGGGTCTACCTCTGCTATGAGCTTCCTACATTCGCTCCATGTGCTAATTATGTTAGCTGGAGCTCCAGGTGCTTGCCTAATGCAGGCTCCTATCCTATCCCAAAGATGGAGACTAAACATGCCCGTTTCTGGATAAAACGGACAATTTCCCCCCAAGTACACCAAAAGATCCGCTAACTGGGCGCTGTGAATGTGTGTACGATTTACCCTGGCCAGGGCCTTGAGTTCCATTAAGTTAACTCTCTGGTTAGCGGTCGGATGTTGTCGCTGTGGACAAGTCCCCATATTACCTGCCAGTCTTTTGAAGTTTTCCTCCTCGGGACGAATCGACGCATCTGGTTAGGTAACAGGTTTGGCGTGACAAACCTCCGGGAAGGACTCGGAACGTGGGCTGCTGCCACAGCCCCTCGGTGGCCTCTGCGATGAAGTCAGGGTTTCACATCCAACCCTGAGCGGAACGCGTTTCCACCGAGCAAGATGCCTCAAGAGCTTTGGAGCGTGCTCTGCCTCTCTGGAATGCCTTGTAGCGTAGCTGTCACTCAGATCGGATGGTTTTCTGACCGGAACTGCTGCGCTGTCCTCCGGGAAGACTCGGACATGGTTCTGGCGTAGAACCGGACCAAGAAGATCGCTTACTCACGAGTAGATCATGTTGGGGTCACCACATGTTGGATCTGGGCCGCGAAGCGGGTTGCGCAAGCTGGATTGGAACCACGAAGTGGCCGTTGGGTCCCAGAGGAGACTGGTCAAGTAACGACACACGAGGCAAGATGGAGAGAAGACCAGTAATTTAATGATGACAAATCATGAGTATTTATCCTGTTCTGGCTGCATGCACAATCATAGCGATCCATTGTAAAGCAGGCTTCACACATCATGTTTACACGAGTTAATTGGGGAAGTCTACACAGGGGAAGTTCATTAACTAACTTAATTAACTACAGGGGAAATACATTATTCCATGTTATCGGAAGTAAACAGGTAGCTAGCGTTGACTCTAGGGCTTAAAGGAATTTGCAGATGCGAGATTACCTATTACGTGCCTAGCGAGTTAGTCATTACCTCTCCATTGTCCGAACTGTCTGTCAGATCAGCTATTGATGAATTAAACTCTATCTAATATTCCGCTCCCCCAATTTCTGTCCCATCGGGATCCCACGGCAATGAAGTGATCACCCATTACCGAGGTTCTGTCAGGGACAGCTGACCAATTGTGTGCGTGGATCCCACAAAACCACTTATAAGACATGTCTTTTTTTAAAAAAAAAAATAGGGGCCCCTTTTTCTCTCCTGCCGCTGTTACAGGCAGCGTATAGCAAAACCTATGCACATATTGACTTTAAATTTAATTTGATTCATGCTCAGAACATTCATTCTGGGTAAACAGGGCAAAGGAAATTCTAGGGTCGCGACTTCCAAAATTACTTTTGCCAACTAAATTACCCTAATTTACAGTGCTAATTAGCACCTTTTTAATGACCAAATAACATCTCACTGTCAGACTTTATCTGAAAGAAAAGAAACATCAAAGAAAAAGAAAGAAGGGAGGGGTTGCTTTCTTCTTCTTCCCTTCAATGATCATTGCAATGCAGTTCCCAAATGAGACTGATTTAAAACACTTTTAACCAACTTTGTCTATCTTAAACAGATTTTATAATTAACCACATGTATGAATTCTATTGGGTTGCATTTTTCATAAGAAAAAGGAGGTATTTTGATTAATTATTCCAATTATAAACTCCTGTGGCAGATCTTTAAGGAGGCCGGCTAATCTTTTCCTGCCACTAATCCTTTGTAGTCATGTTCCTCCTAGTTCTGCAGGGATGCTCATTCTTTATCCAGTAGGATGTGAGGAAAAACTATGTGTAAGTAGGCATCCTATTTCAGAACCCACTGTACTTCAGGATTATCATTACTCTAATGGCAATTTGAGCCAGCATTGTGAGAACCTTCCTTCCTCTATACCCTAAAGGCATGAGGGTAAATTCAGTGCTAGACAACGTGCAATTTCAACTCCCTTGATTTTTCCTATGAATGCAAACTCAAATTTCCTGTGACTCGGTCGGGCCACTAATTGCATTGCCACACCCTATTTTTAAAGGATGGCTGTATTTTTACTTAAAGATAGGTTTGTTCCCCTAGATATAAACACAATGTATTACAACCATGATCAGAGTTCATTATCAACACTCTTATTATTTTTTAAAACAAATTCTTAACATATTACTAATACCAATGCTGTTATTGTAAGTAAACACAATTATGCAAACACACAATCCTCTCATTTTCTCACACGTTCCAAGGTGCACCTTTTCATACATTCATCTGCATTCATTCACATGTTCAAATGGCATTTTCCTTCCTCCCCTTTAGAAGGAGCCTGCTTTGGTCTTACAAGTATCTTTTCAGGGTTGATCCGTTACACAATTGGAAAAATCGCAGGTGGCTGGTTAGTAGCCATTCTGAGCTCAATGCTTAGAAGTTTGATATACATTCCAGTTCAGTTATATTCAATTTCCAACTTGGGCTATAGACGTTTTCTCTACGGTTCTATCCTATCCCTTCTACCATGCCTGCCATGAGCAAATTCTGCACTCCTGTCTCTGCACCCAGCGTGCCTCCATGGACCAGGAGACAAACCTGCAACAACCTATTCATTTCTGCTGCATTAAGCTCGCCCTTTTCCTTTCCTTGTTCTGCCATGGCTTGGAACATGCTCCTGTTCTCCCTATTCTCCCTGTTTTCTCTAAGGGGCCCCATTGCTTCAGTTTGCCCTGGGTCACGTGTGACCATTGGCACGGGAACAGATGCCATGATGGGCGATTCAGTGGTGGAATGTGGCAACACATGCGGAAACTGCTGATGCACTGTCACGTATGCCGCTGTCCTTATTTCAGCAAGCAATTTATGGGGCATAGCGAGGTGTTGAACAAAAAGCCCACCCTGGGGATTGGGAGTGTACTGAGGGGGACAGATCTGTAACAACTCGCCTAGTTCTTCTGCGCTCAGCTCACCTTTTTCTGTCTCCCTCTCTACCATAGCTTGAAAGGCACTCTTATTCTCCCTTTTTTCTCTAATGGTGTCCATAGCTTCAGTATACCCTTGGTTGTGTGAAACCTTTGGCACAGGAACAGATGCCAAAGGGGGCAATACTGTTGTAGAAGGTGGCAACACACGCGGAAACCACTGGTGCTCAGGTCCGTACCCGGAGGCGGGCCGGGGGGGGGGAGCTGATGGTATGATTGAAGCAGCAGCCATTCCACTGGCTGTCTGCGTGCCTAACTTTTTAAGAGCTTCTTTACATTTCAGCCAAGTCACTAGGACTTCCGCTGGCGCTCTTGGTTCCTCATATAATGTAATTTCTACCCAGTCTGCTAGACAGAGTGATCCATGCTGTGAAAACCAAGGACAGTGTTCACTAATAACTGGAAGCATGTGACGTATCTGCTCTACGGGAACTCTCCTCCCTGCCTTTTTGAGCAAATACCCCAGCTCCTCAGCAAATTCCTTTTTGGAACTTGTCGGTGAACCACCCATACTCACCAAGGGGTCTTCTTTGAAGAACGATGGGGTTCCTCTGCGAGAACGATAGGGTTCTTTTTAAAGAATGATGGGGTTCCTTAACAAGGAATGAATCGGTGCACACCTGTCTCTCCACAAGGGGTCCTGCCACGGATTAATGAGTATGGCGTGTTCAAGTCCTGGTTGCCTAGATCTGCCTCCACGATGTTCCTGGCTCTTGGCGCGAGCCCTTCAGTCTGACATTCGCTCCTTGCCATTAGCTTGCGTTCTGCTCCATGCAAGCTTGTTTTACTCTCAAGTAAAAAAAAAATGCCTTACGCTATAAAGTGCCCCACGGTCTTGGGTGCCATTTGTTGCTATGAGCCTTCCTAGCAGATAGAAATGACTGGCACACAGACTTCTGGCATAAGGGATGACGGCTAAAAAAGTTTATTTTCTACAACATTTTATAAGCAAAAAATAGCATAGGCTAACTAAAATAGTTAACTACTGAATAACAGCAGAATTACCCTGCGGACGTGCTTAATAGGTAACAGAAGTAAATTAGTTGGCTGATGTTGACTAAAGGATTACCTTGCCAAGGTTCCGGTAAGCAAACATACAGAACTTAGTCATTTATTGATTACACAAGTGAAACAATAGATATTAGGGTGACCCAAGTCAAAAAAGTCATGCTGTGGTCAATTAAAAGTTCACAGGTCTATTTGCCCTGCTTAATTAGTTTAAGGATTCAGCCCTGTTGCGTTAGTGAGCCCGAGGGTGTATTGTCAGACTCTAGCCCCAGTTTGCAACCCCTAATTTTAAATAATATGATATAATATTTGAGTGTTCTTGGGTACACAGTAATTATCATCCCTACATTTTTGATATTTATTTATTTACCTATAGATTGTACCTCCAATACACTCCGTAAACCTCCCCGACATATATCACCTCATAATCTGTCTGTCTATCTATCTGGTTGATCTTAACAACCTTAACAAAAGATTGTTTACATGTTTCAACCAATCTCTTCCTTAAACCAAACTTCATCCCTCTTATGACATAACGTATGGCAAACAAAATCACAGCAAATCACAGTAAAAAAAGGGGCTAATTTTTTTCTTTTTAAACAGACAATTTCCGAAACATCTCAATCAACATTGTCACTACTTGCCCCTCCTTAACATTCCTTAACCAAGGGTTATTTACAATTTCATTACACATTAAATCTTTATATCTCGAACTCTACACTATAATTTTCCATCCTACTTGCCCAATTTTAACCTTCCTTAACTAGAGGTATTTACATTTTCATAACAATTTTATGGACCTTTCCTTTTACCCTTATCCTTTCCCCCGTTTTTCCTACCTCTTTTGCATTCTGGGCTAATCTCCAATAGTTGAAAGCTGCTCTTTAAGCTTCGTCCATTCTTCTGACCCTTCTTGATAATATTTCATGATTTTAGTATATCCAAGTACTGTATTCAGATTGTTTACTTATCACAACAACTTTCCCTGCCCCCCCAAATCTTAACTGCTGTAATTGTTGCCAATTATGTCTCACTCTCTTATCCCTTAACAATATAGTAATTGGTTTAATTTTCTTCCTCCACAATCTTTCTTCTGTCATTATGTCCTGATAGATATCCAATGATTCACCATTTATTTTTGGTGCTTGTGTACCATTTCTTCTTAAATATGCCATTAACTTTAATTTTCTGCCCAGATCTGCAAATTCTACCAAACCCAACCTTTTAGAAATCCCACTTCTTTTGTTCCCCAATCTATAAACTGCTAGAATATCCTCCTGTGTAAAATCCCTCCCTGTCTTCAATTCATTCAACCAATTAATAATTCTCACGCTCAATCAATCCGGACTTTCCTCTGGAATATTTTTTATCACCACATTTTTTTTGTCTCCCCATCTGCTCCAGCATATACAATCTTTTTTTATTATCCATTCTTGTGTCCTTTTCTTCTTTTCCTTGCATGCCTTTTGCCTCTGTTATCACAAAGTTATTATTTGCTACTTTTGTAAAGTTGGTCAGCAAATCTCTTAATTTCTGTTGTCCTTTCATAGTGTCTTTCATTTCTTGTGTTCTTTCCTTATCCATTCTGTCCAACCTATTCTCAATTTTGCTCTAAACATCGATTTTTTCCTCCATTGTTCCTTGCATATCTTTTATCTCTCCTTCCACAAATTTTAATTTTGTCTCTAATGTCACTAAAATATTATTTGCTGCTTTCATAAGGTTGGCAAATAAATCCTTCAGATCCTGTTGTCCTTTCATAATATCTTTCATTTCTTCCCTTATCTCCTCCATTCTGTCCATCCTTTCCGCAATTTTCTCAATTTCACTCCAAGCATCCTTTTCTTTCTCCAGTTCATTTTCTGACAGTTCTTTCTCCATTGCTCCCAACTCTTGTTTTTCCTCTTTCCTGTTGTGGCAGCTTAAATTTCAATATTCTTCTTCTTCTTCTTCCAACCAAATCCATCTTCAATAACTACAAACCAATTAGCTCTAACATATAGTCTATTTTAGGATCTCTGGAATCTTTGGGGTGATGACAGCTTATTCATTTACTTTCCAAGTCCTCTACTTAATGTTAATGATAATTTATATTCTTCAATTAAGAACTTACTTTCATTTCTTTCATTTTCTTAACTTTGTTCTCTCTCTTGATTTCAGGGCTGACTATTTCTCATTTATTTCTCTCTCTTTCTCTTTCTCTCTCTCTCTCTCTGCTTTTAGGTCTCAGCTGTTCCCATTTTACTTCATCATTTTACTTCATCAACTGTTTCTTAATTTCAAGATTTGTTCTTCCTCTCTCTCTTTTTCTTCTTCTTTTTTCTTCAAAAGTTCTTTCGGAAAAACAGAGACCCCTTTTTATCTTTTTGTATTTCTCCCTTTAATTCGACATTCACTCCAGTGATTAAGGGGAATCAAGGCTTTTTCAGAGCTCAAAGCTTTTCAAAACTTTTCAAAGCATCCTCTCAGGCTTGCTTTCACCACCTTGCACACTGAGAAATTCACAGCTCTGTTTTTCTTTTCAGTCTCATAAATCACACCTTCCTTCTCTCGCTGAGCTTTAATTTAACAGTCCGCTTATGGCCTCAAATAACCATTGAGAGATTTACAAACGTAGGACTTACAGGAGCTTCCAGAAGCAGATTGAGTCATTTCATTCGGTTTATGTCCCATTCGGTCGGCGTCTTCCTGTCTTTTCAGCCTCTGTCATGCTGACCCAGGACTCTCTCACCCCATAAATTCTTCATCTCTTTACTCCACAGTTCTCCTGTGTCACATTCCTCAAATTTGTGTTTTACAGCCTCTGCTTTTCCACCTTTTTATGCATTAATCTTGCAGCCTGCTTCACTCACATCTTACTCCCCCGTCATCTTGTTCCAGTCTCGTATAGATAGATACTATTTTGATTATTATTTTTAAAAAATTAAGAGGCAGAACAGATATTGTTGTGACGGAGGAAGATTGGTGGGCTCCAGACCCTCCCTTCTTCCATTGTTCTGGGATCTCTTCCTGCAAGCCGAGCTGTAGCTGTAGCCTGGCCAAGCTAAACCAAAGCCAAAGCCAGCTCCCAGTTTCTCCTCATAGGAGATCAGCATGAGAGACCCACGGGATCACTGCCAAGTGTTGTAATGGACCGTGGGAGTCGAGGTGTTGAACTCAAGGAAGGCACACGAGACTGATGTATGATGGTAAAAGCCAGCCCCGAGTCCTTGGGTGGTCTATATTTATTAGCTTGCATTCTGGATCACTTGCGCACAGACTGCACATGACCCCTAATACAGAAGGCTTTGCTTACGTAGCATGTTGCTGGCTAAGGCACATTTGCCAGCCTAGGAAAGTACTGCGTGCCTAGGTTCGCCATAGGCAGAATAATCAGCAGATGTAACAAGACTTACTGTTCCTGCCTTATCTTGGTCCTAGAAGACTGTACCTATGCATAGTTATTTTGTCTAGCTGCGGTTTGCTTTTGCTCAGCTCAGTTCGTGAACGTGAGCCAGATACTGTATAACTGTTTACTAGGCATTGTGACATTTGGCTGACTTCTGTCCCACTACCTTCAGTGCCCTCAGCCAAGAAAACATGGAGTCACTATTGCTCCCTATTACTAATTTGCCCATACCCAATCGCCTTTCCGGTCGAGCCAGGATGGTCTCGGGATTGTTTGCAAAGCCCGACAAACCCATTGGGAAAGGCAGCTGTCCAATTAGTGGCCTGGGCAACCCACAGCCAAGCCTTCTTCTTATCAGCTATGTCCCCCTGAATCCAGATAAGCAGCGCAGACAGGCAGACAGCTAAAATGTCTTTTCAAATAATTTTTATTAACCTACTTCTACACTTAAAACATATTTCTAATAAAATAAAACATATATAATCAATCTAATTAATAATGGGACTTCTAAGCCCCCATATCTAGATGGGCATTTTGAGGACCAGAGAGACAAAGTTACACCCTCTCGAAGATGTTCGCTCCCCTCTCTCTTTCCTTCTCTCCCTTCTAGGGTTATCCTGGGTAACCATGGTAACTAAATGTGCATCAAAGGTGTGATTGACAGTTAAACGTGCACCTCCAATTATATTCCCCCCCTTATGGGAAAGTAATCTTGCTGACTAGATTAGAAAGAATTCTTGCTGACTAGCGAGAAAGACTAAACATGGATACTATATGTACTGCAAGAGACCAACATGCCTTGAACCTAGGGAACATACAAGTGGGAGACATGTCTTCTTGGCAGCAAGCTTATACAGCATTCCTGTGGTTTAGCAAGTTTATTCACAGAGAAGAGCCCCTCCTGATTTCCCAGGTTTATCAGAATTTAGACTCCACAGCTCTGGCCAGACCCCTCCCTTTAGGGAATTGGCAGGGAAAGATAGATCTTTATTGTGCCTGGCTGAAAAAGCTTGGAATATTCAGACAAGGAAAGTTACACTTTCAGACCTTTACATGGGGAGGTCTGCTCATAGGAATATGATGTTACTGAATACTGTCAGGCTTTTATAAGTTAAGCCTGCTCGTAGGACCTTACAATCAGTGGGGCTACAGATCTTTATGGAAGATCTGCTTATTGAATTAGGTGACCAAGGCTGCTGTCAGGGGGGGCAAGGGGGATTGCCATCCCGGGCCCGGAGCTGGTAGGGGCCTGATGGTGTTGTTAATTTTTTTAATTTTAATGCCCTGCCACCACCTGAGGGGGCTCCGCCTCTGCCTCGAGTTGACCCAGAGCAGCATGGGTGTGGCTACGGGGAACTTGCCGGGTGCACGTCTTTAGGCTCATCTGTACTTCCTTCCTGTGCGCGCCATTCAGCAATGCCACCACATGCACCTCGCCTGCCCAGGGCCGAAGCCCGAAGGTGAACAGGAGGAAGCAGCCCTGGTGCACGGTTTCTTCCGGACTGGGACCGGCACACCTCATGGGCTGAAGCCTTGACTATGAGGCATGCCGGTCCCGGTCCAGAAAAGACCACAAACTGTGGCTACTTCCTGTGGACCTTCGGGCTTTGGCCCTGGGCGAGCGAGGTGCGGGTGGGGGCATTGCGAATGCCATGCGCAGGAAGGAAGTACAGAGGAGCCTAAAGAAGCACGCCCAGCAATTTCCCCCTAGCCACGCTGCTCTGGACAAGTGGCGGCAGCAGAGCAGTGGGTGGCCGAAGTGGTGGCTCCCCCTCCCCAGCACAGGAAGGACGGAGGCCTCCTGGCAGCAGCTTCAGCTCCTCATCATGGAGGCGAAGCTGCACCTTCCGGTGAGTCTCCTCTCTTCCTCTTTCTCTCTCTGTGGGTGGGCGGAATGGAGGGGGAGGGTGTGTGTGTGTGTGTAAAATGGGGGAATGGAGAGGGAGGGGGTGTGTGTGTGTGTGTGTAAAATTGGGGGGAATGGAGGGCGAGGGGTGTGTGTGTGTGTGTAGAATGGGGGAATGGAGGGGGAGTGTGTGTGTGTGTGTGTGTGTGTGTGTGTGTAATGATGAGCTCCCATCTCAGTCCCAGCTCTTGCTTTCAAACTGCTAGGTTGGCAAGAGCTGGGAGGGATGATGGGAGCTCATCATTAGGAACGTAAATAGCATTCTGTGTCTAGTCATGTCTGCCACATGTCCATGGAAACATCTACGAATGCAGACAGTGTTGGCTCTTTGGCTGTAATCAGAGATGAGCACTGAACTCTAAAGTTAGATACAACTGGCTTTCAAGTAAGGCTTAAAGACTAACTGCTGTATTTTATTGTGAGCTTTTGTGGATCAAGGCCACTGGCTCTTTGGCTGCAATCAGAGATGAGCACTGAACTCTAAAGTTGGATACAACTGGCTTTCAATTCAAGCAAGGCTTAAAGACTAACTGCTGTATTTTAATGTGAGCTTTTGTGGATCAAGGGCACTGGCTCTTTGGCTGCAATCAGACATGAGCACTGAACTCTAAAGTTGGATACAACCGGCTTTCAAGCAAGGCTTAAAAACTAACTGCTGTACTTTATTGTGAGCTTTTGTGGATCAAGGCCACTGGCTCTTTGGCTGCAATCAGAGATGAGCACTGAACTCTAAAGTTGGATACAACTGGCTTTCAAGCAAGGCTAAAAAACTAACTGCTGTATTTTAATGTGAGTTTTTGTGGAACAAGGCCACTGGCTCTTTGGCTGTAATCAGACATTAGCACTGAACTGTAAAGTTGGATACAACTGGCTTTCAAGCAAGGCTTAAAGACTAACTGCTGTATTTTAATGTGAGCTTTTTTTTTGGAGTCCTCTTTGGGATTCTTCTTCTTCTTTTCTTTTTTTAATAATTTTTATTACAGACATTAAAAATATACAAATACAAAAACATTTCAATACAAATACAAATGTAAAAAGAAAAAGAGAAGACGAGAAGAAGAAAAAAAAACCAATATTCTATGGTCCACAATGTTGTTACAATGTTTTTCATTTTCAGTGTTATTCTTCACTTTTATATTTATATAATTTATATTATAAATCATTTTAAACTGTCTTTTTCTTATTACTACCTTTTCCAAAATTTACTTCATAACACTTTTTACACCTTAAATTTCACCCAAATAGCCATACAGCACACTTATATTAGCGACAAAATAATATAAACCTCAGTGATATATACAAAGTCTCAGAGATTATTTATTTATTTATTTATTTATGATTCACATTTGTATATGCCGCCCACTCAGGCAGAACCCGACTCAGGGCGGCATTACAACAAATCTAAAAATACATAAAAACATTTATAAAACCTTATAAAAAACCCACATCCACCCCAATTAAAAAACCCATATCCCACCCACCCATCACACCCACCATACAAAAAGGGAAGAAGAGAGAGTTCCTATAAAAGCCAACCGGCGGGGACCATAGTCCTGTTCGGGCCCCACACCTGCCCTGCCAGCCAGGTCTTTACTCCTTTCCTGAACGGCAGCAGTTCACTTTGAAGTCTTAGATCTATTGGCAGGAGGTTCCAGAGGGTTGGTGCGGACACGGAGAATGCCCTCCTTCGGGTGCTAGACAGATGTGCACCCCTCGTTGACGGCACCACTAGAGAGCCCCTCCGGTCCGCTCTGGTTGGACGGGCAGTCACTCTTGGGGCGATGCGGTCTCTAAGGTATCCTGGCCCCCTGCCATATAGGGCTTTAAAGGTCAAAATCAGCACCTTAAATTGCACCCGGAGACAAACTGGTAACCAGTGCAGCTCCCGAAGCAGCGGTGAGGCATGGGCATATCGCCCACACCCCATCACCACCCGGGCCGCCGCATTCTGGACCAGCTGCAGCCTCCGAATGGTCGTCAAGGGCAGCCCCATGTAGAGCGCATTACAATAATCTAGTCAGGAGGTAACCAGAGCATGAGTGACCATAAGCAAGGAGCCCCGATCCAGGAGCGTGCGCAGTTGGCGAATCACCCGAAGTTGGGCAAAAGCCCTCCTGGCCACAGCCGCCACTTGTTCTTCCAGCAGCAGCCGTGAGTCCAGAAGGACCCCCAAGTTGCGCACTGGGTCTGTCTGGGGCAAAACAGCCCCATCCAGTACCAAAGATGGTAACTCCTTGGATAACATGGGGCCCCTTATCCACAGCCACTCTGTCTTGCTGGGATTCAGCCGAAGCCCATTGGCCCCCATCCAGACCCCAACGGCCTCCAGGCATCCGGATAGGATTTCAACAGCATCACTGGGGTCCCCACGGGCCGAGATGTACAGCTGAGTATCATCCGCGTACTGATGGTACCGCACCCCGTGGGAACGAATGATCTCACCCAGTGGCTTCATGTAGATGTTAAATAAGAGAGGAGATAGCACAGAGCCCTGAGGCACCCCATACTTGAGGGGCCTAGGGCTGGACCTCTCACTCTCTAACCACACCGACTGGGTACGGCCCTCCAGAAAAGAGGAAAACCAGGACAACACGGTGCCCTGGATCCCCAGTCCTTCGAGCCGTTCCAGAAGGATACCGTGGTCGACGGTATCGAAAGCCGCTGAGAGGTCAAGAAGAGCAAGGACGGATGGACAACCCCCGTCCCGCTCCCGCCAGAGATCATCCATCAGTGCGACCAATGCCGTCTCCGTTCCATACCCGGGCCTGAATCCTGATTGAAAGGGGTCTAGATAATCCGCTTCCTCCAGGACACTCTGCAGCTGGCGCGCCACCGCCTTCTCCAAGACCTTACCCAGAAAGGGCAGGTTGGAAACCGGCCTGTAGTTGTTAAGGACAGCTGGGTCGAGGGACATTTTCTTCAGGAGGGGGCGCACCAAAGCATGTTTTAACTGTGCAGGAAATACCCCCTCCCGTAATGAAGCATTTATTATCCCCCCAACCCAACCCCCTGTAACCTCCCTGGAGGCTTTCACCAACCAGGTGGGACAGGGGTCCAGAGGACATGTAGTGGCACGAACAGCTGCAAGGAGCCTGTCCACTTCATCAGGGACAACAGGATCAAACTGATCCCAGATCGTACAGCAAGACTGTGCACCGGCACCCCCCCCGACCCTCCCCATCCACGCCAGGATTCAATCCTGAACGAATCCGATCGATTTTCTCCACCAGATGGTCAGCGAAGTCCTCAGCCGAACCCTGCCAACCGGGCACCGATCCCCCTCTACCGAGGAGGGACCTAGCTACCCGGAACAGGGCGGCTGGGCGATTATCAGCGGAGGCAATAAGGGCGGTGAAGTATTGCCGCCTCACCACCCCCATTGCCACTAGGTAGGCCCTAATAGCGGCTCTAGCTAGTGTCCAATCGGAGTCATCCTGGGTCTTCACCCAGCGGCGCTCTAGGCGTCTCTTTGCCCGTTTGAGTTCCCGCAGTTCCTCTGTGAACCACGGGGATGACCTAACCCCACGGGCGCGGAGAGGCCGCAGTGGCGCGATTTCATCCAAGGCAGCTATAGTCGTCCTATTCCACAGGTCGACGAGTGCCTCGGGTGAATCGTGTAGCCGATCCAGAGGAACATCCCCCAGTTCCCTCTGGAATCTGTCTGGATCCATTAGTTGCCGAGGGCGGACCATTTTAATAGGCCCTGCCTCCCTACGATGAAGTGTCGCCCCCAGAAAGTCAAGAGTCACCAGGTAGTGATCCGACCATGGCACAGGTGAGATGGCTAAATCCTGTAATCTCAGATCACTCTGCCACTGCTCCGACAAGAAAACTAAGTCTGGCATGTGACCACTGCCCCTGGTCGGACCCCGCACTACCTGAGTCAGGCCCATGGCTGCCATGGAAGCCATGAACTCCCTTGCCACCTCAGAAGCCATCCCCAGCGATGGCAAATTGAAGTCCCCCAGCACCATAAGCCTCGGGAACTCCAACGCCAGCATCGAGGTGGCCTCGAGGAGCTCAGGCAGGGCATCCCTTACCCTGCAAGGGGGCAGGTACAGGAGCAAGATCCCCAACTGACCCTTGGGGCCCAGCCGTAGGAGCAGGGCCTCACAACCAGACACTTGTGGAGCAGTGGCCCTAGCAACTCCCAAAGACTCCCTGGCCACAATGGCGACACCACCGCCCCTCCCCTCACCTCTAGGCTGGTGCCAAATACCGAACCCGGCTGGACACATGTCCGAAAGAGGTACTCCATCTTCAGGAGTCAGCCAGGTTTCGGTGATGCATGCCAGATCGGCCAGCCCATCTTGGATGGCATCTTGAATCAGGGGGGCCTTATTACAGACTGATCTGGCATTCACCAGCAGCAGCCTAAGGGCGGGGTCACTCCGGATCTGCTGCTCAGGGCCCAGAGATGTACCTGCAGGGCTGGAATGAGGGACCGCACTTAAACATCGGACCCGCATTCCCCGAGTGCGGCCCGCCCCACGGTACCCGCCATACCGCCCCATGCCCGTCACAACACCTATACGAATCTCCGGAACCTCCCTAGACGGAATGCTGCCCCTCCTTCCCGGCCGGCAGGACCAACTCTCTCTCTTCCCACCCCATCCACAATCCCCCCCCAATTCCAGCATCGAACATGGGCTCCCAGAATGCACAGAAAGCGCTGGCGAGTCCTGTCGTCCATCTCTCCTTTTTCCTCCCCCCAGATAGGGAGGACGGAGGCAGGGGGCTGGGGGGGACGTCCGTGTGCGGAGACAACATCCACAGCGGCGTCTTCGGCTCCCCAATGTTTTCTTTTAAATACCCGTTACTTCCAGAAATTCATTTGATCTGCTGCTGGTGCGTTACCTTTCTTTCTTTTTAGTGTGTAAGTCAAAAATGGGTTCCATATCTCATAAAAATTATTTTCCTTTATAATTCCCTTTTTTTGGTTTAATTCCCATGTGAGCTTATCATTTAACGCAATCGACCACATTTCATTATACCATTCTTTAATATTCAACAGATCTCTGCTCTTCCAAGTACGAGCTATACATAATCTTGCGACTGTTGTCATAATGATTATCAAATCTTTCTTATATCTATCAATGTTTAGATCATTCGTCTCCATTAGCAGTACCATGTTAGCCTCTATTTTTATATCTTCAGCAATTATCTCTTTTATTTCCTTCATAATTTCAATCCAAAATTGATTTAACACTCTGCACTCCCACCACATATGAATATAAGTTCCTATGGTATCCTTACACCTCCAACACATTTTTGAGTTCTGATTGCAAATTTGATGTAGCCTTACAGGTGTTAGATACCATCTCCATAGTAATTTACAATTATGTTCTTTAATCCTAACTGATAAGCCATTCATAACCCTCTTTTTCCATTTACTCTTCCAATCTAAATCACTTATTTTTAAATTTAAATCCTGCTCCCAGAGCAATTTTAATATTTCCTGTTGATTCTCTCCCTTATTCATTATTTTATATAGTTTACTTATTAGACCTGTCATTTCTATCTCCCCCATTCTTACATTACACACTAATTCTTCAAATTCTGTCTTATTTCTATTTAAACTTATTTTATCCATATACCTCTTGTTCCAATTATTTACTGCTGCTATTTGTAACCAGTTCAAATTTAATTTCCTATATATATCTTTTTTATTATTTATCCTTACAAATCTTTAACCATTTCTTCAGTAGAAACACATCATTGTCATTGATTAATTCCTCCGTTTCAGTATTTATTTTTAATGGGAAATTTTTCAAATCTTTTAGTTCAATAATTGGAGATATTTCTGGTGCCATTATTTTTTTTAACTTTAGACCATACTTCAAACGTTGTTCTTAAAATTTTGTTTTTTAAAGTAGTTTTTAATTTATCATCTAAAAAAACTGAATTTACAATCTTTTCTATTTCTTGTAATTCCACTTTTTCCCAACTATATTCCTCTTGCGCGAATATCTTAATAACATTCCTTAAATGATATGCAACATAGTAGTTTTTAATGTTCGGTATACCCAACCCACCCTCCTTTTGAGTTAAGTACCAAAGCTTTTTTGAAATCCTTGCCCTTTTACCTCCGTTACAAAAATCATTAATCAAACTGTGAAAAGATCTAATCTCATCCTCTTTCAATCGAATAAATAAGGTATCAAACAAAAAATTAATTTTCGGCAGTAATTTCATCTTAACTAGTGCAATTCTTCCGAACCATGATAGTTTCAATTTTTGATATTGTTGTATCTTTTCTTTAAATTCTTTATATAATTTATTATAATGTAACTTTTAAATATATCAAATTTATTCCAAATATTTATTCCTAAATACCTCGTACTTCCTAAATACCTCGTACTATCCTTAATCTGTATCTTATAATTATTTTTAATTTTTTCTAATTCCTCCTCCTTTATATTAAAAAAATGGCCTCGGAATTCTCCCAATTTACACTTAATCCTGTCATTTCCTGAAAATTCTTTAAATGTGATTTTATTTTTGATAAAGATTTTTGTGGGTTTTTAAATATTATCAAGGTGTCATCAGCATACATATTAACCTTATAACCACATATACCTTATATTTCCTTGTCGTTTCTTATTATGTTTGCCAACACCTCAATTGCCATTATAAAAAGAGTTGCTGATAAGGGATCACCTTGCCTAGTGCCGGCTTCTAATCTTATATAATCTGTATATTCATTATTTACCCTTACTTTCGCTGTACTTGGTTGATAAAGTTGTTGAATTGTTTTCGTAAATTTGGACCCAAATCCGTAATTTTAAATTATTTCATTAATAGTTGCCCATTGTAAGGAATCAAAGGCCTTATAGATATCCAATGCTAGCACTGCTACTCTTTCTTTACTCTGTTCTGCAATATACATTAAATTCACTACCTTTTTTGTCAAATCCGCCATATATCGTTTTTTCATAAAAACTACTTGATCGTTGTTAATATAATTATTCATTAATTTGTTTAACCGATTTGTTAGAACAGCAGTAAAAAAAATAGCGTCCTGGTTGATTAATGATATAGGTCTATAAGATTCTATTTTTTCTGCATTTTTGTTAGGTTTGAGTATTAGGATTATATTAGTTTTGTACCATGAAGCTGGTACCTTACCTCCATTCAACACATAGTTAAATACACTCCTTAATTTTGGAACTACTATATCTGGGAACTCCTTATAGAACTCAACTGGGAAACCATCTTCTCCTGGGGATTTATTTATCTTTAACTTATTTATTACAGTAATGATTTCTTTTTCATCTATCTCTTCTTCCAAACTATTTTTATGATCCTGTGCTAATTTAGTTGTAATCCATTTTTTAATATATTCTTCCAATTTTTCCTTGTGAATTTCTTTCTTTGTGTGTGTGTGTGGGGGGGGGGGGGGGGGGGGCAATAGGATTGCTCAGTAATGGGCCCAGAAATTTCTGATGTGTGGCCCTGTAGGTGACATTAATGCTGTGAAAAGCCCTCATGTGAAGCTTGCCTATTGGAAAGCATGATGGCTTCATGATGGCTTCTACACGGACTAGGCCCTAGTGAATATCATGACAGACATATTCAACTTTGGACGTATGGGCATATTTTAGGTCCAGTTTACAACATTGACTCATATTTTATCTTTTGTCATTCAGAACAGTTCACCCATCAATTGATGTTAAACCCACATTAGCTAAAACAGGGATTCCCAACCTGAGGCCTATGGACCGGATGTGGCCCACAGCACCATTTCATGTGGCACTCCACTGCCTCCACCACACCATGAAGTGCCATAGGGTGGAGGAAGGGCAAAATGGCCATCCAGCCCCCGAAGCTGTCTGAGGAAACGTGACCTGGCCCCTGGCTTTAAAAGGTTGAGAAGTCCTGAGCTAAAGCTTCCTGGAATTGGAAATAAATAGCTGCAAGTTCAGACTCACACAGATTGCACATATTATTGTCTAATAAGGATTGGCCACGATGTACCATTTATGCAATATCAAGTCAAACACAAACCAGAATCATGATTTGTGTGTTCTTTTAATATATTCTGCAGTACTTTTGTAAAGCGTTCATATCCACAAACCTCTGTGCCATCAATTTTTAAGCTAATGTCAGTTTAAAACAGAAATACAGCATCTTAAACAAGGAATAGGACATGAGATTGATGGCACTGGCACACTGTAAGCTGGGTGGTGGTGCAATTTTCATTTTATATGTGCAATACAAAAATAATAATGATAGTGCAATGTTTTAAACGCACAGCATTTGGGTAGGCCCAGTCGTATGGTTTACTCATTTACAAATGACAAGAAAGCAAGAGGATGAAATCTGAGAAGTGCCTGTCCCCCGGTGCTTGTCACATTTCAAGGGCACATTTCAGATTGTTAAGTTTCTCTGAGATCTGCATTTATAACTCTTAAAATATACAGAAGAGACACAGGCAGGAGTCTAACAATACTTGGGCTCTGGCCACTTACTGCTATCCAGGCCCCTTTGTGAGTGTGGAGAATTGTGTCCTGTTATTTGGAAAGTGGATGGCCTGCATGTTCTGCTGATTGCCACAACCACCATTACCTCCCCCTAATTTCCCTTGCCTTGTGTATGCATCAAGGAGGCAGATGAAGCCCCAAGCTTTCCAACTGCTGAAATCTACCATAAAAAATTGCTTTCATGACATAAGTGCTTTGAATGGTCCAGCTTGACAGCAGAAAAATTGGAATTGCATTCATTATTGGGTATTGTTAGAATAACTTTGATATACTTTATTAACTGTTTATTGATTTCCCATATACTGCAAAGCATCAACTGATGTATAAAAACCTTGTTTTTTTCTTAATAAATGTAGGAATCGGGGCCGCTAGGACGGCCGTTAGGTCCCGGAGGAGACTGATCAAGAAACGATACGAGGCAGTATGGAGCGAGATCAGATCAGTGGTTTATTGGGGAAAAGACATCATCATTTATAGATCAGAAGGCAAGGCAGGAAAAAACCGTCATCTGACAGAAAATCACATCACCTATTTACTCGGGTTAATTAGGAACCTCTCTTGGGGAAGTTAATTAACGTGGGCAAACATTGACAGGGGAAACACCATTGTCTAAAGCTTAGACCGGGGTAAACATGGCTTCTATTTGCACCAGGGATAAGGCTTGACTCGGAGATGAGTGATTACCTTAATGGATAACTGAGTCTGGAGAAATGCCCTCTCAGCGGAACCGTCGGTCAGGTCATTAATTGGGTGAATCAAACCCTATCATTAATCCACCCCCCTTAATTTCCGTACTGGCAAGGGCCAGCGGCCAGGAGTGTGCTCAACTGGTTTAACCCCTGCCAAGGTCCCGTGCCAATTGGGCATGGGGAATCCGCATCTCCCCTTTCTGTTTTATTTAAGAGCCTGACCGGCGACTCTGCGCAAGAGGGGCATCAGCTGGTGATCGGGAATGACGCTTCGGGGTTTCTTCTTGGGGCAGCACTTGGATATCAGTGAGGGAATACATTGCGCGAAGCAGCATATCGCTATGCCTAGTATAATCACCCCCACAACCACTTTGAGTACCGTCTGGAGCCACCCCCACGGGATCCACGACCACATCCAATTCCACAATGAACTCCACCAAGTTCCCCATGCAGAACCCTCTCTTATGCCCTCGACTATGGTGTGGAGGGCCGTGAGCTGACTCTGTACCTTGCGGGAGTTGTCAGTAAGATTGAAGCAACACATACCATGAAAAGATTCGCAACCCAGGTGATGTAGCAATAAGAGATAGTCTATAGCCGCTCGATTGTCAAGTATGGCATGGCGAAGCTCCGCCTGCTCCTGGTTGAGCAGCGCTATCACCGAGGAGGTATGGTTAATGGCTTTAGCTAATCCGCAAGCCAATCGACCAATTCTCCGAGCGTTGCCGACGGCTAAGCCTGGCACGCCAATTATGCTGACTGCCAACGAGAGATATTCGGCTGAACTCATCACTCTAAAGCTGCTTTCACATGAGCTGTCTAACTGGGTTGTGCGAGTGTGTCGTATGGGTGCCGGAACACTTGTAACATTTGTGCTTGGGGTAACCTATCCTTAGTTGGGAGTAACAGTGTCAAACGACTGATACAACAAGTAGCATCTGATACATTTGCAGGAATGTAGTTCCAAGTGTACTGATTACATGTAAAGAACCAACCAGATGGTAACGTAACATGAGCATACATTGAACCAAGTTTCACTGGGTTATCACAAGTCCAATTGCCACTGCCGACGTTGAGGCAGCGGCGCCGGGCTCGACCGACTGCAGAGCAGCCGGTCATTCGACCACAAGTAGAGTTCGGGCTGACCGCCACTCGAGGAGTGTGGAGAGTGGCTGCATCAGCCGGCAAAGTCATGGTGAGCCGCATCTCCCAACGGGCGTATTCTGAAGAAGCCGCTGGGATGTATGGGCTGAAAATCCGTTTCACAAGCCAGTCCCCATCCCTGGGGTGCGCGCCTGGAGAGTGGCACACTGGGATGAGGCAGGTGCTCAAGATTGAGGCAGAACCAATGTCCTGTCTCAGGCAAAAATCGGACTGGTTGACGAGACCCGCCAACCTTTCCCATATGTTGTACTGCATCCTGGCAGAGAGGTCTCCACCGGGCATCAAATCGCTGGTCTTCAATGAAGCAGCCTGAACGCCTCCCCCAGCAAGTAGGGAGAGGATCAGGATGATGGCGAATGCCACGGAGTTGGCATCGATCTGGGCAAAGACTGCAGCTACAAAATTCTCCGGTGTCGGCTCCTTCTCCTCGCGTTGGAGGGCGTCCCGGGCCTCACTGCAAAGGGTCTTGACCATCCCCCAGGTGATCCTTGGCGCTGGCGTCCGCAGCCGTCGCCTCTCCTCGGCCAGGGTGAGGTCCTCCATCTCCGGGATCGGACTCGGGTCGGACTGGGTCCACGCCATGCGGTTCCAAGTGAGGTTTAACACACCGGGCTGGAATCCAAACGACACCTGTAGGAGACATAACTGCAGCATACCCTCTTCCCCAGGTTACAAGTGCCGCCGGGCCCCTCCATGAAGGGTCCGGTGGCACCTGGTATCGGACCATCGGTCGCGGGAGAGCTTCCGAACGGCGGAAGTGCTTCTCCTGCGGCGTGCAATCCGAAAAAACATTAAGGTGATTGTATGTGAACAATACCTTATTCAGACAATGCTGTGCCTGAGCCTGTGACTTGGGGAGGGCTGGTGGCTCCCCCCTTTCTGTTTGTTTGTCAATATAGGACTTGAGCGTCCGATTGACCCGTTCCACAATCGCTTGCCCTTACGGATTGTAAGGAACGCCAAAAGTATGCTTAATGTCCCAGGTGGCCATGAAGGCGGCCAACTGCCTAGAGCAGTAGGCCGGGCCGTTATCAGTTTTAACGTGCCGAGGTTTGCCCATGGCCGCAATGCAGGAAAGGAGGTGCTGCTCCACGTGGGAAGCAGTCTCCCCTTTCTGCGCCGTTGCCCAAACGAATTGAGAAAAGGTATCTATGCAAACGTGCATGTACTGCCATCTGCCAAACTGCGGAACATGCGTGACATCCATCTGCCACACCTGGTTAGCCTCTGTCCCTCGTGGGTTGACCCCCCACGAGGGCCCCCCCGGTGCCCCTGCACAATGCTGGCAAGAGCGAACTATGCCTTGGGCTTGAGAAAGTGGCAGATTGAACTGTCTGGCAAGCGCTTTGGCATTTTGGTGAAAGAATGCATGGCTCTGAATTGGCGTAGTGAAAACACCTAACACTGAACGTTGCTGAATTTCCTTTGCCGCCGCATCCGCTCTGCTATTGCCCGCGGAAATCAGACCCGGTAGGTCTTGGTGACTCCGAATGTGGGCAATATAGAGCGGCTCCGTGCGATTTCGCAAATGAAATTGAGCAGTGAGAAACAGACTAAGCAAATTCTTATCTATCGCGGGAGTAATGTATGCTCCCGGTAGACTGTGAAGCAAATTCCTGACATACTGGCTATCAGTAATGATGTTTAGGCGCTCTTTGGCGAAGGTGCGCAAGGCAAGGTCCACCGCTGCCAACTCTGCCCGCTGCATGGACTTCTGTGGAAGAGTTAACAGCGTGCGCCAAGCCTGGCCCTCCTGCCAAGTTAAGACACCATATGTGCGACTGTCCTGGCCCCCTGAAGCGGAACCAGCTGACTGTCTGCGTTTGAAGTGAGACAAGTCTGGGGTCCTTTGGCAAGTGGTATGCCAAGCATCCGGTGAATCCTTCCAAAGCAATTGGAAGCGAGTCACCGAGCTGCATCAACTGCTGAATCTGTTCTTTGGTGAACGGAACTACAATTTTGGCTAAGTCGTGCCCTGAAATGTCCCTAGCTCTCAGCCTTCCGCGGTAGACCACCGCAGAGACCAATTCTTGGGGAGGAACGATGTTCCGGGAAGAGGTGTTCGGCAAGTACACCCATTCCACGATACTCGCCCCTTTCTCGGAATCTACTCCTAGAGCTCCGGTGAACATGGATCCTGCCCGAACAATGTACAAAGTCAGGATCGGAGCATATGGCCCTGGGGTGATCCTATCCACCCACCTCTGGCTGAGAACTTGGTTGACTTTCTCGAGAGCCAAGCGCGCTACTCGAGAAATTGGTATCCGGTCTGCTGGCTGCTTACCTAATGTGAGCAGTGAGAAGAGCGGTTTCAAAAGATCCGTATCCAATCGGAAATACGGTCTGGCCCAATTAATGTTCCCTAAAACCTGCTGCAGTTCCACTAAGGTGACTGAATCCTTCAAGTTGATTTGGGGCAAAACTGGTGCTGCGAAAGAGCGGAGAAGCCGATGACCCAAGTATGAGAAGGGCTCGGTTCTCTGCACTTTCTCCGGGGCAATGAGTAAACCTTTCTCCCCCAGACTGGCCTGGAGGTCTAAAAACCTTTCGCTGCCGAGTTGCGGCACTGCGACCAAGATATCGTCCATGAAGTGACAAACTAACGCTTTTGGGTAAAGGTTTCAAAACTTTGCCAGTGCGTTGTGAACATAAATTTGGCACAGGGTGGGCGAATTGAGCATGCCCTGTGGCAAAAATTTCCACGCATAACGCTGCGTAGGCTCACTGTGGTTCACAACCGGCACCGTAAAGGCAAACCTTTCCCGGTCCCTGGGGTCTAAGGGAATCGTGTAAAAACAATCCTTGAGATCTACAACTAGGATCTCCCACCCCTCGGGAATCATATTAGGATTTGGGATGCCGCATTGAAGCGGACCCATTGGCTGTATGCATTTATTGATCTCTCTGAGATCGTGGAGGAGTCGCCACTTCCCCGACTTCTTCTTAATGACAAAAATTGGCGAATTCCAAGGACTAGTGGACTGCTCTATATGTCCTGCGTCTAGCTGTTCTTTAACCAGCTGCTTAAGGGCGACTAATTTCTCTCCCACTACCGGCCATTGTTCTACCCAGACCGGCGTATCGGTGAGCCATTTAAGTGGCAACGCCATTACCCGAAGGTAAGCGTAGCACCGTACTGCTGTAAAATGTGTCACCCCCAAAGGTTGATGTGCACGTCAAGAATGTGCGGCCGAATTACCGCCGTGCCGTCAGCCTTTGGAATCGTGACTGTCACCCACTCCCGGCTCCTAAACGCTTCCTGAACGCCGCCTACTCCCCACACATCGGAGACCGGCTCAATGGCCCACTCCCGCGGCCACTGGCTTCTGCTTATTACGGACACATCCGCTCCGGTATCTAACAGGCCTGAGAATGATCTATTATTCAGAAATACCTCAATAACCGGGCGCTGTTTCCACTCAATGTTGGTCTCCACTGTCGCTAAGACCTGGTATCCTTGTACTGCCTCATCGGTGCTCGAGCGGTCCTCTGACCGGGACTCTGAGCTGTCCCTGAGCCTTCCCTGGCTATCTGCTGGCGAGCGACAAGGAACCATGATCAGTTGCGCTAATGTGTCTCCCTTGTGAATTGTCTGGGGTAAGTGCGTCCAAAGCTGAACTTGGAGAACGCCTGAAAAATTGGAGTCAATGACTCCTGGAATTACAAGAATTCCGCGTGCTCCTGCTACACTGCGGGGCAAAACTAAACCTATAAAGCCCTTGGGCAGTGGACCCATGTACTGGGAGTCCACCAGATAGACCGTGCCTGGCAGGTCGCATGTAACGTCTGCCTGACAAGTCAAATCTAGCCCTGTACTACCCTTGGGGCTGGCCTGCGCCCTCGCAGTGCCTGGGATGTGGCCTGAATCTAGTCTAGCTCTGGTGAGTTCTGAATTTGGGAAGCCTCTGTTTGGACCGGGGCCAGAGACGTGCCCGCGTGCCGGTTTCCCGAACTCGGACAGTTTCTGGCCCAATGGTAGCCTTTCTTGCACTTCGGACACAGGGTGTTTGGAGCCTTGGAACGGCCGGAATTTTGTCCGCCTCCCTTGGATCGGCACTCCCTAGCGAAGTGACCGACCTTGCCACAATTATGACATGCTCCTTGATTCTTGCCTTTGGGTCTCTTACCCCCTTGCACCGCTGCCGCTAGCAAACCCATTTTATAGGATTCTGTGCCAACGTCGGCGCAAGCTCTAATCATGTCCGTGAGAGTCAAGTCGGGATGATTGCCCAGTGACTGTAAGATTTTACGGCAGTCTAAATTGGCATTATCCTTGGCTAACTTCATCATGAGCTCTTGTTGGGCTTCCTCATTATCGATCTGCCTACTGATCGCTTCCTCCAAGCGATTGATGAAGTCCATGTAGGGTTCCTGGGTTCCCTGCTTGACTGCGGTGTAATTCTTAGCCGCTTTGCCGGTCGCAGGGACCTTGAAAAAAGCCCTAAAGGCAGCCTCTGCTGACATCTGAAGAGTGGCGAGTGGCAAGTTGATCTGCGCATCGATGGATTCGAAGGCACCTGAACCATATAGCTGGTCAGGAATTACTGCGCCTCCCATCCTGGCAGCCCTAGTCTGAGCCTCAAGGCGAAACTCGCTGTCCCAAATCAGGTACTGGCTAGGGTTGAGCATCATCCGCATGACGGCTTTCCAGTCATGTGGAATGAACATGGTGTTTTCGCACACTTGCTGAAGCGTGCCCCTAGTAAACCGACTTTGAAGCCCTGTCTCTGAAATGGCCTTCCGTATAGCCATGAGAAGCTTATACGGGACTGGTGAATGAACTATCTTCTGGGCCCCTGTGAGGGCATCCATCTCTAAGCGAATTGGACAAATCTGACTAAGCTCAGCTAGTTCTTCTGCTGGCAATTCCCCCTTCTTCAGTTCTTCCTCAACTGTGCGCTGAAGGGCACTCTTGGTAACTTGGGAACCTGTAGCTGTCAGAGAAGCGCCTGCGCTCCCCATTCCTTGCATTCCGTCGGTGACGTCTGCAGCTGTCACCGAGGGAAAGCTCCCTACGCTACTCTGCTTGAACTGCAATGACGGATAGAGCGCCGTGGGCGCCGATGGTTCGGCTGGCGCTGGGGGTTCTTGGGCCTCTACCCGGACTGGTTCTATCTCCGCTAAGAGTTTCCTACATTTACTCCATGTGCGAATTACGCCTCCTGGAGCTTTCGGGGGTTGCTGAATGCAGTCTCCTATCTGATCCCAAAGCTCAAGGGTTAACGTACCTACTTCTGGGTAAAGCAGGCAGTGTTCCCTTAGGTACGCCAAAAGTCTCGGTAGCTCTCGGCTGTGAAATCTTAACTGAAACACCCTGGCCAGGATTCTGAACTCTTCTTCATGAGTTCTTTGGCTAGCGGACGGACGCTGTCGCTGAGGACAGGTCCCCATATTACCTGCGTGGGTCCTCCGAAGTTTCCTCCTCGGGACGAGTCGACGCGTCTTTGGGCAAGTAATAGGTTCTGGCGACGATTCTCTGGGTAGAGCTCGGAGCCTCTGCGCTGACAGGGGTTCACAGCTGACCCTGCGGAACGCGTTTTTCCGTAACCTGCAAGCCGCCGCGAAAGTCGGGAGCAAACTGTAGGATGCCTCTCGGTAATGCCTCGCCGCTTAGGCCGTTCTCCCGACCGGCTGGCTTACCGGCCGGGCTGCCGCGCTGTCCTCCGGGACGAGTGGACACGGTTCAAGCGCAGAACCTGACCGTGTGATCGCTTACTCACGAGTAAGATCACGTCGGGGTCACCAGATGTAGGAATCGGGGCCGCTAGGCCGTTAGGTCCCGGAGGAGACTGATCAAGAAACGATACGAGGCAGTATGGAGCGAGATCAGATCAGTGGTTTATTGGGGAAAAGACATCATCATTTATAGATCAGAAGGCAAGGCAGGAAAAAACCGTCATCTGACAGAAAATCACATCACCTATTTACTCGGGTTAATTAGGAATCTCTCTTGGGGAAGTTAATTAACGTGGGCAAACATTGACAGGGGAAACACCATTGTCTAAAGCTTAGACCGGGGTAAACATGGCTTCTATTTGCGCCAGGGATAAGGCCTGACTCGGAGGTGAGTGATTACCTTAATGGATAACTGAGTCTGGAGAAATGCCCTCTCAGCGGAACCATCGGTCAGGTCATTAATTGGGTGAATCAAACCCTATCATTAATCCACCCCCCTTAATTTCCGTACTGGCAAGGGCCAGCGGCCAGGAGTGTGCTCAACTGGTTTAACCCCTGCCAAGGTCCTATGCCAATTGGGCATGGGGAATCCGCAAATAAATATGTAGTTAACCTTTGGGAGAAGCGGAATTCAAATTGAAAACTATTAAAATGGTGCAGTAAAACCTGTTACTTTTCAGGTTCCAGTTTATAACATACAAATATTTTAAAGTGAAAGCCTAAACTTTACTTCAAACTGATAATTTCAAAGAACTACCAGTGATCACGGTTGCTTCCGCAGAATAAATGCATGCCTCTTGAAAGAGAAAGTGTTTTGGGCTTCACATTTCCAAACTGCTTCTCTCACAAGCATCCAGGTTGTTGCTCTCTGCTTGGGTCATATCACTATTAACAAGTGATTAAAATCAGCACATTTTCACTTTCTTCTTGCAGTATCAGCATGCTCATCACTTTTCTCCTGCAGTAGAAGTATAAATTATCTGCTGCAATTAGGCAACAAGGGAGAAAAACTGACACACGCAGAATTTAGTGGAAAACTATCATCAGTGACAAAGCAATGGGCAATAGTTTCAGAATTTACTGATAAGGTTGTCTGGAGCAAAGTCTTTATAAGCTGAAATCACCTCGATAGGCCAGCAGTTGGCAAAAATATAGTGACAATTGGATTTCACAATAGCATTATCCTAATGGAGATTTAAACACATCACATTTCCATGCAAATCTTTTTGATGCAGTATCTCAAAACTTGCTTTCTGTGCAAACTGTGATTTTATCTGAAGTGCAGAGATCAACTGAAGTCAGCATATTTTCTTAGTTCAATAGAAATCTAACTGTGAAAAGAAAAAACTAATAAGAAATGTTAAAATTTTGTATCACCCACACTGCAGAGAACAACCCTCTTGTAGGTTTAGCATTGTAGGTTTAGCTAAAGCTTCCTGGAATTGGAAATAAATAGCTGCAAGTTCAGACTCACACAGATTGCACATATTATATTCTAATAGGGATTGCCCACGATGTACCATTTATGCAATATCAAGTCAAACACAAACCAGAATCATGATTTGTGTGTTCTTTTAATATATTCTGCAGTACTTTTGTAAAGAGTTCATATCCACAAACTTCTGTGCCATCAATTTTTAAGCTAATGTCAGTTTAAAACAGAAATGCAGCATCTTAAACAAGGAATAGGACATGAGATTGATGGCACTGACACACTGTAAACTGGGTGGTGGTTTTTAGCATTGTGAGTAGGTTTAGCATTGAATATGACAGAGTAGGGGATGATCAAATGGCAATCTAAGGGTTGGAACTGGCCACCAAGAAAATGTGTCATGTAACAAAATCATCATCAGGGAACAGGCAGGCAGGGACATCCCTCCTGATGCAAACAGCTGGGCAGAATCTTCTCATCTGGAGCACCGTGACAGAACAGGAAAAAATTCCAAACCTTACAGACTGCAATCCTGATCTACATCAGGGATTTTATAGCTTTGGCTTACTTTTCAAATATTATTTTTACCAGTTATACAAACAACATTTTATTTTGTTTGGCCCTCAGCTATAGAGGAGAATTACAAGAAAATCCTTAACACAATTAGTCCATTAAATAGGAATGCTGTATCTTCTAGTGATTGGAGCACCCACCCTTTTTTTTAAAGATCCTTATCATTTTCTTTTATTATTATTATTTTTTAAATTTTTAACAAACATACAAAAAAGAAAAACAATAACAATACAGTACAATAATACAACAGAAACAACATCAATACAGTATTGCCTCGAATTCATAAGAGCTAGCACATGATAATAATTGAACTAATTATTTACCATGTAACCCCCAATATTAAATGCCACATTGTAAGTTATTACTGTAACCATAACAATCATAAAAACTTTCAGTGCTACCACTATTTTTTGTTTCTTTACTGATTACACATCACCCTGTGATGCCCGGAGAGTTTAGTATCTGTTTCATCTCCAAAAACCTCTTTGAAATGGTACAGGTCCAGAACTGTCACTTGCCATAAGAGAATGATCCACAAACGGCTTCCAAATACTCCAGAACCTATTCTCTTTTAAATTATCTCGTTTTACTTTGATCTCCCATGTTAGTTTGTCGTTCAATGCTAAACTCCACATTTCTTTATACCACTCTCCAATCTGTATAACTACATCGTTTTTCCAATTTCTGGCTATGCATTGTCTACCTGTTGTTAATATAATTTCCAATAATTCTTTTTCCTCCTTGTTCAAACCCATGCCTTCCACATTTGTTAGAAGGATGGTACCTGACACCAACTTAACTCTTTTACTCATTATTTCACCAATCTCCCCTTCTATTCCTCTCCAAAAATCATTTATTTTTTTACAACTCCACCACATATGTTCATATGTTCCAACCGTTTCTTTGCATCTCCAACATAAATTATCCCTTTTATTATCCATCTGATGAAGCCTCAGTGGTGTCAAGTACCATTGCCACAGCATTTTAAAATTATGTTCCTTAATTCTTACTGACATTATTCTCATTATCCTCTTTTTCCATTTATTCCTTCATTCAACATCCCCTATTTTTATATTCAAGTTTTGTTCCCACTTCCGTTTCAAATCTTCCTGTGGATCTTTACCCTTATTCAGTATAATGTAAAGTTTGCTTACCAGACCCTTAATGTTCTTTTCCCCTTTTCTGATCTTTAATACCAATTCTTCAAATTCAGTCTTTGTTCTATCTATCCCTACTTCTCTTCTGTATTTTTTGTTCCAATTATCAACCTTCAATTTCTGGAACCAGTCCAATTTTAACTTTTCAAATATTTTTTTCCTCTTGGTTTCATCATCACAAATCGATTTTGGAGAGACAGTTAGGGAACGGAATAAAACAAGAACATAGAGAGAAAATGGAGGAAATGATCACTGACAAAGAGGTAAAGGAGGTAATCAGTGGGTTGAAGATGGGGAAAGCCCCGGGAGATGATGGATTATCGATAGAATTTTATAAAGAATTTAGAGATGCTGTGGTTCCAAAGTTAGTGAAGTTATATAACTATATTTTAGATGGAGGACAAATCCCGACTTCATGGTACAATACTATAATCGTTCTGCTGCCAAAACCGGGAAAGAATTTGGAAAGGGTGGAATCGTACAGACCAATTTCTCTTATAAACCAAGATGCCAAAATCTTCACAGCAATATTGGCTAACCGTTTAAACAGTTTTATGGGGGAATATATAAATGTTGACCAAGTTGGTTTCTTAAAAGGCCGGCACATGGCGGACTTGACTAGAAGGGTATTAGACTTAATTGATAATGTTAATCAAATGAAGGAAAAGGTGGGTTTACTATCATTAGATATTTTTAAGGCATTTGATTCATTACAATGGTCTTTAATCAAGGAAATAGTTAAAAATTACGGATTTGGGGATAGATTTAGAAGGCTAATTGATTTATTATATCAAAAAGGGAATGCTAGGATCAGAGTAAATGAAGAGGTTACTGATGTGGTAAAGCTCGAGGCAGGTACCAGGCAGGGATGTCCACTATCTCCTATCCTGTTTATCATGGCAATGGAAATAGTAGCCAAAAATATAAGGGATGATTCGAATATAGAAGGGATAATGGGTAATAAAGTGAGCATGTACGCAGATGATACGTTGTTAATGGTGAAACATCCGGAGATGGTAATGGATAGGATTAAAGATCAACTACAGGTATTTGAAGCTATAACCGGACTGATGATAAATTGGGACAAATCAGAACTGATGCTGTGTAATATGGGGGTAGGCGAGATGGGAAGGATAGTGGGGACACTCAATATTCAAATTAAAGAAAAGTTGAAATATTTGGGGATAACTATTTCAAATAAATTGGAGGAACTTAAACGATTGAACTACGACAGTTTGAAAGTAGAATTTAAGAGTAAAATACAAGAGTTCCAGAAGCTGAAGCTGTCATGGTTCGGGAGGATTGCAATTTGTAAAATGATATTGCTGCCAAAGATTAATTTTCTATTTGATGCACTTGCGATCCACTTGAAGGAGAAGGAAATTAATGAGTTTCAAAAGATGTTTAATAGTTTTTGTAATGGAGGTAAAAAATCTAGACTTCCAAAGAAGTTCTGGTACTTATCTCAGAAAGAAGGGGGTTTGGGCATGCCAAATTTGTTAGCTTACTATCGAGCATTCCAAATTAAGAATGTTGTGAAGATCTTGGCAAGAGAAAAGGCAATTTGGGAGGAATTGGAGATGAAAGAGTATAGGAATATTGGTAATATGATCTTTCTGGGAATAAAGGATAAACCGATAAAGACAAGTAATATTATGATGAGAGGCCTCATCCAATCTCTCTCCAATTTCTCTCTCCAATTTTGGAATCTCTCTCCAATTTTGGAATTGACTGATATGGTGTGTTTTCCGATAAAAATAGATAAGGAAAAAAAGGAAATATTGGATAAAAATGAAATGTCTTTACTGAAGGACTGGTTAAAAGGAGCACCCACTTTTATTAGAGAAAACAGTCACAAAAATTAAGCTTCCACATCCCAGAATACTGTCTTGATTGCAGTGCAGCTCACAAAACTACCAGTTGTCCCTGCCAGAGAATGAAAACCGTTCATAGTCCAATGGGACTATGCTATTTACATTTTATATTAACACTTAATGACTGGAATCCTGTTGCTTAGTTTAGTCAGTCACAACTAGTCTAGGCCTACTGAAACAATAATACATGCGAGTTGCCTCTTCAAAGCTCCACTGATTCAGCAAGGATATCTAGTTGCAACTTACTATGCTAAGCAACAGACATCCAGACAACTTACTACTCTAACAAATCCTGCTGGTCAGAATACTTCTTAAGTGCTGGACTCAACATTGGCAATGAAGGTGGGATCCCAATGGCTGCTGCCGTTCCTGCTTCGTTCAGGCCATTCGATACCTCCAGACCAGATTCATTGCCTATGTATGAGGTCCAGTTCGACAACTACGTGATCTCACAGAAAATGGCAGACGAGGGGTTGCAGAAGGCTATGTTCCTGGCTCATTGCGGGCTGACCATGCTTGAGCTGATCACAGACGTGCTTCTGCCCAGACTGTTGAAGGATACCTCTCTGATATTTTGACCATCCTCCAGGACCATTTCAGGCTGAAAACTTCGATTTTCCCTGCTACAGTGGCCTTCTACAGAGAACCGGGGAATCTGTCGTAGATTATATGGCTGCTCTCCGCTACGCCGCAGTTCCCTGCAAGTGGGAAATCCTCAACATTGCAATTTGCGACCGGCTCCTTGTAGGCCTCAGGGACGAGGCTACACAATGTCGCCTTATGAAGAGGGACACTCTTGATGTTTGCCTAAGTTCTCAAGGAGGCTCAGGCGGCTGAAGTTGCCATCGCCGGGGTCCAATTTCTCCAAGCCACGTCCACAGTGCCGGTCCAGAGGGGATTGGCTGTCTAGCAACAGCATGCATCCAGCCCGTCAGCATCCTCAGTCAGCTCCGAAGAGGGGGCCGACGTCGCTAAGGTGCATCGTAGAAGTTTCACCCAGTCCAAGGGCACTGTTGCACCGTGCCAGGGGTGCGGGAGAAGACACCTCCACACCCAATGCCTGTTCAAATCTGCTGAATATCACTGTTGTGGGAACAAGGGGAACATTGCCAGAGTGTGCTGCCAGCGTACTGAGGGGCCTTCTAGGGACAAAGTTCGTTGAGGAAAGGAGCACCTAATTTCCAAGGTCTTCGCCAGTCACGGCTCCAGTTCTAGAGTTCATGCAGTTTCCGACATATTCATCGTTGACGTCTGCCTGCAGGGTTGTTCATACCAGATGGAAATCGACTCAGGATCATCTTTTTCGATCATCACTCAGAAGGAGTTTCTCCGGTTTTCTCCAGCCAACCACCCAACATTGCGGGCTCTTAAGGTCAAGTTGAGTGATGTACAGGGTCGCCACATTCCTGTACTATGTGTCAGCACTTTTTCATGTGCATTTCAAGTCCCTGTCAGCCAGGTTGCCCCTTGTTGTGGTTAAGGCAGGTAAGAACAATCTTTGGGATACACAATGGTTTGGGCCCCTGGGTTTTGTTTTTTTGGGTATTAGTAAGGTTGAGGTTGATCCCATTCAGTCAACCTGTGATCATTACCCAGATGTATTTTGCCCGGGTACGTTCAAGGGGCCCACTGTTCACTTTGAACTTGACCCATCTGTTTGGCCCATCAGGCTAAAGTCCACCGGGTGCCTTTTGCGCTCAAGGACCGTATCAAGGCTGAACTTGACAAATTGATTGCGCAAGGCATCTTGGAGCCGGTGGACTCAGCTCCATGGGAAACTCCTATCGTCACTGCTATCAAGTCTGTGTGGATTACAAATGTAGTATTAATAAAGCAATACGCCCAAATTCTTACCTGGTGCCAGTTGTGAGTCACCTACTGGGTACACTTCACGGAACACACTGTTCTGCCAAACTGGACTTGGTCCAGGCATACCAGCAGTTGCCTGTCACTCCTGAATGATGCTTTATGTCAGACTATTACCACACACAAGAGTGCGTTTAAGGTTAATCGATTGCAATTTGGTGTCAATGCAGCACCCGGTATATTCCAAGGGTTAGTGGGAAAATTGCTCAAAGGTCTCCCAGGTGTTCTGCCATACTTTGATGATGTGTTGATTGCTGGGAAGGACACGGGCGACCTTACCGAGAAGTTAGGCAAAGTACTTGAACGTCTCCAGTTAAGAAAGAGAAATGTTGTTTTTTTGCTACTGAAGTGAATTTCCTGGGTTTCAAGGTTACCCCAGAAGACATTAAGCCCTCTGACTCTAAGGTGAGAGCGGTTTGGGACGCTCCACATCTGAATTCGAAAAGTGAATTACAAGCATTTCTGGGGCTTCTGAACTTTTACCATTCATTTCTACCTCAAAAGGCCACCGTGGCCGCCCCACTCCACCAACTGCTTAGGAAACAGGTGGCGTTGGGGTCCTCCACAGGACAAGGCGTTTCGAGAAGTTCAGAGGCTTTTTACTTTGGATGCCGTCCTCACACATTGTGACCCGAGCAAACTGGTCATTCTTGTCTGTGATGCTTCCCTTGTAGGGGTAGGGGCTGTGCTCTGCCACGACCTGGAGGGAGGGAGAGAGGCGCCGATTGCCTACTACTCGAGATCTCTGACGGATACAGAAAAAAGATATCCCCAGATTGACAGGGAGGCTCTAGCAATTATTGCAGGTATCAAAAAATTTAATGACATTATTTACAGGCAACCCTTTACGATCATCACAGATCACAAGCCGCTACTGGTCATCTTCATGCCCGACAAGCCTCCCCCCCAGATAATTATCTCCTAGAATGCATTGTTGGGCAATGTTCCTTCAAGCTTATCAGTACACTCTACAGCATCGGCCGGGTGCCAGTATCTCCAATGTAGATGCCCTATCTAGATCCCATGTGGAGATGGTGGGCAAGATTGGTTCAGACCATCAGGTCCTCATGTTAGAGGTTTTAGAGTTCCCACCTGTGTCCACCCAGGACATTGCTTATGCTACTAGAAAGGATCCCCTTTTAATGAAGGTTGTTTCGTGGGTTCAAAAAGGGTGGCCATCACCACCAGTCTCTGAAGAATTCAAGGTTTATTATACAAAACATAATGAGCTGTCACTGGAAAGAGGATGTTTGGTGTGGGAGGACAGAGTGGTAATTCCGCCTACACTACAGGATGTTTTATGCACATTACACATTAGTTGTCCAGGCATCGTCTGCTCTAAGGCGCTTGCCAGGAGCTATTTGTGGTGGCCCAGGCTCGACTTAGATATGGAGGCTTGGATGGGCCGCTGTAGAGAGTGCAAGTCCTCCAGGCCAGAGGAAACCCACAAGCCCACCAGGGAGTGGGACTGCAAAGGGCCCCTGGTCACGAGTCCACATTGACTTCGCTGGCCCATTCAGGGGAGCCACTTTCCTGTTTATTGTTGATTCATACTCTAAATGGTTAGAGGGACTTCATCAGCTGTCACAATTCGTAAATAGGAAGGTTTTTTTGTACATTTACGTTGCCCGACGTTGTTGTCTCCGATAACACATCAACTTTCATGTCGGCAGAATTCCAGGATTTCCTTAGCCACAACAGCGTGAGGCATATCACTGCTGCCCCTTTTCACCCCACCACCAACAGGCAAGTAGAAATAATGGTTCACTCCATAAAGGAGGCACTGAAGCGTATGGACACAGGGAATTTAGAATTGCAGCTTTGTCAGTATCTGCTAGTTTACAGGGTTATTCCCCTAGCTTCGGGCTTATCGCCCTTGGACCTCTTAAAGAAGAGGTGATTGTCTACGGTCCTTGACCATTTAGACCCACTTTGTGTTGAGGACAGGGGTCTCAACATAGACATCACTAATACTAAGGTTTTCCAGGTCAGGCAGGCTGTTCATTGCCGCAACTATGCGCCAGGTTCCCCTTGGTTGGGGGGCGAGGTCCTTGAACAAACAGGGCCTGTGTCATACAAAGTCCTTATGGATAACGGCACAATTGGGAGGAGACATGCAAACCAGATGCGTCCCTGGGTTCCGGAGCAAAACGCCAGAGTCAGAGGCTCGCAGGCCTCTAGAGCCAGATCCTTCATCAAACGGATTTGATCCCTCAGATTTCAATCTGGAGCCGGATCTCTTCAGTCAGTCACTTCCCTGTGACTCTATGCCAGCACCACCCTCTCCGGGAATGCCCCCGGAGCTGCCCACAGCTGGCCTAGCCACAGAGGGTGCCCAGTGCACACCAAGTTCCTGCCAGCTACTGGCTGCAGTTTCAACTGAGCCACCTCAAAGACCTAGCATGCCTAGGCAGTCCAGCAAGTCAGCCCACAGTCCCAGATCTCCTGGACGACTAGTAACCTCTTCCCTAAGTCCTGAGAATTTTGGACGCCCTAAACGGACCTGTAATCCACCCAAAAGGTTGGGAGAGTGGGTTCCTCACTAGGGGGGAGGAATGTTGTGTCCAAGCCTTATTTATTAAAACATCTATCAGCACTGTAAAGTCTATGGCGGAATAGTGCACCTTTTGCAAAGGTGCCAATTTCAAACTACTGTCAAAATAGCTGATTCGTCAGTACAAACTTCCCACTTCTCCGGAAGCCCGCCAAAATGTATCAACCTGTGTAACTGCCATTCTCACTGTATATAAGCTGGTCTCTTTGTACATGTTCCCGTCTGGTATCGCTGAGCTGAATAATAAATCACTTGTGTTTGACCCAATCCTGCTGGTCAGAATACTTCTAAAACGCTGGACTCACCACCACACGAATGGGTTTACTGTGATCCATCCATACGGGCGCGTTTTACTTCTGCTTCCAGGAGCGACGAGGGCAGCGGGGGCCAGATGGATCGGAGTAAACCCATTCGTGTGAATTCACAGGGCCTTTGGCATCTGGGAATTGAAGTCCAAGAACATCTAGAGTGCCAAGGTTTGCCATCACAGGTTTAGGGAATGGGCAGTAGTATGATTACAGGGCAAACTACAGTGAGATCAGCCTTGCTACAGACCTCTGTCTCCAGTGCTTTCCATGGTACCAGCTTAGACTGTAAATAGGCCGTGCATGTCCATGGCAAACTTCCCCCTGTTCCTCCCAACCTACTGTAGCTAACACCAAAGAATCCTTAGAGTCCTCCTTCCAAGGTATAGGCAGAGGTGACGGTCTTACCTGCTGTGCTTGTGGCCGCTGGATGGCCCTCACCTTGGGAACTGGGCTCTCCCGGGAGGAGGAGGATTTCTGTTGGGACCGATTGCCATTCTGAAGGAGCTCTGCTGCCATTGTGACAGATGCTACGGACGTACCTCCCGTGCTTCGGAGAGATGCGCTGTGGGGAAGCGACTGAGGTGCTTTGACCCTTGTACCCAGTCCAGCTTGGTCCATTTTGTGTATCTAGGCCTGCCCAGTGCTGTTCTGGCAAGGTAAACCGATGGGCAAATGTTTGACCAGCAATGGGCCCCTAAGGGAGAAGTCTTCACTGTGTGTGCTGTGTTTGGTAAAGTCCTCCATGCTGCTATTGCTCGGCCCACTGAGTTTAAGATCCTCACTATTCTGGCTTCAGGAACTGGCAATGCTCAGATTCTCCACACTGGAGTCCATGGACACTTTTGGCATTGGCTGAGGAGGGTTGCTGAGATGGTAAACTGGATTCTGGAAGGAAAGGGGCTGCAGACTGCCCTGCTGGTTTGACGCGGGATGCAGAGGCTGCCAGACCTGTGGGGCACTCTGTGGTGTCCTGTGGAGCTGCTTGATGTTTGCCACTTGGATGATAGAAAGCTGACTACCTGACAAATGCACAGGAGCATCATGCATAATGGATCCAGAATCACACTGCGTGATGTTGGGATCCTGGAGATCCATCAGGGATATGCTTCTGACATTGGACAAGTTGGTCTCATCCCCTTTATCTGAGTAAGTCACACTCCGTGATGATGCTTGCTGTATTAACAGCAACTTACCTTTGAAATATGCATCATTTTCTTGGGCTGGAGACTTCAACTTGAGCTCACTGCAAGGTAGAAAAGAAATTGTATTAATCCAAAACTGCTAAGCACAGCAGAAACTGCTCCCTATTTTTTTTAATAAAAAAAATGCAATAGGAAGCAACAAAACAAGAAGACCCATTTCCTAGCTAAGTTTTCCTGTAGAAAAACTGATCAAGCTCAGGCCATTTTCACCAAGTTTTTCTTTTCCAAACACTTCCTTGTTCCAGCTAGAGAGTAATGGTTTTTAACATACCATATTTGCTGGTGTATAAGACGCATTAGAATATAAGACGCACCCCATTATTACCAAAATAGCCCACTATAAGTCACTATATGCAGTCCAAGACACAGTCCATTTTTCCAGTGTATTTTAGGGGGGGGAGTGGGTCTTAGACACCAGGAAATACAGTATAGTGGTACCCCGTATAACGAACACTTAATATAATGAAAAATCCGTACAATGAAGCATTTTTGTGCTATGGGTGATGTACCGTATAATGAAAAGAAAATGTTTATTATACGGATCGCTATTCGCGATACCCTGTATAACAAACAAAGCACAAAAACGCTTTGTTGTATGGATTTTTCATTATATGAAGTGTTCGTTATACAGAGTACCACTGCATAGTGTATTTGCTGGCACACTTTTTCATTGTATGGTGTATCGCCAATAGCGATCTGTATAAGGAAACATTTTCTTTTTGTTAAACAGTACATCGCCCATAGGGATCCATATAATGAAAAAAACCGTATAGCAAAGAACTCCGTGGAATGGAGTTTTTTCGTTATACGGGGTACCACTGTATGTACAAGTGAAACTCGGAAAATTAGAATATTGTACAAATGTTCATTCAGTTCCGTAATGCAACTTAAAAGGTGAAACAAATTATTTTAATCATTCTTCCTCAAAAAAGAATGAATAAGTATTAATTTCTTCCTTCATCAAAAATCGCAAAAATGGATTCACAAATCTCTTTACCAAAACTTGTATCTTTAAGATCGAAATAACAGTATAGTCTCCAACAAATTCTTAATATCCTCTAAGCCTATCAGCTTTTCAAAGAACCTTCATCAGGAGATTTTTATCTAAATTCTTTGTCGTGTCAAAAATGCCTCTTTAGAACCATTTTTAAGTGCTTAATGACAAAAATTACCAAGTACTAGGAATATGCCTAAGCATTGTAACCATTATTAATATAGGCGACCCAATTCTGACAATACCACCTTTTCCAACCTCTCCTAGGTGAAACAGTCTAAGATGGTGCACTCTACAATTTCACAAACCAGCTACTTTTCAAGTATTTCAGGACTCTGTTGGGCATTATAAAACTGAGGATAAAAAGTCTAATATCATTTTGGTCAGATGTTTAAATATTTCACATTCAGATTCTGCCCAAAATGACTGTTTACACTTTTTTTGTCCCCCACCCCCACCCTCGGTTCTGTAATGTCCAGTCTGACGAAGAGTCACGCTTTGCATCCAGAACTGGAGCCTATCTTTGCAGCCTCCAGTTCAAAAGATAAGAGCTGGGAAAGATTTCACCTCTGGAGAGCCCTTGCAAGTCAGAGCAAAAAAAACTGGGAAGGCGAGCCTAAGAGCTTGATTTAGGCCAAAATGCCTAAAGGGACCTAACCGCTTGAACTCTTCCCTAAAGACAGAGCAACCAATCTTGTAGTAACCGCTAGTCATCCAATTACCTTGGGTTTTAACTCTCCCTTTTCCAGGAACGACTGTTCCACCTGGACAGGAGTGAGTCTGTCTTAGCCCCCTCTTCTTCCCTGCCCTAGTGACATGCAAAGCCTCACATACATATCAGCAGGGTCCTCAAATATTTTTTGCAGTCCAGAGGAAAGGCTGACATTGGGACTTGAGTTATGGTCTGTCAAGCGTCTCAACTGTTGCTGGATTGCTGTGGGGTTTGTTGTAGCCTTTGCGATGTCTGTGAGGATGCAAGGCAAGGGTCCCAGTTTTTCTACTATTGCCTGTAGAAAGGAATTTTCACCCTGATTCGACAATAAGCACCATGGCATTTGCCATTTCAGTTTGGGGTTTTTAATTTTGAATGTTTTTTAAAAAGTGAAACAATGATGAACATAGGTGCAAGAGAGGAAGTTGGAAGGAAAGAAGGTGGGATTGTTTGTGTGTGCATGTGGCATGACCACAATGCATTATTATGGAGCAGCAGAACCATGGCGACCAGATGGATGGAGGAGACGAAACAGGGTGCAGCAGACATTGAGGAAAGAAAAGGAAATAGAAATTAAAAACAGGCCCCCCCCCCAAATAAAAAGTTCATGCTTGATAAAACCAAACTAATGCGATTCCGATGTAAACCTGTCATGCAAAGCAAACCGCATTCAAGGATTGGGGAAGGAGGAATCCTAATACCACTACTGGTTAAATGGGACACAGAGCACTATGGTCATTCTCTTGCAAGGGTATTTCCAGCTCCCTAAAGGCTGGGAGGAAGGAGAGAGCAATGGCTAAGGAAATATGCAGGCTTACAGACAAGGGGATGGGCATTCAGGGGATTGGTGAGAGCACTAAAAAAGTGGAAGCATGGGAAGGTGGAATGTGCAAAGATCTCTCTTTAAATCAGCCTCTGCCTTTATCCTGCCATTAGGAATGGTCAGGGTGCTTACATTTAAAAGTAAAGTACACTGGCAGAAAACAGTTAACAGAATTTCATTAACTGCATCTTATCCAGTAGTGGTTTGCACCAGTTCGCCAGAACGGGTAGCAGAAATTTTGGCTGGCCCTGCCCATCCAAGTTTTGAAATAAAGTAATCCTAATTTGGGTGCAACACAGGGCTTTCCCCTTGGCCACGCTCACCATACCACGCCCACAGTGTGGTAGTAATTTTTTTTGGAGCCCACCAATGGTCTTATCCCTTTGCTTGATCACCATGACTGACACTGGAGAATGAAGGGACATAGTTAACTTTCCTTGTGAGCAATAATTTCACTGCACGGGAAAGGAAAACACCAGTGGGCCATGGCATTTAATCTGCCACTTCTCTTACATGTGGGCCATTTTGATTTTAAGAGCAGCTCTCACACATTAGCAGTCCGCTTCTTCCTTCACAACGGACACACATCTTGCTTAAGTGGCTTCATGCAGGCAAGTCAGTAGGAAGCACAGTGTTACCTTTCGAAATAAAAACTGCCTGGAAATAAGTGGGATTTCAGCACAAAATAGGGTATGTGGAGGGGAAGGGAAAAGGCACATGTGGAACTCTACCATTTCACAAAATCAAACAATGCAATGGAATATTTGTTAACAAAATTGACAGGAAATTCAATTAATGACATTTTTCATGTTGTCAAAGACAGAATAATAACCACAGTTCCCTCTACTATTAAAAGAACTCTGAGTAGCTGTCCCTTTGGAAGAAAAATGCCTGATGAAATACAGTAAAATCTCGCATAAAGAACGCCTCGCTTAGAGACTAACTCACTTAAAGAGCAGAATTTTCTCCAATGGTCGCCCTCGCTTAACAACTAAATGAGACCATGCCCACTTCCTGTATAGAATTGTATGTCTAATAAAATCATTTGGGTCTTTTGTCTCAGTGGTTCCCTCCCATTTGGCTTGAGCAAGAAGTTCTGTCTCTGTGTCTTTGTGTGTATGTGTGTGTGTGCATGCATGTCTGTGATCTGTATGGATGTTCCAGAGGCTGGTGTGAAGGCCTCTCCCATTACAACAACTAAAACCAACCAAAAACTCGCTTAACAACTAAATCGGGGTTCACAATCCTCAAACCCGCACCCCCCCTGCTAGAAGTCACAATTGGTCACTTACAATGGTGTTTCGCTTAAAGAGCGAACTCACTTAAAGAACAATCCTGTGGAACACATTATGCTCTTTAAGCAAGGTACCACTGTAGTGTATTATTACAGAATTAGGAACATTCATATAGGCTTTAAAAACCTGGAATAATGTTGGGAATGAGCCTCTGGAAGGTCATAGACAGTCTTTGTTGTGTGCATTGTAACTTCCCTTTCCAGTGTTTCCTTCTTTTGTCAACACTGATGATATTGTGGTGGATCGTTTAAACTCAACCGCTCAAAAACCACAGTAATTTTTTGATGAGGTGGGAATGAAAACCAAACTGTGAGCCCGAGGAGTCTTATAATGTAATATGTAATGAAAGAGGGAAGGAAGAAAAAATATATCAAGTTACTTCAATTAATATTTGTGAAAGAATGTGTATATATATGTGCAGTGTGTTTATAGAAGTATATGTGAACAAAGGTACAAAAGGGGTTAATCAGTATAGCTCAGAAGACTGTACACAATGCACGCACTTGCCTGAACCTCTTTACTGAGCCTACTGGATAGCTCAAATGGTGAGGCCTTGAGGTGGGTAATAGGAAGAGACCTTATGCTCAAGTCTTTTTTTTAAAATACATTGGTACCTCGCTTTACAAATGCTTTGTTTGTCGTAATTTTCGCTTTACAAATGAAAATCCAATGAAAATAATGCCTCGCAATACGGAATTTTTTCGCAACACGAAAAAAATCCCTTTAAATTACATGGTATACAGTGGCCTCTAGTGGCCATTTCTGGCAATGCATCTTGTTCTGCATTGTGTTTCACTTTACGAATTTTTCATAATACAAAACGTCCCGGGGAACGCATTAAATTTGTAAAGCGAGGTACCACTGTATCTTTAACACTAATTCTAGACACTTCTCATGGAAACAGTTTTTTGGCTCTTGAGACCAAATACTGTGAGGCTTATTGTGACTAGGAGACTACCAGAGATCCAGCCTGCCTGTCCCAGACTTGATTACCTTGTTCAGATGACATACAACTTTCCACAGTAAAGAACGTAAGACAGCAATTTCCCTTTCCAGATCTATGTATCCTTCAAATCCAGATGTATTGGAGAGGGTGTCTGTGTTAGAAATTTCTGCCAAGAAGCGTTTCATGCTTTCCCACTCGTGCTCTAGAAATTCATTCATAAATGTAATATATTCTTCTTTGTAATATATTCTTCTTGTGTTCACCATAAGACAGGTGAACAAGATACTGTATATACTCGAGTATAAGTCAGTTTTTGTAGCCCCCAAAACGAGGTCCAAAAATGAGACTTGACTTATATTCGGGTCATCGTAAACACTCAAAAACATACCCACACAAATGTCTAAATTAATTAATTTTACCATATTTTCATGAATTTTAGTTATTGAAACTCACTAGCAGCTGCTGCATTCCCCCCGACTTATACTCGAGTCAATCTATTTTCCTAGTTTTAGACGTCCAAATTAGGTACCTCGACTTATATTCGAGACGACTTATAGTTGAGTGTATACGGTAGTCCTTGTTGCCAATATTAAGCGACTTAAAGCATGCAAATGAAATTCCTAAAAGGTACATTCAGCCTTTCAAGTAAAGATTATTTTTATTTGAAATAAAAAGAAAATAAAGCTTCAAACACCAAAGCAAAAGTTAGGCACACCTTCCACAATGCATCATTTATAAAGCTAGAAAGGACATCCAAAAATATGTTCCATGTTGGATATTGACAAATATCCTACGCCAATTAAAAATTTCTAAAAAATTTGTTGTGGCCCAAATAAAGTTAAGAATGGATCATTCAAAATCATATGCATACATCATGGCTACTTCCACAGGAAAGGATGGAAATCTTGTAGCTGCTCCATCCAGGCACTCACAAATCCACTTAAAGGTCTCAAGTATTCTTGATTGTACAGCAAGAAACAGTAGTCAACCCCTCACTTTTGCTACAAAAATTGTAGACGTACTGAGCTGTTCCTTTTATTTTCTACTACAGCATGGTCCTTGTATCTTCCTTAAAAAGTACTCTGTGTGTGCTTCAAGTTGGTTCAGTTCTTGGCTCCACTGTATAATACAGTGAAGCAGTAAGCAACAGAATGCATACAGATGCTGTGTATATCTCCCATTTCAAGGGATGGTTCCAGGGGAATGTTATATTCAGATAGGCAAAGCTAATAGAAATCACACAATACTGCCTTTTTGGAACAGTAATAGAGGAAAATAGTAATACACAGACCAGTGTTTGCAATAAGCAAATATTTTGCCCGGAAATTTCCCTCCCACCAGCCTTTCAGAAGGTTTCATGACCAGCATGGAAATGGCTCTGGTTGGGTCTCCTTAAAAATGAGAGCCATCTGATGAGCATTCAGCAGTCTTAGCTGCCTGCAGTGATAATCATTTGACATAACTAGAAACTGCACACATTTGTTTTTAAGAACATCTTCCAAACTTGATCACAGGACAGATAGATGTTAGAAGATTTCAGATCCTGATTTTGCAATTCCAGGAACGTGGTTTCACATAGTCCAGGAAACTGGGCTACAAAACACAGAAAGAATAGTGTTAGGCATGAAATAGTGGATACATTGACTTAGAGTTATGTACTGAACCACCCTGGCACAAATCATTGCACAAACAATATTCTTCTCACCTGTTAGCCAAATGAACAACTGCTAATGGTGAAGACAAAGAATTTATGAACAGACCAAGGACTTAACACTTAATAGCCAACATAAACTTCAATCAGGTCACCTCTTAGACGCCATCGTTCAAGAGTGAAGAGGCCCAACCGTTGCAGCCTCAGATGGTAAGTAAGGTGTTCCAGTCCCCTAATCATCCTGGTTACCCTCCTCTGCATTTTTTCCAACTCCATAATATCCTTCTGAAGGTATGGCGACCAGAACTGTACACAGTATTCCAGATGGGGCCTCACCATAGATTTATAAAGAGGCAAAATGACACTTGCTGACTTATTTTCTATACCCTTCCTAATGATCCCTAGCATTGAGTTTGCTTTTTTCACTGCTGAGGCACACTGGGTTGACACCTTCATTGAGTTGTCCACCAGGACACCAAGGTCCCTTTCCTGGTTTGGCGCAGAGAGTTCAGACCCCATCAGTTTATAAATGTAATTGGGGTTTTTTGCCCAACATGCATCACTCTGCACTTACTAATGTTGAAGCTCATTTGCCACTGTGTCAAGAGATCCCTCTGGAGCTCCTCACAATCTCTCACAGTTTTTACTACCCTGTATAATTTAGTGTCATCAACAAATTTGGCTACCTTGCGATTTACTCCTACTTCTAGATCATCTATGAAGAGGTTGAAAAGCAGGGGTCCCAGTACTGAACCTTGGGGGACCCCACTCTTTATTTCCCTCCACTTGGAGAAGTGTCCATTTAGTGCTACCCTCTGTTTCCTGTCCCTTAGCCAGTCGCTGATTAGGACAAGACCTGTCCCTTTATTCCATGACTGGTAAGTTTATTCAAGAGCCTTTGGTGTGGGACCTTGTCAAAAGCCTTCTGAAAATCCAGATAAACAATGTCAATTGGATCCCCCTTATCCACATACTTGTTGACACTCTCAAAAAATTCCAACAGATTAGTGAGGCATGATTTGCCCTTGCAAAAACCATGTTGGCTCTCCTTTAGCAGCGCCTTCTCTTCTATGATATGTTTCCCATAGAAACTCCCAGGCTTTATTCTCTTTGAGGCACCCTCAGCTCAATGACTAACCCTCAGCTCAGTGACTCTTCCATGTCAAACAAAACTGTTGCTAACTTGTGTGTAGGTGGGACAGAATGTCTATCTAGCTGCCCTTGTTCTATGGTCACGCTCCCTCAGACAGCTTCAGGGGCCGTACGGCCATTTTGCCCTTTCTCCACCAAATGGCACCTGGTGTGGTGGAGGCCCCACATGAAATGGTGCAGTGGGCCGCATCTGGCCCATGGGCTGCAGGTTGAGAATTCCTGTTCTAAGGTTTAACAGCTCTCTGCATTACAGGAATCAGCACTGGGTGAGGTAGAGGCTGATGAAGGAGGATCTTCTCTCATATATCTGTATATGAGTGGAATATTTTGGCACTGTATATCTTATTATTCATGACACAAGATTGCTTCAGAGGGTTTTCTAGCAATTCAGAGCAGGTATTTAGGTTAAGTTGGGAGCTGAAAGAGGAAGGAGTTAATCTCCAATACTGGAAAAACAAGTGGTCTCTTAGCAGGGTACTATTGAATCATGGCCTGTTAACAGACTTTACTGCCTATAACTGTCTCCCCATCCGCTCATAACTGCAAGCCCTCCTTCCTGCAAGACCTTTGTGGGTTGTACCTCACAGGGACTGGGAAGAATGTCCTTGGCCACAGAAGGGCCTTAAACTGCAAGGGGGGAGACACAAACTCAGAGATAAAGACAAATGAAGCTAACAACAAGAGTAGCAGAACAAGGAGCTCTTCATAGAAATGTAAAGATGAAACCAAGCCACAAATCACACAATCTCCAGTGTCAATAACTGATACTTGGTTGGATGACTCCCATAACTGGCATACAGCAATTGAAATATATAAATTATTCAAAAAGAATAGAAAGGGAGGTGGGGGTCACATCATATGTTAAAAATACTGTATTTGCCGGTGTATAAGATGCACTGGAGTATAAGACGCAACCCAGTTTTTATACACATTTTAAAGGGAAAAATTAATTTTCTACATTTTTTCATGAATTTTCAAAATTAACTCCAGGAGCCGGGGAGGGCTCCTTTGAAGCCCAATTCCCCACCACCCGAGGCCACCAGAAGCCAAGGAGCGTGGGACCGGGAGTGGGGAGAGAAGGATTCTTTAAGCCCGTTTCACCCCAGTGGGATGTGGGGGAGAAGCATCCTTTAAGCCTGTTTCCACCTCATCCAACCACCAGCCAAGCAGAGAGGGATGTGGGGGAAAGGATCCTTTAAAAAAATTTCTCTCCCTCCCCCCCTAAAATCCCACTCTCCTTGGCTGGTGGTGGGATGCAGTAGAATCGGTTTTTAAAAAAAAAAATTATTGAGATTTTAAAGAATTATAAGATAACAAAAATACCAACAATAACAAATAAAATAAGCAAACTACATACTTAAGGCATACTAAAAGGAATGAATAACAACAACAACAACCACCTAAGCTACACCTATCATCAGACATATCTTTTCATTTTTCCATCTTCCTCATAAATTTCAATTCTTCCTTTTATACATTTATATCATTTAATTTAATTAATTTAATTATCACATTTATATACCGCTCACTCGGCCAAAGCCAACTCAGGGCGGTTCACAATAAAAATTAAAAACACAAGTTAAAAACAGTTAAAACAGTTAAAAACTACCCACCCCCTAAAAACAAGGGCTGCAGGATCCAAAGGCACCATGGGGAAGAGTTCTTCTACACCAACCACCCAATGGAGGTTACCCTTCCACCTGCACCCCACACTTGACCCGCCAGCCAGGTTTTAAGATCTTTTCTGAAAGGCAGCAATTCCGTCCGAAGACGTAGTTCTGTTGGCAGGAGGTTCCAGAGGGCCGGTGCAGACACGGAGAAGGCTCTCCTCCTTGTGCCAGAGAGGCGAGCCCCTCTGACTGATGGAACAATTAGAGAGCCCTTCCGGTCTGCTCTGGTTGGACGGACAGACGTCCTCAGGGTGATGCGGTCTCTTAGGTAACCCGGCCCACTACCATATAGGGCTTTAAAGGTCAAAACCAGCACCTTGAATTGCACCCGGAGACAAACTGGCAACCAGTGTAGCTCCCGGAGCAGTGGCAAAGCACGGGCATAACGCCCACACCCCATCACCACCCGAGCTGCCGCATTTTGGACCAGCTGTAGCCTCCGAATGGTCGTCAAGGGCAGCCCCATGTAGAGCGCATTGCAATAATCTAGTCTGGAGGTAACCAGAGCGTGAGTGACCATGAGCAAGGAGTCCCGGTCCAGGAGTGGGTGCAACTGGCGGATCACCCGAAGTTGGGTGAAAGCCCTCCTGGTCACAGCCGCCACCTGTTCCTCCAGCAGCAGCCGTGAATCCAGGAGGACCCCCAAGTTGCGCACCGGGTCTGTCTGGGGCAAAATAGCCCCATCCAGAACCAACGATGGTAGCTCCCGGGTTAACGCAGGACCCCCTATCCATAGCCACTCAGTCTTGCTGGGATTTAGTTGTAGCCCGTTAGCCCCCATCCAGACCCCCACAGCTTCCAGGCATCTGGAAAGGACTTTGACGGCATCACTGGGGTCCCCATGGGCCGAGATGTACAACTGAGTGTCATCCGCGTACTGATGGTACCGCACCCCATGGGAAGGAATGATCTCACCCAGCGGCTTCATGTAGATGTTAAATAGGAGAGGAGAGAGCACCGAGCCCTGAGGCACCCCCCATTTGAGGGGCCTAGGACTGGACCTCTCACTCTCCAACCACACCGACTGGGTACGACCCCTCAGAAATGAGGAAAACCAGGACCACACATTACCCTGGATTCCCAATCCTCGGAGCCGTCCCAGAAGGATACCGTGGTCAACGGTATCGAAAGCCGCTGAGAGGTCAAGAAGAGCAAGGACGGATGGGTGACCACCGTCCCGCTCCCGCCAGAGATCATCCATCAGTGCGACCAATGCCGTCTCGGTACCATATCCCGGCCTGAATCCTGACTGAAAGGGGTCCAGGTAATCCGCTTGATCCAGCACCCCCTGCAGCCGACACGCCACTGCCTTCTCCAACACCTTCCCTAAAAAGGGGAGGTTAGAGACAGGCCTATAGTTGGTTAGGACAGCTGGGTCGAGGGAAGGTTTCTTCAGGAGGGGGCGCACCAAAGCATGTTTTAAAGGTGCAGGAAACACCCCCTCCTGCAATGATGCATTGATCACAGCCCCAACCCAGTCACCTGTCACCGTCTTGGAGGCTTTCACCAACCAGGTGGGACAGGGGTCCAATGGGCAGGTAGTGACGCGCACAGCTGCAAGGAGCCTGTCCACTTCATCAGGGGCAACTGGCTCAAACCGGTCCCAGATGGTATGGCAAGACTGTACTCCAGCTCCCTCCGGACTCTCCCCATCCACGCCAGGATTAAACCCAGAGCGAATCCGATCGATTTTCTCCACTAGATGGTCAGCAAAGTCCTCAGCCGACCCCTGCCAACCAGGCACCGGGGTCCCCCTACCAAGGAGAGACCTGGTAACCCGGAACAGGGTGGCCGGGCGATTATCAGCGGAGGCAATAAGGGTGGTGAAGTATTGCCGCCTCACCACCTCCATCGCCACTAGATAGGCCCTAATAGCGGCTCTAGCTAGTGTCCAATCGGAGTCTCTCTGGGTCTTCACCCAGCGGCGCTCTAGGCGTCTCTTTGCCCGTTTGAGCTCCCGCAGTTCATCTGTGAACCATGGAGATGACCTAGCTCCATGAGCTCTGAGAGGCCGTAGTGGTGCGATTTCATCCAAGGCCGCTGTTGTCATCCTGTTCCACAGGTCAACCAGCGCCTCGGGCGAATCGTGTTGCCGATCCAGAGGGAAATCCCCCAGTTCCCTCTGGAAACCATCAGGATCCATCAGTTGCCGGGGGCCAGCCATTCTAATAGGCCCTGCCTCCCTACGATGAAGCGTCGCACCCAGGAAGTCTAGAGCCACCAAATAATGATCTGACCATGGCACAGGTGTTATGTCTAATTTCCGTAGTCTCAGATCACTCTGCCACCGCTCCAACAAAAAGATTAAGTCTGGTGTGTGGCCACTGCCCCTGGTCGGGCCCTGAATTACCTGAATCAGGTCCATATCTGCCATGGAAGCCATGAACTCCTGAGCCACCCCGGAGCCAGTCCCCAGCGAAGGCAAATTGAAGTCCCCCAGAACCATCAGTCTAGGGAACTCCAACGCCAACGCTGAGATGGCCTCGAGGAGCTCAGGCAGGGAGTCCCTTACCCTGCAAGGGGGCAGGTACAGGAGTAAGACTCCCAACTGACCCTTAAAGCCCAGACGCAGAAGCAGGGCCTCACAACCCAGAATTTGTGGAGCGGTAGCCCTGGTGACTCCCAGGCTATGATGGCAACGCCACCGCCCTTACCCTCATCCCTAGGCTGGTGCCAAATACTGAACCCAGCTGGACACATTTCTGACAGAGGAACCCCATCCTCTGGTCTCAGCCAGGTCTCAGTGATACATGCCAGGTCGGCCCGCTCCCCCATAATGGAGTCTTGTATCAGGGGGGCCTTATTACATACCGACCTGGCATTCATCAACAGCAGCCTAAGGGCAGGGTCACCCTGGGTCAGCTGCTCAGGACCTAGAGGTGTAACCGTGGGGCTGGAATGAGGGACAGATACTAAGCATCTGCCCCGCATTCCCCGAGTGCGGCCCGCCCCTCGGTACCCGCTATATCGCCCCATGCCCATCACAACCTCTATATTGGCCTCCGGAGCCTCCCTGATAGCCTTGGACAGAATGCTGCCTCTCCTTTCTGGCTGGCCGAGCAGTCTCTCCCTCCCTCCCTTCCACCCCCATATAAAACCGCCCCACTCACTCCCCCCACCACCCTCCGCAAGGCTCCGGCGGTGATGGAAGTGGTGGGGCATTCTTTCAGATCTACGTTGAGCCCTCAACTGTGGTGAGACATTCCACCCACAGTAGCGTCGGGGCATGGACGTAGCAGCGGCACCTGGCCTCCCATCCACCGGGACCAGATGTTGCGAGTCCCGAGGAGAGGTAAGACGGGTCCTCAGGCGGCGCGGGGCAGCGTCCTTTGAGCCCTCCGGGGCTCGGAAGGCAGGGACGTAGCGGTGGCACCCGGCCTCCCATCCACCGGGACCAGATGTTGCAAGACCCGAGGAGAGGCAGGACAGGTCCTCGGGCGGCACGGGGCAACGTCCTTTGAGCCCTCCGGGGCACGGAAGGCGAGGCCGAGCACAGCGGCAGTGGTGGTTCGCCCGGCAAGCCCCCTCGCCTTTTGAGTCCTGGCGAGGGGGGGGGAAGGCGGGGCCCAGAAACGCCGGCCGATGGCGTGGCCAGCGGGCCTCTTTGCCCTCACCGGGGCCGAGCATAGCGGCGGTGGTGGTTCGCCCGGCATGCCCCCTCGCCTTTTGAGTCCTGGCGAGGGGGGGAGGGGGGGCCCGGAAACGCCGGCCGGTGGCGTGGCCAGCGGGCCTCTTCTCCTCCGCCGGGGCCGAGCACAGCGGCGGTGGTGGTTCGCCTGGCAGGCCCCCTCGCCTTTTGAGTCCTGGCGAGGGGGGGGGAGGACGGGGCCCGGAAACGCCGGCCGGTGGCGTGGCCAGCGGGCCTCTTCTCCCCTGCCGGGGCCAAGCACAGCGGCGGTGGTGGTTCGCCCGGCAGGCCCCCTCACCTTTTGAGTCCATTCTTCATATACTTTCATTTATCCTCCAATTTTTAATCTTAAGCGCAATTATCTTATGTACTAACTTATTTAATATCTGATTATCAGTTTTTCTTAACCTAAATTATTACTAATATAAAGCAAAATCTAAAGAAATAATATCACCCATGCACTATCTATATATATTGTCCCAAATTAACCACTTATTTTTTTAACCATATTTCCCCAAAACCCCTCAATGTATCATGTGCTGGTTTGTTCCCTCTATTATTTTTCAATGTATGCACCAAAAAAGGTTTCCAAATGTCCCAAAATCTATTTTCTTTAGTTATTCCTTTTTTAAAATTTAATCTGCATGTAAGTTTTTCATTCAGGGCAATTCCCCAAATCTCCTTATACCAATTATCGACTTCTAATTTTAAATTATTCTTCCAATTTTTTGCTATCTCTTGTCTTACAATTGTTAGAAAAAATTAAATTAAATCTTTTTTATATGCGTCTAAATTCTTCTCCTCTAAATCTGTTAACAGAGCTATATTCACATTTAATTTAATTTTAACGCCCATTATATCTCTGATTTCATTTTCAATTTTAACCCAAAAATCTCTTGATATCTTGCAACTCCACCATATATGTTCATATGTTCCTAGATTTTGATTACATCTCCAACAATTTAGGGATTTACTCCTATACATCTGATTTAACTTAACTGGGGTTAGGTACCATCTCCATAATATCTTGAAATTATGTTCCTTAACTTTAATAGAAAGATTTTTGGAAACGGGCTTAAAGGATCCTTCTTTGCCCCCTCCCCCATTTCACTCTCCTTGGCTGGTGGTGGGATGGGGTGTGGGAGAGAGAAGGATCCTTTAAGCCTGTTTCCATCCCATCTCACCACCAGCCAAGGAGAGTGGGATGTGGAGGAGAAGGATCATTTAAGCCTGTTTCCACCCCATCCAACCACTAGCCGAGGAGAGTGGGATGTGGGGGAGAAGGATCCTTTAAGCCTTTTTCTCTCCCTCCCCATTCCACTCTCCTTGGCTGGTGGTGGGAAGGAAGGAAAAGAAGGATCCTTTAAGCCCATTTCCACTCCATCCCACTACCAGCCGAAGAGAGTGGGATGGGCGGGAAAGAAGGATCATTTCAGGAGGCAGGGAGGGCGGGATTAGGCCCTGGGCAAGATTGCTCCTTTTCGAGTCTCTTGTCCAATCGATCCCACCACCACTGACCATCAGGAGGCGGGGGCAGGATTGGCTGGGCAAGAGAGCTCTTTGGAAGCCACCCTTCGCCTGGCTCCTAGCAGTCAGCGGTGACTAGCCACTGAACTGCACCAGCAAATGGGGGGAGGCTGTTACCAGTGTATAAGATGCACTCTGTTTTTCTGGTGCATTTTGAGGGGGAAAGTGCGTCTTATATGCCGGCAAATATGGTACATATCATCTCCCATAAAGAGCATCTGGTTTGATTGGAGCAAAACAATAAAAGGAACATGATAGTTGGAGTCTAATACCAACTGCCCAATCAAGAAGCTCCAGATGAAATCTTTGATAAACGAACTGCAAGAATTTCAAAAGACGTGATATAGTAGTAGTAGTTGTTGTTGTTCAGTCGCACAGTCGATTCCGACCCTTTGCGACCCCATGGACCATTTTCCTCCAGGCACCTCTGTCCTCCACCATTCTCCTCAGCCCGCCAAGCTCTGTGCCCATTATGTCCACAATACCATCTATCCATCTTATCTTTGGATGCCCCCTTCTTCTCTTGCCCTACACCTTTCCCAACATCAAGGCCTTCTCAAGTGAGTCTTCCCTTCTCATTTGATGTCCAAAGTACTTTAGCTTCATCTTCACTATTTGTCCCTCCAATGAACAGTGAGGGTTGATTTCTTCCAGTATTGACCTATTTGTTCTCTTTGCTGTCCAAGGGACTTTCAGGACTCTCCTCCAACACCACATCTCAAAGGGATCTATTCTTCTGCGCTCAGCCTTCCTAATAGTCCAGCTCTCTCACCCATACATTACCACTGGGAATACCATTGCTTTGACTATGCGAATTTTTGTTTTCAAGGTGATGTCTCTACTTTTCACTATATTCCCCAGGTTTCTCATAGCTTGTCTCCCCATAATCAGTTGTCTTTTTATTTCATGGCTACAGTCACCATCTGCATTGATCTTAGATCCTAAAAAAGTAAAATCTATCACTGCTTCTACTTCTTCCCCATCTATTTTCCAGGGACTGATAGGACCTGTTGCCATTATCTTGGTTTTCTTGATATTAAGTCTCAAGCCAGCTTTTGCACTCTCCTCCTTCAATCCAATCAAGAGGTTCTTTAGGTCTTCCTCACTTTCTGCCATTAGGGTGGTATCATCTGTATATCTCAAATTGTTGATGTTTCTCCTAGCAATTTTGATCCCATATTGTGATTCCTCCATCCCTGCATTACGCATTATGTGCTCTGTGTGTAGACTGAATAAGCAGGGTGATAAAATGCAACCTTGTCTTACTCCTTTTCTTATTCCAAACCACTCTGTAATTCCGTGTTCTGCCCTAACTGTTGCTTCTTGGTTCGTGTACAGATTTCTCATGAGGCATATGAGGTGTTCTGGTATTCCCATCTCTTTAAATACTTGCCACATTTTGTTGTGATCTACACAGTCAAATGCCTTGGTGTAGTCAATAAAACAAAAGTAGACTTGTTACTGGTATTCTGGTATGTTGGCAATGTGGTCTCTAGTCCCCCTGCCTCTTCTGAAACCGGCCTGCACCTTTGGTAGTTCTCTCTCCACATGTTGCTGAAGTCTATCCTGTATTATCTTGAGCATCACCTTGCTGGCATGTGGGATGTGCGCAATTGTTCGGTAATTTGAGCATTCTTTGGCATTGCCTTTTTTGGGATTGGAACGTACACTGATCTTTTCCAATCCTGTGGCCATTGTTTTGTTTTCCAAATTTGCTGGCATATTGAATGCAGTTTGATTCCATCATCTTTTAGGGCTTTGAAAAATTCAATCGGGGTACCATCATTTCCACTAGCTTTATTGTTTGCAGTGCTTTTGAGTAGTATAGTAGTAGTTTTTATAGTAGTAATTAAGGTAAAGGTAAAGGTTTCCCTTGCTCGAAAGCCAGTCGTATCCGACTCTAGGGTTCAGGGCTCATCTCTGTTTCAAAGCCGAAGAGCCAGCGTTGTCTGCTTCTGCAGATGTTTCCGTGGTCATGTGGCAGGCATGACTAGATACCGGAGTGCATGGAATGCTGTTACCTTTCCACCGAAGTGGTCCCTATTTATCTACTTGCAATTTCTTGCTTTCAAACTGCTAGGTTGGCAGGAGCTGGGACAAAGACGGGAGCTCATTCCGTCCTGCAGTACTCGGGAATCGAACTGCTGACCTTCTGCCTCCCAGTCAGCGTCTTAGATTATATAGTAGTAATTATATAGTAGTAATTACCCTGTAATTAAAAAATATAGTAGTAATTACCCTGATATCTGTTGGGGAGGCAAATTCTGCAAAACAGAAATTTCTGACTTGTGTTGCTGATAATTTTATCCCACACACAAATTGAGGAAGAAACTACTGGATTAGCTACCCTTGACTTGATCCTAACCAACAGAGATGACACGGTGGAAGAAGTGACATCAAGAAGAACTGTGGGGGAAAGTAACCATGTTCTACTTGAGTGCACATGTACACTGGATTTTAAGAAAGCAATTTTAATAAAATCAGAACACAGATAATAAGATCCCATTGCAGGAGATCCTAACAATAAAAAAGTCCAAGATGGGTGGGATTTTCCTTTAATGTTATTTTTTTTCCAGTGAGCTCCTTCCTCCATCTTTTAATTTGGTTTTGCTCTTGTGTTACCCTCAATAATGTTTGTTCTTGCCATAAAGCTCTTTCTGGATTGAGCTGGCAGACTTGAGGGTCATATCAGTTCAGAGGATGTCAAGGATTATTCTCTGGCTTCCCAGCATCTGCTGCTACTTATCTTAGGTGGAGTAATACCAACGAGAGGAGATATTTTCTCAACTGGTGTAGGTTTGAGGCATCCTGTCACTATAAGCATTGTTTCATTAACAGCAATGTCAACTTGTTTTGCGGGTATGGATGCACTCCATACTGGAGTAACAGAGATGCTCAGGGTCACAGCTGATGTATACAGCATGGATGGTTGAGCTCCCAATGTATAGTCTGTTAATTTCCTGATGATGATGTTCCTTGAACTAACTTTAGCTTTGGTATTCAGGCAGTGCTGCTTAAAAGAGAGTGTCCTGTCAAGTGTCATGTCAAGGTATTTCAATGCTGAACAATGCTGTAATTGATTCCCTTTCCATGTAACATCCAATTCAACTCCTGCCTCTTGGTTTCAAAGATAGAAAGCACACTCTTGAGTCTTGCTCAGGTTAGGCTTCAAATGATTGATGGATATCATGAAAGCCACTCCCATAATTAGCTTTATAAATCATCCTCAATGTGCTGTGTAAGGTAAAAATTTGACCACATGACCTAACCAGCCAGAAGTCTTCTTGTTCATTCATGATCTTTCCATCAATAAATTCAGAAATATGATTGTAAATCATCCATTCCAGTACCTTACAAAGATGAAGGTTACACTTGTCAGTAGTTTTTGGGGTCATTTGGGTCTTGTCTGGTTTCACTAAAGCAACAACTCTAGCCTCTCTCCACAATTTAGGAATCTTAAGCTTATCTATGCAGTTGTTCATTAATTGCAGAAGCTACTTCAAAGTATGAGAACCAAACCGTTTTATCTACTCTGTTCTTTATGTAATCGATACCTGCTGCTTTATTAGGTTTCAGGTTCTTTATACCTTCCTCCACTTCAGTTGACACAAAGGGGGTATTAAGTAATCCCCTCTTGTTCCTCTGGTTGGATAACGTCCCTGCATTTTTTTACTGTGCATTTCCCCATTTTTCAGCAACTGACTAGCAACTTGGTCTGCTGTTACTCCAGTATAGTTTTGCTGTGGCTGGGTTAAATCTCCATGTAAATTTCTAAGGAGCTTCCAAACTCCTCTACTGTTCTGCTTCCTATCCAGGTTCATGATGTGCAACATTGTGATTTCTGATTTTTAGCTAGGGCCTATATCAGTTCTTCCCCAGCTTCAACAGTATCTTACTGAAAAGGATTCTGATTGTAGAGTGCCTGATGCCTATCCAGCAGAGGTCTGATGTAATCGGTTAGGCCCTGGATGTACTGAAATATTATTCCTTGCTATTACTTTCACAAGATGGACAAATTCATGATATTTATCTGGGTGTGGCATGATCTACTCCACACTTTTATCTAATTGCTCTTGAAACTTAAAATGTCTGTGAAAAGTCACCTTCTGGGGTTTCACTGCAGCATTTGCTATGCACACAATGGGTATATGTTGAGTGTGTGGAAACAGATCATCACTGATACTCATGCATTGTGCTGCTATCTTCTTGCTAACTAAGATGTTGCCCCATGATATTGTGATTAACAAGCTAATTAGGTGCAGGTTGGCTAGAACAAAGATCAGGTGGATACACATTTAATTACAGAAGTTTACTCAGAGAGTATTTATCAATAGCTCTTTCTAAATCTGGGAGGAAGTAACAATTGGGTACCACAAGGCTCAGTTCTGGGCTTGGTGCTCTTCAACAATTTTATTCATGACTTGGCTGTGGTGGTACAGAGAATGCTTATCATTTTCAGATGATACATAGCTGGTTAGAACAACTAATACTCTGGAAGACAGAAACAATTTAAAAAAAATCCTTATAGGCTCAAAAACTGGACTGAAAAATTTAACATAAAATTCTATGAAAAAGGAACCACACTATACATGAGGGGAATCTTGGAATTAATGTGGTTCACAATCTGAATATAAATAGCATGATGATACTGCAAAATAGCCAATGCTACTTTGGCCTGCATTAACAGATGTATAGTTTCCTCACAACGTAAAGTATTATTCCACTCTATTTGCCATTTGTTAGGCCTCATCTTGAATACTGCGTTTAGTTTTGAATGCTGAACTTTAGGAAGAATGGTAACAAAATGGAACAAGTTCAGAGAAGGGCAACAAGGCTGACCAGATGACTAGAAACCATGCCATTTGACAGTGTTGGTGAAGCTATGGTATGAGTGTCAGAGGTGGCACACCATCATGGGCAAGCCCCACACCGCACCACCAGTGCCAATTACAGCACCTCTTCTCCACCTACCCATCTCCCTCTACCAATGGGAAGGCAAGAGTGTAGGCGGAAATCCAGCCTAGGAGGCAGGGGCAGGAATGAGGTAAGGCGAACAAACACCCCTCCCCACACCCCTTCTAGGAGGCAGCAGCGGTGGTGGCTTGAATCATTATTTTCATTAGAAAGAAATCTCACTTGTGCTCATAATTCAAAGGAAAAAAGGCTGATTAAATTAGATTCACTATATTTAGTGAATTGTGAAATGATTTAAGAAAAATGCTTATTACCTTAACACTCTTGCCTCACAAATTTTAAATCTGTCACTTACATTTCAAATCTAGCTATATATACATTCTTGCTATTCCTATTTAAGATTTTAAATGCAAAGTGTCATAATGCCAAAATCAGAATGCAGAATTTTAAAATCCGTGTTTTACATAATTTCAATTTTATATTTAAAAGTTGGGCCTCAAATTCATGGCCCTAAATAGCAGTTCATCCTAGTTCTCCTTCACTTATTATAGTGGGGTTACTCACATTTTCCAAAGGACAATACTGGTGGGCATACCACTCCTGGCTATAAAGACACAAAAGGAGGCCGTGGCCAAGGAAGAGTAAAGTCCACATAATCACATTCCAAATGGGGCCTTTCCGACCATCATGGAGAACAAAGTTGAAAGCAACTAAAGAGAGAAGAAAGTAGATTAAAAATACATCAGCTTGGGAGACAAAGTACATATCACTTTGACAGGGCACACACTTTCTTGTAGAATGGCTCTCAATGATATTCTGAAGTAAAGCGAGAAAGTCAGTAAGTTCTATTTGGTGACATCACTGAAGTCTTCCAAATCTTCCCCCATTACTCTGCAACAAAGATCAGAATTCCCAACTAACTCAAAGACTGCAATTTGTTAACAATGTCCTTTCATTCTTCCTCTCTATTGTTTTCTCCTGTAAGCACTCTTACAGGGCTTCTGAGCATAGTTTCCCACTCTACCAGTGGCACTCTCTAATTCAAGCAAGACTCTACCCAGACACCTCCCCCATTAACATAAGATCCGGGTTTAGGAAACAGGCAATACTTTGAGACATTCTGCTAATACCACTACTGGAAAGTATATTTGCTACTTACTTCCAAAACACATGAAGATGCAGAAGAGGGCTGGATAAAAGTAACCAAAAGAGACAGTGAGGATGTATTCGTGCACAACAGCAGAAACAGTGAAGACTGACAGCATAGCAGCCGCTTTGAATTTTTTTCCAAAGAACTGGTTAAGACAGAGAGAAAAAGTGGGCAAGTGAATCTATCAGATAATACAATTAAAATGCTTGGCACATTTTGTGATTACTGCCATTAATTGCCTATTAACATTATTAAACAGACATAAGCGCAGGCCTTTGCATTTCTGCAATCTTCCCACTTGGAAATGCAACTGTGAATTATTTCACCATTCCTATGAAGAAAGGTGTATTATTATTTTCGGTGTGATTAAAAGCCTGTTTTAACAGAGTGTTGCTTACCCAGAGAAAGTCCCTGTATACATAATAATACAACCAGTCATGTACCACTACATTCCAAGTTCGGTAAAAGTTGGCAAAAGATGATGAATTCCACCAGTCCTGCAAAGGGAAAGTGGGGTGTGTCAGAAGAGTACAGACCCGAGAATCACCGCTGAACATTGAAATGTTTATCCAAGCAACAACTGGCAATGCAACTTTCAGATCTGCATTTGTTTAACTCAAGGGGATATTTCAATGAGTACAGTGATACCTCATACAACGTCCAAACTTGGTTCCACAAGTTTGGACTTTATACGGATTTGGACTTTGTATGAGGCATGCAAAATCCTTGCTACGATGCCTCATATAACGTCGTTTCCATAAAGATACATTGTACTGTAACAGCACAGACTTCAGGGCAAAGTCAAGGAAACAGATAGGAAACTGACGGAACTTTAAGAAATCATTGTCTAAAGGCTAAAAACATTACAAAAACTTGTCAAACAACCCTGATTGTCCAAGAACTTGAAGAATGCTGCAAAAATCCCAGGAATGCTTCTAAAAAATTTGACAAAAAAATTCAAAAAAATCCAAAATCGCGCTCAAAACCACTCCTAAACACTCTTTGCCTCATGCAAAACCCACAAGAGCAATGCACGCATGTGTCCTGCCTTTTATACTGCCCAGGCACAATGCAACCTGGGAAAACCCCAATGCCTCATACAACGTCGCATGACTTTGTATGAGGCAACTTTTTACAAGGAATTAGGCGATATTGTATGAATCCGATATTGTATGAAGCGGACTTTGTATGAGGTATTACTGTATGTTCAATCTACTCTAGTTTATTTGCAATCATCACCACCTACAGCCTTCTTTGTAATGTCTCTCCTAATTAATTCCTGTTGTAATGTTTGCAGCCAAATCTCAGAAGCTTAAATCAAACTTGTCAAGGCTAATTCAAATAACATGTTCACTAAACAGAAAGTGGTTCTATAGCGGGAGTGCCCAAACTATGGTCCGTGGAACAGATCCGCCCCAAAGCCAATTCATCTGTCCCGCACCGCCCTTGTTTAATTTTTATTTAATTTAATTTAATTTAATAGTCATACTTATATATGCTGCCCACTCAGGCAGAACCCGACTCAGGGAGGCATTACAACAAGTTCTAAAAACACATAAAAACACTTAAAAAGCCAATATCCCACCCACTTCAAAAAACCCATATCCCACCCACTATAAAAAAAGGAGAGAGAGTTCTTAATTGTTTACATAAGCCAGCAGGCAGGGACTGTGTTCCCATTCGGGCCCCACACCTGCCCTGCCAGCCAGGTCTTCAATCCTTTCCTGGAGGGCAGCAATTCTCTTTGAAGTCTTAGATCTGTTGGCAGGAGGTTCCAGAGAGTTGGCGAGGACACGGAGAAGCACCTCCTTCGTGTGCTGGATAGATGTGCACCCCTAGTTGATGGCACTATTAGTGAGCCCCTCCGGTCCGCTCTGGTTGGATGGGCAGACACTCTTGGGACGATGCGGTCTCTAAGGTATCCTGGCCCACTGCCATATTGGGCAGGAAGCGGAAGTAAAATGTGCCTGTACTCATGTTTTACTTCCGCTTCCGGGAGTGACAAGGGCAGCACGGGATGGATGAATTGGCATTGAGGGCCAGATCTGGCCCATGGGCCATAGTTTGGCACCCCTGGTTTAAGCAGAGAAAATGGCAGCCTAAAACCTATCCCATCTTATTGCAAAACATATCTGTTGTAAAGCAGATTGCAAGGCGTGTTTTACTTCCACTTCCAGTGAGAGGAACCACGTGACAAGCCCGCCGAACCACGTGACTGGCCCATGCCCCAAAACGTTTGGGCACCCCTATTCTATAGGGAAAGAAGCCTATAAATAAAATATATTCATAAAATGAAAAATACAGCTGGTGGGTACAGTTTGAAAGCTATTTCTGCTATTGTTCTGTCCTCTAAGGCTGCACATCACTGGCCTGAAGAGAAAGCAGCAGTTTCAGAACTTGCCTTCATGATCATTTAGATTAGAATGTGGACATTCAAAGGCTCTAGTGCACTGACAGAGCACTAAAAACAGTCCTACTGATTTATCTAAACTGGGTCATGGCAGTTTATATTTCTGTTTGCGGCACCAAATGTTTGATGGGATAGAGAAGCCTTTGCCTAGTGCAGTGTTTCCTAACCTTTGGTTTTTGGACTTCAGTTCCCAGAAGCCTAAGTCAATTCCCCAAAGCGCTGATCAGCCAATGTACTGAATTAAGCTTCTGGGAATTGAAGTCTAAAAACCAAAGGTTGAGAAGCACTGGCCTAGAAGTACAGTAAAACCTTGCATAAAGAGTGCCTTGCTTAGAGACTAACTCACTTAAAGAGCAGAATTTTCTCTGAATGGTCGCCTTACTTAACAACTAAAACCAACCAAAAACTCACTTAACAACTAAATCAGGATTCGCAATCCCACACCTGCCAGAAGTCACAATTGGTCACTTACAATGGTGTTTCTCTTAAAGAACAAACTAGCTTAATGAGCAATCCCGTGGAACGCATTATGCTCTTTAAGTGAGGTAGCACTGTATATCAGTATGGTGCTTTGGGAGAGTCTGTACAGTGGAACCCCGGACAACGACATGATCGCCTAACATCAAAACTGCATATGTGTTTTTTTTAAAAGGTATTGTGTCGTTATCTGATGCATCGTGTTTGGTCTCCTACCTGTTCATTGGGTCCCTGTGTCGGGCTCTCCGGCATCTGGGAGGGTGGGAAGACCTATTCCATGCTGTTCCCGCCATCCTAGCACCTCCCTGGGCAGCTGATAACAACAGCTTATAAAAGTTGTGGCCGCCATCTTGTTTTCTTTTGTGGGAAAACAAGATGGCGGCCACAACCTTTCTCAGCTGTTCTGCGGCCCAGGGAGGTACTAGGAAGGCAGGAACAGCACAGAATAGGTCTTCCCACCATCCCAGATACTGGAGAGCCAGACACAGGGACCCGATGAACAGGTAGGAGACCAAACACCATCAGGTGGAGAGCTGCTGTGCCTGGGGGAGGGGAGGCTTGGATCTGCACCTCCTCCTCTTCACCTCAAACAAACCGGCCGACCCGGCGGAGGGGAGATGGAACCCATGGGACACTCTGACATTAATGAGGAAAAACCGCTCAGTTTTTCCTCTTTAATCTCAGGGTGTCCCGTGGGTGCGATCCCCTCTCCACCGGGTCCCCTGGCTCCAGAAGGGTTGTGGGGACAGACCCCTATTGTCCCCCGAACCCTCCCGGAGCCAGGGAACCCAGCAGAGGGGAGATCGAGACCACGGGACACTCCGCCTGATCTACAAGCAGATAGCCCACACGGAGCCTGGGGACCCGGTGGAGAAGAGATCACACCCACAGGACACTCCGAAATTACAGAGGAAAAATTGTTAGCTTGTAGATCGGGTTGGGTGGAGGTGCCAGATACCTCCACCCAGCCCGATCGAAAAGCAGACACCCCACTCGGGCTGTTAGCTTGTAGAGTGCCAGACACTCCCACCCAGCCTGATTGAAAAGTCGACACCCCGCGCGGTGCGTGCTTTGGGGGAAAGCGGCATTTTTGTCGTTGTCCAATGCATGCACTGGACAACGACAAAAACCGCATAATGACACGACTTGGGGAACCAAGTTTTGTCAGTTATCCGGGGTATCACTGTATACGACAAAGTAACATGTTCAACATCTCTATACAGAAGGCATTTAATATCCTCCCCAGCCTCTTCATTCTTAGAGATCTGCAAGCAAGTATTCCAGAAAAGAACTTCAAGCCTTGTACCTTACTCACCTTATAGAACATTCTATCTCCAAAACGCAGCATCTCAGCAAAAGCATTAAGCCAACAGTGAAGCAAAAGAAAAAAGCCCAACAGCAAGATCAACACACCTGGGAGAGCAAAAACAAAGTTACTAAACTTGCATTCATAACAGTAACTCGACAGTGAAATATTCTTGGTGAAAGGCCTAAAATCCTGAGCTTGAATGACCGTCATTCATCTGCAATTTTTGTTTCTGTTCCTCAGAGAACAAATTAGAAATATGGTGGTTTGAGACACTAGAATAGGCATTTGCAACCTATAGGCCACAGGCCAGACCCAGGCCCTGATGGCAATTCATCCAGCCCCCAACGCCCTCGTCGCTCATGGAAGTGGAAGTAAAAAGTGCACCGCACATGCGCAGAATGCTGCTAAATGCATTCCACACGTGTGGCACACGTTTTACTTCCGCTTCTGGGTGGGATGATCCACGTGACCGGCCTGATCAGCTGCCCAGGAGGTGTGATCAGGTCTGCGACCTGAAAACGTTGAGAATCACTGCATTAGAAGCTGAACCAAGGATATTGTCCAACTGATCACGCCTCCTGGGCAGCTGATCTTTCTATTCATTTTCTGCCAAATTTTGCTGTAACTACAACTGTAACCATTCTGACTAAAAAGGCCATAAATGTACTCACCTGGAAGAATGGAGTTGAAAATGCAAAGGACCAGACCTCGTGAATTGAAGTTCTCTAGACTATAATTCCGATATATAGGAATACAGAGTCGCACAAAAATGTAGTAAACATAGAAGAGAGAACCAAGTACCTTGACAGGAAGAGAGAGAAAAGAACTATTTACTACAAAAGAATTATAAAAACAACACAGAACATCAATTGTGAACATCTATGGGTCTAAGCCTACACATTGGAAATCATGTCAATCTACTTGGAAAGGCTACAGTTATATTAATCTTACATTAAAAAAAATTGATTTCACCCCCAACCCTGCCTATTCAATACTCTAAGGCCATGTTTCCCAACGTGGGTGGGGCACACACCACACAGGGAAGAATTTTGATTTTTAAGGGGAGGGGACAATTCAAGAATGAGTTATTAACACTTAATGGCCTTTTAGGCTTCTTCCACATGAACAGTTCACTTTCGGAATAATAAGAACTATATGTCATGGGGGATTTTAGAGATGCTTAGGTGGGGCATGGCCAAAAAAAGTTGGGAACCACTGCTCTAAAGTATCTAGGAAGATAGAGCAGACAAGGAAAGAAGAAATCACACCACAAATACCTAATGAAGCAGCCAACTTTTGCTAACTTTTACCACCAGCCATTTCTCTACTCATTGCACTACCCCCCCCCCCAATTTTTTTTTTACTAACCTGTGCAAATTTAGTAGCAACATAACTCCATCTTCTGGTTGGAGTCCTGCAAAGAAAATGAGACTGGAACATTATATCAATGATAGCAATCCATATGCCTTCCCTCACTCCATTTTTTAAAAAAACTTTTGAATTTTACTGAGGGACCTTTAAACTCGGCTGCCACAGTTTGGCAAAAACACAATCCAAATTCTGTTTCATTGCAACCAAAATAGCATGATTTTAGTGGAATATTTAATGTTGGAAAGTCTAATCTATACCTATAAGAAGGGGGTTGGGCCGTGCATGTCTGGAATGCATGTCCGCACACGTCCAGCCCATCCCGTAATGAGCCGGCCACACTTACCTTACCTCCCAGACAACATCGCTGCAAGGGTCCGGGGACTGAGAGTGGGGCCAACGCCCCACGAACGGGGGAAAAACCTACGCTACCCAGCGTCCTCTGTGTCGTGACATTCATCAGTAAATCAAGCATGAGGACACAAACGCAGAGGAGGTGGGACAGCCGGCGCACGCAAGAAAAAAAAGGCTGACTCGCGCACGCCTTTTGCCCCTCAGCAGCAGCTCCCCAGCAGCCCTAAAAAGCCGCTGTTCCCACCACCGCCGTCCCAGTGGAGTTCACCCGGCAGGTCGGCTGGGGGAGGAGGCGGAGTGGAGAGACCCGCAACACGAAGGGTCTCTCCAGCGGCCCTAAAAAGCTGCCTCCCTGCCTCCTTCTCCCCTGGCTGACCTACTGGACGAACTCCACTGTGGCGGTGAGGCAGCTATTTAGGGCCACCAGAGAGACCCTTTGTGTTGTAGCCATCTCTCCTCCCCGCCTCCTTCTCCCTGGCCAACCTGCCGTGCAAACTCCGCTGGGATGGTGGCAGCAGCGAGGCAGCTTTTTAGGGCCTGCACGAGAGACCCTTCGTGTTGCAGGTCAGCCGGGGGAGAAGGCGGTGAGGAGAGATGGCCGCAACACGAAGGGTCTCTCCGGCAGCCCTAAAAAGCTGCCTTGCCGACGGCCCAAAGGAGTTCACCCAGTAGGTCGGCTGGGGGAGAAGGCGCGAAGGCAGCTTTTTAGGGCCGCCGGAGAGACAATTCATGTTGCGGCCATCTCGCCTCCCTGCCTCCTTCTCCCCCGGCTGATCTGCAATACGAAGGGTCTCTCCGGCAGGCCCTAAAAAGCTGCCTTGCCACCACCGCTATTCCCACCGCCGCCGCCGCCCCATCGGAGTTCGCCCGGCAGGCCGGCCGGGGAGAAGAAGGTGGGCAGGAGACCCACAAATGAAGGATCTATCCAGCAGCCCTAAAAAACAGCCTCCTTGCCTCCTTCTCCCCCGGCCGACCTACCGGGCGAACTCCGCTGGGCTGGCAGCGACGGGAACTGTGGCGGCAGTGAGGCAGCTTTTTAGGGCCTGCCGGAGAGACCCCAAGCCGGGGGGGGGGGGTGTTGGGTGAGTATGTTGTGTCAGGTGTGGTTGTGTGTGTGTGTATGTATATTGTGTGTGTGTGCCTTGTGTGTGTGTTGTGTGGGTTTGTTGTGTGGGTTTGCTGTGTCGTGTGCGATGTGTCTGGGTGTGGTGGGTGTGGGTTGTGTGTCCAGCATGTGTTATGTGTGAGATTGTGTTTATTGTGTGGGGGTGTCATGTGTTGTGTCATGTGTGATGTGTGTGGCTGTGGTGAGTGTGGGTTGTGAGTCGTGTGTGTGTCATGTGTGCATGTTGTGCTTGTGTGTATTGTGTGCGAGGGAGAGCGCCTTCCCTGATGGATTCCTGCCACCAACACACAATCCATACCTGCACGGCAAGGCCGGGCAAAATAGCTAGTTTACTTATATGATTTTACTCAATTTGCACAGCTGATTCCAAATGGGACTGTTGCATTCTTACTGGCAGTAAGGTAAAGGTTTCCCTTGCTCGAAAGTCAGTAGTGGTTTTAGAGAGTAGTGCTAATCTCCGTTTACAGCCAAAGAACCAATGCTGTCTGTGTCTGCAGGCATTTCCATGGTCATGTAGCAGGAATGACTAAATACCGAAGCGCATGGAAAGATGTTACCTTTCCCACTCAAGTGGTATTGATTTATCTACTTGCAATTTCTTGCTTTTGAAGTGCTAGGTTGGCAGGAGCTGGGACAAATGATGGGAGCTCACTCCATCATGCAGCACTCGGGTCTCAAACTGCTGACCTACCAACCTTCCAAGGTTTCAAGGTTTTAACCACTAAGTCACCACGACCCTGTTACTGACAATACAGCTGATTTTTTTAAGTGCCAGGAAAAAATGATTAAGAGCCAGTAGTAGGAGTTGCTAGTGGGGAAAATGGAGCAAAGTCCCAGAAGAAATACAGAAGAACCATATAAAATCAAACTCTAGCTTTGTTTATGTTATGTTAGCACTAGGAGGAAGAGGAGAGGACTACCAGAATTTTAAAAACCAAACAAGAAGACTCAACATCTGCTATACACTCTATCAAGAAACTGGGCACTTAGTCAAACCACGCCATCAAGGTTTGCAATTAAGTCTCATAGCAGTTAGCTGTATGTATAAAATATCCACGTAGCCTTGCCTCAAGTACAGTAGGTAATTATATTAGTCTGGTGCTACAGCAAGTACAACTTCTACTAAATTTCACAACTCCAGTCTATTATAAGTCTCTAGTCCTTTTTTTGTCGTTCTGCAAAATACACAGCTAACACAAATATTTTAAAAGGAATATAAATTCGATGGGGCTGAAGAACTGCAGAAAAGGGCTAAATGTTTGATTTTAAAAAGCCAAACATAGGAAAGGAACTTTTCAGAGCTATACAAAAACTCTCTAGATTAGAAAAAAAATTAGTCTGGTGAGGAAGTGAAAGCCTGACACACAGCTTTCTGCTCATAGCAGCATTCAAATACAAAATTTCCTCTTTTGACACAGAGAAAATACTAAAAAAAAGGAAAACACTTGTACATATTGCAATCAGGTTTCCTGTGAATATTATTCTTCACAAATGTTTGTCATTTCCACAAAGAGGTTGATCATTCAAGGCTGCTTTCTTTGTTGAGAGGCACCACCAGCATATAACAACATACAAACCTACAACTAACATATCTAAAACAAAAAGGAATTAAAAGGGCTAGATGACATCCGCCCAATATCGGGCCACATCAACAGCATTTCCTCTTGCCAACATAAGGTCCTCCTCAGAGCACGTTGATGGGAATAGTGTATGTTGTATCATATGGGCAATTGTTCTTCTCCGCATTCACACATCTACAGAGAAACCCCACTTTCCCAGATTAGCCCTTGATCTTCCTACCCTGTCTGTTTAAAGCTTTCCACAAAGGCCATAGTTGTTCTTGGCCAGGTGGTAGAGAGGCATGTTGTTCTGCCCAATTGTTTGATATCTCTTTGCTTGCCTTCCAAAGTTGTAGGGCAACCCGTGTGGGCTGGTTGTTTGGTAGGGCAGAAGTTATGATGAAACTGTGCATTGATTTCTGTCCCTGCTTTGGTGGTTGGTGATCGAATAGCAGGTGTGTTTCTGAGGCTCTTGCTTTGACCCACTCTTTCTGAGCAGCCTTTTCTGAGCAAAATTTTGGTGGAGGGATGTCAGCTAAGTAATGCACTTTTTGTATTGGGGTTGGTTTTAGGCATCTGTGACCAATCTTGCTGTTTAATTTAGGGCCACATCAACATGCTTTGCATGCTTTGCCTACCACACTGGACTACCATATTCTCCTGCAGAGTAACATAAACTAGCACAGAAGTTCAAGCCTACTGATACCTTCTTAAAATCAGGTCTAAGATTCTAAAATAGAGTCATTCTCTCAGTAAGCTCTAATGAATTGAGCTTGATTTACTTCTAACTAAATGTGCATTTGATGATGTTGTAACTGCTGGAACTTTAATTCATTCATTTCACAGATGATAGAAGATGCAAGCTAAAATAATTAATATATCAAGACGATTCATAGTTTGGGAGCATATACCACTAACCATGTGATTAGTCTGCTTGTTGAGACAATTCCTGTCCAAGAAAATCAGCTGCCAAGAAAAAGGCAAGGGAAAGATAAAGTCAGGGACTCCCAATGCTGGAGAAGTGACCTCACAATCACTACCCAGTATAGATCTCTCTCTACCTTATGCAAAAAAAGTAATCAGAACTTTCAGGAGGCAGAGGTCTCATTTGTGGGGCAACTATAAAGTTTAGTCAGACTAAACAGCAAAGGTGGGGGATGTGTAGCCTTCCGGATGTTGCAGCACTGTAACTCCCATCAACAGTGGCCAGGACTGTCTTTGATGAAAAATTATGGGAGTTGTAATCCAAGATCCAGAGGGCCACAGATTTCATACTCCTGCCTTGGCGCATCAAGTGGCCATTGAAAGCTGATACTTGGTTGTATTATTGTCAAAACACCACATCACTCCAATCAAAAGGATCTATCCAATAAAACATTTACTGTTCTGAGAAAGACGTTAACCCATGCATGGTTATTAATGCAACATTACCTTGGATAATCATCTCTGTAAATAAGGGTGGGAGCAAAGAGGAAATACAAATATTGAGAAACTTGGGGAAGCCAAAGAGAGTCTGAAAAAGCAAGCAAAAGACAATCATTTAACACCAGGTTATAATATATACTAAAAAATAAAGTCTGTTCAATTTCCTAAAATTATCTGGTTTGTTTATAGGATTAGTTCTTTTTATGGTGGCAGCACAAGGAAGTGTTGTTTACTATTCACATCCTTATTATTCTTAGCCAATTTCTGAAAGAAGTGATCAAGAAGACCTGAAAAGTAGGTCACAAGACCCACTCTTCCCAGACTCCCATCTTAAAGGGGGGGGGGGGGGAATTGTAGTTTGACCTCTTTTCCCTCTCACCAATATGGCAACTGAAAACAATAGACTAGAGGTTCCCAACCTTTTTTTTTGCCATGCCCCACTATCTCTAAAATCCTGAAACATACCGCCACCACCCCATGACGTATAATTGTTATTATTCAAAAAGTTAACTCCTATTCACATGGAGGGAGCCTAAAAGGCAATTAATTTAGTCTAATTTATTCTCAAATCCCCACCCCAAATCAAAGCGTACCCCATGTTGGGAACCACGGGTCTACAGTCTAAACCTAGGATTGTCTTGTCATGAAAAAGTCCAGTCCTAAACTTGTACTTTTCCCTGAGATTTTGCCTGCCAAATTATCCTGGGAATGGAATGCACTCCTAAGAGTAAACTAATTGCAATTGGATGAGATCCCACACGTGGGGAGGTCGATATCTTATTGTTGGTGTACTTTGAATGACTAGACTGCAGGTCTGATTTTCTATGCTATATTCATTTATTTCACTTTGAACAAAATTCATAAAATATAGATCCTTTGTGTCTATTGAATTGGGATAAGGGGCTGACTGGACCACGCTAAAGAAGGCCACAAAAACTACCTAATCTGAGCCTTGCACATTCCCACTAGCCTGAGGCCATGTGGAGTCAAAGGGGAACTCATAAGGGGTGTGGGGTGGGTTGCCCCACATGGTTGTAGCAGACACAGATGGTAAATGGGCAGAGAGTGATGTGTAAGGAGGAAGGCACGAGGAAATCTCTAGATAAAGAGATTCCTATTGCGACATGTCTGTAATTCATTAAAAGTGCACTGTTAAGCCTTAGGACACCAGCAACCTTCCAGTTATCTGAGGACACAGAAAAACCTTTATAATTTTGACTGCATAGGTTAAAAGTAGCCTACCCTTGGAATAGCAAGAGAGCAGTGTGTCTTTGTTACTACTCAAACCAACTCACTTGACTTCTCAGCGGGACAGGAGACAACTTGAGGGACATTTTCCCTGATGAAAGAGTAGGCTTTCATCACTAGGCGTATCTGCAAGAAGATGTAGAAAAACATAAAAAGTCCACTTAAAACCTACAAGATAATGGCTTTAGCAACAGCCCAGGAAATAAGGCAACAGGCAACTTCTCTTTCATTATTTTGGAGATCCTCTTATCAATGAACGGGCAGATGTCTGACTTGTGGAATCTAATTTAAAAGGAATTAATAGAGCCCGACTACTTAGCAACCAAACTGAGGACTTCTTAGGCAAATCTTGCTGGCAAGGACATCCTTTCCATTCTCACAGAGTGAGACAGCCTTCTTAAGTGTCAGGTGTAGAGAGGCAGTGGCAACCCTCCCTCCCCCGTGACCATTCTTCCTGGCCATTTCTCGCACCCTGTAAACTAGCCTGCTTCTCTCAAATGTGATGGGGAATGCTATTCAGCTACTTTATGTTACTGAAGTAACAAATAAATGCAAGTCCAAGTCATTTTTTCTTCAAGAAAAAGAGCAAAGTACTATGTTGTTCTTTGGCCCAATCAGCAATTTGCCTTGGGCAGGCGGACTTCCTGAAGAAGCAATTCCAGGGCAAAGGTGTCGACACTGAGAAAGCCCTGCATTTGTTTAGCACACACTTAATCTTTAATCTGAAGCAGCAATTTCCCAAACCAGTGGACTGGTGGGGTGGGAACTCAGAAGTTTTTATTACACCTACATGGCTATGCCTGATGACATCAGCCATGTTGCATGGTACAGTCTGCCAACAAGATTTCAGCCTCTGAATGACAAATAAGCAAAAATCATAATTCCAGATGTTAAGAAACAGTATTTTGGCAATTACAGCTTTCTGAAACAACTGAAAAAGTAATATTGCACTCTCCATTTATATACTCAAAGAACTGTATATTCTTTCCCCTTATGCTGGCTTTTTGATACTAAAACCCACCTGTTCTAGTGTAATTATGAAAGATGAAGCTGGTGGTAGTTCATAGGTCAATGTAATGTACATAGGAATGACTCCAAGCCCAATCATCTGGAATATCATGAAGAGAATGCCAAAGGAGGAAGAGCGGATGGTTTTGTGAGATGAACTGTGATAACCTTTGGCCCACTGGAGAAAGAGTCCATATGGCACCACCAATGTAGACAGGAACATATAAAGCCAAGTAGGAGCAACAACGTAAAATTTGCCAAAAGCATAGACCAGAAGATCAAACTCTAGCACCAACCTTCAAAGAAATTAAAACAAAAGGTTACACACCATTCAGTCAGTCAAAATATATTTCTCTAGTTAGAATCAGTTATCAAGAGGATAGCTCCATGGATGGTAAATATCCACAGAAAGATATTTTACACTTAACACCATAAATTTGAAAGTGACAATTATCATACAAGATAAACATGTGTCAGAGATCCAAGATTGGGTCGCGAACAAGGAAACACTTGAGGCAAACCTGACTGTTCTGCAATGTAATATGCCAAGAGGCTGATACTGATAAGGAGTTTTGCAGTGTATCTTTTGAAATCTACATGCAGAAGCATAATTTTCAACAGTCATACAGAACAGGTGTAACATCTAGAGAAGTGTTTCCAAAACTAGGGCCAAGGCGCCACAGGGGGATTTCAATTCCCAGAAGCCTAAGTCAGTTCACTGGCTGATCAGTGCTTTGGGGAAATTCACTTAGGCTTCTGGGAATTGAAGTCCAAAAAACAAAGTTTAGGAAACACTAGTCTAGAGGTTATTATAAATATCTACCCAGAATAAGCCGCATGAGAGTAAAGTATGCTTGTGTGTGTGCGTGTGTGTGTGTATCTATCTATCTATCTATCTATCTATCTATCTATCTATCTATCTATCTATCGATAGATAGATAGATAGATAGATAGATAGATAGATAGATAGATACAGTAAAACCCTGTACAACGATTTTAATTGGTTCCAATGGGTCCATCATTGTACGAAAAAATTGCTGTACGATACCTGTATCGTATAGCAATTTTCCTATGGGATGATTAGTACAACAATTTTCGCCATGGAAATGCATCCCTTTTGCTAATAGCGCAGGGTTGCTTTTGCCCTGAGAAACGCTTTCCCAGGGGTAAAGCGCTTCCCAGGGCAATAGCAACCTGGCACTGTTAGCAAAATGGATTCTCGCTGGTCCCCCTGTTGTTTGCGCAAGGGGTGGCTTTGGCCGGAAAAACACTTTGCCCTTGGGTTCCCTTGCGGAAACAGCAGGGGGCCAGCGAGAATCCATTTCGCTATCAGTGCAGGGGTGCCTTTGGCCGGAGAAGCACTTTGCCCGGAGAAGCACTTTGTCCCTGGGAAAGGGCTTCTCCGGCCAAAGGCACCCCTGTACTGATAGCGAAATGGATTCTCGCTGCCCCCTGCTGTTTCTGCAAGGGGAGCAGAGGGACCACCGAGAATCCCTTTCGCTAACAACACTGGGCTGCTTCCCCCCCTGGGTTCTGCACTTCCCAGGAGGAAAGCAGCCCAGCACTGCCAGTTCACAAAGGGGCTTCGAGGTGGCGGGGGAAAGGCTCCCCTACGGCACCCCAAAGCCACCTGGCTTTTTCCTTTTTTAAAAAAAAATGTGTACTGTACAACGATGAAAACTGTACGATGCAATCGTTATATGGGGTTTTACTGTAGTTACATACACACACATACAAAGAAAAAACTTACAGCCAGAAATCACAGCAAAATTTTACTGAAGCACAAAATAGTAATGGTCTAACTCAGGGGTTTGCGACCTTTTGAAGTCAGGGGGCGGGTCATGCTCCCTCAGACAGTTGGCGGGCCAGACTGGGGGGCCACCCACTGCCACAACCGCTGGAATTGGCCATGGATTCATTTATGACTGTTGCAAACAAATTTACAACAGCCGTAAATGAGTCCATGGCTGTCGTAAACGTGTTTACAACAGCTGTAAATGAGTCCATGGCTGTCGTAAACGTGTTTACAACAGCCGTAAATGAGTCCATGGCCGATTCCGGCAGTGGCGGCGGTGGCTAGAGTGAGGATGTTGGCTGTAGGTTGAGAACCCCTGGTCTAACTGAAAGGACACCATGTTTCCTCAGTAGCCACAGATTCTCCCCACATAATAGATATGCAAAACAACATACCAACATGTCCCTAGGTGGTTCAGATAAGTTTTGTTGGTTTTATGAACACACATAGTTCAAAGGATACCAGAACAAAGAATTTCCTCAGAATTCCAATTAAAAATAAGCACTCAAAACAATTTCATAGGTAACCTCTGAAACCTCATGGACCATGTTTTGATATTGATATTGTTTGTGCAACTTAGCAGTTAACACATTTGGCATATTTAACTTTAGTGGGTGTAATAAAAACTGAAATTCTCCCTTTGGTGCATGCTTTTCTTCTTCTGTGTGACCAACACAGTTCTATGGACACAATACTTAATACAGATGTTCTAGTTCTCCTTTAAAAGATTATTTTGTATTAGCACCTATCTTACTCCAGAAAGTAGTATTTGGCAGTGCCTACTCTTATGGCACAGTGCTAACGATGTGTTCAAAATGCTATTTTTGTGGAAACACAATTTCCATCATTAGGTGTAAGAGAGTGGCTAGTAGCTTTTGAAAAGAGAAGTTTGGTTCGTGTGAATAGTAGTTTTTCACTTCCAGAGCACAATTTATGAGAAGTTTTCTCCTGCAGGTGCTTATCCTGCAAGGGAAACCACACCTGCATTATGTCTTTAGTGGCAGGGTATATGTGGCCGTTACCTCACAGTAGCACAGCTACTGGAATGCACAGCTCAGTAAGGGCAGCTATAGTGGTAAGATGGTGTTCTGTCACCTAAACTGCATTCATGTTTCCACTCACTTCATCATTCAGTGATTTCACCAAACTGCTTTTTAACAACCTATTGGAGATTGTATAAACTGCACCAGAAAAGCAATTGTTTTGGACATCATAATTCCAAAAAGTCAGATGCTAGCACCTTTTTGCACCACCAATACTTCCTTCTTTCTTTTTTTCCTTTCTTTAGATAGCTTAGTGAACTAGGCATCTGGCTGCAAAGCACAAGTTGTGAATTCAATTCTCCACTGTGCCTCCTAGGTGAAAAGACAGCCCCCTATTGCCCTGGGCATGCCATGATGCTCCCAGAAAATCAGTTCTGGATACTCTTTATCTAGAAAACCTTGAAAAGGATTGCCATAAGTCAGTTGATGGCATATGATTATTATGACGAGAGAAGAGCCATCAAGTGTGAAAATGTCCAATATTTACTTGAAAAACAAAAAAAATCTCCTAATCCTTTCAAGATTCTTACCGTCCTTCATCAATGAAGTCTACCACAACTGTGCTGAGAATGAACAAGATGAGGATAGCAATGAATATGTGGTAGATGGTCTTGATGTGATCCACTTCCAATAGTTCACTAAGATAAAAAAAAGTTTAGGGGAATAAGATATACAGTAAGACAATCCAGAAAAGCATACAGTATTTATGTATATAACATTCCCATCATTGTCATTTTACAAGATATGTTGCAATCTATGATTTCTAGTGGTTAAACTCTAGACATTGTAGCAGTAGTAAAGAAGTTTGCACAGAAGACATACACAGCCATCTTAAGTCTTGCTAATTCTTCTGTTTCCACTTTCTGATGTACCACAGGGATGCTCTTTCAGTCTACAATTCCCATACAGGCCTTCCAGGACAACATGTATAGAATCTTAGTGAACAGAAGCCACTTTTCACTTATTATGAGTATAAATGCTGTTCCATATAATTCAATGGAAAAGATGTTCTCTGGGCTTTGTTGCAATGAGCAACGTTTTTCTCTTTATTTGCTTTTTATAAATTACAATCTCACAAACTCCTCTCCCAAACTATACAAACATAGCTTGGGGAGCTTTGCCTGATTAGCAAGAAAGAGAACAGACCACATCCACATCTAAATCTATTCTTGTCAGTTAAGAAATTTTGCCAGGCAATATTAAATAGCCAGGACAAGCCTCTAATATTGGCTGACTGCTTCTAGTTTTGAAGATGCAACATGCATCATGACACATGGATCACCTCTGCAGGCATAACATGTGCATACAGATATATACTCATTTAGATTTTCTGTTTCTCCTGTGAAGTGAGACAAAAAACTGAAAACCTAAGTGTGCACATATAGTATATGCCAATGTACCTCTCCTTGTGCATAAAGGAAGCACATACCTCTTTTCTTATTGTTATGCAATCCCTCTTTTATTATTATATGGAATAATTCATGAGGCAGTTTGCATCTTCACATTTCACAACAGCAGCTCTTCCTTAATCTTAATTCATTTTCTTTGGGTTTGCCTAGCAGAGCATCCCATGCAATTTCCCTCACAAGTCAGATCAAGCAAGTCCCAGTCCCAGGTGGCCCTTAGGATTGCCACCTTAGATTGTAAGGGTAACACTGTGGTCCATCCCACAGTTATTCAGTCAATTATTTCCCCTATTTAATAAATACATAATCTGGAAATGAACATTAAGTTAAAGCACCTTCTTTATTTTTCAAGCAGGTAAGGACACAACTTCAAATATATTAGAAAAATACAGAACAAAAAGCTAACAGTTAAAAATACTTGTTTCAGCTTAATTTGCTTATTACTCAGACCACTACAAAACATAAAATGCACATGCAACTGAATAACTATACAAAGTAAAAACACAGTAATATTATTATGTCACGCAGAACCAATACTTTAGAAGTCAAAATGACGCTGATAAGAAATAGCATTCTCATTCAAATTACTTTTGGGTTATGGCAGGTAAGTCATTTTCACTTGCAGCTTTCATAGTTATATATCTGGTTTGTGCACACAATAATAAATTCAAATTTAATAACATCCTTTCTCTCATGGCTCCTTAAATCTGGGCAAAATGCATATCCTTTCTCAAACACCATAAGAAGGGCAACATATAACAATATGTATAAAATGTCCAATCTCTCTTAACATAGAAGAGTAGGCTATGCTGAAAACAGGACCGATTCCCAAATTTATTTATTTATTTATTTTCCTAATTTGTATAGCTGCCCAACTCAAGACTCTGGGCGGCTTACAACATTAAAATAGCAGAGCAGTCCAAAACCATTAAAAACCCAAATTCAAAAATGCTACAAAGATTAAAAAAACGAGGATTAAAAAGAAAGAGGGAGTGTTATTGCTATTATTTTATCAGCCAGCAGGCGGGGGTCACCACATCACCAGTGCCACACCTGCTTTGCCAGCCAGGTTTTTAGTTCTTTCCTGAAGGGCAGCAACTCCGTCTGGAGTCATAGCTCAATTGGCAGGAGGTTCCATAGGGCCGGAGCAGACACAGAGAAGGCCCTCCTTCTGGTGCTAGAGAGGTGAGCCTCTCTAGCAGATGGCACAATAAGAGAGCCTCTCCGGTCCGCTCTGGTGGGACAGACAGATGTTCTAGGCTAGCAGAAAACACCAACTTTAGCCAGTCTCTACTAAAAGCATCATATTCCCACAATTCTGTAGTTCTTTTTTACAGGAATGAAAAATCTCAGCTATATAGGAGAGGTACTTAAAAATGGTGCTGTTTTAGAAGCTGATATACTTGCCTTGTCTGTCTAAGTAGATTTATAAAAGTCTGACTAAGTAGATTTAGAAAAGAATTTGTTTCTATCTCTGTTTATTAGGTCTACTCATAAACTATTTATGTAAGGATCAGAAAAGCCTAATTTCAATACAAGAAAGAAAATGAAATTCTTCCAAGACTGATCATTCATTTCCTCAAAAGCAGCTCTAAAAGGGCGCTGGGGATCACAATCTCCAGCCATGAATTGAAAATTATATTACAAGCTACTGTTATGTCAATTCTACTCTGCATAGATCAGAGGGCAGAAAATAAACAAGCATAAGCAGTGAAAGAAAGAAAAAATATTTTGTAGAACCTTGAGGGTTTGCAAGCAAGTTATGAAGGAATTAGAAAAGAACTTTAAGAAGGCTACACCACTGAAGACGAGGCCAAGATTATCCACACTCTGGTATTTCAGTTTGCTATGTACCGATTTGAAAGTTAGCCAATGAAGAATGGTAATAGGAAAATAGATTCAGTAAAAATAAGGGGCAAAAAAAGAACTTTTCACATAACATGGATTGCTAGAAAGACAAATACGCTGCTACTAGACCAAATTTATTTATTTATTTATTTATTTATTGTTTAGATTTCTATACCGCTTTACTCCCCGAAAAGGGAACTCGAAGCGGTTTACAATAATAATGCTAAAAATAAATTAAGCCTCAATTCTCTGTAGAAGCAAAAAAAGAAAGAAAAGGAAAAAGTCAACTGAAGTGAAGACTAGTGTACTTCTTGCACATCTTGACAAGACACAACTCACTGGAAAAGGCAGTAATTTTAGGAAAAGTGGAAGGCAGAAGGAAAAGAAGAATACTGAATATGAGATAGACTTAACAAAAACAACTACAGCATTTAGTTTGCAGAACCTAAAAAGGGCTGAAAACAGTAGTACCTTCAGAAATGACTTAACAGCACATAACAAAAACAGGAACTTCAATGAATTCCATTTCCTGATGGTCAACACCTATGACCCACAGAGAAGCTGTGTGAGAACACTACATTAAAAAATTTAAATGTCTGCATCTCTCCCAGAATTATACCGTCCAGCTTCTAGCAATGTTAGGGTAATATTTTCCAAAGGATAATCACATTGGTTTTCTGATCATGAGGTTGTAAATCCTCAACTTATAAATTTGCTGAGATATACATTTATAGCTACTGGATTTTAGTTCAATACATCTTTTCTAAAATATGCTCTTTTTTAGTTTTACTAAAACTGTAGAAGGCATAAAAACAGGAGAGGGCAAACTATTCTGACATAGAGACTCAATTTACTCCTAGGTTACTTCCTGAGGACTTGGTGACACTCTCTTTACTTAAAGCTCCAAACCCATATCAAAGGGGCCCTTTTGTTTATGTAGACAGCAGCAGAGAACATATTCCATGCCTCTTTGTGCGGGGAGACAGGGACTGATTCTTTCCGAATCAGAGCAACTTCCTCATGCTTATGTATATAGGGGGAAAGATACTCTTTCTGTAATACTGGAACAGAAATGCTGCACTTTCCTCCAGTCACTAACAAGTGTTACAGGCTTTACTTTACAGGCAGCCTCTCTCTAGAACCAGTAAAGTGGATGACATCTGGCAAAGAAATTCCACATTTTAAATACCACTCACAGGCCAGAACTTTGATTGAACTTTTCCTATCTTTAACAGAACCTAAGAAATACACTACTAACTGCCAAGTTTGCAGCATGTATTATCATAATCTAGATAAAAGCACTGAAAACAAAAATTAGAATAGTCAAAGCAATGGTTTTCCCAGTAGTAATGTATGGATGTGAGAGCTGGACAATTAGGAAGGCTGAACGCAGAAGAATAGATGCCTTTGAAATGTGGTGTTGGAGGAGGGTTTTGAGGGTACCCTGGACAGCGAGGAGAACAAATAGGTCAATCTTAGAAGAAATTAACCCTGAATGCTCACTGGAAGGTCAAATAGTAAAGATGAAGCTAAAATACTTTGGACATCAAATGAGAAGGGAGGATTCACTTGAGAAGGCATTGATGTTGGGAAAGGTGGAAGACAAAAGAAGAAGGGGGAGGCCAAGGATGAGATGGTTAGATGGTATTACAGACACAATGGGCACAGAGCTGGGAGGGCTGAGGGGGATGGTGGAGGACAGAGGCGCCTGGAGAACAATGGTCCATAGGGTCGCAAAGGGTCGGAACCGACTGTGCGACTGAACAACAACAAAAAAAGATAAAAGCATACATTTCAAAAAAAGGAAAAGATACAGCCAACCCAAAAAAGCAATTTGGGGCCAAAAAAACTGAGCGCCCCCCCCCCAACTACCAAAAGTTTTCAAAACAAAGATTCTGACCAGCATCCTTCAGATCTATCACTTGCTCCCAGCACAATAAATGTACAGTAAGAAAACAATTGACAGGACCTTCAATTAAAACAAAAACAAACAGTAACATTGTTATCTAAAAGAGTAAGAACAAGACTCATCATTATGTTCTTCCAGACCTTGAGTGTCAGTACTGCAGGGACATATCCTTGGAACATTGTTTTTTTCCAAAACCAGGAAGAAAACAAGGTTAACTGCTAACGCAAAGGCTAAAACAACAATTTGCATTAAGAAAAAATCAAAGGAAACTGAGCAGAAATCCAGCCAGAGATTCTAACAGCAGATAAATGTGGACATTTCTAACTAGCACAAGGACTGGAGACACCAAAGAAATTTCATCACGCCTCAATCTTTGATACCAAAGTTTAATCAGAATGTTATAAAATGTATTGATGATTTCTTTCATAAGAATATGAGAGAGGTGAACTATAGCAAACATGAGGAAAAGGGTAAATCTCGACTTCATTATAAAACTCTTTTTTCATATTAAGGGAGAGACCATAACTCTGTGATAGAGGTCTACTTTCCAGTTTAGAAAGATCCAGACACATGTACAGAGGAAGACTTCTGCCTAGGATGCTAGAGAACTGTCAGTCAGAATAGGCAATGTTAGGCTAGAGCAGTGATGGTCAACCTTGGTACTCCAGGTGTTGTTGGACTTAAATTACCAAAAGCCCAAGTCAACACTCCTGCTGATCAGGGCTTCTGGGAATTGAAGTCCAAGAACATCTGGAATGCCATGGTTGGCCATCACTGAGCTAGAGTGACACACAGGTCTGATCTACAGACAGAAGGTAGCATCCTATATTCTATTAGGTCGGACATATGCTCCTGAACTGGGAAACATTTACTGTTAGATGGTGCAAAATTTATGAGAGAACTTGACTCTAATAAATAAGGCAGGTTACCCCACTAAGTAAAACACATAGCTGGTCAAAAACTGTAGGCTACTTCCTGCGTAACAGAATAGCCCCTGGTTACTCTGAGCTAGAATCTGGTCAGTAAAATAGCCAATCTGTTAAGCCATTCAACAAAACAAATTCTGTAAGTATCAAATGCCCACTTTTGGTTAACACAAGTACAAAGAAAAAACTGATTCAGAGGTTGGGATAAGGGAAAGATGGAGCTAAGCCTCGTCATATCCTCCAGTGCATTGCAACTGGTGTGCTTTAATTGCTCTGTTTTAATAAAACAAAGCAATTATTAACATAAGCAAGGACTTTGGTCTAAGTTACAATTTCATTAAATGAACATACTTACTCCAAGAGAGACTTCCTAATGATAAAAACTTTACCATATTCTGGAGGTATTCTATGGAAAGAAAGAAAAAATTCAATATTTAAAGACAAAGAGACAGTTAAACATAATCAACTGCTGTATGTTAACCCAAGAAACAACATACTTGCTTTTGGAGTGGTCTTTTTCTTGAAAGGCAGGTGGTAAGGTGGATGGTGATGACTCCAGCAACACAGACTTCGCAATTAAGCCATTTGCAAATTCTGTGAAGTGACCATCAACACCCTTCATGAAAGCTGGCTTTAATTGCTGATAGAAGCAAGGAAGGAAGGGGAGAGAAAATATATAACAGATTTCAGTATGACTGTATCTGTATCTTTTCTGCTAAAGTAGCACTCTATCCTTTCCCTTTCAATGCCAGGTTGGCTTCCCAACATCACACCAAAAACAGAGGTCAAAACAGGAACAAGGTAGTATGAGCACATAATTTACTCGCAACTGACCCATATTAAACGTAGAATACATGCTTTCTCTGCAGGTTCAATACCTGGTATTTTCATTTTATATTATGCACATAGTTTATATGCTACTTCAGGGCTATTGCAAAGTTTACCCGTAATGACAATGATTGTGTGCTGTCAAGTGACTTCTGACTTATGGCAACTATTTCCAGGGTTTTCTACCTAGCAAGTAATCAGAAGTGGTCTAACCGTTCCCTTCTTCTGGGGCTTCCATGGGACTGTGCAGCTTACCCATGACTGCACAAGTGGCTTTTCTTCCTGGAAGCATAGTAAGGAACTGAACTTGTAAGCTCTGGCTCTGCTGCCAACTATCTAAACCACTAAGCTAACTAACCCAGCTTTATACCAGTGATGGGGAGAATGTAAATTAGGTTCTACATGTGTATAACTGGATAATCTGCAGTACATTAGCCAAGGTTTCTGTCTCTCAAACCAGAAACCTGATTTTGCTGTTGAGTACCCTCAATAATATTTGTTCTTGCCATTAAGCTCTTCCTGGATTTGAGCCAGCATAGTTGAGGCACATATCAGTTCAGGGGATGTCGAGGGTCATTCTCTTGCCTAATTCTCTCGCGTCTACTATTTCTCTCTTCATCTTAGGTAGAGTGATGCCAAAAAGCATACCTGTCAAGTATCGCCATTTCCCGCCCGGAGCTGCCGCTACCCCGTAATTTGGCAGCGGTTGGCAGCGAGGGGGAGGAGGAGTTACTGTGCATCCCTTCTGCGCAGGTCTGTTCTACGCATGCATAGAAGGCTTTTACGCATGCATAGAAGGCTTCTGTGCAGAAGGGGATGCGTAGAAGCCTTCTACGCATGCGTAGAAGTGAGCTGCGCAGAACAGTTCTGCGCAGGTCCGTTCTACGCATGCATAAAAGCCTTCTACGCATGCGTAAAAGCCTTCTACGCATGCGTAGAATGGACCTGCGCAGAAACGTTCCTGGCCTGGCCAACCCCTCCACAGCCTCATGGCCTGGCCCACCAGGCCCCCGTCTGGCCCATCCCTCCGCAGGCGCTTGGCCTGGCCCACCACATAAAAAAGTAAATTTGCCCCAGGCAACGCCGGGCAACCCTGCTAGTTAATATATATTTAATGGTTACATATTGGATGAAATCCCACAGTGCTAGTGCATAGGAAAAAGGTCTTACATTCATTCACTCCCAGCCAGCAATTAAAGTTACTGCTGTGATTCTTGGAGGCACACATCTATTAACTGACACTTAGTAAAGCATTCCAGCAGGGATTCTTTAATTGTCAGTTAGAAGTGAGCAAATATTATATTATCTGCTTTCCTAGAAAGGGGGGGGGGGGGGAACAAAGTTGGAACAATAGTCAGATCATGCAGATTTATCAACACTTCCCTGACAGGATTAAACCTTTTCTAGCCCTTTTACCTCAAACCATGTTAACTAGAAATGACAGGAATTGAATCTTGTGGCTTACTACTACACACCAAGTTCTATCTCTAAGTTACAGACCCTACCCAATTCTCATCTTCTTTGTGTAAACAAAGAGTATAGAATCTTGCACAATTTTTACCTTTTGAATGCAGAGAAGTGCAACTTTAAACAAAGGTGGGAGAAGCTACTGAAAAAACTCTATTACTGTACTCTCTTCCATCCACAAAGTCTGGTAATGTTGTATTTTTCCAAGAATGTTTTTAATGAACAGATATAGTTTGAAAAAGTTCTCAGTTTTAAAACTGAGGCCTGAAAAAAAGCTAATTCCAATTTAAATGTTTCCTACAATTTCCAAAACAGGCAACTAAAAGAAAGAGAAATGTCTTTCAAAAAATAGTTTGAAAACCTTTCACTTAGGATTTCTCATATTGGAAGCATGACTGGACTATGGCAATCTTGTCAGGATGGAAAGGACATCTTGTACAGTATTTCCACCATTATTTAAAACAAAAGTTGTGACTATGGATGTTTAACCTTTTGAATACTAACCTACCGAAACAAACAAGTGTGACAGGAACTTCGAGTTTCCTCTATGTTCTGTTCCACTCGTGGTGTTCATAAAAGGCAATCTCTTTTAGGCCTGAAGGCTATTTGATTGGTTACTTTTGTTCTACCCAAACAACACAAACTTGTGCCAAAAAAGAAAAAAAATAGAAGAAGCAGGGCAAAACATGGCAAGACAGGTTAAAGATACCTTGCTATTAGAGCACACAGATGCCTACTGCACAACCATTGCCTGATCTAACCATAGCAATAACACTATAGCAGTTTTCAAGTTGGTCTGCAAATGAAGCCTCATTGCTAATGGTAGAGACTTTCAACTCTTGAACTCTTGCAGACTGTGGATGCTATTTGTTGCAACTTTTCTGTGTGTATGTGTGTGTATGCACACACACTTGCACACACAACTGCCTTATACCACGTCCCTCCAGGGAACACTTCTAATATTACCACTGACTGTAGAAATCCTGTGTGTTGTCCATTGATAGGGAAGCATGTTGTAGGGTAGACACTTACTGTGGTTTACATGTTGCTCAGACTCGTTAGTCCTCATTACTGTTCTTACAATCATCATTCCCATTATTGCTGCTGATTAATTACTAGTGCAACTGCTACTATGTTATATTAATCGATACCCTAGCAACACTTGATTTTCCTATATCTGGACACTACATGACCAATAAGAAGAAATATTTATTATAGCTCAAACCTGTTTTCTTTTTGTTTGATTGGTAAATGCCCTGCTGGAGCAGTGGTTAAAATGCTGTGCTGCAGCCAAAACATTGTGAGTTTGATCGTGACAGAACTCAAGGTTGACTCAGCCTTCCATCTTTCTGGGAGTACCCGGCATGTTGCGGGCAAAATGCTAATTGCCTTGTGACTCGCCCAGAGAGTGCACTAAGTACTATGCAGTGATATATACGTGTAATTGCTATTGCTATTAAATGTCTAGAAGCTTGGGAGAGATTTTCTTTCCAACAGTCTCCCTATCAGTCATTGATCATAGCCATGCCATGCCTTCTGAGGATCAACGCTACTTATTGCTCCCATGCTGCATCACCAGATATACAAAAGCATTATGCAGTTAGAAATAAACATAGCACTAAAGAAATCAAAGATCAGAGACATATAGTTTCAACACATGACAATACAGAATGTACTCACAAGGTTATTGGCACACTGTATAAACAGAGGCAGGGAACAACAATGCATTCTACACTGCCCAATCTCTCAAGATGTTTCAGCAATCCTGGGATGTTCCATTCACAGATTATGACATTACAACATCTGGTCAGGACACTTTTGTAACGCCTCTATTTCAATCCCAAACCCTCCAAGCTCTGCACTGCTAACAAAGCCTTGAAGAAGTTTCTTACTGAACTTAAAACCTTGCCTGTTTTTATTATTATTTTTTGTAATTCCATAAAGTTGTGGCCCTGCTTCTTCTATTTTTTAAAAATTTGTATTGGATTTTTACAAAGATACAAAATAAAACAAGAAAAAAGCATACAATTACAAAAAAAATTTAAAAAAGCAATAAGTAAAAAAAGAGAAAATTACACAATACATTAAAAAAACCTTAAAATATTGATATATTTCACTTGTCAAACTCATCTTTGTAATTACGTGTCATTAATGTAACTGACCTCTCCTTTTTCATATGAAACAGTCAACGTATATCAATATATCTAAACTACTTGAATTATTCACTTTCAAAGTACATAAAATCAAGATTAATTACACCCTGTGATATATACAATGCCCTAAGGTATGTGGCGAGTCCCACCCTTCATTCAGTGAATCCAAAAACTCATTTGGTCTGGTACTGGACTGCAACCATCTCCTTTCTCAATGCATAATCCACAAATGGTTTCCAAATCTTTCAAAATCTATTCTCCTTAATTATACCTTTCTTTTCATTCAAATCCCATGTCAATTTGTCATTCAGAACCAATTGCCACATTTCCTTGAACCATTCCTCCAATCTAATATTCCCCTCATTTTTCCACTTCCTTGCTATATATTGTTTGCCGGTCGTCAACATAATTGATACCAACTCTTTTTTATCTTTATCTAAATTAGTGCCCTCAATATTTATCAACATGATGGTACCCGGTCCCAACTTGATTCTCACACCCGTTACTCCCAGGATTTCTCTTCCGAATTTTTCCCAAAAACTCTTTGATCACATTACAATACCACCACATATGTAAATAAGTTCCTGTCATTTTCTTACATCTCCAGCAAAAATTATTCTTAGTTTTATCAATTTGGTTCAATCTCACCGGGGTCAGGTACCACTTCCACAACAGCTTTGTTCATTGACTCTGACAGACATTGTCTTCATAATCCTTCACTTCCATATAGACTTCCAATTTGTTTCAGAAATTTTTACATTTAAATCTTTTTCCCAGTTTTCCCTCAATATTTCTTGGGGATCACTTTCAGTGTTCAATATCTTATAAATCTTACTCACCATACCCTTTAACCCCAATTCTCCTTTTCTAATTTTCCATAACAACTCTTCAAATGCCGTCCTATTCCTTTCCAAACTGGGAGCCATTAAAATTTATCATTCCATTTGTTTAACCTTGCAATTTGGAGCCAATCCAACTTTTCTGCATAAATTTCCGCTATTTTAGTTTCGTCCTTGCGAACTCGTAACCAATCCCTCAACAGAAATACTTCATTACCAACCAACATAGCTCTCATTCTCTTATCAATTTTAATCAGAAAGCTTGCCAACTCATCTAATTCAATAATCGGAGATGTGTCTGGGACTATTATTTTCTTCACTTTTCCCCAAACTCCCCACATTGACTTTAGCATTTTATTTTTAATAGTTATTTTCCCAACATCCCTATCCAAAAAAGCTGCCTTACCTACATGAGCTTACTCCTCCATCTCTATATCCTCCCAGATCACCTTCTCTTTCATCAGGATCTTAACAATATTTTTAATCTGAAACACTCTGTAATATTTTTTGAGATTTGGCATTCCAAGTCCACCTTCTTTTTGAGGTAAATACCACAGACTTTTTGGAATTCTGGGTTTAGATCCACCATCACAGTAATTATTTAATCCTGGAAGTTCTTGGCAGGGCATCAAAGAGAAAATTTATTTTCAGTAACAACATCATTTTACATAAGGCTACCCTGCCAAACCATGACAGTTTCAATTTCTTATATAGCTGGAATTGATCTTTAATTAATTTCCCTTGTTTATCATAATTTAATTTTTTGATGTTCTTCCATTTATTTGTGATGTTTACCCCAAAATATTCCAAACTATCCTTCATCTGAATTTTAAATTTGTTCAATATCCTTTGCTGGTCCTCTTTATCTATATTACACGTTATCATTTCAGATTTCCCCCAATTTATTCTTAAACCGGTCTTTTCCTCAAAGTCTTTTAAGTACTCCTGAATCCTTTCTAATGCCTTTGTTGGATGCTTCATAATCACCAATGTATTGTCAGCATACAAACTTATTTTATTGCCTAGCATTCCCTCAATGTCATTATCATTTCTAATAGCAATCGCCAACAATTCCATCGACATTATAAATAATATTGGGGACAACGGACAACACTGTCTGGTACCTGCTTCCAACTTTATATCTTCTGTGTATGCATTATTCACTTTAATATTTGCAAGCCCCTGCTGATATAGTTGTTCTATAATTTTTTTGAACTTTATTCCACATCCATAAAATGATACTATATCATTAATCGTTACCCATTGGAGTGAGCCAAACACCTTTAAAATGTCCAAAGATAGCAGTCCTACTTTTATTTATTTATGGTTCAAATTTCTATGCCGCCCAATCAGGCGAACCCGACTCAGGGCGGCTCACAACAAAATTAAAACATACATATTAAAAACAATTAAAACCCCAACATACCCACCCATCTATTAAAACTAACCACATTAAAACTGCCCGCATTAAAAAGATGGGGGCTTCATTTTATAAGCCAGCAGGCAGGGGCCACTCTTCCATCTGAGCCCCACACCTGCCCCACCAACCAGGTTTTTAATTCTCTTCTGAAAGGCAGCAGCTCCATCTGCTCCCGCAACTCTACTGGCAGGAGGTTCCACAAGGCTTGTGCAGACACAGAAAAGGCCCTCCTTCATGTGCCAGAGAGGCGAGCCCCTCTGGCAGATGAAACAATTAGAGAGCCCCTCCGGTCCGCTCTGGTTGGACGGACAGACACTCTTGAGACGATGTGGTCTCTTAGGTATCCTGGCCCACTACCATGTAGGGCTTTAAAGGTCAAAACCAGCACCTTGAATTGCACCCGGAGACAAACTGGTAACCAGTGCAGCTCCCGAAGCAATGGTGAGGCACGAGCATAACGCCCGCACCCCATCACCACCCGGGCTGCTGCATTCTGCACCAGCTGTAGCCTCTGAATGGTCATCAAGGGCAGCCCCATGTAGAGCACATTGCAATAATCTAGCCTGGAGGTCACCAGAGTCTGTGTGACCATGAGCAGGGAGTCCCGGTCCAGTAGCGAACGCAACTGTCGGATGACGCAAAGCTGTGCGAAAGCCCTCCTGGCCACGGCTGCCACCTGATCTACAAGTAGCAGCCCCGAATCCAGGAGGACCCCTAAGTTGCATACCAGGTCTATCTGGGGCAAAGCAGCCCCATTCAAGACCAAAGTTGGCAGCTCCCTGGATAACGCGGGGGCCCCCATCCATAGCCACTCAGTCTTGGAGGGATTCAATTGTAGCCCGTTGTCCCCCATCCAGACCCCAACAGCTTCCAGACATCTGGATAGGACATTGACCGCATCACTGGGGTCCCCACGGGCCGAGATGTACAGCTGCGTATCATCAGCATATTGATGATACCTCACCCCATGGGAATGGATAATCTCGCCCAGCGGCTTCATGTAGATGTTAAATAGGAGAGGAGAGAGCACCGAGCCCTGAGGCACCCCATAACGCAGGGGCCTAGGGTTGGACCTCTCACTCTTCAACCACACCGACTGGGTCCGGCCCTCCAGAAATGAGGAAAACCAAGATAACACAGTACCCTGGATCCCCAATCCTTTGAGCCATTCCAGAAGGATACCGTGGTCGACAGCATCGAAGGCCGCTGAGAGGTCAAGAAGGGCAAGGATGGATGGATGGCCGCCGTCCTGCTCCCGCCAGAGATCATCTACCAGTGCGACCAATGCCATCTCTGTACCATATCCAGGCCTGAAACCTGATTGAAAGGGATCCAGATAATCCGCTTCATCCCGGACCCCCTGCAGCTGTCGCGCCCACCTTCTCCAGTACCTTCCCCAAAAAGGGGAGGTTGGAGACTGGTCTATAGTTAGCTGGAACTGCTGAGTCGAGGGATTGTTTCTTCAGGAGGGGGCGCACCAAAGCATGTTTTAAAGGTGCAGGAAACACCACCTCCCGTAGCGATGCATTGATTATAGCCCCGACCCAGCCTCCCATCACCACCTTAGAGGCTTTCACCAACCAGGTGGGACAGGGATCTAAAGGGCAGGAGGTGGTGCGAACAGCTGCAAGAAGCCTGCCCACTTCCTCAGGGACAACTGGATCGAATTGATCCCAGATAACACAGCCAGACTGAGCTCGGATCCCCTCCCGACTGTCCCCATCCACGCCAGGATTGAACCCAGAGCGAATCCGAGTGATTTTCTCCACCAGATAGTCTGCAAAAACCTCAGCCAAACCCTGCCACCCGGGAACTGGCCCCTCCCGGCCAAGGAGAGACCTGGTAACCCGGAACAGGGCAGCTGGGCGATTATCCGCGGAGGCAATGAGGGTGGTGAAGTATTGCTGCTTCACCACCCTCAACGCCACCAGGTAGGTCTTAATAGCAGCCCTAGCCAGTGTCCAGTCGGAATCGCTCCGGGTCTTCCCCCAGCGGCGCTCTCGGCGTCTCTTTGCCCGTTTAAGCTCCCACAGTTCTTCTGTAAACCATGGGGAGGATCTATCCCTGCGGGCTCGGAGAGGCCGTAGTGGTGCAATTTCATCCAAGGCAGCGGTAGTCGTTTTGTACCACAGGTCAACTAGTGCCTCAGATGAATCGTGTAGCCGATCCAGAGGAAAATCCCCCAGTTCCCTCTGGAATTCATCCGAATCCATCAGTCGCCAGGGGCGGGCCAATTTAATAGGCCCTGCCTCCCTACCTTGAAACGTCGCCCCCCAGGAAGTCCAGAGTCACCAGATAGTGATCTGACCATGGCACAGGTATAGTGTCTAATTTCTGTAGTCTCAGATCACTCTGCCACGGCTCCGACAAAAAAACTAGGTCCGGTGTGTGACCACTGCCCCTGGTCGGGCCATGAATTACCTGAGTCAGGTCCATGGCTGCCATGGAAGCCATGAACTCCTGAGCAACCTCTGAACCAGTCACCAGCGAAGGCAAATTGAAGTCCCCCAGAACCATCAGCCTAGGGAACTCCAACGCCAACGCTGAGATGGCCTCAAGGAGCTCAGGCAGGGAGTCTCTTACCCTGCAAGGAGGCAGGCGCAGGAGTAAGACTCCCAACTGACCCTTAGGGCCCAACCGCAGGAGCAGGGCCTCACAACCCAGGACTTGTGGAGCCGTGGCCCTGGCGACTCCCAAGGACTCCCTGGCTACTTTCTCTTTGTTTCTGGCTGTAATATCCAATAAGTCCAATACTCTCCTCGTTAAATCAGCCATATGTCTCCCTTTTAAAAAAAACCAACTTGATCTGTGCCTATATAGTTACCCATAAAACTATTTAACCTATTTGCTAATACAATTGTAAAAATCTTTGCATCTTGATTTATTAAAGATATGGGCCTATAGGATTCAAATTTTTTCCGGGTCCTTTGCAGGTTTAGGGATTAGTACTATTATTGACCTGTACCAAAAAATTGGAATTTGTCCATCGTCTCGGACATAACTAAACAGCTTTATCAATCTCACGGTGACAATATCTTTAAATTCCTTATAAAACTCTGAAGAAAGTCCATCTTCTCCTGGTGATTTATCTGTCTTTAATTTTGTAATTACATCTTTTATTTCTTTTTCCATTATTCTATGTTCCATTATTTCCTTATGCTCTTGACTCAACTTTCGTCAAATATGTTTCCTCAAAAATTCCCTTAATTTTTCCAAATTCACTTCCTTCTCTGAGTATAACTCTTGATAAAATTCTTTGACTATTTCAATTTTATCTTTTTTGTCTTGTTACTCCTTATCCTCCTTTTAGATAACAAAATTCCAATTTCTCTTTTGACTCTCTTTTCTTTAGCCGCCTTTGCTAGTAACCTTGAATTTCTATTACTATATTCAAAATAATCTCTCTTTAGGTATATCAAATTTCTTTTGACCTTGGGTAAGGGGGGCCAGAGCCTGGGTGGCGGGGTTCTGCAGACGATTTTGCAGACCATCTTGCAGGGAAAATTGCTCGCATTCGCTCAGGATTCAAACCTGATGTGGAGTTAGATCGCCTGGAGAAGGCCAGAGCAGAGCCATGTTATCTGGGATCAGTTTGATCCAGTTGGCCCTGATGAAGTGGACAGGCTCCTTGGAGCGGTGCATGATACCACTTCCTTATTAGATTGCTGTCCTGCCTGGCTGGTCAAAGCAACCAAGGCTACAACGGGCAGCTGGGTCGGTCCATTGGTGAATGCTTCCTTGCGGGAAGGGGTGTTCCCGGCAGCTTTTAAACATGCGCTGGTGCGCCCCCTTCTGAAAAAGCCATCGCTCGACCCCACAGTTATTTCAAACTTTTGACCAATCTCCAACCTTCCCTTCTTGGGGAAGGTTTTGGAAAGAGCAGTGGCACGGCAGCTCCAGGGGGTTCTGGATGATACGGATTATCTGGACCCGTTTCACTCTGGATTCAGGCTCGGTTATGGTACCGAGACTGCATTGGTCGAACTCATGGATGATCTCTGGCGGGAGCGAGATAGGGGTAATCCCTCTGTTCTTGCTCTTCTTGACCTCTCAGCAGCTTTCAATACGGTCGACCACGGTATCCTTCTGGGTCGGCTCTGAGAATTGAGGGCCCAGGGCACTGTGTTGTCCTGGTTTTCTTCATTTCTAAGGGACCGGACCCAGTCGGTGTTTTTAAAGAGTGAGTTGTCCAGCCCTAGGGCCCTCCTGTGTGGGGTACCTCAGGGCTTGGGACTCTGTTGTTTAACATCTACATGAAACTGCCCGGAGAGATCATTCGTTCCCATGGGGTGAGGTACCATCAATACACTGATGACACTCAATTGTACATCGCGGCCCGTGGGGACCTGAGTGATGCAGTCAAAGTCCAAACCAGGTGTCTGGAGGCTGTTCGGGTCTGGATGAGGGACAACGGGCTTCAGCTGAATCCCGGCAAGACTGAGCAGCTATGGGTTTGGGGGCCTGCATTATCCCGGGAGCTACCAGCTTTGGTTCTGGATGGGGCATCTCTGCCCCAGACAGATCCGGTGCATAACTTGGGGGTCCTCCTGGACTCGCGACTGCTGCTCGAAGAGCAGGTGGCGGTCGTGACCAGGAGGGCCTTTGCACAACTACGTGTTATTTACCAATTACACCCGCTCCTGGATCAGGACTCCTTGCTCACGGTCACTCATGCTCTGGTCACCTCAAAATTGGATTACTGTAATGCACTCTACATGGGGCTGCCCTTGATGATCATTCGGAGGCTGCAGCTGGTCCAGAATGCGACTGCCCAGGTGGTGATGGGGTGTGGCCATTATGCTTATGCGTCACCGCTGCTCCGGGAGTTGCACTGGTTACCAGTGTGCCTCTGGGTGCAATTCAAGGTGCTGGTTTTGACCTTTAAAGCCCTACATGGCAGTGGACCAGGATACTTAAGGGACCGCGTCTCCCCAAGGTATTCCACCCATCCTACAAGGGCAGACTGGAGAGGCTCAGTGGTGGTCCCTCCCTCAAGATAAGCACACATGACTGGGACCAGGAGAAGAGCCCTTTCTGTGTCTGCCCCAGCCCTGTGGAACCTCTTATCACCTGAATTGTGCCTCCAGACAGAGCTACTCCCCTTTAGGAAGGCGCTTAAGACCTGGCTGTGCCAGCGGGTGTGGGGCCCGACACCTGTGACGGCCCAGTCCCGCTGGCTGATATAATTCGGCCTGTTCCTTAACATACCTGTCTGTTTTTATCTCCCCCCTTCCTATCTTTTATCTTTTTAATTCTTGACTATTTTAATCCTTTTTAATAAATTTTTAAACTGCGTTTGTGTATTTTTCTTATGGGGTTAGGGAGGGTATTGGGGGGGGATGTAAGTTGTTCTTAATTTATGTATGTTTTTTAATTTTTTAAAGCCGCCTTGGGTCATCCAAAGATGAGGAAGGTGGGGTAAAAATCATGTAAATAAATAAATACATTTAAAACAGAGTTAGAATAAATTCTAAAAAAAGAGAAAGAGAAATATTTCTAGCAATCTTGCCAGCCTTAACAATTCTGAAGTCTTGGTCTGGACTTCAAAAAGGAAACTTGGTAACAAAGTCACTTTGGTTAATTGTCCCAGTGAACTATTTTGTAAGGGGAGTACTTCTGTTTTGGTTTTTAAGTTATTTTGTTCCAAAATAGATATATAAAAAGAATTAAAAAATCAAGGTTTGATTAAGTCCCAATATTCAGATCTCTAATACGATTTGATTTTATAACTCCTTGTTTTTTGAATTCTTACAAGGACAACATGACTTTCCCCTTTCATTTATTAGAGGTAGGAGACAGTCATATGGCTGACGATCTTTGGAAAGTAGCCTATGTTCACAGAGTTCCTCTTTATGAAAAATTTAAACAGGCCTAAGATGGTAGCACAGAACTTCATTTGAAGAATAAAGAGGTGGAATCCACAACCCATCCTGCTTTAGCAAGCACTACTAGTCCCAACTTTATTGTTTTTTGCTTTTGTTTTTATCATTACGTTGTCCTTTATTCTGTATTTATTAATAATAACAAACCTGTGTTTTATTAGTGACAATTCACTTTCCATTTGCAGTTGAAAGGTTGACTATAAATTTAACAATCCAACAAATTTGGAGCTAAAAAGAAGGCTTCACTGTACTACTAACACTAAACAAGTACTCAATAAGCAAGAAAATATTGATTCATTCAGAGGCTGCAGTGACTTAGTGGTTAAGAAGTTTGCCTTGATAGCTGAAAGGCCGGCAAGTCGGCAATTCAAGACCTGGATGCTGCATGACGGTTTGAGCGCCCGTCTCTGTCCCAGCTCTTGCCAACCTAGCAGTTTGAAAGCAAGAAATTGCAAGTAGATAAATAGGGACCACTTCAGTGGGAAAAAGATCTTAAGGAGCTTCATTCAGGTGTCCCCTGAGTGTAGTTTCTCCAGCAAAACTCCTTTCAACCCAGAATAATTTCACAAAATTATTATTAGCAAGAAAATATAATCAGTGCAAAATATAATCAGAGACCATTTCAGCACTTGCACTCTGCTTTGGAAGTCCTCTAGGCATTTCCAAGCAACATCAAGACTGCTAAGGCTACCTCCTACAGCTTCAAATTGAGAAGAATTGAAATGCATGCCTGTTGCCCTTCAAAATTGACCACTAGGTGGAAATAATTTCATTTTCCAGCTCCAAGATGGGAGAGCAAGAAAATGAATGACTCTGACCTTGCAGAGAAATAGCACAAGGTTAGAGACAAAGTCTGCTTTTGGATGAAGTCAAGTTCCTGATACCCACTAAGTTTCAATTAATTGCCAATCAGGAAAAAAAATCTGTGAACTCCTTAATGAAGAGAAGGTAAAAATCACTTCTCCCCTTCTTTTTATAGTTTTACATTCCATGATATGACAGCGCTTCACACCATTTGGGTAGCTTTTCTTGCCAACAGATATGTAAACTAATATTCAAATATTTTTACCTCAGCCTCTGCTAAGAGTTTCACCTTCCTCATTGCACGTTCAGCATCAATTTCACCTAAGAGAAAAACAAATAATGAGTGTAATTCCTCCAGCACAGACTGCCTGAGATCCCCCATACTAATGTGAAAAATAAAACATACAGAGAGAAAGATTTTTCAGTCACCTCCTTGTCCACTCGTGCATGTGTTACTCATTTGCGGCTGACCAACAGCCTGAAACAAAATTTTAAGACTCAACACTCTTTCAGTTACAAATGCCTCTCTGGACAGAGTGGATTCTTCTTCGCTGCAGATGAGAGGCTTCTCCCAAAAAATGTTTTTAAAACTGGAGTTAAGTGATGTAGAAAACTTTAAAGGGCTAATGCTCCCTGAGAAGATGAAACTATGTTTGAACAAGGGACAGTCTCTCCACATGGGGAAACTAATTAAATAAAGGGTTCTAGCCTAGTATTTTTCCTGATGTAAATGGGTTTTTTTTTCTTTGTGAAAGAAATCAAAGGTAACTCTGAAGGAATAAAAATGCAGAACTATGGAACTTCTGAGGGAATATTCAACCACATGAATGTCTCTGTTACATTATCAAGTACTACAGAGTCCAGACACAAGTGTATTATTCTCATGGCCACTGTCGGGGGGGGGGGGTGTTCAGCCAGGACTCCCGTCCCGGGGCCCGGAGCTGCAGGGGGCCCGTGGGGGTGGTCAGCCCATTTTTTAAAACTTTTTTTAAAATCTAATTTTTTTTAAATCACGGCACGCAAACGCGCACCACTGCGCATGCCCCACCAGAGGGGCCCCTCGCCCCTGCCTCGACCCGGATATCTGGGGTCAAGGCTTGCCAGCCCACGAGGAGGGCAGGCCCCGGGGCCGAACGCAGCAGCGGGAAGCCGCGGGGGCATGCCTTCAAAGGCACCGGGGCCTCTAGCCACCGCCACCGAGCAGCAGCAAGCCGTGGGGTGGGGAGCATGACTTCTCAGGCCGGCGCCGACACTGGACATCCGCTTCCCACCCCACCGCCAGCTATGGACCTGCCGCACATGCCCCACAACTGGCAGGTAAGCCTGACTGCCTGCCAACGGGGGGTGGGGCGGGAAACAGAGCCGGGGTGGGTGGTGGGTCCCCCACTCCTGTCAGTTCAGGCGGGCTGCTGCTGCTCTTTGGTCTGCCCCCTCCCCTCCCAGGTGCATCCGTCTGTCTGTCTGTCTATCTATTTTCACTAATCCACTCTTCCTTCCTTCCTTTTTCTCTCTTTCTTTCATCCATCCTTCCTTTCTTTCATCTTCCTTCCTTCCTTTCTTTCATCCTTCCTTCCTTCTTTCCTTTCTTTCTTCCATCCTTCCTTTCTTCGTTCCATCCTTCCTTTCTTTCTATCTATCTTCCTTCCTTCCTTCCATCCTTCCTTCCTTTTTCTTCCATCCTTCCTTCCATCCTTCCTTCCTTCCATCCATCCATTCTTTCTTTCTTTCTATCTATCTATCTTCCTTCCATCCTTCCTTCCTTCCATCCTTTCTTTCTTTCGGAGCCCTGGTGGCGCAAAACTGTGGTCATAAGGACTGCAGTGGCTCAAGTGGCTAAGACACTGACTGGGAGGCGGAAGGTCAGCAGTTCAATTCCCAAACACTGCAGGACGGAATGAGATCCCATCTTTGTCCCAGCTCCTGCCAACCTAACAGTTCGAAAGCAAGAAATTGCAAGTAGAAAAATAGGGACCACTTCGGTGGGAAGGTAACAGTGAGCTCCGGTGTCTAGTCATGCCTGCCACATGACCACGGAAACGTCTGCAGAAGTAGACAGCGCTGGCTCTTTGGCTTTGAAACAGAGATGAGCACTGCACCCTAGAGTCAGATACAACTGGCTTTCAAGCAAAGGAAACCTTTACCTTTTAATTATGTTCATGTTGATATAAAAGTCTGTTTTTGAGCATAATGTGTGGCACCTTAAAGACTATCTTCTGTATTTTAATGTGAGCTTTTGTGGATCAAGGCCACTGGCTCTTTGGCTGTAATCAGAGATGAGCACTGAACTCTAAAGTTGGACACAACTGCCCATCGATTTATTTTGGAAAATTGTGTATTTCAGCCGCCACCATCACCCCAATGCGAGGAGAGAAAAGTGTGTGTGGGGGGGGGGGCAATAGGATTGCTCAGTACGGGGCCCAGAAATTTCTGATGGCGGCCCTGATTATCCTAGTGAGAATATGAAAATTATTGCATCAGAAATTCAAATTTTCCATGTTCCAAAAGAAAACAACCACAAACATGACGTTTCCAAAGAGAGTAAGAAGTCAGGTCACGTAAAGCTAAGCAGTTATGCCCAATTTTGAATAAAGTGTGTTTTAATTGTATAAATAAAATTAGTAGTTATCCCAGAGAAAAATCTACCTGCTGCACCACCTAGTACACTCTTCTCATTTTAGTGATGCAAGAAAGCTGGCCACATGTTGCTTATGTCACTCACTCATGCCAACAAGTTGTATTAGCAAAATTCTAGCCCCCAAGTTATCATATTCTTTGCACTTAGCAAGAGGTTCTCAATTAGCTGGTATAAGCAGTGCTGAATTCATATTTTTGGACTATAACACCTACTGTAGAATCTTTTAACCAACTTGCCCAATATATAGCTTTACTGCATCTTTTCCAAGCTCCTATGTCTAAGTCATAGTTGGGTAAATAGTTGGGTAAATAGTTGGGTAAATAGTTGGGTAAAGGGTAAATAGTTGGGTAAAAGGGCTGCGGTGGCTCAGTGGTTAAGAAGATCACCTTGTTAGCTGGAAGGCCAGCAAGCCAGCAGTTTGATACCTGGGTAATTCATGACGGATTGAGCACCCATCTCTGTCCCAGCTCTTGGGGACATGAAAGGAGCCTCATTCATTCATCCCCTGAACAGAGATTCTCCAGCAAAACTCCTTTCAACCCATAATAATTTCTCACACAAAATTATCATTATTATTAGTTGGGTAAATCATTTTTTCCGCATAGACATGGTATCAAGTATCTGGGTAATCAGGACAGGCCATTCCACATTTTAAGAAAGAAACACAAAAACCCAACAGAAGAGTTCTCCTAACAATTGAGAGTTTAGAAATAGGCACATCTCCCTTCTTTCACTTAAACAGGACTACTGAGTGGATTCAATTCCACAAAGGTGAGGGAAAAGGATACTACAACATCATAGCTTGGGTGTGGGATTCAGCTTTCTGAAAATCTTAGCTGTATTTTCTGGGTGTCCTTCTACCTCCTTTAAGATGGAAAATAAGTCAATATGTGCATGGAATGCTGTACAGATATTAATTTCTAAAAAAAATGAAGCTTATTAAGATTTTCAAGCTGGAGCTCATGCTTCAGTGCCTGTATCAAACATTGCCCATCTCCATGATAAGCAAACCCATAATAAATTGTATAAAATGGTAAATACAGACTGATTGCTCAAAATAAATGATACCATACAGATGTGACTAATAAAGGATATTTATATTCTTGGACTACAGCTTTCAAAATTGCACAGGCAGTCTATATAACAGAAAATTGTGTTTCTCTCATCATAGAATTAAGATTGCCTACATACAGAATTGAAACTTTGTTGTTCAGTCGCACAGTCGAGTCTGACCCTTTGCGACCCCATGAACCACCACACGTCAGGCTCCTCTGTCATCTGCCATCCTTCATAGCTCACCCAGATCTACACCCACTGCGTCAATGATTCCATCCAGCCATCTCATCCTCTGCCACCCCTTCTCCTTTTGCCTTCAATCTTTCCCAGCATCATGGCCTTCTCCAGTGAGTACTCTCTTCTCATTTCGTGGCCAAAGTACTTCATCTTCAGTATTTGACCTTCCAATGGGCAGTCAGGGTTGATTTCCTTCATGACTGACTGATTTGATCTCCTTGCAGTCCAGGGGACTCTCAAGAGTCTCCTCCAGCACCACAGTTCAAAGACTATTCTTCTGCGTTCACCCTTCCTTATGGTCCAGCTCTCACAGTTATACATCACTATTGGGAAGACCATTGCTCTGACTATGCGGACTTTTGTAGGCAGGGTGATGTCTCTACTTCTTAGTATGCTGCCTAGGTTTCTCATAGCTTGCCTCCCAAGAAGTAAGCGTCTTTTTATTTTATGGCTGTAGTCACTATCTGTAGTGATCTTAGATCCCAAGAAGGTAAAGCCTGTCACTGCTTCCATTTTCCCCCTTCTATTTTCCAGGGAGTGATGGGTCCAGATGCCATGATCTTGTGTTTCAGGCCAGCTTTTGCACTCTCCTCTTTCACCCTCATCAAGAGGATCTTAAAGTTTTCTTCACTTTCTGCCATTAGGGTAGTATCATTTGTGTATCTCAAGTTGTTGATGTTTCTCCCAGTAATCCTAATTCCAGTTTGTGCTTCATCCAGCACTGCATTATGCATGATGTACTCTGCATATAAGTTAAATAAGCAGGGTGATAATATACAGCCTTGTTGTACTCCTTTTCCTATTCTAAACCAATCAGTTGTTCCGTATCCTGTCCTAACTGTTGTTTCTTGACTTACATACAGATTCTCAGAAGACAGATGAGGTGGTCTGGTATTCCCATCTCTTTGCACTACTTTAGTGCAAAATACACAAAGCTCCTGGTTAAGGTATCTTCATTTTAGCACTTTCACGTCTGGCCTAGACATGGAAGAAGAAGCAAAGTCTAAGCGAGGACATTTACTGTGGTCCACAGGTAAGTCTACTAGTGCTTTCCAGTTAATTAGTATGTGAAACCAGCTTCAAACCCTGGTTTCCAATTCTGGTTAAATAAACAAAAACTCAACGGCTGTGCATTTTAGGCATTTTTAAAACCACGTTAAATCCAAAACTAAGCTAACAGTTGTCTGCTAACACAGTGGAAATTTCTCTCTCTAGGTTCCCTGCCTAGAATTCTCCAGCCTTCTGGAACAGAAACAACTGGCAGGGAGAACATAAATTGCTCTCTTCCCCACTTCTGCTAACCGAAATAGTGCCAAGAGCAGAGTAAATAACTGGATCCTACACACTGAGTTTTATTTTGAAATAAAATTTAAAAACAAATGAAGATGAAGACTCAAACATTGTACAGTAGTACAGAAAATGCACTACGGTAATTAAAATGAATGTCATCACAGGCATAGTGTATGACCTGAAACAGCGCATGTATCAAGAAGAGAGAGTTATTATCCAACAACACTAATCTATGCAACAGTGCCTCAGGTGCATCATAAATTCATCTAGGCAAGATTATATGGTTAATATAATATAAAGCAAACCCCAAAGAAACTCAGGAGAGACTATTATTGCTCAAGGTAAACAAAAATTGAGTCACCAAACCTTAAGAAAGAATTTAGAACCCACAAGTTACTTCACTATGTAAGTCATCGCTTACAAGAAACATGTTATTTCATTTGTTATGAGATCTGCCTAAATGGGAGCACTGAACCCTCATTATCTTTAATCACGCTTATAAGTTACAACACTACAGTACATGACACAGTACCAACCAAATAAGAGATGGTTTATAATGATAATCCAGTGTTCTGGTGGACTGTTCTGGCCTGAGTGGGATTTGGACTCAAATCCAGAATTAGCCACAGAGTTGCTCATTTGTCTCTGCCTCAGAACAGACCACAAATGAAATGCTGGTTACCAACATGATAATGCAATTAATTGCCCAAAAGGAATGAGCATCTTCTGTCATGTGGCTGAAGAAGCCGTGCTGTAGTTTCCTTTCCTCATACTGGTGCTACTTTACACAGGGCCCACCACTATCTCTTCTTACTACCAGGCCTTTTGTTTCCTCTTTCCCATTTTAGTGTCCAAAACTGCACTGTTCTGCAAGGAGGGAGAAGCAGGCCAGTGACACAAGTCCTTTCCTCTATGAAGGCAAACTACTTTCCTTCTCTTTCTTCAAAGTTCCTCCTAACTCAACTTACAAAGAAGGCCAAAGGTGACAATGAGGCTTTCAGCTTAGAACAAATATCAATGGAAGGCTCACTTATGGAAAAGAAAAAGTACAATTCTACAAAAAGGGAGGAAGGAAAAAGGGCTCTTAGTCTTACTGTATTTCTCTTTGAAAAATACACAACAGAGGAAGAACTAGTGGTGGGAAATGATACAACAGTGATGGTGAACCTTTTAGAGACTGAGTGTCTAAACTGCAACCCAAAACCCATTTATTTATCGCAGAGTGCCAACATAGCAACAGGGGAGGAAGGAAACGCTCCCATTGGGCTGCTGAGCAGAAGGGTGGGTGAACTCTATGCTGGGGGGAGGGAGGAAGTGCTCCCATTGGGCTGCTGGGCAGAGGGGTGGGGCAAACTCTGTGTTGGGGTGACGGCATGGGAGCTCACAGAGAGGGCTCCGAGTATCACCTCTGGCACGCGTGCCATAGGTTCACCATCACTGTGATACAACAAACATGAAAACATAGCAGAATACAACTGCAGGCAAATTTATTTATTTATATTTTATTCTACTTTTCGCTGGGGGGAGTCAAAGATGATTCATATTGTTATTAGCATCTTTAGGTCTCTCTCTCTCTCTTGAATATACAAGTCCAGGCACTGACTCTTTCTACTAATGTACCATTTAAGTATACATATATGTATGATATATGCCATGAAATTGCTTCTGTAGTAGTGTTTTTCAGTACTGGCCAGAATATTGGTAGTAGGGTTTTCAGTATCATTGAGATATTTAAAGAGTGACTTTAGCAGTGTCACACACACACACCAGCAAGTTTCCATGGGTTAAATCTCCTATGTCCTAGCCCTTTACTATACCGCACTGGAGACTAAAATACATAGACACAAACACATATAAAAGAAAATGCAAAACTATTAGACTGGAATTTTTAAAAATGCATCTGTGAAGAATTTATACCAGCACTGGTCAGTTTCCCAAAACTGAATGTCTTTGTTTTGGACAAAGGAAGATGCCATTTCCAATTCTCATTTCTCCCCTATGCTGTCTAAAGCCCCAGAGATCAGTATATCAGCATTCAATGGTAACAGGAAGGACTGCAGGTTGAAGAAGTAGAATTAAATTGACTCCCCCCTATGACATTGCTGATTTAAGACCTATTTGGCCTACATTAAAAGCATGGGTCACTTAACTCTGTCTGATGTCAGAGTTGCACAATATGTTTGCACATGCTAGACTATAATTCAAACAGCTACGTATAAATGTCTGTTAAAACAATCACCCAGTGTTTTGTCAGCAGAAAATTCACCAATTCTCAAGGTCCAAGAGAAAACAACCATCCAACTGTCTTCCCTACATAAAGAACGCAAAACAGCTAATGTGTTTAAGCAGAAATATGAGATATGACACATATTAGGTACAATACACTTACACACATGAGAAGCACCAAACATATACGAGAGGAATGGTACACAGATACAGCTTTCCTACATAGGTCTTCAAGCTCAAATGGAGGAGAGCAACTGATTTATAGCCTACAAATTATTACTTCATTGTGAAGGATTACCTTCACCCATACCTCCTCAGTTCAGAAAGACTAAGGAGAACAATACACATCCAGATGAATAAAATCTGAAGAACTTGAGTAATGTCCAGCCCTACTAAACAATGTGATTGCCTTCCCCATTTGCCCAACTTCTATTCTTCCATTTTTATTCCTTCAGATACCACCTGTTTCTCCCCAGAGGAATCATGCCCTGTTCGTAGGGATTCTGGCTAGCTTGGCTAAAACTTTTTCATTGTGGAATGCCTGTGACACCTATAATTAGTATCTCATCTCCTGGCAGCACTTTGTTTTGTTTGGGGATCCAGGGCACTGTTTGTCTCATTTCTGAGGGGTCGGACCTAGTCGGTGTGGTTGGAGGATGGGATGTCCAGCCCTAGGCCTCTCCAATATGGGGTGCCTCAGGGCTCTCACCTCTCCTATTTAACATCTATATGAAGCCGTTGGGGGAGATCATCCATTCCCACAGGGTGAGGTATTATCAGTACGCAGATGATACTCAGCTGTATATCTTGGCCCGTGGTGATCCAAGCGCTGCAGTCGGAGTCCTATCCAGGTGTCTGGAGGCTCTTGGGGTCTGAATGGGGGACAATGGGCTTCAGCTGAATCCTGGCAAGACTGAATGGCTATGGATTTAGGGCCCACGCATTATCTCGGGAGTTACCATCTTTGGTTCTGGATGGGGCTATCTTGCCCCAAACAGACCCGGTGCGTAATCTGGGGGTTCTCCTGGACTTGCAACTCCTGCTCGATGAGCAGGTGGCAGTCGTGGCCAGGAGGGCTTTTGCACAACTTTGTGTCATACGCCAGTTACGCCCACTCCTAGATTGGGACTCCTTGCTCATGGTCACGCATGCTCTGGTCACCTGCAGACTATTGTATTGTGCTCTACATGAGGTTGCCCTTGATGACCATTCGGAGGCTGGAACTGGTCCAGAATGTGCCTGCTCGGGTGGTGATGGGGTGCAGACGTTATGCTCGTGCCTCACCACTGCTTCGGGAGCTGCACTGGTTACTAGTGTGCCTCCGGGAGCAATTCAAGGTGCTGGTAATGACCTTTAAAGCCCTACATAGTAGTGGGCCAGGATACTTAAGAGACCGCTTCACCCTGAGAACATCTGTCCATCCCACCAGAGCGGACCTAAGAGGCTCTCTTATTGTGCCATCTGCTAGAGAGGCTCACCTCTCTAGCACCAGAAAGAGGGCCTTCTCTGGGTCTGCTCTGGCCCTATGGAACCTCCTATCAATTGAGCTATGAATCCAGATGGAGTTGCTGCCCTTCAGGAAAGAACTAAAAACCTGGCTGGCAAAGCAGGTGTGGGGCTCTGGGGATGCGGTGACCCCCGCCTGCTGGCTGATATAGTAATATCGCTCCCTCTCTCTTTTTAGTTTTTTGGCTAATTTTTTATTGTATTTTTAATTGGGGTTTTTACTGGTTTTAAGTAAAAAAAAAACAATTAAAGAGGAGGGCAACCAGAATGATTAGGGGACTGGAACACCTTCCTTACCATCTGAGGCTGCAACGGTTGGGCCTTTTCACTCTTGAACGACGGCGTCTAAGAGGTGACCTGATTGAAGTTTATAAAATCATGCACGGTGTGGACAAAGTAGATAAGGAAAAACTGTTTTCCCTATCGCACAACACTAGAACTAGGGGACACTCGATGAAACTTTTGGGTACTAGTTCTCAAACAAATAAGAGAAAGTACTTTTTCACCCAGAGGATTACTGGTCTATGGAACTCCCTGCCAGAAGAAGTGGTGACAGCTGTCAGTCTTGACAGCTTTAAGAAAGGATTAGACAAGTTCATGGAGGACAAGGGTATCAATGGCTATAATTATGGATACTTAAGGACAACCTCGGGGTTGGAGAGACAGGCAGGATATCTCTCAATGCCATTTCCAGGGAATCCTAAGCAGGTGAAGGCATCTCCTTGGGAATACCCTGAAGGAAATGGTGAGCCACTGTGTGAGACAGAATGCTGGACTGGATGGGCTGTGGCCTGTTACAGCAAGGCTGTTATTATGTTAAGTTTTGTATAGTTCTCTAGTGGGATTTATGTAGTTCATGATGTAATTGTTGTACGTCACCCAGAGTCGCTTGCCGAGTGGGCAGCAATACAAATGTGACTAATAAATAAATAAATTAACACTCTCCTACACCACTTTGTGATGTGATTTCCTTATTGTTAAAGGAAATTAACAGAACATTACCTTAATGTAATATGCACCCTTGTGATTTGTAATTAACTTTTATTTTTATTATATTGTATGGTGTTGTTATTTATCTTTGTGCTTCTTTATTAATTGTATTATTATGGTATTGACATGTTGTAATTTTCCGCCCTGAGTCAGCTGCGGCCGAGAAGAGCGGGATATAAATTAAAATTTATTATTATTATTATTATTATTATTATTATTATTATTATTATTATTATTATTATTATTATTATTATTATTATTATTATTATTATTATTATTATTATTATTACTTGACAATCATTAAGCAAATGTATGACACCTGAACTTCAAGAAAGGCATGATTAGCCTCCAGTGTAAACTAGATACTTTTTTAGGTTACTCAACATGTTCCATATGCTAAATGGAGAACTGGTACTCCATCGGGAAATATAATGCAAATAAGATGCAATAAATGCAAATAATTTCTGCATTGAATAAGGGGTTGGTCTTGATGACCTCATAGGCTCCTTCCAACCTATTAATTCTATCTATACCTATAAATCTGTGCGTTAACCGTTGGAATGTGACAAAGGATCGTGCACCAGGTCACACTAGCCCCGACCGAGCATTCGTTTACTTGCCCGACCGGGGTTCGCAGGTAACTGTCGGGTTAAGAAAAGCGAGAGTGGGGCAGGAGAGCCACGAACGCAGTCAAAGAAAACGAACTTCAAGTCGCAATGTTCCTTGTACCGCACCACAGCCAATCAGGCTGAGCAGCGCGAGCAAAAGGAACGTTCAGAAACGCGCCGCAGCCAATCAAAAACAAGCCGCAGGGAAAAAAATGCTGCACAAACGGTAAACACAAACGCCAAACTATAAGCCCCAGCGTCCTGCGCGCCATGAGCGCACAGAACGCTGAAGAAGCCAGCACACAAAAAATAAAAATAAAAAACACACCAGGAGCGCAAGTCCGCCGCAGCCGGACACAGCGCCTCACAGACACGCCAAAACAAAAAATAAACAAAACTCCACCGCCAAACACACTCCCTCTCCTCCACGCTACCCCGCCGAAGACATGGCGAGACCACCACCTGCCTCAAGAAAAGTTGAGCCGGGGTGGGAAAAAACCACAAAACCAGAGGGGGGGAAGGTACTGACGCCTTCGACCCCCCTTGAAAGCTCCGCCCACTGACTTTACTTTCCGAGTGTTTCGCTTTCAAGCGGGGGCCAAGGCACTGCTGCCTTGGCCCCCCCTTGAAAGAGAAACAAAACTAAAAAACACAAACAAACACCAAAAAACACACAGAAAAACACCAAAAAAGAGAAACAAAACAAACCCACAAAAGAAATTAAACCAGCCAACTTACCAGCATGTCCTCCCTACACGACGGCCGGAACTAAAATGAGGAAAGAAAGAGACTACTTACCGGAAGAAGCACCACCCAGAGGCCAGTAGAGAAAAAGCAGTCAAAGCAAAAGAAATACTTAACAGCCCCACCCAGAGGCCACAAGAGAAAAAACAGTCAAAAACATAACATTACATCACACATTCACACAAATCACAAAATAATAAAATAAAAACATTTCTAAAATCCTATGTAGAGTTTTCACTCAAAAAAACCCCCAAAACATTTAAACACAGTTTAAAAACATTGAATGTAAAAAACATGTACTTTCACATTTTTACAATTATTATCCAAGGTACAACTATTTAAAAAAATTCACATACTAAAACATTATTTGGTTAAATAAAATAATTGTAAAAAATTATATCATCCTTTCCTCTTTTTTTAATCCACAAAAACAAACCCAAAAAAGCTGATCACAGTTTATAACAGCTCGTGTGGATAAATAAACATTTTAAAAATCACAATTACAGACTAACCTCATTTGTACAAACATTAACAAAACAAAAACCTTTCAATACATTTAAAACAGCCTGGCATCGCCGGGCAAAATCTGCTAGTAGTTCTATAAGGACATTCTGACAGTAGGTACTATATATGCTCAAAAGAGGACATCCACCCCTGGCCAGAATTTGGAAGCCAAGAGGAAAAAACATGATGTTATAATGAACTTCTGTTGCCTACATTACTGTTCGCTGGCTGTGGTTATTTTAATAGTATTTTAATTACAATTATTTATTCAAATTATTTAATGAAAACTGCTTTGAGTGCTAAATATCTGAAATTCAAGATAAAAATCTCATAAACATGAATAAAACTGTGGTATCAATCGATCGATAAAAATCTTATAAATATGAATAAAAATGTAGTAATAGAAAGGAAAGGTCATGATCAAACAGGAAAGACAGGAGAACATCTTTCAGAAAAAGGAAGAGGGTGCCTTAACTGGTGTCTAATATCTGACTAACAATATCCTCTTTGGTCTCTTTTGCAATCTACTCAGGGAAACAAATACTTAGTAATCAAAATGGCATTTGTATTTGCAACACTAAAGAATGACCCAAAGTTACCTCTACCTTGGGGTAATTACAAGTAGCTTACTAAAGTCCAGGACTCTAAGACAAAGATTCCACGTGCTTTCCTTTTCAAGAGAGATTACTCACTTTGGATGATGATAAAGGCATTTCCAAGATCCTTCAACAGAATAATAAAACAAATACCCTGCCCATTATTCTAAACAGAAAATGCATGTACCCAAGCTTTAAAGCTCCTCAAATGACATAGTATCCCGATTCCATCCCTTTAAGGTTTTTTCCACTAAACCAAGATAATGACAATAAACAACACCAAAACTAGACTGCAGTTGTAGTGTTCCCCCTACCCATGCTATCTGGAATGATAGGAGTTGTAACATAATTCATTTAAAAGGCACCAAGTTGAAGAAAGATTATTCTAAACTACAGTAGTGTTAATCATAGTTTTTTCTGGTGCCTGAGTTGGGCCAATGCCTAATGGCTTATTTCAAAACAAAGAGAAAATGCTTTTATCATGTACAGATAGAATAATTGTAATGAATTGATTTAAAGGCGTGATCAATCAACTTCAATTTCACATGATACAACCACTAATGAAAAAACCTCACCATTGCTTGCGTTAGAGAATGACCAGTTTCCTTCAAGGCTTCTCAAATAGGCCTCTTTCTCTTCTGGTGCTCCATATGCAGATCGGCGATTCCTTACCGAGATATTTTCTTCACCCACCATGGTAACTATCTAGCACACTAGAGGATAGAGGGAGAAAAGAATTAAGCTTAAACCAGTTCACTTCTTCAGTGATCAAGCAATGGCCGACGGAGCTGATAAAACTAGAGAAAGCCTTTGATATGCTATTTGTTCAAAGTGCAAATTACTCCCATCACACTGTTAACATGGTTTCTCTTCTGAAAGACTTCTTCTAGCTGATTCTCAGATAGCTGCAAAGTAAAAGCTGCAAGAGATATCTTCAATGTTTGATACTCAGTAACGTCCGTAGCCCAGAACAAGAATTATTTCTGAAAAAGGTTAGGATGCCTAATAAGAAAATTAAAAATTGATGAATAGTTATGTGCTAAAACGAGGTGGTTGTATCTCTGAATTCATGTTGATTAATGGATGAATATTATTTATTTTATGCTTTAATTCTTTGTCTTAATAGTTATCCTTAATAAGTGGACATTTCATACTTCCTCTAAACACTTTAATTAAAAAATGAGTTTCCTTCAAGTATGAAAATTTTAATTCATTTGTTTAACTTTGCTCTATACACACAGGAGTCCAGAGATAAACAAAAATGAATCTGATTTTTTTTTACTTGCTCTCATGCTTTCTTTTCATATTCCTATTTAAACATTCTAAACTGTGGCGCCTAAAATTTTAGGTTGAAAAGTCTAAGTGTGCTTTAGGAACTGCATGTTTCTCAAATCTGGTTTAATCAAAGCCACTTCCCTGCATGTCATGCAAATGTCACTAGATAGTCCAAATGGCCAATTATTTTCATAAGTACAGTAACTTGGCCATCTATTAGTCCACAAGACTAAAATAACACCCATCTGACTTATTCTTTTATTAAAAGCCAACTAGACATAAAAATTATATACAAAAAACCAGAGACATAACAAAGCATCCAATTTCCTATAACTTACATTTAAAGACCATGATTTTTGCATGTCTCACATTCCAAATTCAAATATTATATAGAATCTGAATTTTTAAAGATAACTGCTTTCTATTCCAGATTAGCATTAACCAAAGACACATTCCAAACAACAAAAAATACTGTACTGCACAATATAAGATTTCATAAATTATAATCCACTTCATCAGATGCATGGAGCACTACCTGAGTAGCCAAACACTTATGTACAGGACTGAGTTGAATGGGGATTAAAGGGACTACAAATGTAAAAGGTACAAAACACTGATGATCATTTGTCATTTAAAAGTAGGCACTGGGAATGTAACCAAATATTTTGAATGCAAAATATTTTGAAATATCATAATATCACCATTAGCCTGATTTCTTTATTCTTAAATAAAGTTACTTAGAACTTCCAATTTCCCTTAACTCAGGTGGAGCTGAAAGTTAATGGGGCAATAGACAAGATGTCTGGGTCTTCTGAAGATGCCTTTTGAGATGTTAATTTGTCACCACACCCTGTGTTCTCAAGGAATTGTTGTCAAAGGAGTCAACTAGTTTTCCTGGCTTTCCAGCACTCTGGCAGAAGCAGAGGACTTTTGCATTTCAATGTCAAGAACCAGCCAAAACAGTTTCCATCCAGGATCAGTAGCCATCACCTAGATGTGGACAATTTGTGGCCATAGTTGCTTCTTATCCAGCCTTTTGGTTTACTCAAATCTCTAATTGTAACACTTGCAATAGCTATTTGGTTTCTGCTATATGAAAAATAATTGTAAAATGCTGTTTCTGCCACATGAAGAATATTGTAAAATGACCCTGTATTTTCTGAACTCCCAAAATGTTTCTTTTTCTTTAATACTTGAAGTACATCAGGATAGTTGTTTATGCATGGGACAGGATGGAGGATTTAACAAGGTGTTACTGCTTTCATCTCCACAGATCAAAGACCACTATCTCAGGAAATGGGCTGTTTGGGAGGGGGCTATGTAGATTTCTGTGTTGAGACTTATGGCTATGCAATTTTGGGGTTTAGCCATTTGCTATGTGATATTTTGGGCATCACTTTCTTCATGGAGGAGAGGACATGCCTATCATTAATTTATCATGTGATCCTGTTTGGACCAATTGATATTACCTGGATTTTTTGAATTGTTTAATCTATAAAGGAAGGATTTCTTCAGATACTCTCTCTCTCTCTCTTGGATCCAGCGTGGTCAGGATGGCTTTCTCTCTCCCTCCCTCCCCCTTTTCTCTCTCTTTCTCTAACTCCAGCAAGCTTTTCCTCCCTATCTCTTTATTTTCCTTAGGCAAATCTTAAGCATGTGATTTCTAAGCAATCTTCTCTTCCTTTCCCCTGCTTCTAATTTTCTCTGCATTATTCTGCATTTTCAATGTCTTTCCTTTTAAGGTTCATTCATTTCTAAGTAGGCCTTCCCTCTTTAAGTAACTACGTTGTTTATTTCAAAGTAACTTTCTTACCTTTAAGTAATATTTATCTTTACGTAAGCTTTCATTTCTAGTAACTTCTTCATTTATTTTTATTCCTGAGTAACTCCATGTGTCTAAGTATTTTTAAGCAATCTTCTGTATTTCTAAAGTGAACTCCACCTAACTGGATTTCTTATTTTTCTTATTTGGTACTTTATTTCCTTATTTGATTCATATGTAAACAACTTTAAATTTGTATCAAAACACTTTGTCTGTGAGTTTGTTCCTGATTCAACCCTGCTGTGAATGGTCCCATAAAAGGTTGCCAGTTTTCAGGTAACAGGAAGAAATGAGAATATATTAGTACAGTACAAGGCTTAAGTACATGGGGGATGTAAAAATTACCACAGATTTCTTCTTCAAGTGCCATATCCGATTCCGAATATTGGCTATCATCATGACAATCAGCCATTAAGATTGTCCTGGGGACAATATAATGCAGTGGTCTTCCATCTGCATTCTGCATTGTAGTGTGACATCCGTAGTACCACTGATCCAGTTCTGCAAGTCACTTTCTGGTCCTGAGCCCTTTTGGCGCATAAAATCCTCATCAACCCCAGGCCAGTATTGATAAAGCTGTTGCCCTCCATCAAGATTGATTCAAGTGGGATTTAATCCACTTGGGGATCATCACCTTTCCCTGTGGACTTCACCATCCAAGGCCATTAGTTCTCAAGGTTGTCAGGTTAGTTAACCACCACCTGACAATTGGCATTGAGTCACTGGCACTACAATTTTAGCTAATTCATATTTTTCCCATTGACCACAGGAAATGCAAATCAGTCCAGAGTCCCACATCCCCAATATGTAATTTTTCCTCCCCACCAGAGACCCTTCTAATTTTTACAAATCAAATCCCTCCTCTTTAGTTCAAAATGTGCATTGTTTTGAACCAATGAAGAAAGGAAAGATCAAGAATACATACATACACAAACTCCTTACCTATCCCTCAAAAGAGGACAAAGAACTCTATCTCACACACACACACACACAAGTAGCACCAGCACTCATGACTCATGTCTCTCTACACAAAGCCTCTCCTCTCCCAAGGCACTTTTTCAAACTTCTCTCTCTCTGTCTCTCTCTCACACACACACACACACACACTCACACACACACACACCTGTTTATTTTTTACAGCTCCACAAATTCTGTCCCTCTCATAAAATATGGAAATGAGTAATTGTAGGGGAAAAGCCTTAAGGCAGCTCCCTTGCCCAGCGGATCCTACCCTCCCCACCTTCTGACGGTCAGTGGCAGTGGGATGGGGTGGAAACGGACTTAAAGGATCCTTCTTTTTTTCCCTCCATCCCACTCTCCCCGGCTGGTGGTGGGAATGGGGGAGAATGAGCTTAAAGGATCCTTCCTTCCCCCAATCCCACTCTCCTCGGCTCCTGATGGCCAGTGGTGGTGGGATGGTGGGGGAATGTGCTTCAATTGAGCCCTCATTCCCCCCCATCCCATCCCAGGCTCCTGGAGTTAGTTTTGGAAAATCATGAAAAAATGTAGAAAATATTTTTTTCCTTAAAAATGTGTATAAAAAACAGGGTGCGTCTTATACTCCGATGTGTTTTATATGCCGGCAAATACGGTAATCAAAAAACTCCACGAAACAAACACTTGTCAGAGAAATGGAGTTATTAACCACTGTAATAAGAAGTCTTAATTATTTTTAAAATAATTAACAGATTTTAATTTTCTCTACACCTAGAGTTGAAGCAACATTTGGTTGGACATAGATTCTTGTCTCTGAGATGCTATAGATATTTAATTCCATTGACTATTTAACTCAATTTAGTTTGCCCTCAGCTATTATACAATTATCTGCACACCCGCATTGGTGGTCTCAACCTTTCTACCTTGGAGCCCTAGCTGGCAATTACAGGAATTGTAATTTTGCATGTGCAGATATATCATAAGACAAAACTATTACATCTTTGAAACTAACATATATTTCAGTGTGAGTTCTTCTAGATCAGGGGTTCTCAACCTACGGCCCATCACTGCCGCCAGAATCGGCCATGGACTCATTTACGGCTGTTGTAAACGCATTTACAACAGCTGCAAATGAGTCCACAGCCAATTCCGCCGGTGGCTGGACCACCCGTCCAGCCCACAAACTGTCTGAGGAAGCGTGACCCGGCCACCGACTTCAAAAGGTTGAGAATCCCTGTTCTACATTGTCATCTACTACTTCAGATGTACAGAGTCTGCAATGTCTGGAAAGTGGAACTGAAACATATACCTGTATATTGTCTTAAAGGTGCCACCATATATTTGCTTTTGTGATACTTGTTGAAGCAGGATAACCTAGCTGCCTTTTTGAACACAACTAGAAAGATCAGGTTTAGTAAAACAACAAACTTCTCTATACAAAACAACCCTTGAACTTATTTTGATTCGTAAGAACATGATAGTCATCAAGATAAATTCATAGTTGCTTAATCTCTAATTCTGACAAGATTTTGCAAGAGGGAAGTAGAAGAATGGCAAGAGAACTTTTAAAACTTCAAAAAATGACAAAAAAAGAGAGAGAAAAGAAAAATGGAATATGACAACCATGAGATAAGCAGTTTTTAATGAAAATACAGATGTGGGGGGAGAATAAGACTTCCAGACAGACGGCTCTTCCTGCTGAAAATAGAAAAGCATTGTGTAGTTATTTCACCACCCTCCCCCAACAGATTTTCCTTAGTAAGAAAAAAAAGAATGAGGAAATCATTTGAAAACACTGTAGAGCAGCAAATTATCAGTAAAACGTTGGTTGTTATACTGGCAGTCATTCTTCCATTTGTTTCCTAAGGGACAAATCTGCATTCTCGTGACATCTGACACATTAAAGGCTAACACAAGGCAGAGTCCACCTCAATAAATGAATGGTTTGTTATCTACTTACTTGGAGGGTATAAAGAGGCTGAGAGGGGGGGAAAAAGATAAGATAAACAGTGGGGCCAAACAGCAATGGAAAGCAAAACATATTGCCTGTGACAATTTAATGACAACTTTATATTACAAATAGCATTTTCTGAATTATGTTGCCATCTAATGTTATTGTCTATCATTATTTTTACCATGCCTGTCACACCGGGCAGGTAACAAATACTGTATTTTCTGGCGTATAAGACTACTTTTTAACCCCGAAAAATCTGTGCCAAAGTCGGTGGTCGTCTTATAGGACAGGTACTTAACTGCAGCTTGTTTCCCCTTGCTTCATATGTCCGGCGCATATGGTGGGGGGTGCCGCGGCCGAGTCCCTGCTCTGTGCGGGGAGTATGAAGCAAGGGGAAGCAAGCTGCACACATCTTCCTGTACCTCGAGGAGGAGAACGTGAGCGTGGATTGGCTCTCCACCAGAACCTGAACATTCGACTCGGAGGGCTGCGCGTCTTTGGGTTGAGTGTGGGTTAATTTTTATTTGGTGTGCATTGGAAGAGAGGTAGTCTTATACGGCAAGTATATTCCAAACTCTATATTTTAACTGGAAAAGTTGGGGATCGTCTTATACGACCAGTCGTCTTATACGCCGGAAAATACGGTATTCCATGCATCTTGGGGCAAAATATATATATATATATATATATATATATATATATATATATATATATATATATATATATATATATATATATATATATATATATATATATATATATATATATATATATATATATATATATATATATATATAAAAAAAATATTCTACCATTAACCTGTTGAAGAGGGTTGGCTTTCCTCTTATCAATCGCCATCCTCTTCTCTTCCCCAGCCTGAACTGTAGGTTCCCTGGAAGCCTGGACTGTGAATGATTAATTGATTTTGTTTGCATACAGATCCTTTAAAAAAACCTAATTCTGTAATTTATTACTCTCAGGCACAAAACACCTCAAAGGCGACTTTTCCCACAGACCCCGTTTCACCATCTGAACTCTTCCCCATCTCTACCACGTCTCTCCCAGCAGACCCCTATTCTCCATTGTGCTCCCTTGTGGCCAGGTGAGGTGTGGGGAGGTGGTGGTGGGTCAGAGTAGATGCTTTTGTCCCTTCCAACAGGAGATGCAAAAAGGAGGCAAGGAGAGCCACCGGAGGAGCCAGAAGCGCCTTCGGAAACATGTGAATGTGCTCAACACACAATTCCTACAAATGCTCTCGCCTCTGCTACACCCTTCCTTGAAGGTAGTCTGTCTTAGGTAAAGGTCATCAATGGTCGAATGACCCTCAACATCCTCTGAACGGATATGAGCCTCAAGTCCGCCAGCTCAGAGCCAGGAAGTGCTTTATGGCAAGAACAAACAAACTTGAGGGTAAGGTACAGGTTTCCCTTGCTCGAAAGCCAGTCGTATCCGACTCTAGGGTGCAGTGCTCATGTCTGTTTCAAAGCCGAAGAGCCAGCGCGGTCTGCTGCAGCAGACGTTTCTGTGGTCATGTGGCAGGCATGACTAGACACCGGAGCGCACGGAACGCTGCAAAGTGGTCCCTATTTATCTACTTGCAATTTCTTGCTTTCGAACTGCTCGGTTGGGCAGGAGCTGGGACGAAGACGGGAGCTCATTCCGTCCTGCAGTACTCGGGAATCGAACTGCTGACCTTCCGCCGCCCAGTCAGCATCTTAGCCACTTGAGCCACTGCAACTTGAGGGTACTCAAGAGAAAAATCAAATTAGAAGATGGAGGAAGGACAAGAAATAACATTAAAGATATGGCTGAGGAACTCAACCTCCCCTACTTCACTTGGAGGACCCTGAAGAGGCTGAGGGTTGGAGTGCCTAAAGGTAAGACCAATATGCTCAAGTGTGTGAAGGTGGAGATACAGAATCCAGCTCATTTACTGGTCTGCCATTTACTGTCAGAACAACACGCCCTGGTGAGGACTCAGGGGTGTAGCCAGGATTCTAGATGTGGGGGTCGCATATTTTTTCAGGAGGGACAACAATGTCATGCGCGCACACATATATATAACATTAGAACTTTGCCCTGGGTGGGGTGGGGCTGATCCCCCCCTGGCCATGGCTCTGTGAGGACTTAAGTTTGGCCAATGACAAAGCAAGGAAGTGGCTTCATTATGGCAGTGCGGGGGGGGGGGGGTTTGATCCGGACAGGAAAGCAGAAGCCCTTGCTCGAAAGCCAGTCGTATCTGACTCTAGGGTTCAGTGCTCATCTCCGTTTACAGCCAAAGAGCCAGCACTGTCTGCGTCTGCAGGCGTTTGCCTGGTCATATGGCAGGCATGACTAGACGCCAGAGCGCAAAGAACGCTGTTACCTTCCCACCGAAGCGGTACCTAATTATCTACTTGCAAATTTTTTTTTTTTGCTTTTTAAAACTACTCGGTCGGCAGGAGACGACGGACAGTCACTCCGCCATGCAACACTCGCGTCCCGCCACTGCCGACTTTCCAGGCGTCAAGTTCAGCGTCTCAACCACTCAGCCACCGCAGTCCCCTTTGCTCGTGAGTAAATACAGTATCCGGAAGACGATGGCAGGGACTGCGAAGGTCCCCAAGCCCGCTCCACTCTTGTGGCTTCCCGGAAGGCTTGCGGGCAGGGCGGGGCGGTGATGGGCCTTTTCGGCACGAGGCGACGCCGGCGGGCTTCCTTCGCCGCTTCTCTCCACCTCCACCTCCTCCCCGGGCATCGTCCCAGCCTCCCGGGGAAGATCCAGAGCCCTCCTCCTCGCCTCCCCCCCCCGCCGCCGCCGCCTTTCCCCGGTCCTTCACCTTCCAACCCCGCCCGGAAGACGATGTCCGCAGCACCCCAGCTTTCGCAGCCACCTCCACCGCGCCACGGACCGAAACGATTGTGGAGGAGGGAGACGGAGGCTTTCCACCGCCTGCCTTCGTCACGGAGGGGAGGGGAGGGGAGAGCACTAGCGACCCGCGCGCACAGCCTGAGAGACACGCGCGCGCGAAAAGGGGCAAGGCGGGCCTGGCTGTCCATTGGCTGAGGGCTCTCTCTTTCTCTCCCCCCGCCATCCCCCCCCATCCCCGGCCACCCGGCATTGGCCGCAGGCCCAGCAGGCGAGCCTGGGCGGGGTCCGGGAAAACGGCAAAAGGCTTTTTTGCCTGAGGAGGCGCCGCGCGCGAGAGAGATACGAAGCGCCGGTGGGACGTCTTCTGTGCCGGGGCAAAGTCCTGACCTGCATACCGACTCAGGAGGAGGAGGACTTTACCAGCGTTATTTGCACGGAAGCTCGTAGCAGCGCCACCAGAACGCTGCTTTCGGGGGGAGGGAAAGGGGAATCGCCTATAAAAACTTGAGGACTGGAAGGTCGGCAGGTCAGCAGTGCGAGACCCGAGCGCTGCGCGACGGAGTGAGCTCCCGTCGTCTCTCCCAGATCCCGCCAACCTAACCGTTCCAAAGCAGGACATTGCAAGTCGATAAAAAGGGACCACTTCGGTGGGAAGGTAAACAGTGTTCCATGCACTCCGGTCTCTAGTCATGCCTGCCACATGACCAAGGAAACGTCGGCAAACGCAGCCAAACAGCGTTCCATGCACTCCGGTCTCTAGTCATGCCTGCCACATGGCCACGGAAACGTCGGCAAACGCAGCCAGCGCTGGGCTCTTTAGCTGTAAATGGAGAGGAGCACCACACACTAGAGTCGGAAACGACCGCCTTTGGAGCGAGAGTGACCTTTACCTATGAAAACAGCAGCAAAATAAAATCGCTTCCCTTCTAATCAGTTGAAGATAGCTGCTGGTTTTCCCGTCTCGGTGTCGTTTGGAGTGAAATATAACGTCGGAGTCCCTGCACTCCCTTTCTTACATACAGTACTGCAGTTCACGGGTTTGGCACAGTACAGTCATATTTCCAACCAAGCATATCAGAGAGTAAACGAAACAAAAAAAGGGGGGGATTATTGCACCTTAAAGACTAACTGCTGCATTTTAATGTTAGCTTTTGTGGATCAAGTCCACTTTTTCAGGCATAAGAGTTTAAGACATTAATTTATACATATCAGGTATAGAGGTAAGCAATGGTTGGTCAGTATAACATACGTTTACTAATTAGTGTGGTATTTTACAACTGGTAATATCCAAATTTGATATGCCACAACTAACAGATTGTTATATGCTGCAATTTCCTGCATCACTTGATTCATGAAAGCTAACATTAATTTACAGGTGAAACTCGGAAAATTAGACTTGTGCAAATGTTCACTTAAAAGGTGAAACAAATATATGAGATAGACTCACTACATGCAAAGCTAGAGATGTCATGCCTTAATTCGTTATAATTGTGATGATCATGGCGTACAGCTTACATGAGATTATGTGATGATCATGGGGTACGTGAGATTGGGGGGGTTACTTTGTGAAGCCCAGCATGACAAAAAATACACACATACCCTGTTGTTGCTATATAGCATCAAGTTGTCCTGACTTAGGGTAACCTTATGAACGCACGCTCTCCAGAATTCTCCTCTGCAACCTTGTTCAGGTCTTGTAAACTCAAGGCTGTGGTTCTTAGGGAGTCAATCCATCTTGTGCTTCCTCTTTTCTGGCTGCCTTCAAATTTTCTCAGCATTATTATCTTTTCCAGACAATAATATATTCTCAAGATCATAATTTTTGCCTCTAGAAATAGTTTAGGCTTGATTTCTTCTATGGCCCATTTGTTTGTTTTTCTGCCAATCCAGGGTATCTGTAAAGCTATTCTCCAACACCATATTTCAGACAAATCAATTTTTCCCTCAGCTTTCTTTGTCGTCCAGCTTTCAGACCCATACATAGCAATCAGAAATACAATGACGTGAATCATCTTGAGTTTGATCTCCAGTGACACATTCTTACACTTATTGGGTTTTTTTCCTAATTGCTTCTTTGCTGCTCTTCTGCATCTCAGTCTTTTGATATCTAGGCTGCAGTCTTCATTCAAATTCACTATTACAATTTCTTCAAAGTTGTGTAGTTCTTCTTTGGTCATGATTTTAATTGTTTAATGTTTAACTTAATGTTGTCTGGATACCTCAGTGGATTAGATATCCAGAGGTTGGCAGTTCAATTCCCCTGGATGAAGAGCCAGCCTGTAAACTGCACATGTCCCCAGAAAAAGGGAATGGTAAACCACTTCTGAGTATTCTCTACTTGGGAAACCCTGGAAAGGATTGCTACTAATTGACTTTGTAGTACACTGTTGTTGTTGTTAAACTGCAGTCCTGCTTTGACACTTTCTTTTTTCATTTTCACTAAGTTGTTTCAGGTCATTGCTTCTATCTGCCAGTAGGATGTTGATCTATGTGTATCTTAAATTACTTGATGTTTCTACCACCAATTTTCACTTCTTCATTTGAATCTAGTCTGGTTTTATTATATTTTCTGTATACACATTGGACAGGTAAGGGGATAAAATGCACCCTAGTCTGACACCTTTGTCTATAGGAAACCATTCTGTCTTTCCAGATTCTGTCCCAACAATACAGGAGCACAAAATTAAATAACGGTTATGTTGGTAGGTTTCCCCATAGTCTAACTCAGTTATGGTGAACCTTGGCACTCCAGGGGTTCTTGGACTTCAATTACCGGAAGCCCAAGTCAGCACGCCTGCTGATCAGGGCTTCTGGGAATTGAAGTTCAAGAACACCTGGAGTGCCAAGGTTCACCATCACTGGTCTAACTAATATTATTCAGTGAAAACTAATATTATTTAGTCAAACCTTGCATTTTAGCCTTTAACTACCTGTGCTACATCTTGCTTGAGTATTAGAGCCACTCCATTTTTCTAAGGTAATCATTTCCAGAGTAGAATACTTTGTAGTTGTCTGCCTGAAAATATCCCAGGCCAGTCTATTTTAGTTCAGAGCAATGTTACAAGAGCAGATTCCATTATGAGCCTGGATTCCTTATAGAGTCACCCAAGGTGGGACATTCACAGCTGCAGCCACCCTCTTCAAGATAATGGCTTTTTTTCCGTTCATGTCTAGGTCAGACTTTAAACTGACAAAATGAAGCCACCTTCTTAGCTTTGTCATTGTCCAAACTTAAATCTTCCTCAGTGCATGTTTCTGGTAATGATGGGCAGTCCAGCAGATGATTTGGATTCTGTATCTCTTACATTTAGGCACTCCGACCCTCAGCCTATTCAAGGTCCTCCAAGTGACAAAGGGAAGGTCGAGTTCCTGAGCCATGTGGGTGGATGAATATTTTTCAGGATGGGCAACAATGTCATAGATATATGTCATATATATAAGCAGCCAGGAGTTTGAGGGTGGGCAAACTGCTAACTCAGGATGGGCGGTGCCCACCCTGGCCACGGCTCTGTCAAGAATGTTTGTTCTTGCCATAAAGCTCTTCCTGGATCTGAGCAGATGGACTTGAAGTAATGGCTGCAACAGCTGAAGAAAATTAATAGTTCCAATGGAAATGGAGGTGGCCGCTACCATGTAGCAGTGATACCTGCAGATGTCACTCACTAGTGAAGAGGCAATAGTGGTGATATTCAAGCTAACTTTTGTCAGTACAGAACTTTGCAGAAGGTGGCAATGATAAATCACTGTTGAACCTTTCTTACCTTGAAAATCATATGACACAGTTCAAAATGAAACATGACATAAAGCAGGAAGATGAGATAGTTTTATATCGTCCTAGAAGTCCTGGGTTTATCAAAAGAATTAATTATGAACATGGGCAAAAGAGAATCAAATAGATTTTCCAAATAAGCCAGGCTAGTATTCAAATGAGAGCTTGACAAGTATGTTCTGCCTCTCTCTTTAGTATCTCTATTCCCTATTCAACCCCATTAATTATTTTTCCATTTAACTACATTGTCCCTTCGAGGGAGATGTAAGAAAGATTGTCAGGATTACCTTACTGTGAGAGAGCATGTCTATGTGACAACATTAGGCTTGATATTTCCCCCCACATATTCTATCTTCTTGCCCTTTTTAAGCAACTGTGAGAGAGTTTTATTAAACCTTCGTTTGATTTACCTGAGATAACGTTATCTGAATATCTTATTTCTACACTATTAGAAGATAAAAGTCCTCATTTCCTTGTAGCAAATTTGTTGCTACTTTGCAGCCCTCCAAGATAGCTGAATTGCCTTATGGGAGTCAAATACTGTTTTTTTGTTTTTGTTTTGCTGAGTTTTTCACGAGCATCTAAGGAAGAAAAGGAATGGAAACTTAAATATAAGTCATAAAACCCTAACACTTTAAAATGCTCTAAAATGTTTAAGAATGAACTAATAAGCATGTAGCTAATGTGTTAGAAGAACATTCTAAAAGGTATTACAAAGACATATTCAAGTAGTAAAAATTAACTGTCAATTAAGCAACATTGTAAAAATATCTTAAGGCTATGTGGTTTTAAAAACTAAACAAGAGCACAGTCAATTATAATATTACATCAACACACATACAAAGAAAGAGCAGTAAAAGAGACTTTATTCCCATTAATGATGTTCTCCTGGTATTCATTTACTTCATGCCCTAACTATCTTTTCTGGCCACCTTTGATATCTTTATGTGCCCTTCTTTTGCTTTCAACAATCCTCCTTCAGGTACGGAAATCCAGAAGTCTGGTACCCCCAAGAATATTTATTTGAATAGGAATTTCTATTGTTCTGGCAGTTACTGTTTAGAGCACAACATCTGTCAGGCTTTCACAATCTCGATACATGTTGTTATGACTAGAACTCTACAGAATTCTAAGCTAATTCACTTTAATTATAACCCTTTGTAACACCAAGAGATTGTAATGTCCAGATTCTAATATACAAGTGCAGCTTTCAGGATTCTTATGGCACAGTGATCTTGTTCAAACAATTGTTTTGCAACAACTATAGTAAACTGTTTCAAGTATCAAACTAAAAGGCACTTTCATATTCAGGGCTGCTTTTCCATAACACACACTCACACCCAGTATTTCAACATTTTCTACTCATAATATTTTACATTTTGGCTTTCAATGTGAAGGGGAGTTTTAGTTGCCCAGCTGTGAGAGATAGGCACTCTACATCCTCAGAGATAGTCTATTGTTGCTTCATATATTCCAGACCTGATTTGGAGAATCAAGAATTAAGCAGAATGTTAATGGGATAATTTCCAAGGGGAAATTCCCTGTGGTAAAGAATGGAAATTACTGAAAGGTCAACTGCTGGGAATTTGAACATGCCAGGGAGCTTCTCAAGTGCAATTTACTATGCTAAGCATCAGGGGTTTTGTTTGGGGGGGGGGGGGTATATAAAGAGAAATGCCAAACTAGTAAGAATGACAATATTTTGCTGTTAACATCTTTTATTGATAATCAATATATTTTAAGAAAACTGAAATATTCTTATTAATTATGAATAAGCAGATGCTCCATTAATTATTTTGAACATTGGTTCATTATTATTGTAGACTTATTGGGATGTTCTTTTACAACACTGCTCTATATGATATTGATTTATTTGCTGCCATACATGTATATAGCAATAGCAATTAGACCTATATACCAACACATACATAGTGCTCTCTCTGGGTGGTTCATAAGGTAATTAGTATTTTGTCCCCAACATGCTGGCTACTCATTTTACTGACCTCAGAAGGATGAAAGGCTGAGTCTACCTTGATCCCCATCAGAACTGAACCATACCTGTCAAGTATCCTGTATTGGCTGGGATTTCCCATAATTTTGCACCACTTTTCTTCCTTTCCCGCCCGGAGCTGCTGCCAACCCGTAATTTGGCGGCAGGGGGAAAGTGGTTACTGTGCATCCCCTTCTGCTCAGGTCCCTTTTACGAATGCATAGAAGCCTTCTACGTATGCGTAGAAGCCTTCTATGCATGTGCAGGTCCCTTCTATGCATGCGTAGAAGGGTTCTGCACAGAAGGGGATGCGTAGAAGCTTTCTATGTATGCATAGAAGGGACCTGTGCAGAACGGTTCTGCGCAGGTCCCATATTGTCCGGAGCCGCATTTGACAGGTATGGACTGAACTCACAATGTCAGCAGCAGTTCAATTTAATTTATTCGATTTGTATGCCACCCACTCAGCTTACGCCGACTCAGGGCTGCAGTACAGCAGTTTAACCACTGTGTCACAAGGGCATATTATTCTTTGCCAATTATCTCAAACAAATTTCCACCAAAACAATGTACTGTAGTGATTTTTGTTGAGCCGATTTCTCCTTCAACAAATCTTAAAATACTGTGAAACAGCGCCACCTGATGGTGTCATCTTTCCAAGAGTTATATTTGGGAGTTATCTCTGCAATCATAGTCATGCCCCTCAGAAGTATATCCCATATTGCTCATGAATATTCCTGTCAAGTGTACATAGATTTTCAGTTTTAATCACTGTTAATTGACACATTCAATTGTTGGCATTATTTGGCCATAGCATATCATCTCTGGCACTCGCCTCTCTGGCACTTCTCCGTGTCCGCACCAGCCCTCTGGAACCTCCTGCCAACAGAGCTGAGATTACAGATAGAATTGCTTCCCTTCAGGAAAAGTCTGAAAACTTGGCTGGCAGGGCAGGTGTGGGGCCTTAATGGGGTTACAGCTCCAGCCTGTTGGCTTATCCCCAGTTAGTGCCCAGTTGGTATTCAGTTAGTGTCCCTCCCTCTATGCGGTTGTTTCCATCTGACTCCCTTTATTACCTTTTATTTTTAAATAGGGGGGAGGGGTAGTAGGGTGGGTGATGTGGGTGGGTGATGGGGTTTTTAAATCTGTTTTTATATGTTTTAGCTGTTGTTATATGTTTAACTGCAGGACGGAATGAGCTCCCGTCTTTGTCCCAGCTCCTGCCAACCTAGCAGTTCGAAAGCAAGAAAATTCAAGTAGATAAATAGGGACCCCTTCGGTGGGAAGGTAACAGCATTCCGTGCGTTCCAGTGTCTAGTCATGCCTGCCACATGACCACGGAAACGTCTGCAGAAGCAGACAACGCTGGCACTTCGGCTTTGAAACAGAGATGAGCACTGCACCCTAGAGTCGGATACGACTGGCTTTCGAGCAAGGGAAACCTTTACCTTTACCTAGCTGTTGTACGCCACCCTGAGTCAGGTTTACCTGATTGGGCGGCATAAAAAAATCTAAAGAAAATAATAATAAATATCCACAATGAAAGAAAAAATAGCAATAATTTCTTTCTAGCTCATTAACGACATTAACATTTCTAGTTCATGTGTTTCCTCTTTGTAGCTGAGAACTTAGTTCATATGACCAAAAGTTTAATTTAAAAAAGTAAGCATCTTGATGTAGCTATTTTAATTTTAAAGGTGAAGAATTTATTATTTTAAAATCTACAAATGTAAATGAAACTCATCTTTATTATTCCTCGATTGTAAAGTATAATGGCTTAAGGCAGTCTTGCAAAATTGTCCCAATCAGCTAGGCTGATATTTCTGGAGCAATACTGAAACATTGTCCAACTTATCCACTTTACCAACTCAAGCCAAAACTACATGGTGTTTCAGGATATGAGGCATGTGTACAAAGGGGTGTTATTAAATTGGGAGAAGAAATGTATGTACAGTAGAACCCCGAATAACGATCTATTTGCATAACGACGAATTTGGATAACGACGCTGGATTTTCTGAAAAGTCATGCCCCGAATAACAATGTTATGTCTTTATCCGGTGCATGACTTTACAAAAAACACATCCTGCTTCCTTTTTCCCTTGCTGCCTTGCACCTAGGGGGTTTAAAAAGTGGCGTGCACGCAGTGCTTGCCCTTGTGGGTAGCACGAGGCGAAGGAGCATGGAGGTGGAGTGATTTCCCAGCGATTTCCTTTCTGTTTGTTTGAGGATTCTTTGGCACAGGTAGGCAGATGTGATTTGGGTTGTGATTAGCTTGTGGGGGTGGGTGGGAGAAGGGGTCAATGTGTGTGTTTCTAAATGCAATTGCTCTGCCCATTTTGTGGTTTTTGGTGCTTGTTATTTTTTTAAAAAGATCTCACTGCTGCACATGTTCTGTGTGGTGGTGGTGGATGGGGTCAATGTGTGTGTTTCTAAATGCAATTGCTTTGCCCATTTTGTGGTTTTTGGTTCTTTTTTATTTTTAAAAAGAGATCCCACTGCTGCACATGTTTTGTGGGGGTGGGTGGATGGGGGGGGGGAAGGGTCAATGTGTGTGTTTCTAAATGCAATTGCTTCGCCCATTTTGTGGTTTTTGGTGCTTGTTATTTTTTAAAACAGATCCCACTGCTGCACATGTTTTGTGGGGGTGGGTGGATGGGGGGGGGAAGGGTCAATGTGTGTGTTTCTAAATGCAATTGCTTCGCCCATTTTGTGGTTTTTGGTGCTTGTTATTTTTTAAAACAGATCCCACTGCTGCACATGTTTTGTGGGGGTGGGTGGATGGGGGGGGGAAGGGTCAATGTGTGTGTTTCTAAATGCAATTGCTTCGCCCATTTTGTGGTTTTTGGTTCTTTTTTATTTTTTAAAACAGATCCCACTGCTGCACATGTTTTGTGGGGGTGGGTGGATGGGGGGGGGGAAGGGTCAATGTGTGTGTTTCTAAATGCAATTGCTTCGCCCATTTTGTGGTTTTTGGTTCTTTTTTATTTTTAAAAAGAGATCCCACTGCTGCACATGTTTTGTGGGGGTGGGTGGATGGGGGGGAAGGGTCAATGTGTGTGTTTCTAAATGCAATTGCTTTGCCCATTTTGTGGTTTTTGGTGCTTGTTATTTTTTAAAACAGATCCCACTGCTGCACATGTTTTGTCTTCTGTGGCTTTTTTTTTTGGGGGGGGGATTACAAGTCTGGCCCCAATGCATGGTTCTGTCGAATGCTGTGTAATTTTTTTTAAAAAAGAGATCCCACTGCACATGTTTTGACCTCTGTGGCTGGGTCTTTTTCTCCTTCATCACCCCATACAATGCAGACTGTCTTGCCTCACGTAACACAGCCCTGGCCGAGCACAAGGTACACTTCTCTGGGCATTGGAGTGGCTCCAGGGAGAGGAGGGGAAGTCCTCGAGTGGCGGGAAGGAAGGGTGGGCCCCCCGCAGCTGTGGCAGCAGTCCCCAGGCGGCGGTCTTCGGCCTGGCCCGGCAGCCCATGGCTCTTTATCCTCCCCGCAGGGACAGGGAAGGAAGGGTGAGGGCCCCCGCAGCTGCGGCAACAATCCTCGGGCAGCGGTCTTCGGCCCAGCCCAGCGGCCTATGGCCCTTTATCCTCCCCGCAGGGGCAGGGAAGGAAGGGTGGGGGCCCCCGCAGCTGCGGCAACAGTCCTCGGGCGGCGGTCTTCAGCCCGGCCCGGCAGCCCATGGCCCTTTATCCTCCCTGCAGGGATGGGGAAGGAAGGGTGGGCCTTCCCGCAGCTGCGGCAACAGTCCTCAGGCGGTGGTCTTTGGTCCGGCCCGGCGCCCTGCAGCCCTTTATCCTCCCCGCAGGGATGGGGAAGGAAGGGCAGGGTGCCCCACATCTGCGATAGCAGTCCTTGGGCGGTGGTCTTCGGCCGGCCCGGTGGCCTACGACCCTTTATCCTTCCCGCAGGGACGGGGAAGGAAGGGTGGGGTGTTTCGCAGCTGCGGCAGCAGTCCTCGGGCGGAGGTGATATATATATATCATATTTCTAATGCCGCCCCACTCGCCGAGGCAACTCTGGGCGGCTTACAATAAAACAGTAAAACACATCAACATTTAAAACAAATTAAAATCTTTTAAAATTTCTTTAAAAATTATTTTAAAGACTTTCCCAGCAGCCTCTAAAGCAGCAATACAAAAAAAAAGCACTAAGGGAAAACAGAAGGAAGCAAAAACGCAAAAGAGATTACGGTGGTGACATGCAAGGTGTGTTCAATGTTTGTCATTGTGCCTGAGAACAATACAGTATACACATGTAGCAAGTTTAAACTGGTAGCACTAGTGGAAGAAAAAATGAAAGAACCATAGAAGCGAGTCACCACACTTAAGGTTATAAGAGAAGATTAAGAGTATATAGATAGAATTATTGAGCAGCAGCAGCAGTCAAGAAGGCACTGGAGGTAGAAGAATAACAAGATAAAGCAAGAGGAGAATGCTGATGAAAGAACACATTGGAGGAAGCACCATGGAAAAGTGTCAGGAGCAAAAGAAGAAGACAGTCTTCACCAGTGGAACTGCAAAACTGCTTTCAGATTCTTGACAGAGCTATTGCCATTCAGAAAGGGGTTAAAAACATGGCTAGCTCACCAAGTGTGGAGTGCTGCCAGTGGGGCAGTGCCCCCCCCCCCCTGTTGGTTGATATAAAGGCCATCCAGGTGTTTTTTTTAGCTTTTTAATTGTTGGTCAAAGGTTTTAATGATATTAAGCTTAGGGTTTTATGATGTTATTGTGGGGATGTTTTTATGTGGGGTAAGCCACCCGGAGTCGCCCTGGCAAGGGGTCAGCAGTACAAATTGAAGAAAATAAATAAATAAAAAAAATTATTGAAAAAGAGTCTGATGGACTACATGCAGAATAAAACAAACAGAAGATCTCACAGAGAGGACATGAGAGAGGCTAAAGCTCAGCAAAGGAAAGATGCTGAACCTACAGTCTATAAAAAGAAAAGTACAGTGATACCTCAAACAACGTCCAAACTTGGTTCCACAAGTTTGGACTTTATACGGATTTGGACTTTGTATGAGGCATGCAAAATCCTAGCTGAGATGCCTCATACAACGTCCAAATCCTTGCCGCGATGCCTCATACAACGCCATTTCCATTGAGATACATTGTACTGTAACAGCACAGACTTCAGGGCAAAGTCAAGGAGACAGACAGGAAACTGACAGAACTTTAAGAAATCATTGTCTAAAGGCAATTACAAAAACATGTCAAACCCTGATTGTCCAAGAACTTGACAAATGCTGCAAAAATCCCAGAAATACTTCTAAAAATTCTGACAAAAAATAATAATCCAAAATCATGCTCAAAACCACTCCTAAACACTCTTTGCCTCATGCAAAACCCACAACAGCAATTCACGCAGGTGTCCTGCCTTTTATACTGCCCAGGCACAATGCAACCTGGGAAAACTGCAATGACTCATACAAAGTCGCACGACTTTGTATGAGGCAACTTTTTTCAAGGAATTAGGCGATGTTGCATGAATCCGAAGTTGTATGAAGCGGACTTTGTATGAGGTATTATTGTAGTTGTAGTAGGAGACTATGTGTGATATTGAGACTAAAATATGTTGGGAAGATCCTTGGAACTGTCAGATATAGGTACAGTATGTGTGTCTGCCAACAGCCGTAATTCCTGAATGGCTAATAACCCATTTTTGTCAAACCCCTTGCATTAAAGCTGACAGTCCTGACTTTGCTCACAGTTTGAGTGTTTCCCTTCATCTTCATTGTAGTGGAGAACAGAGGCCACATGCCAAAAATGTTATCCTTGTTCCAATATTTCTGGACCTGACTGTAGTTTCTCTACATTGTAACTGGTAGGGAAGAATGGAGGCTACTGCCTTCCATGCCCTTGAATTTCCTTATAGATGGAAATAAATTATGGTCCATTCTATATAAATTCAGTGGCTCAAACGTATATCTTGTTTGCAATTACAGTATATACCCATTTACCTGTACACAAGCCCCAACGAACACAATAGAGGACTGTATTTGTCATCAAGCTCACAGAAAACTAATCTCCAAAGGAAGTGATTAAGGCAGGGGTACCCAAACTTTTCAGGCTGTGGGCCGGTCATGTGGTTCAGAGATGCCCAAACAATGACCTGGGGGCCGATTCTGGCCCCAACGCCAATTCATCCGGCCTACAAAGCCCTCGCCGCTCCTGGAAGTGGAAGTAAAATGCGCCCGTACGTGCGCGTTTTACTTCCATGAGCAACAAGAGATTTGTGGGCCGAATGAATTGGCATTAATTAATGTAATTTAATTTAATTGTCAAATTTATATACCACCCACTTGGCCAAGGCCGACTCAGGGCGGTTCACAATCACAATTTAAAAACATGTTAGAAACAATTAAAACTACCCACCTCCTAAACAAGGGCTGCAGGAACCAAAGGCACCACGGGGAGGAGTTTCTTCTACACCAGCCACCCAATGGAGGTTACCCTTCCACCTGCACCCCACACTTGGCCTACCAGCCAGGTTTTAAGTTCTTTTCTGAAAGGCAGCAATTCCATCCAGAGATGTAGCTCTGTTGGCAGGTGGTTCCAGAGGGCTGGCGCAGACACGGAGAAGGCCCTCCTCCTTGTGCCAGAGAGGCGAGCCTCTCTGGCTGATGGAACAATTAGGGAGCCCCTCCGGTCTGCTCTGGTTGGACAGACAGACGTCCTTAGGGCAATGCGGTCTCTTAGGTATCCTTGGCCCACTACCATATAGGGCATTAAAGGTTAAAACCAGCACCTTGAATTGCACCCGGAGACAAACTGGCAACCAGTGCAGCTCCCGGAGCAGTAGCGAAGCGCGGGCATAATACCCACACCCCATCACCACCCGGGCTGCCTCATTCTGGACCAGCTGTAGCCTCCGAATGGTAATCAAGGGCAGCCCCATGTAGAGCGCACTGCAATAATCTAGTCTGGAGGTGACCAGAATGTGAGTGACCATGAGCAAGGAGTCCCGGTCCAGGAGTGGGCGCAAGTGGCGAATCACCCGAAGTTGGGCGAAAGACCTCCTGGTCACAGCCGTCACCTGTACTTCTAGCAGTAGCCGCGAATCCAGGAAGACCCCCAAGTTGCGCACCGGGTCTGTCTGGAGCAAAATAGCCCCATCCAGAACCAAAGATGGTAGCTCCCGGGATAACGCAGGATCCCTTCTCTATAGCCACTCAGTCTTCCTGGGATTCAGTTGTAGCCCGTTAGCCCCCATCCAGACCCCAACAGCTTCCAGACAACTGAAAAGGACTTTGATGGCATCATTGGGGTCCCCACGGACTGAGATGTACAACTGAGTGTCATCCGCATACTGATGGTACCGCACCCCATGGGAATGAATGATCTCACCCAGCGACTTCATGTAGATATTAAATAGGAGAGGAGAGAGCACCGAACCCTGAGGCACCCCGTATCGAAGGGGCCTAGGGTTGGACCTCTCGCTCTCCAACCACACCGACTGGGTCCGACCCCTCAGAAATGAGGAAAAGCAGGGCCACACAGTGCCCTGGATCCCCAATCCTCGGAGCCATTCCAGAAGGATACTGTGGTCAACGGTATCGAAGGCCACTGAGAGGTCAAGAAGGGCAAGGACGGATGGGTGACAACCGTCCCGCTCCCACCAGAGATCATCCATCAGTGTGACCAATGCCATCTCGGTACCATATCCAGGCCATATCCAGGCCCCGAGCCATAGTTTGGGTATCCTTGGGCTAAGGCAAGCATCTTTACAGCAGATAAAATTTGGGGGTGGAGAGGCATTTGTTTGAGTTCACTATATTTCCTGTAGTATTCAAGAAAATGATCTTGGACATAATCCGAGAAAATAAATCTGTGAAAGTCCCACTGAAATACAAGATGCATAAGAACACTTCCTGGTGGATTATGCCCTTCAATACACATTACAGCTTCAATCTAATTTTATCTCTCATTAAAGATTTTGTTCCTGTCCAAGATCCCATTTTAATTATGAATACAACTTCAGTATAATTATGCATAGAAAGCAAAGCACACACACATTACATTTTGAGATCGAGCTACTAAAGAAAACTATCTGTAGTCATGATCAACCTGTACTCAAGTTATTTATGCTCCATTTTGTTGATGAAGAATCTTATGTGACTTGAAACTTGCATACTGTCAGTTCTCACAAGTTAAGCAGGCTATTGATTGCCTGCAAAATACTATGCAGTTATTAAATATCACTTGATAATAGTTGAAATTTTTGTATCGGTAGCCGTGTTAAGTCTGTGGTGTCCCCTGCCTGCTGGCTGATTTAGTAAGAACACACTCTCTTTTTTAATCTTTTTAATCTGTAAGGGTTGGGGTAATTTTTGGTAATAGTTTTAATGTTTTTTTTATTGTTTTAAACTGTGATATTGGTTTTTATTTTCTGTGAGCCGCCCAGAGTCTTTTGAGTAAGGTGGCAATATAAATCACATAAACAAATATATAAATAAATATCAGAGAGTAAACAAAGCAACAAGACGACAAAAAATGTGGCACCTAAAGAAGAGTAGTTGTAGTAGGAGACTCTCTACTGCAGGGATGCCCAAACTACGGCCCATGGGCCAGATCCGGCTCCCAATGCCAATCCATCCGGCCCATAATGCCCTCGTCGCTCCCGGAAGCAGAAGTAAAATGTGCCCGTATGGGCGCATTTTACTTCCACTTTCAGGAGTGACGAGGGCATCGCGAGCCGGATGAATTGGCACCAGGGGCCAGATCCGGCCCACAGGCCATAGTGACCAGCCCCCTGAACCACGTGACTGGCCTGGGGCCCAAAAAGTTTGGGCACCCCTGTTCTGGGATTGAAACTAAAACATGTAAAATATGGCAAAATACCTTAAGGTGCCACTTTTTTAAAAAAAATGGTTTTGTTTTGTTTACTCTCTGATACAGTTACACGCACACCAAGTGGTATTTATAGATTAGAGAAGAGGCTACACTACACAGGAACATAGAATCTATACCAAGGAATTGTCTCTAAACCTCTTTCCGAAATGGACTCCCTGAGGCTAAGGACCACCTCTACCTCAAGAAAGACCCCCTTGCTTGCCCTGCCAAGGACGCCTCCAAGAAGGGCAAGCTCTGCTTTTCCGCCACAGCAAACGGCATCCAACAGAGGCGGTAAACTGTGGGGAGAGAAAAGAAGAGCCGTTGCTGGACAGCGGAAGGAACACAAGTCACGGGCAGGGCAGGGGCAGTCCGTGTCGCAGCCGCTTTCAAGGCCTCCATTTCCCCTCCTCCCGGCGGGTCGGACTCGGCACCCCTCCGCCGTCCCGTTCGGTAGGGCGGCTGCCCCACCCGCAGTCTGCCTGGGGGCGCCCAAGCGCCGCCGCCTGAAGGGAACCTTTCCCCGCCTCCGCCCGCCTCCTGGAGGGGAGGGAGGGAGGAGGCCGCCGGGGCGCCCACACGGCAACCCCGAGGGAAGCCGCCGAGGAGCTCAGCAGCCACCGAGCCCAATCATGGCGTGCAGGGTTGGGCTGCTGCTGGCTCTCTGGCTCTTCTGCTCCCCGTCGGTGGGCGCGGAAGGAGGCTCCGCGGGCGGGCCCCGGCGGCCTTGGGAACTCCGAGAGGCCGCGACGACGAGCTCAGCCCTGCCGGGCGAGGGACTCCGCCGGGCATTGCAGACCCATTTGGACACGGTCAGGGCTCTGTCCGGAAGATACTGGAACCTCATGACCTGCCAGGTGTGGCACGAGGCCTGCGAGGAGGAGGAGGAAGAGGAGGAGGGGGGACGGAGGGAGGGTGCAGGCGGCAGCAGCAGCGGCGTCTCGGACCAGAAAGGTAAATGGTTGCCAGCCGGACCGCCGGCTACCTCGCCTCTTCCAAGGGTGTGCTGGGCACCTTGAGAGGGCGGTGGACAGGAAGTGATGGGGGCGTTTCTTTGGGGGGTGGGGAAAGAAATTCCATAATTCCCATTAACTCATAGCTGTCAAGTATCCCTTATTGGCCGGGAAAACCCCTTATTTTACCCTCTTTCCCGCCGTCACCCCTTATTAATTAGACTGCAATGCCCTATTGCCACCATTGGAGGGCAGCACAGGATAAGCATAGCTGTCAAGTATCCTGTATTTGCCAGGAAATTACCCTTATTTCCAAATCCAAAACTTGACAGGTATGCATTAACTCTGCTTGTCTCTGGGGGGCGCCGGATTGAGTCTGTGTATCCCTGTGGGCCAGCACACCACTAGCCTCTTCTTCTTCTTGTACAGTACCTGATTCTGAATATTGGTCACCCTGCATATGAAATATATTGCTCACCTCCTAGAATAGACTCCTGCTCCCAGCAGCCAAAACGAAGCCATGCGTCTGGCAGGAAGGAGAAAGGGAAAACTACGGAACGCCCCCCCCCTTCTCTCTCTCCTTCCACAAGAGAAAAGCCTGCCACACAGCGACCTCTGGTGGCTAGAAAAAAATACTGCAGCTTTGTCTGTGAGGTCAGGATATTTTTTTAAAAAATAAGGGGAAATTAATAAAATGGGAGGGGGTAAAATAAGGGGTTTTCCCAGGCAAAATGGGATGGTTGGCAGGTATGCACCCTGCGGTGCGATCAGCCTTGAAGATTGCCCTGGGAATATATGCAGTGGCCTTCCATTTGCTTTCCGCAGTGTGATAGCCATAGTGTCCATATCAGGTTCCGCAAGTGACTTTCTGATCCTGAGCCCTTTTGGTGCATAAAGTCCTCATTGGCCCCAGGCCAGTACTGATGAAGCTGCTGCTCTCCATCAAGATGGATTCAATTGGAATTTAATTCACTTGGGGATCATCACCCTTCCCTGTGGACTTCAGCACCCAAGGCCATTAGTCTCAGGGTTGTCAGGTTAGTTAAATGCCACCTGACCAGGGGTGTGCTGGCCCACAGGGATGCAGGGACTCATCCCGGTGCACCCCAGTGAGTGGCGCCCCCCAGAGGCAGGCAGAATTATGTCATCGGGTTACATAATTCACCTGGGCACAAGATTTCTCCCCCAACCCCCCAATAGGCACCCCATTCACTCCCTGTCCACCAACCTCCCCAGGTGCCCAGCACACCCCTGCACCTGACAACAGGCGTTAAGTTGCTGGCAGTAGGATCTACTATTCTATTACCATAGCAGGATAACCTGGCCTCTTCTCTAAAGCTCCCAAAATGTCCCGCCCTTGAGAGCGCATTGTAATCTGGCAAAAGCCTTGAGGAGGGAATGGGCATGTGTTGGTGGTGATGGTGGTACTTTCTCACTCATCGCTTCTTAATTCTGGCCCAAGTCTTAAGGCAACAGCCCTTTGATCACCTTGCCAACCTTCTTGCATCCAGTGGATTTTCTTCTGACTAAACACTTAGTGCAAATTATACTTGAAGCCTTGTATTATATCATGATATGGGCAAACAAATGTCAATTAGGAATATATTTTAACATCGGCCCTACAGGATTACAAGATGAAGGAAACTGCTGATTCCACACACACACACACACACTTGGTAATATTCTTAATTGACTTTGGTTTGGCAACAGTTGGCACACCTAGTAAGTAAACCAAAAAAGAAACTTGCAGTTTCAAAAGAGGGGCAATATGCAGATACCCCTTTTCCTATGTTTGTGGAATGGGAGATAATAGCAAATCCAGCCTGCTATTTTTCCCCAACTCACTTCTAAGAAACAAAGCCTGGCACAACCTCTTGCCATTAATTTTGAGACTCTCGTTGCTAATTTTCCTGCACTATCCACAAGAAACTGGTGCATGCCTGAATCATAAAAGCTCACATCAAATTTGATTTTTTTAGTGATTCAATAAAGGTTGCATCTTTCTCCTGCATGTGTATTTTCATAACTTGTAAGGAGATCATTACAGTATATTTTAATATATGGTTACGATATTGATTATAAAAGTATATTTAAGTTTTACAACAATTTGTTTGTATATTTAAATTATATTACACATGGAGGATGGTTGTAGTGGAAATGGTCTGAAATACTGTAGGACAAGGGTGCCCAAACTCTGGCCTGTGGCACCTAATAATCTGGCCCGCACTACCCTTGCCGCTCCCGCAAGGGGAAGCTAACTGTGCATGTGCAAAATGCGGCCATAAAGCGCCCGCCCCTGTCGTAAACAAATTTACGACATCCATGGGTGCATTTCTGGCAGCATTTTGCACATGCACGAGCACATTTTACTTCCGCTTCCGCTGGGAGGGACCATGTCACCGCCCCATAACCTGAAAAGTTTGGGCAACCCTGCTGTAGGATAATGTGTTCACTCCAGCTATTCTAGATCTTTTTTCTTTTCTTCCGTGTCTAGGCCAGACATGAAACTGCCAAAATGAAGCCACCTTTTGGTGAGTCCATTCTGCAGTTCCTTTGGCCTGACCTAGTATGAGAAAGATTATCCGGCAACAGAAGGTTACCGTTACCAGGGTATGCCCAATTGTGGTTCAAAATTAACACATTCTTCGAGGGGTCTCTTTCTGTGCACCTGTATTCTAGAACTACCGGTATTTATGTGATATCCAACAAAATTGACATTCCAAAGAGACATTTCCTTCCATGTATATTTATCCTGAAATACTTCTGTAGTTTGATTTGGTAATTAAATAATGTTAAATTGTTGAGTGCCGTCAAGTTGCTTTCAAATTATGGTAATCCTGAAAGGATTTTTTGAGATGCATGAGAATTTCAAAGAGTGGTTTATTGTTGCCACCACCATCCCCAGATGAGCTCTAATGACCAATCAGAGATTTGAACCCACAACGCCTGGGTCCAAATCCAGTGTTTTGACTATAATGCCACATCTATTAGAAGAAATACAAGTTACACCTAACACCATAAGTGCCAAATAAAGACTTTTGTTAAACTGAAGCTTTTGGGAGGAGGTAAGCAAATACTATATCTCTTCCCCTAAAAACCCTCAATCTATTTCTAGTGGCAGAAATGGAAGGAAAGAAGAGGGTGGCTAGAACTGCACCAGAAGTGCTGGTTGCTTTGGGTAAAACAATTTCAATGGTGCCATCTTTACAATGGGAGTATTAGTAGTATTAGTAGCCAGCACTGCTAAATTGTTTTATGTTGAAGCAGGACGTGGGGATCTTCTTGAGCAGAGGTAAGTGGGGTTGTTCTTTTCTCAAAGTTGAATTAACTTTATTCTAGGATGGAGTTTGGCTACCATGAGGGAAGTTGTCTCCAGCTGGTACTGCAACTTTGGCATGTGCTGTGCAACAGGAGATTGCAGAGTGACCAATAACATCACAGGTAAGGACTTGCAATAACATAGCACACTGTCTTCACTTCCACCCCATTATGTTGTTATCTTACATTTTGTAACTTTGAAACTATCCTTGGGATACTTTAGTTAGCATAAGCAGTGGGCATCCTTGCTAGGGGATACTTTTGACTCCTATGGTTTTAACATAACCACAAGCCTTTAGGAGCTCTAGTTTTTGTATTTCTTTCTTTGTTCTTTTCAGAAGCACCACAGTACAATTAATAAATATATCAGATACTTCCCGCCCAATAACAGACAACATCAAGAGCATTTGGGGCAGCTAGCATTAAATCTTCCATAATACATTTTGAGACACAGCGAGAGTATATATTTTAATGTTAGCTTTCATGGATCAAGTCCACTTAATCACACATAAGAGTGAGACTTCAAGGTATCAGTTTATACACATTGGGTACTGAGGTATAAAATGGTTGGTTAGCATAACAGATAAGTATACATAACATATAAGTATACAAACCAATAAGGGGCTGCGGTGGCTCATCTATACCTATAAAATGGTGTGTTAACCGCTGGAATGTGACAAAGGATGTTTAGCCAGGCCCTACTAGTCCGTAATGGGCCTCTGTTCACTCACCCGAACCCGGTTCGCAGGTAACTGTCAGGTTGAAATTTGCGCCAGTGGGGCAGGAGCCCCCCGGACGCAAACAAAAAAAGGGAACTTCAATTCCCAACGTTCCTTGCACCGTGCTGCACCAGAGCCAATCAGGCTGAGCGGCGCAAGCAAAAGGAACGTTCGGAAATGCGCTGCGGCCAATCAAATATAAGCTGCAGGAAAAAACCGCTGCACTAACCAAAATCGCACACGCCAAACTACAAGCCCCAGTGTGCTGCGTGCCATGAGCGCGCAGAACGCTGAGGCAGCCGGCGCACGAAAAATAAAAGTTAAAAAAAACCGCCGCCGCTGCCCTTTCCTTTCCATGGGCCAGGCATCGAGCATGGCCCATGAAAAAGAAAGCCCCCCTCCCACGTCCTTTCCTTTCCACGGGCCAGGCATCGAGCATGGCCCACGGAAAAGAAAGGGCCCCCCCACACCCTTTCCTTTCCACAGGCCAGACATCGAGCATGGCCCACGGAAAAGAAAGCCCCCCCATGCCCTTTCCTTTCCATGGGCCAGACATCGAGCATGGCCCGCGGAAAAGAAAGCCCCCCCTCACCCTTTCCTTTCCACGGGCCAGACATTGAGCATGGCCCGCGGAAAAGAAAGCCCCCTATGCCCTTTCCTTGGGCCAGACATCGAGCATGGCCCGTGGAAAAGAAAGACACCCCCCCCCTAAAAAAGTAAACACAAAACCATCCAAAAACAGTCAAAAATCCTCATAACCAAAAATAATAAATACAAAAAAGAAACACAAAAACATCCCAAAAGGAAACACAAAAACATCACATAGACACCCCCCCGAAACCCAAAACAACCCCCCCCCAAAAAAAAAACCCAGAGAGCTTACCAGGAGACAACTTCACTCCATGACAACCGGAACTAAACTGAGAAAATATAGAGAATACTTACCGGAAGAAGAAGCGACACCCAGAGGACAGTAGAGAAAAATTGTAGAGTAGAAGAAAAGCTCACCAGCCCCACCTAGTGGCCACAAGAGAAAAAACATTCAAAAATATTCAGAATAATAAATACTTCCCAAATTAATGAAATAAGTTATCAAATCATTCAAAAATATTCACACTAATCACTAATATTTCACCCACCCACACCCACCCACCCCAAAAAAAACAATCTAAACACAGTATGGAAACATTGATTAAAAAAACATATTCTTACACATTTTAAATTTTTTTATCCAAGACACAACTATTTAAAAAAATACACATAGTAACACATTATTTGGTTAAATACAAGAATTATAAAAAAATTATATCCTTTCCTCTTTTGAAAAACCAAAAAACCAAACCAAAAAATAAAAAATCACAGTTTCTAACAGCCCATGCGTAAAAATAAAAAATTAAAAAACCACAATTAAAAACTAACCTCATTTGCAAGAGTCCGGCACTGAGGAAGCCAGCTTGCAAAAAATAAAAATAAACAACACACTGGGAGCGCAAGTCCGCCACAGG